>JAHLJS010000008.1:31416106-32616106 GCA_038502445.1 Eremochloa ophiuroides
ATGAAGCTTTCCTTTTGGAAGTTGGAGCAGCTGTTATACTGACAGGAGCTTTCATCATCTTCTTCAGTGATGGGGCCTGGGAGCCTAGCCTGGCAGTTGGGCTTGGAGGATAGTAATTGATTTCTACTGGTAGGTCAACCTCTGGATCCTGCATTGACAAGATGTTAAAATACAACTAACAGTCGGTTGTAATGGAATCGGTTAGCAGTACTTACTGCTGATGCAGAGTTGAAGTTTGGATCTAGAGCTTGGCATTTGTCATGGACCTTTTGACAGAACAGATGGGCATGCCATTGTTGCCACCAGTGATCAAAAGTTTCATGGCTCATTGAAATCTGGCTCCACTGCTCCATAGTGTAGTGCAGCAGTCTGTCCCTAGATTGAAAACTCTATCGGCCTCTAGCATTTCAGTAATCTCATCCCTGGGCCTCAAGAGGTGTAGGAATGGAAGTCTGGGGGGCAGTTGGCCGAAGCCCAGTTGTCTTGCTGCAATATTGGGGTGATAGAATTCATATGAAGGCCAGCTAGGCTCGGTGTTGCTCGTGCTTCGGAGATGCTTGAAATCGACTGGCAATATATAAGGTTGAAAGGATCTACAATGCCTAGAGGGGGGGTGAATAGGCGTAGTATAAAACCTGAAACTCAAACTCAATTGAAAAGTGAGAACAGAGACCGGTACTACCGGTATTGGACTGGTACTACCGATACCTGTCGGTAGTACCGATGTAATACGTCGGTACTACCGGTCAAGAACAGATAGCTACGAAACCAAGATTAACTGCAGAGTAAGTTTAGATCTATGCTATACCAAACCACCCAAGTGTATGTAGAGTCCCTTGCAACCTTCTCCCTAACTTGAATCACCACCAAATCGTAGATCGGGCCTCCAAACCTAAGAACAAGGTAGAGAGAGAAAGGGCACGGTCGAAGCCGTGACACCACAAGTAGACACAACAACAAAAAGAGCAAGGGACAAGTTATTTATCCCGAGGTTCGGTCAATCCACAAAGGAAGGCCTACTCCTCATTGTCGAGGTGACCACAAAGGTCGGAGTCTATTTCACCTCCTTTCCTCACTCAAGGTTACCACAAAGGTCACTTGAGTTTCTTCACTAGAATCTTGGGTGATACAAACACTTCGGGGAGCCCTCACAAATGGATCAAACCGGGCTCTCCCGAAGAACGCCTAGCCGCCTAGGGTTCCAAGAACCCAAGAGTAACAAATGCAAAGCAAAGCTGGCTAGAGGGAGGAATCAAGTGCTCAAACAATGGATTTAAGTTTTCCTCACTCGAATCTCACTTCTCAACTTGAAACTTGCAATGGATTGAGCTATGAGCAATGAATATGTGTGAGAGAGAGTGGGAGAGCAAGAGAGAGAGAGCTGTTGTCTCGGGTTGGTAGGCAATAAAATGAAGTGGGTAACGTTCTAAAGAAGAGGGAAGAAGTATTTATACTTCCTCCGTCTGGGAGCTACCGGTACTACCGATTCCTACCGGTAGTACCGATGCTACCTCAGCAGATCGAACGTTAAAAGTCTGACACACGCACTGCACGAGGCCCCAACGGTAGAAAAGTTTGTCAGTCAAGTTGACTTAACCGGTACTACCGGTGGTACACCGGTACTACCGATACAACAGTCAACCTACTACCGAAGTACAGTCGTTACTACCGATCCGGACCCTGGGTAACTGCTTGGGCAAAGTCCTACCGGCACTACCGGTCAAGGACCGGTACTACCGCTCTGGAACCGGTACTACCGGATTAAAATCCGGTACTACCGAAATATAGTTACTCAAACCCGAGAGCAGCGAGTTGGCTGGGAGGAGTCTCGGCGCTAAGTCCTACCGGTACTACCGATTCAGGGTCGGTACTACCGGTTCAATATCGGTACTGCCGGATTAAAATCCGGTACTACCGGAATAAACTTTTCTGGAACCCGAGAGCAAGCAGTTCGCTGGAGAGGATCCTGCTCTAAGTCCTACCGGTACTACCGGTCCAAGACCGGTACTACCGATTCTCCTGGGGCAGAACAGGATAGGGCAGTGCACAAGTTTGTGAAGGTGTCTCTCAAGCATGTTTGTTTAAGTCAATATTTGAGCACTTTAAACCTTCTACTAGTCAACTAGCTATGCATCCCTCTTGATAGTGCGGTAGTCCTATACTCAATAAAAGATAAAACTTGCTAAATTATGAGTAAAGATCACCAAGTAACTCGGTCAAGTTGGAGGGGTGCTGTTTCACCAAATATTTCAATTTGCTCATTCATACGGACTAACACCTGCACATAATCTTGATAAAACCGTTAGTCCCTAATTTGATTGTCATTAATCACCAAAATCCCACATAGGGTGCGAATGCACTTACAAACTCCCCCTTTTTGGTAATTGATGACAACCAAATTAGGCTTATATATGATTGAGATAAATTGAAGCTTTTGAATCCAACATTTAGGATGGAGCTCCCCCTTAATGTATGCATAGGATTTGAATTCCAAATAACGACCATAGTCAAGAGTGCATACATTTAGAGAGGTTCCCCCTAAATCTTGTAATTCGTGGGGTGCCAAAAAGAGTGTGACAAGAACAAGTGATAAGCGTGAAGCATAGAAAAAATTCAAGTCACAAATAAATCACAAACCACAAGATAAAAGCAAACTCACTAAGATAACATTGAATACAAGAGTTATACCTCCAACTAAGCATTACACCAACAAAGTTCTTGTCCAACACATAGTTCACCACGAAATATATAAATATTACAAACCATAACTAAAGTCTGGACCACCATGGGGCAAAGCAAGTCGCAACTTACTTATTACATCATAATAAAGCCTAACACTCCCCCTTTGGCATCAAGTGCCAAAAAGGGTAGGCACGCATGAAAGCAAAGCTAGTCGTCGTCCTCGTCGATGTCGTCATCGGAAGGCTCCTCCTAGTCATCGTCGTCGTCCTCGTCCTCGTCCTCGTCCTCATCCTCATCCTCATCCTCCTGACCACCCGCTGCACATGAAGACTCGGCGTACTCCTCAAAAGGATCGCGAAACTCGCGCAAAGGAGAAGAAGGAGGTAGGCCGAGCTTGTCCTCAATAGCTCGAAGGCGGCGGTCATCCTTCTCAGCCTTATAGCAAAAGGCCGAGAAAATCTTCTGGAGTGCATGCTTGATGGCACCACTGCGACGACGGCGAGGTCCAAGCCCACGAGAGGAGCTAGGGCCCCGAGAGGAGCTAGGGTCAGCGGTGGAGCGAGCGGCACCTCGAGTGCGGCGCACCGAAGACGGATGCTGGGGCGAGTCCTCCTCATCCTCCACATCCTCCTCATCCACATCCTGTGGAGGCCTACGAAGACGCAGGAAGTCATCCTTGGCTTTAGGAGTGTGGAGGTTCCGGACCTTGACTTGCTCATGCTTGCGATCATGAGCAAATGAAAGACCAACCACTTGCTCAATGATGTGCATTAGGTAGGGAGCAAATGGAAGGTGGCGCTGAGGATCAATAGAAGCAGAATAGATTTTGCGCCAAAGAAAGTCCGAGACAGAGAAGCGAGCACCCCTCTCGCCAAAGCGCAAGAGAATCTTAGGAGCATCATGCTGAAGGTGCAATGAATCCCCAATCTTTGGATCAATGGTGCTTCGAATGAGATTATTGAGGACATAATAATAGGGACGAAGATAGGTGTTTTTGAAATCAGGAGTCTTCCCGGGAAGGTAAAAGTGCCGGATGTCCCGATAGGTGATATGATCATGCCCATCAAAGATACTAGGAGCATCACGGTCAGCTTGACCAAACCCAAGAAGACGAGAAAAAGTGACATAATCAAGACGATAATGCTGCCCTTGCGTCATCCAATGCATGACACGATTCTCAACTTCCAAATGATAGGTGGAGTAAAATTGAGCAATTATTTCAGTATTCCAGGAATACTGAAAAGCCATCAAATTTAGCAAACCCCACGCCTCAAGATCATTCACCAAAGCAACAACATCCGGATCATCAAAATCACGAAGGGAAACAAGATCAATTGCTTTGGGAGCAATGATAGGAACAGCACCAGTGGGTTCTTGACAACCCAAAATGACAGAATGATAGTAATCAAACTGGAACTGACTCCAAAAACGAGCCTCAAGAGAGGGATCCTTGACATACAGGTAAGGATTTTCATTGCGTTGCTGCCTCAACTCTTGAAGTTTGTGGCGATAATCAATAGGAGAACGCACTGAAAACCCACCACCAGCTGCAGGAGCGCGAATGCGAGCGTTGAAATGCTGGTGGCGAGGGAGATTGCGAGAGAGAATTAGCTGCACATGCTCGGGGGTCCGAGGGACAACCCGAGGATCAATCGCCTTGCCAAGGATACGAATATTTGCCTCGGCATCCGACGCCCTAGCAGGCGGAGGAGCGGTCCTCGCGCGCTCCGCATGAGAGCGTGGGACGTGCGAATACATGCTAGAGTGGAGAGGCTGACCACTCGGCTCATCATCGCCATCTCCGCCATGGGAGCCGCGACCTCGATGTGAGCTCTCGCCACGGGCGGCACGGACGGGGTTCTTGCGCTTTCCACCTTCGCGAGACATGCTGCAAAGGATAGAGAACAAGAGGAATAAGCAAGAGATTGAGAGAGAGTCCCAAAGCCAGAGTTGAGATGGAGAGGCACCATGGATTAGTGGGGCAACAGGACCGGTAGTACCGGCCAGTGATCGGTACTACCGACGGAGGTCGGTACTACCGACAGGGGGTCGGTACTACCGACACATCCCGCGGCCCTAACAATCCATGGGGAATCACCAAACCAACCATGAACTTGAGAGGAAAAGGTAAGCACAAGCAAGAACATGTCCGTAGGAACTTCCTCAAGTAAAGACACGGCCACAAACTAAGCACATTGGGAGATCAAAAGAGAGAACTCCCAAGTACCTTGAGGCGACGAATAGGGCCGAATCCGCAAGCTTGAAGAGGTTGGGGCCGCTTCCAAGTCGTCCAAGAGAGGCTCCAAGGAGAGGAGAAGATCTTCCTCAAAGGGATTTGGCAATGGTGGAGGGAGGAAGGAGATCGGGGAGGAGGATGGGGGAAGGTGGCGAGGGAGAGAGAAGCAGGGGACGGGCCGGATGGAAAAGAAGTGAAGAGGCAAGAGAAGAAGAGAAGGAGAGGAGAGGTTTTAACCCAGACCCACGCCTTACCGGTAGTACCGACGGAATCACCGGTACTACCGATAAGCGGCCGGTACTACCGGCCGGAACCGGTACTACCGACAGTCCAGAAACAGGAAGGGGTACTCTACAGCCAAGGTGAACTAAATGAGGAACTAGAACCCTTCCAAATGTGACTAGACACCAGCAAAGCAATACAAAACCATAGTCACACTTGAAGGAATGTTGAAAAAAATAGATTTTGAAAGACATAAATGTAAGTTTTGCAACGATTTTTCTATAATCTCTAGGTGAAAACAATGAACATGTGCAAGAGATCATTCTAGGTTACTAGAATCAATGATATTTAGCTCACTCCTCAAAGCACAAAATCTTGACTCATCTAGGGGTTTTGTAAAGATATCGGCTAGTTGATCTTCGGTTCTCACATGAGTAAGAACGATATCTCCTTTGGTTTCGTGGTCTCTCAAAAAGTGATGCCGGATATCTATGTGCTTTGTACGAGAGTGGTTTACGGGATTGTTTGCCAATTTAATGGCACCCTCGTTGTCACACAAAAGAGGAATCTTGTTTACCTCACAACCAAAGTCTTTTAAGGTTTGCTTCATCCAAAGTAGTTGGGCACAACAAGCGCCGGCTGCAACATACTCGGCTTCGGTGGTGGACAAGGCAACACTCGTTTGCTTTTTAGAACTCCAAGACACCAAGGACCTACCAAGAAATTGACAAGTCCCGGATGTACTCATTCGATTGATTCTACAACCACCATAATCCGAATCGGAATAGCCAATCAAATCGAATGTAGAGCCCTTAGGATACCACAAGCCAAAATTAGGAGTGAGAACTAAATATCGAAAAATTCTTTTAACCGCCATCAAATGACATTCTTTTGGATTAGCTTGATATCTTGCACACATTCCTACACTAAGCATTAAGTCCGGCCTAGAGGCACAAAGGTAGAGAAGAGATCCAATCATGGAGCGATATACCTTTTGATCGACGGCCTTACCATCCTTTAGTAAATCATTGTGGACGGTTGTTGGCATTGGAGTCTTGATGGCCTTGGCTTTGTCCATGCCAAACTTCTTCAACATGTCTTTGGTGTACTTGATTTGGCTAATGAACGTGCCATCCTTGAGTTGCTTGATTTGAAAACCAAGAAAGTAGTTTAACTCACCCATCATAGACATTTCAAACCTCTTTGTCATAATCCTACTAAATTCCTCGCAAAATGCCACATTAGTACTACCAAATATTATGTCATCGACATATATTTGGCAAACAAAAATATCATTCTTAACTTTGCGAGTAAAGAGAGTGGGATCGGCCTTTCCTATCTCAAACCCTTGTTTGAGAAGGAAGTCCTTAAGACAATCATACCAAGCTCTAGGGGCTTGTTTGAGCCCATAGAGTGCCTTGTCGAGTTTGTAGACGTGGTTGGGAAATTTAGGGTCTTCAAACCCCGGTGGTTGCTCAACATACACCACTTCGGATAGGGGGCCGTTGAGGAATGCACTTTTTACATCCATTTGAAATAGCTTGAAATCATGGTAAGTAGCAAAGGCAAGTAATATACGAATTGATTCAAGCCTAGCTACGGGTGCATAAGTTTCACCGAAATCCAAACCTTCGATTTGGGTGAATCCTTGAGCTACCAACCGTGCCTTATTTCTTGTCACGGCGCCAAACTCGTCTTGTTTGTTGCGGAAGACCCATTTGGTTCCTATCACATTTTGCTTGGGTCTTTCCACCAAGGACCAGACTTCATTCCGTTTGAAGTTGTTTAGTTCTTCTTGCATGGCCATCACCCAATCCATGTCCTTAAGTGCTTCTTTCACTGTCATGGGTTCAAAAGAGGAGACAAACGAGTAATGTTCACAAAAAGAAGCTAATCGTGAGCGAGTGACGACTCCCCTTTGAATGCTTCCCAGTATGTTATCAACGGGATGATCCCGTTGAATGCTATGATGCACTCTTGGATGTGGCACTAGTGATCTTCTTTGCATTGGACCATCATCATCATGATCTTGATCAATTGTTGCACTATCTTCTCTTGTTTCTTGATCATCTTGTTGATCTTCTACTTGTCCTTGGTCTTGATCATTTCCTTGATGTTGATCATGAGCTTGATGTGTATTCCCATCACTCGGAGTAGTAGGTGCGGAAGCTTCACCACATGCATTTTCATGCACATGATAAATAGTTGAGTCAAGAGGGGAATACATAATTGAATCCTCTTCTTCATCTTGTGTCTCCTTGGGCTTTACATCACCGATGGCAAGCTTCTTGATTGCTTCACTTGGAGGAACATCTTTACCTACAAGCTCATCATTGACTTGCTCCTTTTGAGAGCCATCAGATTCATCAAAGGACACGTCTACCGTTAGTTCAATATTGCCGGTGACATTATTGAACACACGATATCCATGTTCGTTAGTACCATAACCAAGTAGAAAACCTTCATGTACCTTTGGTGCAAACTTTGAGCTTTTGGTTCTCTTATTAAGTATGAAACACTTGCAACCAAAAACTCTAAAATAGTGCACCTTAGGTTTGTTACCGGTTAGAAGCTCATATGGAGTCTTATTCCGAAGCTTGTGAAGATATAGGCGGTTTATGGCATGACAAGCGGTGTTAACCGCCTCCGCCCAATAATTGCGTGGAGTCTTGTACTCATCCAACATTGATCTTGCGGCTTCAATGAGAGTTCGATTCTTTCTCTCCACAACACCATTTTGTTGTGGAGTGTATGGAACCGAGAACTCATGCTTGATGCCTTCTTCATCTAGATAGGCTTCAATGTTGGTGTTTCTAAACTCCATTCCATTGTCACTTCTAACTCTCTTGATCTTCACTTCAAACTCATTCTGTGCTCTTCTTGCAAACTTCTTGAAGATGCCTTGTGTTTCACTTTTATCTACCATAAAGAACACCCAAGTGAAACGAGAATAATCATCAACAATTACTAGTCCATATTTGTTACCGCCAATGCTTTGGTAAGCGACGGGTCCAAATAGGTCCATGTGAAGTAGCTCCAATGGTCTTGTGGTTGATACAACATTCTTGATTGGATGCTTTGCTCCTACTTGCTTTCCGGCTTGGCATGCATTGCAAATTCTATCTTTCTCAAATGAAACATTTGTTAGTCCAAGAATGTGCTCGCCTCTTTGAAGTTGGGCCAAGTTCCTCATCCCAACATGTGCTAGCCGGCGATGCCAAAGCCAACCCATGCTAGATTTTTCCATTAAACAAGTCTCGGGCTCAACCTTATTAGTTGTGAAATCAACTAGATAAAGTTTGCCTTTCAAACGACCCGTAAATGCAATAGAGGAATCCCTTCTTCTATAGACAGTCACACCCTTATCCGTGAAGAGACAATCGTAACCCATTTCACAAAGTTGAGAAACGGATAACAAATTGTAACTTAACGAATGCACAAGTAAAACATTCGAAATAGAATTTTCGGTTGAGATAGCAATTTTACCCAAACCGAGCACTTCTCCTTTACCATTGTCGCCAAACACAATGTTTTCACATGAATCATGATTTGGTTGAAATGAGGTGAACATGTTCTTTGCTCCGGTCATATGATTGGTGCATCCACTATCCAACACCCAACTTGTTCCACCGGAGGCATATTCCTACAAAAATAAATCAAGTTCTTGTTTTAGGTACCCAAATGGATTTGGGTCCTAGGGGGTTAGTAACATAAGTTTTAGGCACCCAAACACTCCTCATGATTTCCCTCTTCTTGAGTACACCAACATACTTCACAACTATTTTGCCATCTTTACCCTAACAACACATGTAATCACTAGCATAGGTTCGTGAGATGGGCACTTGTTGCTTGGGTTGTTCCACTTGCATCTTTTTGTTGGACTTGTCATTTGCAAGCGGAGTAGATGGACTTGTGACCTTGTTTGCCTTGTTTATGAGTTCAAAGAGAGGAACTCCCTTGTTGAACCTCACACAAGGCACTCCATTGATCATGTTTCTTCCATTGGCTTTGCCATTATACTTACTAAAACCAACTCCTTCCTTGATGGATGGATGCCTTGCGAACTTGAGAGTGAGCCTTGGTTGTTGGTCTTTGCACTTGCAACCATTTCTCAATATCATGTTTAACCTATGAATCTCCTTGTCCTTCTTTGCTATTTCAACAAGGTTAGTTGCATATGCATTTATATCAACATTTTGACACCTTTTACAACTTTTACTTGTTGATGTGCTAGAGTCATCGGAAACCTTGGAAGAGGTTGAGGGGCTATTGCAAAGAGCGTTATAGCTTAGCTCAAGTTTTTGATACTTTTCTTGTAAGCTTGTGAGGCTTTCTTGAGCTATGCTATACTTGTTCTTTACACTAGCAATTAAGTCATTGGCCGTGGTACACTCCTTTGTCAACCTCTTAATAGAGTCATTGGCTAAGGATAGTTCTACGGTCAATTTCTCAACTTTCAACCTTTCTTCGGTTAGAGAAGCTTCAAGTGCAAGATTCTTTTCTCTTTCTTGCGAAATCAAATCACCTTGCATTTTAAGACTTTCATTCCGACTTTCTAGTTTCATTAGCAATTTGATTATTTTGTTGCCTCCTTTCTTACCAAATTTTATTATCAAATTCCTTTTATATTCATTCATCTCATCATTTTCATTATCACTATGTTCATCACTTGAGCATGTAGGAGAGTTGTGTGGTACCTTCTCCCCCTTAGCCATAAGGCAAGTTGGAGTGACGTTATCGTCGTCGGAGAGGTTGATGAAGAGCTTGGATGAAGATGAGTTGTTGGTGAAGAAGCTTGGAGAAGATGTCTTGTGAATAGCAATGTTTGCGGCACCCTTCTCCTTGTCCTTCCCTTTAGTCTTCTCATCATCACTTGACTCATCACTAGAATACCATTCTTCACCAATGTGTGCTTCACCTCTTTTCTTCCTTCTATTCTTCTTGTCATCATCTTTGCTGGACTTGTTCTTCTCTTTGTTTTGCGGACAATCGGCAATGAAATGATCATGGGCACCACACTTGTAGCAAACTCTTTTCTTATTTCTTTTACTTCCATCACCATAGCTCTTCCTTGACATCCTTCTTCTCATGAATCTTTTGAAGTTCTTGACAAGGAGTGCGGCTTCATCATCGGAATCATCATCTTCTTCACTTGAGCTATCATCATTGTACTTCTTTCTTCTTTCTTGAGTTGATGCATGTTCATGATTTGCCTTGAGAGCCACACATTTCTTGTTGCTTGTTTCTTGTGATTGATCTTCAATAGCTTCATCATCAAGGACTTCATGGTGCTTTATCTTTGCTAGCATCTCATGTGGTGTCATCTTCTCATAGTTTGGCCTTTCCATGATGATTGCCGCAAGTGTCTTGTTCTTGACCCTATATGCTCTCAATAACTTCTTGCCGCCGAGTTGTCATCCCACTTTTCATCACCTAGTGCTCTTATCTTGTTGATCAAGGTCATGTATCTATCAAACATTTGTTGAGTGGTCTCTCCGCTCTTGATAGAGAAATTTTCAATCTTCCCATGTAGTAACTCAATGTTGCACTTTCTCACACTTTCATCACCTTCATATGATACTTTAAGTGTATCCCAAATCATCTTGGCATTTTCAATTCCATGCACTTTGTTGCTTTCTTCGGGCTTGAGGCATGAGAGAATCAATGATGCGGCTTGAGCATTAAGATGGAAATCATGTACATCTTGAGGAGTGATTTCACCATCTACTTCCGGAGGTTGAATGCCAATACTCACTATCTCCCAACACCTTGCCGCAATGAGATGCATCTTCATCTTGTGTGCCCAATCATTGTAGTTGATCCCATCAAACGGCGGTGGCTTCCCAAGATTGATGTGTGGCATTTGATTCACATTGGTCTTGTTCAATAGATTGTAGTCAAAGGATGTAGCGGTGAACCCTCTTGGTGTCTTGTCACCTTCTTGATCTTTCTCTTCTTCATTTGCACCACCTTTTCAGTTTGATGTACTAGGTTGCTTCTCATTCTTGTTGCTCAAGGCTACCTTCAAGCTCTCAATCTCTTCTCTCATCTTGCTCATTTGCTCTTCAAAGTGCTTGGCTTGATTTTCCAACAATTTTTCTGCTATCTTCTCGGCGAATTGGGTCATTTGAGCTTCACTTATCTCCGACATTATGTTCCCTCACGCGGTGAAGCGCTAACACGAGGGTTAGGCTCCGATACCAATTGAAAGGATCTACAATGCCTAGAGGGGGGTGAATAGGCGTAGTATAAAACCTGAAACTCAAACTCAATTGAAAAGTGAGAACAGAGACCGTTACTACCGGTATTGGACCGGTACTACCGATACCTGTCGGTAGTACCGATGTAATACGTCGGTACTACCGGTCAAGAACAGATAGCTATGAAACCAAGATTAACTGCAGAGTAAGTTTAGATCTATGCTATACCAAACCACCCAAGTGTATGTAGAGTCCCTTGCAACCTTCTCCCTAACTTGAATCACCACCAAATCGTAGATCGGGCCTCCAAACCTAAGAACAAGGTAGAGAGAGAAAGAGCACGGTCGAAGCCGTGACACCACAAGTAGACACAACAACAAAAAGAGCAAGGGACAAGTTATTTATCCCGAGGTTCGGTCAATCCACAAAGGAAGGCCTACTCCTCGTTGTCGAGGTGACCACAAAGGTCGGAGTCTATTTCACCTCCTTTCCTCACTCAAGGTTACCACAAAGGTCACTTGAGTTTCTTCACTAGAATCTTGGGTGATACAAACACTTCGGGGAGCCCTCACAAATGGATCAAACCGGGCTCTCCCGAAGAACGCCTAGCCGCCTAGGGTTCCAAGAACCCAAGAGTAACAAATGCAAAGCAAAGCCGGCTAGAGGGAGGAATCAAGTGCTCAAACAATGGATTTAAGTTTTCCTCACTCGAATCTCACTTCTCAACTTGAAACTTGCAATCGATTGAGCTATGAGCAATGAATATGTGTGAGAGAGAGTGGGAGAGCAAGAGAGAGAGCTGTTGTCTCGGGTTGGTAGGCAATAAAATGAAGTGGGTAACGTTCTAAAGAAGAGGGAAGAAGTATTTATACTTCCTCCGTCTGGGAGCTACCGGTACTACCGATTCCTACCGGTAGTACCGATGCTACCTCAGCAGATCGAACGTTAAAAGTCTGACACACGCACTGCACGAGGCCCCAACGGTAGAAAAGTTTGTCAGTCAAGTTGACTTAACCGGTACTACCGGTGGTACACCGGTACTACCGATACAACAGTCAACCTACTACCGAAGTACAGTCGTTACTACCGATCCGGACCCTGGGTAACTGCTTGGGCAAAGTCCTACCGGCACTACCGGTCAAGGACCGGTACTACCGCTCTGGAACCGGTACTACCGGATTAAAATCCGGTACTACCGAAATATAGTTACTCAAACCCGAGAGCAGCGAGTTGGCTGGGAGGAGTCTCGGCGCTAAGTCCTACCGGTACTACCGATTCAGGGTCGGTACTACCGGTTCAATATCGGTACTGCCGGATTAAAATCCGGTACTACCGGAATAAACTTTTCTGGAACCCGAGAGCAAGCAGTTCGCTGGAGAGGATCCTGCTCTAAGTCCTACCGGTACTACCGGTCCAAGACCGGTACTACCGATTCTCCTGGGGCAGAACAGGATAGGGCAGTGCACAAGTTTGTGAAGGTGTCTCTCAAGCATGTTTGTTTAAGTCAATATTTGAGCACTTTAAACCTTCTACTAGTCAACTAGCTATGCATCCCTCTTGATAGTGCGGTAGTCCTATACTCAATAAAAGATAAAACTTGCTAAATTATGAGTAAAGATCACCAAGTAACTCGGTCAAGTTGGAGGGGTGCTGTTTCACCAAATATTTCAATTTGCTCATTCATACGGACTAACACCTGCACATAATCTTGATAAAACCGTTAGTCCCTAATTTGATTGTCATTAATCACCAAAATCCCACATAGGGGGCGAATGCACTTACAAAGGTTTTATGATGGCATTGAGGATTTCAGTGGCTACCTCATCAGAGCATACTGTGCTGAATTTAAAGCTGTAGGGCATTGGGAATTCTTCATCTTCTATATAAGGGAACCAATTCAGTATTTCTGGTCCCAGGCCTCTGTAGAATGCTTTAAATAGCTGACCCCGGTTAGCATCAATGATTATAGTCGAGGAAGCTTCGCCGAATCTTTGGCAACCTCTGGTAATCTTGTCCTCATCCTCTGCATACTCCATGGAGGGATAACTGAGGTTGCTCAGGTCTGGTTTGGTCATTTTGTACAGGTGAAGATTAAGCCATAATTGGATTAGCCACCAGGGGCCTGTGATGCGCTGCACTTCCTCACCTTTCAATAAATAGTCAGCAACTCGGCTCATTAATCTGTAAGCAGCCCCTAGCAGAAGTTTTCCTAAGGGAATTGAGTTTCCTCTGGCCAGTTGTTCTGCAAGGGCTTTGAAGGGGTAGGCTGGTCCAAGTGAGGCACCACAGAAGACAAACCTCTCTAGCCACAGAATCAAGAATGCTGTGTGTTCCCTTTCATTGATGCTGGAGGTTGTCATGTGATGGGTATCAATGTAGCCAGTTCAACCTTTATATTCATTCAACTTGGGGAACTGTTTCTCGCCCTTGGAAAGTAGATTCAAATACTGGTAAGTCCCAGTAATCTGAAGGCCGGTGAGCATGTGAATGTCACCTAGGGTGATGGTCATCGGTCCGTCTCCGAATACAAAGGCGTTCAAGGAGTTTGACCAGAAATAGCTAGCAGCAATCAGAAGTGGCTCATTCTTCTTCATCTGGCAGAGAGACAAGTCGAGGCACTGACTTAGGTTACGCAGTTCCCAATCTGCTCACTTTTTCTCTAATACCCTACGGAACCAGTTCCTCCATCCAGTAGGCATGTTGGGCCAGTTTCAGAAGGAGTTTTTTGTCCATGATGATGAATCTACTGGGGAAGATTTGAAGGGGATTTGGTTAGTTTCTTTGCTAATGAACTCCACAGGATCTGAATTGCCCATCGGGCCTAGGAAGTAAGCGGCCAGAGCGTCCTTCAGAGGGATCAAGATTTCATTCTTCAATTCCTGGAAGCGGGCGATGTGTGTGACCAATCCGGCAAAGATTCATGAATGAAAAGCAGATTGGTGAGATTCATACCTCAAGGATTTCAGAAGGAGTCGCCATCGCTTGCAGATTATGAAGACGGTGGGTCGAAGCCGAAGATGCAACGGGGGATTTTCTGGCTAGGGTTTCGGTTTGTCACGGAGCTTTAAAGTGATGAGCGAGAGACTATGATTTTGGCTAGCGAATGGATTGAGTCGAGGCTCGGTGCTGATTTTGGAATAAAGCCAGTTTATCCCAAAATTGAGGGCATGTGTTTACGCCAAAATCTGGACTAAGTGCAGATAGTCAATGCCGAACGCAGATAGCCGATTTCGGGACAGAGGTAAAGACAGAGATAGTCGATCGAGTCTCGAAATCGACTGTTGGGCCGGAGCGAAGACGGTGCAGTTGAAGAAAAGAGCCGATTGATGACGTCAGCGCGGGTCTCCGGCGCTAGGAAGCGATCACGTTCGGAGTCCATTAAAGAAAGGAAAGATTGGGCTCCATGTTACCTTTAATTTAGGAGAGTTTGTTAGTTTCCATATTCGTTTCGAGTTGTAATTCGACTAGGACTCTATCTTGTCAAGCCCAGGGTATAAGTATAAACCCCAGCCTTTATAATACGTACGTACACATCAATACAACACACCTTTCGGCTCCGGCCAAACCCTTAGGAGTAGGAGTAACGTAGATCTCGGCGAGTTTCTTCAATCGGGCTGGGTGTCATCCAGTGGACGCAGGCTTGCTTGTAAGTACCGTCATGCCTCGCTAAGCTTTGTCTCTTTAATGTCATCCGGTGGACATGGGAGCATTGTAGATCGGGGTTGATTCTTTTTTGGTATAAGTTTAGCGTCATCCGGTGGACGTGGACTTAGATCAAATAAGGGTTAGTTATCGAATCATGTTTATTTTCTTGTTTAATCTATGTTTAGCATCATCTGGTGGACGAGGGCTTAGGTTAAGCTTGATCATGTGCATGGATTAGTTATCGGCTCTAACTAAATTGGCATTTTAGTTAGATTGATTAAGTTACCAAGATGTTATGTTGTTCTTTATTATTTATTTATTTGTACAACATCTTCTTGCCCGATCAAGACTGCCTAGTATTGGTCTTAGATTTATACGAAAGCGTTCACTTGTGTTTTATTCATGTTTATGCTCTGTCACGATAATTGCTTTCCTGCTTTATTGGCCAGTACATCCGCGGTCTTGTTCGTACGTGATGAGAAGACTTGGCAAGAGTCGATTTATATGGGTGCAGAACCGTCGGCCTTTAGACCAGTTCCGTATTCCTATTGGATCGACTTGTGGCTTTTGCCACCGTCAAGTTTCCTGCTTCACGGACCCTGGATCGGCTAAATAGTCGATGCAGCTATGCTTTCACGAGAAACATTAGCTTACCGTCGTTTTTTTGCCAAATCAGCTAAACAACCGATTTCTCCCTATTTAACATTCAGACAGTCTGTATCGGATAATTTGACCTGTTTGCATTAATCGATTATATCTTGATCCCCTATATCCTTCTGCATGAACTTGTTTTATGTAGACTATCATATCTGATTATGCATATTAATCGATTATACGTCATTTCAATGATTATTCTATAGAAAAATATGTATGCATGCCGGAATCGACTCTTTAGTTGATTTTCGATCATATCGGCTCTCAAAGCTATATAGTTGGAACTACTTGGATCCACCGGCTAGTTCCTCCTTGTGATTACTGATTATCTTTTTCCTTATCAATTGCAGGTCAAATTGACTGGCACGCGTGAGGGTCATCGGCACTCTTGGACCGGGTTTTGAAGCTAGCTGGATCTGAGAAGCTCCAACGCTCTTAAGATCATATCCGGCTTCGCTGGTGTGTTGAGCGTGAGGAACCACTTTTTGTGCCAACAATATATTTTTGCCTAGTCACATAGAATAATATATGAAACCTTTATTTATTCTTAAGCTTATATAATTAGGGATGACAACCTATTTCATGCATGAGAATGTTGGTAATAGATGAGTGGCTAGTTGCCAATGACAAGTTAATTAATTACCATACATCTTCTAATCTCGTCTATCGTAATAAAAGTTATATAGTTATATGTGGCGACGTTAGTAGATGTCAACACAGGACCAATTTTCAGACATATATCGACTTCATTATAATATCATAATAGTGATGAATACATAGCGAACTTTATTTACAAAAGGACCCGTGGGTCTCAAAGAAAAACACACAATTAATAAATAAAAACTCTAGCAGAAATCTAGGATCCTATCTCCACACGAACGTCGACCGGGGGCAGCACCAGCCTAGTACACGTCATCAGGGTCGAAGGCACCATCTTCTATGAACTCCTCCTCGTCAACTCCAGCGTCTGGGTAGGGTAGCAAGGGGATAAAGAGGAAGGGTGAGTACATCGAAATGTACTCCGCAAGTGTAGGAAAATATGACATGTGGCTTAAACAAGGATAGGCTGACTTGGTTGGACACAGCACCTAAAGCAACAAATCATATCACCTAAATTTCCTAAGCACCTATTTAACTAAGTGAATTCTCATCTTCTCAGAGTAACCAACACTCAGAAATCCCATCCGAGCAACCACACCTGGAAATCCATCCAAGCAACCAACACTTGGAAGTCCATCCAAGCCCACATTCCTTCACCCAGGAACCATCCAACCAGAACCAAGTAACCAACTAATCCCGAGGACGTCCAAGCCAGCTCTTGACCGCGAGCACGGCTGATATTTCAGTTTTACACTCTGCAGAGGTTGCACACTTTCACCATGAGTCGTGTTTTCCCCGTCTCGCCGAACACTGCCAAGGTGCACAGTGGGGTCACACTACAAGGCCTTTACAAAGCCCCTCTAAGCCTATTTTACACGTATCTTTAAGGTTTCACCGCTAACATGGGTAATGACCCACTGCAAAAGCCCCCCCTTGAGCCACAAAACCGTCCCCGTGTAAAGCCAAAAGTTAGAGTGACTAAATAATTAGCCAGGTCCGTCCCATTCTAGCCTCATGGTTGCGCTGCAAAGCCGGGTTACATGCGTTGGGAACCGGGTCCTAGGGATCCAGGCAGGATAACTAGCACAAACCCAATCAACCATCATCAACAGCCGTTATACGGCACAAACCAAAACCACGACCAAAACGGTCCATCCTACCAAATTTGCCTGATCACCATGTTTCTAAAAGATTACCAATTCTACATATTTCATATGTCATTAATCAACATTAATTATACTCGTCCCAACCCAAGACTGCAAGGCTAAGCATGACTTCTACCATGTTCCCAACCCAGGGTTTCAAGCATGATACAAACAAGTGCTAGTAAACCTTATCATGGGATTCAAAATTAGACTCTGCATGCAACTAAAGATCTAACTACTCTAACTCAAAAGTAAATAAAAGTAGGTGTAAGATGAGCAAGGACACTTGCCTTCAAAGTGAGTAGGTTCGGGTGTATCACATCGGATCCTAGAAATCTGTGCACTCGTTTCCTTCTGACGACAAACATCAAACATGGCCCAAACAAAATATAATAAGAACATTACACCAAACAGGGGAAATAGTAATAAAAACATTGGTAACGAATAGTACTCGTCGAAACAAAACTAACGCGAGTTGAACGAGTTGAATCGGATTTAAAACAGTGAAGAAATGGGCTTTTGAAATTCTCGTGGCATTTTTATGATTATTTTATAAAACAAACACATGATTGACATCATTAATAATATTTATGGCAACATTAGTCATTTGATAAAATAGAATAGAATAAATAAATTTAATAATTGATTATTACTAAATAAGATTAGATTAACATGATTTATTACTTTTATAAATATAATATATGGACACTAGTTTTCCAAGTCATTTTGTAATTATAAAGCATTTAAATTTATTTTCAAAACTTACTTTGAATAAACAAGATATATGAAAATAACTTTATAAATATTTCAGAATTCAGAACAAAGCATATACACATTTATTGTGATGTAACACTACTCTGCCTGGGCCTAAAACAAGTTTAATCTAGACTGTAGCGTGTATCTCAGAAACTGCGCAAGCTCAGAAAAATTTTGATTAATTACAGGAATTCATGAGGGCTAGACTGCAAAAAGGTGCTTACTGGGCAGGTCGAGGTGCTTCAGTTGACTGGGGGTCAAGGATCGCTCTGGGCCGTCCATTCCGGATCGGGCGGTGATGGGAGCTCTTCCTGTGTTCCTGCGCAGTAGGCACCACGGCGGCGCCATGGCGGCGGCTCGCCGGCGTTTGCCGGGATGGGGCTCCAGTGAACCGGTGTCTCCAGCGAGTGGCGGAGTAGCTGCACCGCGTCCCGTTGAACATGCTGGTGGCCTTCGTGGTCGGTGGAGGAGACCGGGCGGCTGCTGGCGGCGGGAGCAGGAAGCGGCAGCTATGGCGGTGCGGCTTTGGTGTGGCTCGGGAGGGGGAGGAGGCGCACAGGAAGGGGAAAACGTAGGGCAGCGAGGTCCTGCGATACCATGGTGTCATTTATAGAGGGAGAACGAGTAGAGGACGGGGCGTCCGGGGAGCTCAAGCATGCCGCCAATGGCGGCTGCTTCTGTTGCGGATCCTGAAAAATAGAAGATGGAGAAAGAGGAGATGGAATTGGGGTCGTGGCGATTCGGGCGGCTTGGTGGTTAAGTCTTCACACGGGGAAGGCTGCGAGGGGCTCGGTGCTCCGCGCACGAGCGTGCGAGGCGGCGGCGGCGACTGCGTTCGTGCACGGGCGGTCGCGGCTTCATTCCGGGCCGCCGACTGACCGGTTCACGCGGTGTGCTTGCGTGCGGGCTCGCGAGGTGGTGTGTGGACGGGAACGCGGCTTGGCTCCGCAGAGGGAGGTGCGGAGAACTGCGCACGTGTCGCGGGCGGCGGCGTCGACCGCGCTGTGCGCTCGCGCTCTCGTCAGGAGGAAGAAGAAGGCCCTGGCGGCTGACAGGCGGACCCCGCGTGGCAGTGAAATAGAGAGAGAGAGAGTGCAGGGGCGCAGACGGGCTGGCCTCCGGCCTGGTGGGCCGGCCCACGTGCAGGAAATGAAACGGGAAGGGGATGGGCCGAGAGGGTGAGGGAGAGAAAGGGCTGGGCTGAGCGTTTTCTTTTGTTCTTTCTTTCTTTTGCTTTTCCATTTTATTTTCTGTTTTCTATTTGTTATTTATTTTGGAAAAATTCAAGTGATCACCAAATTTAATTGTATATTTCTTGGGATTTATCTCCAAGGGAAAAATGTGATTATGGTTATGTTTCCAATATAAATCACTTAATATTTTCCTTATTTTTAAATTAGAAAGAGAACGATCGGAGCCTAGTGAGTTTTAAATAATCAATTTTTCACCTCAATAAAATCATGCAGGCGGCATGAATGCAACAACTTAGAAATATTATTTAAGAAAGTTTTTTTAAAAGACATTTTTATTAAACATAATTGATACAAAATTATTTAAAGCTTAGTCAATTTGAGAAAGTTATTAAATAATTCATTTTATTTACTGTTTTCTATTCACATCCTCAAAATGGAAAATTTGGGGTGTGACAGTCATCTACAATCACCAAACCATATTTGTTGCCACCAATGCTTATGTATGTGGTTGGACCAAATAAATCCATGTGCAATAACTCAAATGATTTGCATGTGCTCATCATGCTCTTCTTGGGATGAGTATTGCCAACTTGTTTTCTGGATTGACATGCACTACATAACTTGTTCATCTCAAATTCAACATGTTTAAGGCCTCTAACCAAGTTATGCTTCACAAATTTGTTCAATTGCTTCATTCCAACATGACCAAGCCTTCTATGCCATAACCAACCCATACTTGACTTAGAGAGTAAGAATGTTGACAATTGTGACTCTCTACCACCAAAGTCCACTAAGTAGAGGTTCTCAAATCTAAATCCTTTGAATATCAAATTTGAACCATCTACAGTTATGATTTCCACATCATTAACACCAAACATGCATTTGAAACCAAGGTCACAAAGTTGAGCCACCGACAATAGATTGAAGTTCAAACTCTCAACCAATAGCACATTGGAAATGCTCAAGTCATTGGATATTGCAATCTTGCCAAGCCCTTTAACCTTGCCTTTGCTATTGTCCCCAAATGTGATACTATCATACTCATTGCCACTAGAATTAATTTTGTTGAACATTCTTGCATCACCGGTCATGTGTTGAGAACACCCATTATCAAGAACCCAATGTCTCCCTCCAGCTTGTAATTCACCTACAAAATAAATCAATGATTTAGCAACCAAAGCCTTTGGTACCCAAATAGCCTTCAACATTGGGCTCTCTTTACTTGTACCAATATATTTAGCTTTGACACCTTTCTCACCCTTGGTAAGCATGTAACAAGAATCAAGCCTAATAGATTTAGCACTTGCAAATTTTATTTGCTTGTTTTTATTATTAGTGATGCAATTTGCCTCAATATGCCCAACTTGCTTGCACTTGTAGCAAAACCGGTCATTGCTCCTCACAAAGCTAGGCTTTGGAGTTACAAAGGCCGCCTTGCCCTTCTTGGGAGTGTAGCCAAGTCCCTCCTTGGAGTTACTATATCTTTGGCTACCCAAACATTATAGCAAGCAGGCATCCCCACCATAGGCATTGTCTAATGCACGGGTTACCTTGTCCACTTCCTTCTTCAATTTTTCATTTTCAACTTTTAGTGTTGGGTCAACACTAGTAGTGAAGGTTGAAGTAGAAGTGGATGATGATGAAGAGCTAGTGTTGTTAGGTGTGGTTGCAACAAGTGGTTCATTAGTTGGTTCATTCATTAGATCACAAGTTACACCCACATTACATGTTATAGCAACATTCTCAACCTTGCTTAGCTCTAAGAGTAAGGAGTGTGTTTCCTCAAGCTTGGTGTGAGCTAGTTTGAGATCCTCATGGTCTTCCTTTAGACACTCATGAGAACCATTTAGCTCATCAAGGGATTTATCAAGATCTTTTACCTTCTTGATCAATTCCTTACACTTCTTAGACTTAGAGCTAATCAAGTATTCGCTTGCTCTAACATGTCCATTAGTTGTGCTGCACTAGGCTCATCATCATCACTATCACTATCATTATCATTTTTATCATCATCATCACTTGAGTCATCATAATCATATTTTACCTTGGTGGACTTAGCCATGAAGCATGATGAATCAAATGATGAAGGCCTCTTGTTGATAGCAATAGAAGCCATAGCCTTCTTCTTGAATGTCTTCCTCTCATCATCATCATTTGAATCATCATCATCGGAGGAAGCATCACTATCCCATGTTACCCCATATGATCCACTCTTCTTCTTGGAGAAGTTGAACTTCTTGTCTTTCTTTTCTACCTTATCCTTCTTGTCCTTCTTGCTTCTCTTCTTGTGATCATCTTCATCATCACTAGCATTTGGACAATCCGCCACAAGATGATCTGTGCTCTTGCAATTGTAGCACTTTCTCACTACATCTTTGCCCTTGAAGTTATCCCTTCTCTTTCTAGCACCATAGCCCTTCTTCTTCATGAATCTTCCAAACTTGCGCACAAAGAGAGCTAGTGCCTCATCATCACTATCAAGGCTAGATGCATCATCATCATCACTAGATTGCACTTTCTTGCCCTTGCCCTTGTTCTTGGAAGAAGAGGTGGTGGATTTGAATGCCACGGTCTTCTTGTTCTTGTCATCCTCCTTCTTCACTTCTTCACTATCACTCTTCTCATTATATTGATCCTCGGTCATCACATCACCAAGAACCTCATTTGGAGTGACACCCTTCAAGCCACACCGGAAGATGATAGTTCTCAAGGTCTTGAATCTTTTAGGCAAGCACATGAGAAACTTGTGAGAAAAGTCCTCATCACTTGTCTTTTCTCCCAAAAGCCTTGAGATCATTGATGATCACTTGGAGCCTGTAGAACATCTCCGGAATACTCTCTCCATCATCCATTTTGAAGTTTGAGAGCTTGTCCTTGAGCATGTACAACTTGGCACTCTTTACCGTTGAAGTGCCCTCATAGGTTTGCTCTAGCCTTGTCCACACTTCACTTGCTCTATCCAAATCTTTGATTTGCTCAAACACCTTTGAATCAATGCCATTGTATATGGTAATGAGAGCCATTATGTTGCATTGGTTATTCTCTTGCTCTCTAGGTGTGGGGCTTGTGGGATCAAGCACAATGTACTCCTTTTCGGTGACCTCCTACACCTTTTCATGGATTGAGCCAAGATACATCCTCATCTTCCTCTTTCAATAATCAAATGAGCTTGTGCCATCAAAATGAGGTGGTTTGCCCCCAACATGATTGAACATGATATGAGCCATTTCAATGCACCGAAGGATGTTAACCCTTGACTAAACGGTGACCACGGTTCCGATACCACTTGAAGGTCCGAGTTGTCTAGAGGGGGTGAATAGCCTAAATAAAAATTCTACAAACCACTAGACCAAGTGATTAGAGCCACAAGAGGCTATAATTGCAATGCTAGAGCAACAACTAATCTAAGCAAGCCACCTACACAATTCTAGTTAACACTGGGCCCTAAACCACACAAGCTAACTAGCACGAGCAAAACAACTACACAACTACACAAGGCAAGCTAGCTAGAGAAGTAACTACTTTGCACAAGGTAAGGAGGAGCGATTCGGATGTTATACCTTTGCCTTGATTTGTGGCCAATCACCGGGATAATAAGGTGAGGAAATCAATAAGAACACCAAGATTTATCCCCAGGGTTCGCGTGCTTGCCGGCACACTACGTCTCCGTTGTGTCGACTTCAACCGGTGGTCCGGTGGCTAATCGGTATCACACATCGAGCCTACACAAGGCGCCACAAGGACCTACCATGGAGGAAGTAGCTCAATGACACGAGCAATCCACTAGAGTTACCTTTGAGCACTCCGCTCGGGGTAGGTATGAACCCCTCATAATCTATCGGTGTGAGAAATCACAACCACCAAGCTTCTCCACACCTTCTCTTCCTCCAAACCGGCTAGGTGACGGCAATCACTAAGAGTAACAAAAATTACTCCACCACCAAGCCACCAAGTGCACTAGGATGCAATGAGATGATCACTACACTTGATTCACTCTTTCTCAATCAAAAACTTGAGTTGAATCAAAGGGAGAGAGTTGGAGGGAGTGTGCTGAGCTCTCAAGGGACTTAGGATGATCAAAATACGTAAGAGTAATGCCCCAAGCTAGCCACACTCCTATATATACGCATGCTCAAAGATCTAGCCATTTTATTCTAAAATCGGGCGCACCGAACACTGCTGAAGTCCACACCGGACGCGTCCGGTGGTTGTCCGGTGTATCGCCCGCTAACACGTGTACTGACCGTTTGAATTTTATTCCTGCGCGCGCTCACACCGGACGCGGACCAGTCGCACCGGACACTCCGACGCCCATTTCCGGTGCTACAACAGAGAGCTTCCAGAGAGCTCAAACTGGCATAGGACACGTCCGCTGTTAGATCACCGGACGCTCCCAGCGTCTGGTGCACTTACCGAGACAATTCGTCAACTTCAACGCCGGACGCACAAACTAAGTCATCGGACGCGCTAGAGTTACTTTTCTAGCGTCCGGTGCTTTCACAGAGAGGTTCCAGAGAGGTCAAATGCACACCGGATGTGTCCTGTAAGCACCCACCGGACGCAGCTAGCGTCCGGTGCTCCTCTGAGAGCTGCTTTCACCCTCTCTTCAACTACCTTGCTCTTATATGCTAACAACTAAGTGTTTCACACTTTTAGGCACATATGTTAGTAGGTTTTAAGCGCATTTGCAAGGCGAAGATAGACACTCTAGGTTAGATCAAGTGTATGCAATTAATATACACCTGAAGCACTTAACGACCGGGTTCACGAAACAATTCTCCTCTTAATAGTCCGGCCAACTATCCTAAATGTGATCGCACTCACTAAGTGCCTTGATCACTAAACCAAACAGCCCTAACTTATACCTTTGCCTATAACTCTTTGATCCTTTGCCTTTTCCACCATTTCTTCACTGGATCTCCATTTCTTAGCTTATGTCAACTTCCTCCATACCACTAACCTCTTTTAGGCAACACACACTTAGCACTTAGGTTAGTAGCTAGGTTTCATCAATTTCTAATACCAAACTAGGGACTTTTAGGATGGTAGCTGTGGCGTGAATCCACGCCTTGAGGCCATTCATTGGTCGGCACCTCCGAGAAGTAGAACTTTCGGTCCTGACCATTTATCTCTGACCAATCAAATAAGATACAAAGGATCAACATCTAGAAGCAAACAAAGTAAGAAATTTACAAGTAATATACCTCTGGCGGTGGCCTCCCATTATGCAAGGGCTTCTGTTGACCGGGTTGTTGATTGGCGTCCCCTTCTCAAAAAGTTCTTTCAACCTTATTGTTGCTTCAGAAGCGGACATGTGTTCCACCACTTCCCTGGTCGAATAAGTCGCACCTCGCCACCCAAAAGCAGGATGTATCCTCTCCTTACAAGGTTGTACTCGGCGCTGTATAAAATTCGCAGCAACTCCAACTCTATCAAGCATGAAGTTCTTCAAGATCTCCAACAATTCATGCACTTGATTCATCTCATCCAACCCAGGCTTGTCTGACCAGGTTGATTTTCTTTCTGGAATTTGGTCAACAGCGCATCGAACGAGTGGTTCCTGGTTCGGCAGATAGAACCATCTCTTGAACCAATCGCGGAGGCTTGTGTTGAGAGGGATAGCAAGATAATGCGCAGACATCCCATCCCGGAGCTTTAGATACACTCCTCTGGCTATCCGGGAACCCCCGCCGCTCGACTTCACAAGAATGAATAGGTGGCAGAATAGATTGAAGTAGGGAAGAATACCAATGAAGGCTTCGCAGACGTGAATAAAACTAGAGACATGGAAGAGGAAATTGGGATGTAGATGGCACAAGGAAATCTCATAGTAATCCAAAAGCTTGCGGAGAAAGGGGTGGCAAGGAACGCCAAATCCACGAAGAAATTAATCAGTGAAAACTACAATCTCGTTGGTATTCAGCATGGGATATGGCTCACCATTTGACGGCCGCCATCCGGCGGTGGCATGATCCGGTAGAATTCCCTTCACTACCAGCGACATAATCGTCTTCTCTGTCACCGATGACCGCTGACATTCTTGGTCCAAGCGCAACTCTCCAGGCTGCGGCTCCTTCGGTACACATGTGCTTTTCCGTGGACCTATCCTGGCAAAGGCGGTCAGATTTGGAGAAATGGAGGTCCAAATCGAAGAAATCCAGGCGGAATCAAACTTTGGATGGCTAGATGCGAAAACCCTAGGTGGCGACTAGGGCAAGCTGTGGCAGTTTCTTGTTCAAATGGCTACTAACACACGTGCAAGTGTGTAGGTGAACCGTTTTCCTTCATCCTCCTGTAAATTATAAGGGAAGCGCGACGGTTCGAATACTCGTATAGGCACAACTGGGCACATGGATCTACAAGACCCGAGTACTTGCTGTGCTCAGGGACTTCACCTTCGCCTCGTCTGTTCGGAAGAGTTTTCGAGCACTTGCTGTGCTCGGGGACTTCGTCGTTGCCTCGTCGGTTCAGAAAAGTTTTCGAGCACCTGCTGTGCTTGGGGACTTCGTCGTCGCCTCGTCTATTCGGAAGAGTTTTCGAGCACTTGCTGTGCTCGGGGACTTCGTCGTCGTCTTGTCTGTTCGGAAGAGCTTCCGAGCACTTGCTGTGCTTGGGGACTTCATCGTCGCCTCGTCTGTTTGGAAGAGTTTTCGAGCACTTGCTGTGCTCGGGAACTTCGTCGTCGCCTCGTCTGTTCAGAAAAGTTTTTGAGCACTTGCTGTGCTCGGGAACTTCGTCGTCGCCTCATCTGTTTGGAAGAGTTTTCGAGCACTTGCTGTGATTGGGGACTTCGTCATTATCTCGTCTGTTCGAAAGAGCTTCTGAGCAGTTGCTGTGCTCGGGGACTTCATCATCGCCTCGTCTGTTCGGAAGAGGTTTCCGAGCACTTGCTGAGCTTGGGGACTTCGTCGTCGCTTCGTCTGTTCGGTAGAGTTTTCGAACACTTGCTGTGCTCGGGGATTTTGGTTGATGAATTTGAAGATTTGACCCTGACACCATGTGACTGCGTCACCTACTATTAGGCTCGAGGACTAAGTGGATACACTTCACCTAACGGTGAAGGTATTGGTCCTTATGAACCGAAAGTGGGTACACTTCACCAAAGAAAGCTCTTCTCAAAAATTTTCTGAGCTCCTTACATCTGTCTGGTCAAGCAACTTTGGAGATCTGCACTTCCCGACGAATGCAAGGTGCTCAGGGACTAGCTGTGGGGGTATAAACACATATAACCACATGGTGATACATGGGCCAAGTCATCCCATCAGGCCCAGACTGCCAAGGATGCGTCGTCAACACGTTCTCCAGAAGATCACACATATCCGCCGGCTTAGAAGTCTTCGTGACCAAGTGTTGACGGTAGTTATTGTATGATTTTACCCGTCAACCAATGATGAAAAGGGATATAAATCAGAGCCAACACCTAGAATAGGGTTTAAACTAATAGAATTCCACTAGTTTTGGTCAATCTGTGTTTTTCAGGGACTATACAGGAAAAGAACCAAAGAGGACCCACACCGCAAAGAAAAATACCGAATTAGGCTGTGGCAGGAGATCAAAAATATTCTAGAGAACATCAGGGACACGCCTGCCGAAGCGGGACCCACATCTCAGAGAGAGGGGGTCGGCCGACCCACTGACATGGTCGGCCAACCTGTCAGAGAGTCCTTTTCGCCTCCGCTTCGACGTAGACCCACATCCCGAAATTTCACGCAATATTGACCGCCCGTCGAAATCGGTTTTATCCAAGGGCTTCGGTTCATCCCACCGGCCTATATAAGGACCCCCAGACCCCCCAGGGTTTTTAGATGATCCAGAGAAAAATCAATCCAGGGTTTCAGAATTCCACCGACATATCTCAAATAGAATAGAAATCCAAGATAGGATCTAGAGCCAAGCATCAATTAGAAGATTAGACTTGTAGTCTCTCTAGATTAGGGCTATCCTTGTTCTAGAAGTAGTGTGGTAGTAGAGCTGGAGATAGTTGGGGGAATTGTCGGCCTATCGGTGACAGCTCTACGACTTGTACGCACGAATTCAAGTCCTTCTTTGGAGCTTGTTTCTGAAGATTTCTTCGGAGTTCAACTTCTAATCCAAGTGGGTAACGTTGCTATTATTGTTCTTAAGGTTTACGATTCATTTGAGTGCTTTAGTCTTGGTAGCTCCTTGATTGAAGTAGTTATTTATAGTTTAAGTGTGGTGCTTAGATTATATTTACTCGTAAATGCCCTATGCTGTCCGGACCGGTGGTAGATCGCGAGGGTGACCTAGCCTTGTTGAGTCTTACACAGTCCACCTCCCGTTAGTAAGATCGTATGATTCCATTACTAAGGAATTTACCCTTTGTTAGTGTATTCCTATAGTAATTCTCCTTCAAGAACAATCATATCATATCTTGTCAGGATTAGAACTAGAAGCCTTAGCAGTCTCCTATATCACCTATCTTCCCCGTCCTTGATAGCAGCTCAGGGGTTAAGTCTAGATTCTAGTCGTCCCATTTTCCCTGTGGTAAAATATAAATAACGATACCTGGAATACTCCCGGGTGAAGTGCTACATTGGTATCTGTCCGCTTGCAGATAATTCTAGTGTTTATTTGTTTGAGTTAGCTTATACCAACACTAAGAAAATAGCTTTTCTAGTATCTAGCCGATTAGTTTACTTGTTCGGCTAGGATTGTAATCTGATATACATGGTAAAACGGACTTGTAACCCTGCCCCCAGGACTATATAAGGTGGGCAGGGGATCCCCTCAAAAGACATCACCTCATAGCAATACAATCCACCAGAACACATGACATAGGGTATTACGCCTCGCGGTGGCCTAAACCTGTATAAATCTCATATCTCACGCTTCTTGCGTTACGCTTGTTCGTCTCAGCCGCACCTTCACCGATCAATTTACTACCTTGGGCATACCCCTCGGTAGACTATCGACGATATTCCGTCGATAGGGTGGGCACGACATGACTGGTTGTTCTCTCCTGACTTAGGTTCACAACCTATGTTATCTCCTACAGATCCACTCATCTTCCTTGATTTAAGTTAAGTTGTAAAAGTTAAATAAATTATAATTTGTAAATTTATTATTATTACCCTTCCGTACTCTGATATATATATTTTTGTAACAAATGTTATAATGTTGTAGTCACCCCATTGTTGATCCTTCTCAGAGGTTACGGGTTTTCGAGGAAACCCGGTAGAACATCTGAAGTCATTTGGGTCACATGCAGAACTGTCGGAGGTCTTAGGGACAATGACAGGTGTGTGTGTGTGGGCCATATGATTTAGGAGGTTCTGCCATATCAAATGGTTGTGACCTATTGTTAAGATTCTTTTTCATGCACCCATGATCAAGATCCACGTACACCCACCAAAAATATGATGACTCTTGCACTAAGAGTTATACAAAAACATGGCCTATTCCATCCACCAAATAAAAGTTCCATCACCATTGTCATGAATTTCTCTCTCAAAAAAACCAATACTCTTTGTTCAAGTTTGGTCTATAAAAAAATGGCATGCCAAAGAAGCATGTGCCAAAAAAGAAGAAGAAATAAAAAGAAAAGAGAGAAAAGATGCCATGCCAAAGAAGCATGAGCCAAAAAAGAGAGAGATAATAAAATGAAAAGATAGCCATACTTTTCCAAAGAGTGCAAAAACAAAGAGACATAACAAAGGGCTCCACACACTTGTATATCTTGATCAAAGTGTATGACTAGTCTCTTCATAAGGTCCACTTTTTGATTTAGCAACATTACAAAATGCAAGTATGCCACTTTCATACATACCCAAAACTCCACATAAAGCCTTTTAGATGATAGGATGAAAGAAAGAAAATTTCAACAAGCCTTTGGTAAGAAACAAAAAGACACCTTGATCGATCGAGTTTATCATTCAAGGAACTCGCATTCTATTTTCAAAAACTTTCAATACCTCTGGAATGTCCTATTAATCAAAGAATGAATGAAAAGTAGGTCTATAGAACTATTCTATCTTGAAACAGCCAAAAACTCATAGAAAGTCAAAAGCCCCACAGGTGACAAGACAATACAAGGTAAGTGTTGTGCCAGTTTATTCAAATTGAGAAAGAAAACTCTATTATAGACATGGCATTTTTGAAATGTAACTGGCATAGTAGCAACTCCTGATCAACAACAAACTTAGCTTTTGCTCGAGGATGAGCAAAGGGTAAGCGTGGGGGATCTTGTTGGCGGTCCTTAGCGACACATTTTTACCACCAACTAGAGACCAAAAAGTGGAGAATTAGACACTTATATACACATATACATTTATTATTGACCGAATTACACATATACATTTCAGGGACCAAGGCCATTTACAAGGGATTCGAGTCAAAAAGGCGCCATTCCAAAATGTGTAAATTAGCATATCAATTAAATGAAGGGAAAAAGTCCCAATTTGAGAAGAATCAAGGCAAGCCCATGGCACCACACCTCTCCAGCCCAAGCCAGAGACCCATCAGAGGAAGGCGGTGGCTAGCTGGGCCGGCCCTAGCGCACCCGTGCCCCCACCGTTGTAATACCCCAGTCCCGGCGCACGGCTCTGGCCCACTCTACCGGGGAGTGGCCCTAGCTGCGTAGCAACCTGCTTGAGCTTTCATCCTCGCTTCGCTCAAAACGGTTAACCGAAGATTACTACGCGTCCTTGGCTGGCTATTTAAGTTGGTTTGGCTGCCCTTGAATTCACAGTAGGGGACTAAACCCCTAGTTGCACAGTGTTTCGTGCTGCTACAGTACCCCTAATTCGGCCCAGCCCATTTCGGCACTACAGCAGCCCGTAGCTACAGTACTTGGCCCACAGTCACCGCGCAGTTATAGTAGCCTGGCCCAACTGGAATTCGGCCCAAGTGGCCCACTTAGGCGGGTATGTTACAATCACCCCCCTTATGATTCGACATCCACGTCGAATGCCAGACCAGCTTACCCTATCCTCTGGGACATTGATCAGGATCTCCTCTCTTGGCCACGTCCGTGTGTTCTGTGCGGGCGCATGTACTATGCCATGTCATGCCGTGTCCTATCTTTAGGTCCACGCACTTGCGCATGTGCATCATGCCTGCGCATCTGATCCGCCATGTACCCGTGAAACCCCTGGTGTTATTATAACTAAAACCTGCCATGTCATCATGATTGCATTCAAATCATCCCGTATAAACTCATTTTACTGTGCATTCACTATAATAAATTTTATTACTACATGTGGTTGTGCATTGGTGCATTAGAGTGAATTTCTATGTAAATGATTGTGTTTGTGTGTAATTATCTAAATCCATTTGGAAAATAAAAAGAAAATCATTTATAAAACCCGGAAACGGACCCAAAAACCCTAATTCAAAAAATAAAAAGAATTAGAGGTTAGGCTTTAAATGAAATTTGTACATCTTGAGAAGTTGAGCAACTTCTATATGGGGCAATTTTGAAGTTATTAAAAAGAATTTCAAATAAAACCCTAATCTATGTTTTAAAGTTTAAATTTGAAATACAAATTCAAAAACTAGCAGGAATCTGATGAAAGTGTCTTAATAAAAGTTGTAGATCATTTAAAATGGAACAACTTTTGTTTTTGGAGATTTTAATGTTATGCAGTGGAAATTCAAATCAAACTCAAAACAGTGTGTTGAAATTTGAATTTGAAATGCTATTTCAAAAATTTTCAAGAATCTGGCCAAACACCCTTAATGAAACTTGTAGAGCTCAGCAAGTTGAACAACTTTCATGTCTACATATTTTCAAGGTATATTGAAAAATTTAGAGAATTTGTTTGGATTGCATTTGAAATTTAAAAACCCTATTTACCCCCTTTTGAATATTTTCAAATCTAGGCCGAATTTGAATATGGTTCAAAAAGCAAAAATGCTCTACATAAAATTGTTCACAACTTTTGTATTTGGCATTTCTCCTAATTCGCATCATATAGGGCATAATTGATTTGTTAGAGTTTGACGCTAGGGTAGTAGCTACAGTACCAGACCCCTACTGGGTTACGCGCCGGCCACCGTCCGGCCTGGCCAGGCCCCAGGCACCGGCGTGCAGCCGTTGGGGGCCCTGGCCATCCTCGAACTTATCCACCCCTCGCTGGTCCTTAAAAGCGATGAGCACCCGTCCAGTTCCTCTCTCTCACTCTCCATTGCCGGCGGCGACCACCTCACTGTCCACGGTTGAATTCGCGGTCTCTAAGCCACCAAATTCAAATTCGTCGTGCAGTCTGTAGCCTAGCTTCCTTGCGCAAAGTTTGCATCTCTTGGTTCGAGTGGTAGTGCATTGTGTGAGCCGGAACGGGGGTCGCCGTCGCCGCGGCTGGTCGGAGCACCGCCGCGCGTCGGGTCGTCGAGGCTAGCCGTCTGGGGTAAGGGCTTTTGCTTTCCTTGGGGCGTTTCGAGCACATGGTGTCTCATTGGTACTCATGCGCTAGATGGTTTGTCATTTTGTGCCTTAGATTCATCGGAACAGGAGCCTCGCCGCCGGAGCACTTCGCCGGATCTGCTATCGTCGTCAAGCTAGCCCCTCTGCACCACCTATGGTCCAACCATCTAGTCCGGCCAAGTCGCGGTGAGCTACTGACCCGTATGCGTGCCTCACTTTAAACGCTACCGCACGGAGCTCGCCGGCGTACGGCGAGTCACCGTCACCGAGCCGCTGCGGTCATGACTGGGTGTGATTCAAACCCCTTTGTGCGGCATTAATTAGCTCTACGGGTTCGGGTGAGTGTCCTGAGCACATTGGTGTCCTCGGGGTCGCCTGTGAGCTCGTCGACGGCGAGCTAGGGCCGGTCAACCGCCGGCGGCGCGTCGGTCAGAGCCCTGGGCGCGGGGAAGGGCCTCGGGTTAGAAGAAACAGAACTTTCGGGGGTTATTTGCAAAGTCAGTGAGTCATGTGAATAGTAGCTTGAGGGCTGCGGGTTGAGAGCCGAGTTCTTCAGGGTCTCTTTAGCAAAAGCGGTGGCACCGTGTGCGCGTGGGCCGCGCTGGGCCAGCCTGTCGGTTGCTGGGCCGACTTGGGCTGATTTTTGTTTTCGAATTTTCTCGGGAATTAGACTGGTTTTTCTATTTTAAATTGATATGAATAGTACTCTATTTTGCTATTTTTGTATGAGTATTTTTGTGGCACCAAAAATCATGAAATATTTCATGAATGCTCTCCGTAATGTGTAGAATGCAGTAAAAATATTAAATAAATATTTTGGATAATTTCTGTAGAATCAAAAAATCAGTAGTTTAATTAATAAATGTAACTTTGAGTAATTTTAATTAATTCTCTGTATTTCCAAAAATCATGAAATTTTATTGGGCACTGTTTTAAGTCAAGAGCTATCTGTTAGTAAAGTTTGGGCTCAAGTGGGAGTAGTTTAATTATTTATTAATTATATGCTGGATTAATAGATTAATAAAAGAGATAGCAAATCTTAATTGCTTGGCATGGTGTGAATTTTGTGTTGATTGTGGTCTAAGGTCAGACACCCTTATGACTTAGGGCATTTTAGGCTAAATGTATAATGGTTTACATAATGAGAGAAGTTGTGTTCAAGTTTATGCATTGTTAATTATTGATCTTGTATTTCATACTGTTGCATCATATTAAGCATGCATCATCGCGTACATGTAGTGCCCGCGAACGAAGAGGTTAAAGTTGAGGCTGCTACTGAGGAGGTGACTCCCGAGGTGGTTCAGGGTTTTGACATCTGTGGTACTGACCCTGATCCGATGTCACACCCAATTTTAAGGATAAAATTGAATGCATAATCTTATGTGCGCCCCAGGATCAGTCACACACATAAGCCAACAAATACAAGGTAATATCAAAAGACAATGCTCAAATATATAACGTAGTATAATTAGAATATAATCTTAAGTAGCAAAACAGCGAAAAGACTCTCCGATCTTCGCGTGTAGACGCCAACTCCACAGGGACACAACTGACTGGTTGACCACAAGCCTAAACTTCTCCTGAGGTGTGGAGGAATAGCAAGAGTAAGTCCATGTCGAACTTAGCAAATATAACATAGGGTTTATGAGGCTCAAGAAGGATAGACACGGGTTTAACAGCAGTTTGCTTTTAATTAAACATCTTTTATGCAATTGGATAGCAACAAGTTAAATAAGCCCATAAATCATGATCAAAGTAAACATAATTAATGAATTGCAACAATAAATTAGCAACAAGTCAACATCACCCCAAAAGATAATTATTCCATAAGACGTCCAAGGCCGCTCATGACCGTGAGCGTGGCTAGTATACCAGTTTTACACTCTGCAGAGGTTGTGCACTTTCACTATGAGCCGTGATTCCCATTTGCTCGGGGTAGCTAGCCCCATAACACTACCAAGGTGAGCGAGCAGGATTTCACTATGAAGTCTTTCAAAGTACTCCGTCTAACAAGTTAGGGCCGCTAGGGACCCCGCAAGCAGATGTAAAGCTCTCCTTCGTCGTGGCATAAAGTCACGTAGGTTATACACACTCGGACAGGAGCCACGCTATACCCGAGTCGTCAGGCCCCATCACGCCTTTTGGTAACCTTTAACAAGCTAGAAAAAGTGTCCATACTTGACTAAAACCAGAGCCATGTAGCCCTTATAGTTGCACTGTAAGTCCTGGTGTCAAACTTTCAGATCATTACCAAAGGTGAAGGATATAGAGCATCACAAAAACTATGCTCCAATCCGCTAGTTTCATGTTGCTAAAAAGGCATCTTTTAATCTTATTGCATGTTCAATTAATCAAGTTTACATGATCATGACTCTAATAGTGCGCTAGCATCAACTACCCAATGCATATACTCATAGGAGATCAAGGAACAAGATAACAATACTAGGGAGCATCTATGGTTAACATAGTAGACACATGCACATGAATGTAATTATTACGGTGAATAGGATAACAAGGAAGATCGCATGCTATACTTGCCTTAGACTTGAGATCATTTTCTCTGATCCAAAACCTTCAATGAATTGCTTCTTAATCAGCACGTAAATCTCACCGACTGGACATGATCATAATGCACCACACAGCATCCAATACATTCATGCATCACATACAAGTATAATATTCTATTAGAACAATACACCAATCAATGAAAATAGAAGTTAAAAAGGTTTAGAAAATGAATCTACGTATTGCTACGAGCACATAGACGCGAAGATCACGCTAATCGAAATTACGGTTGAAAAGATACAACTACCAGAGGATTTGCTTTTTATAAAAGAAACAAAAGAAAACTATAAAATTTATATATATAAATACATTATAATATGTTTTCAGAGAATATTATTTATATTAAAATCTTATTATATCAAGAAAACAAAATAAGGATCAATTATAGTCATTAAAAAAAGACCAAGGTTGAATTAATTTTATATACAGAAAACCAGTGGCTTTATGGATTTATAAAATAACATTTAGTTCAAACTCTTCAAACAGTTTTGAAATGTTCATAAAACCTTTGTACTCGTCTCTACGATCGCATCAATATAAAGTTCACGAAAAACAGGTTTAAAATGTAAAAGATATGATTTTCCAAAGATTTTCTATAGAATAAATATTATCTTAATATTAACTCGAATTTTAAACATGGGAAAAATTACTGTACAGCAATATAACTGTATAGAATACGAAGATACGAATCTAACGCAAGTTGAATGGTTCAATTCGGAGTTAAAACGGAGAAACTACGTGGAAAATACGAACCGATGGCAAAACCGTGGATACCTCGTCTTCAACCACTAGTCGTCTTCTTCCTCTCGTACGTGCAGGTGCAGACCATGGCCATGGCTGCAACCTGCTGCTTCTGTCCACATCGCGGGGAGGGAAGGAGGGCGCTCGGCAGGTGGCCTTGCTGGCCAGAAACAGCGCACAGGCGCTCGGACGCGTGGGCCCGCGCAGATGGAGGGGCCTGCTGCCCTGCTTGACGTCCTGCTGAGGCCGTGCTGCGCTACTACTTCTGTTCACACAGGGAGGCAGGGGAAGGCACCCAGCTAGGGCCTTGGGCGGTGGCCGCCGATGGAGGGAAATGCAGTGGTACGGTGTTGCGGTCGGGGCTAATGGCGGCCGGAAAACGAAGAACAACCAGTGCTTCCATGGTGGACCTCGCCGGAAAATTCACCGGCAAAACAAAAACGAACGTGGAACAGTCAAACGGACATGGATTTGAGAAAATAAATGTACCACGACGTAGGGAACGAAGAGGGCTACCTCGTGGTGGTGGTGGTTTTCGTCGGAGACAGTCGAGATGGCCGAAAAAGCTCGCCGGAGAGTTCGCCGGAAACCTAACTTTTTCAAAATTTGACTTTAGATCTACGAAGCTACGGGTGACGGCTGTGAAAACTGGCCGTACTTTCGGAATCAGCGCGGCGAGGGCTATGCGGTGATATATATAGTTGTAGGGTTTGAGGTCGGTGAAAAAACGAGATATTTTATTATTTTTGGAATTATTAAATATTCCGAATTAAATAGTTCCAGAAATGTCCAGAATTGATATTTAGGCCCCCGAAAAATGTTCCGAAGGCTCCGAAAATTATAGAAAAATTCCCAGAGACATTTTGAAACATGATAAACCCAAATAAAAGATTTGGAGATAATGAAAAGATATTTTGGAGCATCTAAAAATTAGATTTTGCTCATAGATAAATAGGAGAAAGGCCAGGAAAAAGCCGAAAAAATTTCCGAAAAGTATTTAGAGATACGTTGATGAACGATGAGTATAAAAGAGCGATTTAGAGCTGAAAAAAAGGTTCTGATATACTCTAAATACAGAATCCAAAATTGGAAAGTAAGGGATTTGATTAGAGAAATGGACAGAGACATGTCTTAAAGAAGATCGTTGTACTAAACGCATCTTAAAACTTTATTCACTCACATCATAAAATCATTTAAAAAAAGGATTTGAATAATTTTTAGTTTTGGCAAAGACCACTCAACCAAAATAAATCATATGCAAGGGCATGAGTACACAAACATGTTGGTAAACCCTAGTTAAATTTTAACTTAATGCTTTTTTTAATTTTCTTATATTTCCATGAATACAAAAATACAAAATCAAATCAATTTAGCTCTATCTCAAAATTAGCAAAATTTGTGGTGTTACATCCGACGCTCTTCGCAATGTAAGATAAGCCCCGGTGCATTCAGCCCTTTCCTTGTGATTTGAAAAATATTTATACCTTGAGTTAATTTACTGCATTAAGTTGATAGGAGTTGATTGATAATCCAATTGATGCATTACCAATCTTGACCACTGAAATACCTTGAAACCATTTTAAAAATATTTGAAAAATGCTTAGCCCTGCTAAATTAATTTAGATTTGCATAAAATGCTATTTTTAAGATATTGTGTTATATTAATGATTAAATTCATGAGCAAAGGGTATTGGTAATATTTTCGTTCGGTGACTGTGCACCTGATCAGTACATTGTCACCGACGGAAAGGTTTTTGTCCGCTCGGTGGTTGAACACTTGGGTTAGAGTCCCAAGGCTTTGTCACCGGCGGGCAGGGATTTGAAAACCATTTGGTTACCTTGTACTTGGGTTAGAGTCCTAATGCATTGTACCAACAGAAAAAGCTTTAGAGACCGTCTGTTTTAGGCCTACTTGTGATCGAGACTTTGCAACTAGCCACATACTACGGGAAGCCCTATCTCTTGTAGCTTTATTGCTGGAACCGACAACCACGCACTAGGAGTGGAGAGATAGCGACAGTAGCATGTATTTTCATGGCCGGCGTGCCTGGAGACAAGAGGAGTACTATGCTCTCGGTTGGCGTAGGACCGGTTCAGGGATGAAAAAGCCATGCTAGACGGGGTTGGTGTATGCAAGCTTAGGTGCTACATATGCAATGTGGTTAGGGATCCCCAGTTGGGTACTAATCAATTCGAATCGTCGTTGCTCCTCGGTTATGGAGACTTGATCCCCTGACTTACATCGAAAAGTGGTTCGGAACTAGCTTGTTTTTAAGAATGAATATGTAATTGGAATTGAAGTATACATTGTGAAAGAATTGAGAACTATGGATGTTGATTAAAATAATCTTGAGTAAAATACTGAAAGTAGGGTTAATAATGCTTTTTCCGTAAAACACTTTGACTCTTGCTAAAGCCTTACCTTGATTCCTCTCAGCCTGCATTCCTAAGTCTAATCTTTCACTTTAGTCGGGTAAGTCTTGCGGAGTACCCCATGTACTCAGGGTTTGTTAACCCCTGTTGCAGGTATATTAGGTGCTACTTGGGACCGTGCCGGTTGACGGATTGTGCACAGATGATGACGTGTATATGATATGACCCTTGGGCAGGGTGTATAGTTGTATACTGTTACTCCACTACGAAACTCTGGTTTGGGATAATGTAATCTAAGTTTGTGAATTTATATTTTTATAATACTTCCACACTCTTTACTCTGATTTATATTATTTGTGTAAACCGTGTAATACTGTACAATGAAGATCCTCGGGGAAATTAGGGTTTTCTAGGAGACCCGGCAGGCCACCTAGGTCAAGGGGAACTCGTGCAGACGGATCGTGGGTCCTTAGGGACGATCACGGTGCACGTGGGCCCCTATGATTAAGGCGGTTCTGTCACAACCGTCGCCCCTCTAGCAGCAATTGTCAAGGCAGTTTGGTATTGAATAGGGGAGGTCGATTGGGGAATGTACCCAGAAATATTCCCCCAAACCGACCTTCACACTAGTATAAGAAGAGAGGGAGGCTCTCATGCCACACACACACACACACACCAGACTTGAGCTATTCGTCTCTACCTTCTCATAGGACATATTAGTAGCTAGTAGAAGTAGTAGATCAAGGCTTGAACTACTTGGTGAGCTTATCTCCAAGGAGGAGGGGATACTTGATGAGAATCATGATGCCTTCTTCCTTAGTCAAGTTCTCATATCTTTTATATAGCTTTGCATATGATTTAGAGTACAGTCATGTCCTTGTTATGTTCATTTTATATGAATTAGTACATAATTTATATGAAATGTTCATAACATGTTCATGCTTGTTCTTCATCGTTCATATGATTTACTTGAGTAAGATTAAGATTAAGATGGTGGTTCGTTGTTCCTTCGGGTGCATGGGAGCCTGCGGATATGACGGTGGTCCACGGTTGAGGGGTAGGCGGTAAGCAGTGACAGCCCTATCCGTCCCTTGTAATCCCTTATGTTTAGGTATTTGTGTAGGAGTTCGTGAAAATCTCTATGGCGTAGCAGACCAGGCCCGGGGACCTCCCCATCCATCCTAGCCAAGTTGTCTTAGTCTTGTAATTTGTATGATTAACTATTCATTGCAAGGCTATATTAGTACAACCGCATGCTCATTAGGATTATTATTCTTCCTTTTACTTTATTCATTAGAGTTAGTTTGAAAAGTGTGTGCCACTATCCTATAAATCACCGTTAACCCCTTCATTAGACTTTATCTATTATGTATCAATAAAGGTATTGATGCATATTCAGACAAGATTCTTATACCATTGTCTTCCCTTAGGAAAAATATAAATAACGATATCTTGATAATACTTCTGGGTGAAATGCTACAATAATAGATCCGTACGCTTACGAATAACCTATGTAATCGTTAAAATCTATCGGTTGATATTTCTTAGTATCACTACTAGGATACCCCAATTCTAGTAGCGGTGCTAAGAAATGCCAGTTAGAATTCCTTGGTGGCATCGCCAGAAATAGATCAAAAGTCTATTTAATGCGATGACGCTAATGAATGCCAACAAGAATTTCTGACGCCGTTGCCGAAGATAGATTAAAAGTCTATTTGATGCGATGACGCTAAGAAATGCTAATAGTAGGTCGTGTCCGGCGTGAGCGGCGAGACCCGAACGTGAGCAAGTAGGCACAGTAGACGGTGTCCAGAGTGGGCATCGATAACCCTTGCGGCAAATTCTCTTCCATGTGATTCTCTTCAGAGCCATCAAGAGAGCTACGGGCTATCTGAAACAATGGTTCGTAGAAGGAAAATATAGCAATTGGATCAGTTGGACTAACTAATGGGTGGGACGAAAAACGGCACAGAAATAAAACACAAAAGAAATTTTAAATTTTTACCATTTTATTATTAGATAAATATTAATATAAAAAATACTACTATAAATATATGATATCTGTCTATATAGTGATATACCACTATGGGATATGTAGGTTCCACTCGTGACGCGTCAGTCGTCACTGCGACCCTACCCTTCCAGCAAAGAAGAGTGTGGAAGGCCGTGGGATCGGGAATTGCCTTCGGGAGGGTTTGGTTAGTTGGACGAGTCAGGAAACATCAACCACCACCCACCAGCGCAAGGGCAGGCCACCACTCCTTATCTTTTTCCTCTCTTTTGTTCCTTTCATTCACGAATCCCATCTTCTTCTTTTCTTGGCCTTCTCCATCGGGCCCTCCTCACCGCCGAGAAGAGATCTCCTCCCGCACGAGGACAGCAGGGGAGAGAGATGGGTGGGCGGGTGGATCACGAGTACTCCTACTTGTTCAAGATGGTTCTCATTGGGGACAGCGGCGTTGGCAAGTCCAATATCCTCTCTCGCTTCACGCGCAACCACTTCTCCCTCGACTCAAAGTCCACCATCGGCGTCGAATTCGCCACCAAATCGTTGCAGGTCAGCCGCCATTCGCTCCCCTCTTCTGCTTCTCTAGCTGTTCTGTACGCGCACGTTACGGGATTGTCTTTTCTCGATCCCAAGCCGCCAGATCTCGGTCTTGGCGACTGGAAAGATGTCACCAATATTGCGGTTGGTAGCCACTCGATAAAGCTGCTCGTTTCGTCATATGATGTGGCTTGCAACTATTTTGTTTTTCTTGGGACGTTGCAACGAAGCGGCAGGCAATTCTAGTTGGAGGGCTGATAAAAAAAAAAAAAACACCTGCGGAGCTTCTTCTATCGATTTTTTGTTTTTGACAGCTGTCCTGGTAATCTTTTCATGGTTAGAGTTCATTTTGGAACCATCAAATTACACGCGTGAGTCAGGTTTTCAACGCTAAATTATGAAACCGGTAACGGACATCTATTGTTTTATATATTTTTGATATCCTTATTGTTATAAAACTGAAAAAATACGAAACTACTATAATTTTTTAAAAATGTTTGGTGTATATATATATATATATATATATATATATATATATATATATATATATATATATATTATATTTGGTTTATGTCAGCTCCTATTGCTTTATTACTTGTTGTCGTGCACCCTATTTGTTTAGTATAAAAAATATCTAAAGAACTCTAAATAGCACAGCACCGAAGAAAACTTTAACTAGTTTTATATTTTCCTGATTTGAAATAAATTAACTATAAACTTTTTGATATCAAAGTAAATTTCATTATTTTCGAAAATACAAAACTACTTCAAATTTGGTCATTAGACCAAAATTTTCTCAACAGTTGTAGGGTGGTTGTTATTCAGTTTCATAGTTTAGAGCTAAAAACTGGATTGACATCCAAAGTGAAAATTGAAAAATAAACTTTAGTGTTATTACATATTCCCTGTATTTTAAATTATATGATATTTTAATTTTTAGATACATTATTTTAACTATCTAAGTACACAGAAAAAACTATATATTTTGAAAATCAAATAATCTTGTAATTTAAAATAATGGTGGAAAGGTGTACCACGCTAGTTGTTGGTACCACGATGCTTTCATCATATCATAGAGATTGTTTTGAGGCTATGTTGGCCACTTTGCCTAGCATCATACTCCCTCTGTATCCAGGAAGAATGCACCTATGAATTAAGTGCCATTTAAAGAGGTTTATGTTTGACCAAGTTTTCAGTAAATATGATTCACATTTAAGACTCCAAATCAATTTATTATTAAACTGCATTTTATAATTTGTCTAATGGTATTTATTTGATACCATATATATTGATATCTTTTTTATCTATAGTTGGTTAAAATTAACATAACAGTGAAGTGTTTGTTCAGTTGGTTGATGTGGATTGATTGATAGATTGATGTGCCATCTACTGCCTCTAGTCTGTATGTGGCGTCCTGTCTGTCAGTTGAGTGTTTGGTGAAACCAAACTATCGTCGAAATATTTTTCTCCTGCTGTTTAATGGACGGCCCGTTTTTTTTTTTGTGTATCTTCTCGATGTGATTCCTTTGATACACTGTCATTGCCATTCTATACTGTGCTGGACAGCTTCTATTTTAGCTCAGGATGTGCTACTGTTGATGTGCATTTAGGGCCCGTTTAGTTTGGAAAAAGGGGTGAGAAGTTACACTGTAGTACTTTCGTTTGTATTTGACAACTTTTGTTCAATCATGGCGAGTAGACTCAAAAGATTCATGTCGACCTATCCAGGCAAAAAGTAAAAATATGCAACAGCTGCTACTTCATTTAGTGGTCTATACAGACAGAAAGTACAATTGATGTGATGGAAAATAGTTACAAATTTTGCCAACTAAACATGGCCTTAGAATCGATGACTTGGTCTAAATTTCTCATCTTAATACCGAGCATGCAGAAGTCCAAACATTTGCAAGAATGGTTTACTACTCCCCAAGTTACTTTTATGTCACGTGACACTGTTTAGCTTTCCCTATAAAATTTTTACAGTCAGCACATCGGATGTTTGGATATATGCATGGTCTATTAGATATAGACGAAAAGATAACTAATTACATAAATTGCAAGTAAATTGTGAGACTAATCTTTTAAGCCTAATTTGACTAGATTTGATAATATTATGCTATAGTAAACATGTACGGCTTAATAATTTCGTCTCGTGGTTTGCAAGTGAGCCATGTAATTAGTTATATCCCAACAAACACCCGATGTGACATGGAAAAGCTTTACACCCCAGATCTAATCATTCCCTAAGTTTATCTTCTTTCACAGATGGATGGCAAAACAATAAAGGCTCAGATCTGGGACACAGCTGGGCAGGAAAGGTACCGTGCAATTACAAGCGCCTACTACCGTGGGGCTGTAGGAGCGCTGCTTGTCTATGACATCACAAAGAGGCAGAGCTTCAACAATGTTCACAGGTGGCTTCGTGAACTCCGTGACCATGCTGACTCCAGTATTGTGATCATGATGGTCGGTAACAAATCTGACCTAACCCACTTGAGAGCTATCTCTGAGGATGAAGGCAAAGCGTTGGCTGAGAAGGAGGGGTTATTCTTCCTTGAGACGTCAGCTATGGAGGCTATAAACGTGGAGGAAGCCTTCCAGACTATTATCACGGAGGTCTATGGCATTGTCAACAGGAAAGCTCTGGCTGCCAGAGAAGCTGCAGCTACAACTGCTCCATTGCCTCCCCAGGGCAAAACCATCAGCATTGACAGCACTGCAGGAAATACAAAGAGGGCATGCTGCTCTTCCTAAAATTGTAACCAGCTTCAAACATCACATTACCTTGGCGAAAATTGTTGGTAGAGAAATGGAGTATAGGGATCGCAAATGGTGTGGTGGCAATATCTACTCCTATTATATTATATTATATTTTCTTTTCGTTTCTTTATTGTGTGGACAAAATGGAGTACATGCAGTTTATTCAATGTTTCCTAATCAAAAGTTAGATATTTGTACTAGGATTCATACCATTTGTCTTCTCAAAGCTAAATGATACTGCAATATAACTCAGAATCGTTTAGTCCCAAGTTGCTACAGAATTCAAGTGCCACGGTTAATCATAATTGACTAAGGCAGCTTCGTTACTGCCCTTCTTGGTTAATATATTAATAGAGGCGGTTGCTGTAACTCAACCGTCTTGGTTAATGGAGGATTAAGCGAGGCAGTTTTGCTTATGGTGCCCGCCTCTGTTAATCCTGCCTATATATATAGGCACCAGCCCTCTTATTCTTCCTCACGGCTTTCTATTTCATTAGAGGAGGCATCGAAGTGATGTTGCATGAATGCCGGTCTGTATCGTAGAGATTTTTACCCTTGATCCGGTGACAGTGAATCTTTCTGAGTGATACTTACGGAATGAAGCATAAGCTGAACTTGAATAGTCACATGAAAAACCAAAGTTAGAGCATAGCCTTTTTGCCATATCTAATGATCAATGCTAAATCATTTGATAAGCCGTGGGATCTAGTTTTTCAAAACCTATCGAAAGTGCATCTGAAAAAACATGGGCATTTTCATATTCGGGGTACAATGTGGGCTATAGATTCATCAGCTCTAATAATTGATTTCCTCTCTATCACCCTCGACGATAAGATCGATGATGCCGAATAACTATTCTCATTGGGAGTGCCTTTGAATTCAAGTTTGGGCCTTACAATCTTTTCTCTTCTCCTCAGCAGTCTAAGATTTCCAATCATTGTTGCCATATTTATCAAGAGCATAATCCACTTCAACCTACGCCTTATAGCGAACCGTGCATCAAGATCCAGTGGTGGAAGATCATAGTTCATAAACATGGTGAAGAAATAATAGGAATAACTAGCAAAATAACACTACTGCAGAAATGATTTTGCAAGACAGTGCCAAATCATTAAAGGAGGCAGGTGGGCCTGGAGACCACCTCCGTTAAGCAGTGGCCGCCTCGTCGCCTCAGCGCCCGAAGGTGGATGTCATAAGACGACTGGATCAGTTATCCTCCATTAACCGAGGCGATTGGGTTATGAAAACCACCTCCGTTAATTGATTAACCAAGCCGGTGAAACCCTAGTTTGGTTTCGAGTAATTGATGAAACCTAAGGGTGCATTTGGGAGCACTTCATGGAGCGGATTCTCAGGCAAAATCACTTCCTGACTGTCAAACACATTTTTTTCAATATGAAGTGATTCTCGGCTGATTCTGTGAAGTGATTTTCTGAAACAAGCTAAGTGGTTGAGAGCTAAAAAAAGTAGCTTCTCCTAATTCTGTGAAGCGATTCTCCATCCTGATTTTGAGAGTTTATGCCAAAGGATCAAAGAGATTCACATTCAACCATAAAATTACTTTACCACAAAATCAGGGAACATAGCTCTACCAAACGGGCCCAAAGTACAAACCATGTGTTTAAGTGTTGTGATTAAATATTTGGTTAGTACATCCCAAGTGACAAGCTTTGATGGCCTCCATGCATCTGGTGTAAGTCCAACAACGTGTGTTCATCAAAGTCCTTCACACTTGGAGTTTGGATCGAAGCTCAAGGCAAAGCTATATTTCGTAGGAGCTCTTTGATTTTGGTGATCAAGACACTATAGAGAGTGTGATCACATTTGTAATAGTTAGTCGTATTATTAAAAGGGGAGAAAATTCTTAGTTAAACATGGTTATCAAGTGCCACTAGGTGATCTATTCCATGCATTGCATTTCGATCTAGTGAATTAACAAAACCCTCTGCAAAACACTTTGAAAATGGATAACAAACTTTCCAAAATGGTTTACATCTCATGGGTATTAGCACAATCTTGAAACTACCTGTCTACTTCTCTACCACTACTTGTCTACTTCTACTCTAAAACTACCTGGCTACTTCTACTCTACTCTACTACTACTTGTCCACCACTACTACTCTACCACTACTTGTCTAATTCTACTCTACTCTATGTTGACACTTCGTAGAGCAATCACCAGAGGCAGGGTGTTAGGCTATCTCTGATAACGGCGCTAGAAGTGCCTGGGGGTATTTCTTATGTCTATTGGATAATTCCGCAAGCGCACAGGATATACCGCTGTAGCACTTCACCCGGGAGAATTCAAGGTATCATTATTTATTTTATCCCAAGGGAAAGCGGAGCTAGGAATGTTAATAAAAGAGAGATCCCTAAGTCTACTTGCATCTTAGCACCAACTAGTGATAGGGGGTGAATCGATATAAAGGAAAGACAATGACACAGATACAAGACAAGGTTTAGGATAACTAAGGATAACTAGTAGAGTATAGCTAGGCGGGAGGACAAAAGGACTCCTATGTTTCTTACTTTACTCCTGTGGTCTTAACCTTAACAAATAGACGAAATACCTAGATGGCTACCTTACTTCTTGAGTGCCAGGGATAGTCCGAGACAGTAGAGGACAAAGCCTCTACCCGAAGCGGCTATACTCTTACAGGGAGCCTACCTTTTAAGAACTTGCTTAAAACACGTGGTGGGATGCAAAGACTAGACAGGGCTGTCACCACCTGCTAGTACCCACAAACAATCCCTGCAGCAAGTGGCAATCAAAGGCAAGATTTAGTCTAAGCACCACGCTTACACTAATTCTCACTACTCTAATTGTGTACAAAGCAACTAGAGCACCCTCTGACAGGCGATCAACAGCACACAATAGCTGGTTACAGGATCACAATCTAGTATAAGTCAACTATATTACCAAGACAAGACACAAGAATACTATGATAAATATAGAATTGCACAAAGTAAAGACTTAGTAAAGTAAACCAAGAATATTAAAGTCTTAGAAGGAAAGGTACAAGAGCTATATCAGACTCTCCAGAAGATGACTCCGGAGACCCAGAGCTTAGCTCGACTCGACTCTAACTCCCACACTAAACTAATACTACTACTAAGAAGTGGAACTTGACTCTTGCTTCTCTGTCTTGCTTCTTGTGTGTCTTGAAGAGGGTGGTGGCTACCTCTATTTATAGGGGGACTGGAGAGGTGCCATGTTAGCGATCCATGTGCTCTTTGCCTCTCCACCCTTGGATAAACCGCCTCAACATGGACAGCAGTGATGAAACCAACACGTGGAAAGCATGCAGAAGGTCGGTGGACCATGGCGGTGACTTAGACCCACCAAGGGGGGTCGGCCAACCCCCTATGATAGGGTGGGCCCACCACCATGGTCCCCACCTATCATAGAGCATGGCCATGTATTGGTTCTGTCTTGATCGTGTCGGTTCACATCTTGATCCTTGTGTCTTGATCTTCCACCGTTGTCTGGAAACACAACTCTGATCCGAAGGTGGAAGTGAGTTGAGTGGAGTGTCACGAGGATCGTGCCACGTCACCAGAGCCCTGTGGGCCCCATACATGGGTCGGCCGACCCATGCATGGGCCCACCTTGAGCTCCACTCTATTCTATGTGGTGTTATGCACCGTATCTTGGATTCTCATGGTCTGGTGTCACCATGTTTGGGTCGGCCGGCCCACACTATTGGCCTCCAGCTGCTCATTTTTTACCTGTTTGATCTTCTCTGCGTTCACAAGGTAGGAGTACAAGTGGAAATAGTTATTGGATAAAATATGTTCATGTTATGTTATTCTTCCATCAGAAATCGAGGCCGTTGATGGTGTTAGAGTGTGGAATTTTATGGCTTATCCACCGTCAACAAGATTCCCCAAACTTAACCTTTGCTCGTTGTTGACGGTCCTTAGCAAACTAAAATATAACATCATTTTAATACTAAAACAAATAGAAGGTAGGGCTTTTATCTAATCCTTCCACGAGTTTTGTTGTGTATATAACATGCAGGTTTGACACGTGGAAATGCATAAAATCCACAAGAAAGCGCACTTCCAGGAAACGTATTCAGAGAAGGCGCAAACCAAGAAAAATAAGGAAGCCCATCTCAAACAATGAACTAGATCCATACGTAACCACGGGAGAGGCCCAGCCCCAGGGTGCAACCGACCACTCAAAGGCGGTGGCCAGCGGGCCCAGCCAGGGGACCGACCGCCCCCAGGTGTGGCCACCCCCCTGGTGGGGTCTCCCGGGCCCAGTCTTCGGAGGCGGTACTCTAGGTGGTTTACAAAGGGCGGTTTCACCTCCTTCCAAACCTGGAGACGCCCAAACTGCCCTACTCTAGCTATAAATAGATGGTGCTCCTTCATCATTCACACACACCAACATTTGGAGCACTACACCTCACATTTCATACTTGTTCTCTCTAGTTTAGTAGTAGTAGAGCAAGGCAAAGCTATCAAGGAGAGCTTGTCTCCTTGGAGGAATCAAGAACATCTTGGTATGAATAGAATTCAGTTCTCCTCTATGAGCAAGTTCTCATCTTATGTTTATAGCAATGCATCTGAATTAGAGTATAGTCTTGTTCATATCATGATCATGGCATGTGAACTAGTTCATAGTCTATGTGTTATGTTCTTGATATGTTCATCAAAGTTCTTCATCATTCATCAAATTAGTAGGAATATAGGAAGAACTATGGATGGGATAATAGTTTGTTGTGCTGTCATGGTTGCTCCTAGCCGAGCCTGTCAATCCGAAGGGTTGGGGTCCCGGGAGGTTAGGAGTTGTTTCCAATTACGCGAGCATGGTGTTCGGGTATGCGGAGATCAGTGAATATGTCGGTACCCCACGGGCAGGGGGGTAGGTGGGCAGGTGGTGACAGCCCTATCCATCCCTAGCACTCCCCCACATTCGGGTATTGAGTAGGAGTTTGGAAAGTCTCTATCGGCAAACCAGCTGTGGGGATCTCCCTATCATCCCAGACATAGTCCTAATTCTATTCTTGCTAGTTAGATGTAAATGCTATTCTTTGCATAGCTATATACGACCAAAGCCTGCTCAGTTAGTTGTATTCTTTTATTCTTTATTTTCCTTTTTATCCTTGTGGTTGCTCCGATGCGTGTGTCCACTATCTTATAAACTTGATTTAACCCCTGCTTATGCTATGCCTACCTATGCATCCAAATAAGTGATCATGTTTATATCAAAAGCTAGATGAAATTCATCATGCCCTCCTACGGGAAATTATAAATACGACACCCTTGAATACTCACGGGTTGAAATGCTACAATGATAGTTCTGTGCACTTGCAGAGTAATCTTATTTCTTACTAAGCTATCGATTAGCGTACCTAAGTACCATTACTTAAGGAATGTAATTCCTATGCACCCCACGGCGCTGTGTCACAGTTTTGCATATCGTAAGTAATGACGGTTAGGAAGGCCAATCCGGCACTTCTAACTGCTATTACTAGACTACATTACCTAGGCCGGCGCCTTTAAGGGCCAAGGGTTACCTTTCTGAAGAAATGGTGGTTGGGAATGTCAACTTTCGTTTCTAGTATTATTATTAAGGACAGACTTATAGTCTATCTTTAGTAGTGATGCTAAGAAACTCCAACAAGCATTTTTGGCGCCGTTGCCGGGGATGGACCTTTAGCCTATCTTTTGTAACGACGTTAAGAAATGCCAACAATAGTCAGCAAAATATGATATATTCCTGATAGGTTGCCGACAAGTTCAGAAATTTCCATCTCAGCTCAATGTCCGTTTGCATGATGATCATACATTCAAGATCAATCTTCTCATGTGTTGTTTCATGTCCGCTGACCATGATGGTGACCATGTGCGTGTATATCATCTGCAACCACTTGCTACAGAAGCTTAAGTCAGCCTTTTTAGTGTTGAGAGACAACTGACTAGTTACCCCAGTGGAAAGAATAGTCTGCAGCTAAGTAATGAAGTGTATTTGGTTCTCGTGAGAAGAAAAAGCAAGACCAGACCATTATCACTTTCTGCTCGATGAGATGATTTCCTCTGCTAATGAAATGCAGGAAATTGTGATCTGCCTCATCAACCTGCACAATTCATGTCTGTCTAGACTAACTATCGTGCAACTGTGTATGCCGAGTAGCATATTGCACAAACTTTTGCCACTACATGGTGTACCTCAAACCATTGCCTCGGATCCTGAACTACAGTTTTTGGCTGATTTCCGAAGCATTTACAAGAATCACCCTTCCTCAAATAATGCCTGCCAGCATCTTGTGTTTTGGAAGAGACAGAGTTGTATCCATACATACCTGTATGCCTACACTTGTCGCTCAACGTCCTCTGTGCCTCTATCACTGAGTGAAAGAAAAACTCCATGTACATCATGAAATCAATCAAGAATTCATCCTATCTTCAACATAGCATACCTCAGGCCAATCAGAAAGAATTAATCAAATCTTGCAATACATACTGAGAGCATATGTGTTTTGTTTTCCTAGATCTTGTCAGAAATGGCTACTGCTATTAGTGTTTTTCTTACAACAATAGTTATAAAGATGTTACCTCAGACTCAACCCAAATGATTGTTGCTGCTTGGACAAGGATTTCTTTATTTTAATGGTCATCAAAGCACTGAACCAACAAAATTAGCTATCACATTCGCCGTTCACTTAACAGATTCAGATAATTCTGTGTTGCCATCAGAGAAAAGAAAACTACACACATGGAACATTATGTAGCTTTCCATCAATCTGCACTTTAGTAATTTGGCATCGATGACCGACATGAACCTTGTATGTTGATTAACAATTTCCTCTGCTCAGCAAATATCTACCTCGTCTATGATCTCATCCCATATGAAAATGGTGGTATATGCTATATCCACTAGAGAAACAGATGTTTTGAAACTACTCTCTGACACTCCAATGCACATCCTGTATGTTGAAAGTGCTAACTAGGGCGATTTGTCTTGGATTCCTTCCAAATTAGCAGTGTTATCTTGGGTTTATCCCAAAGTAACAATACTTCATAGAAGTCAATGAAGAAAATTCTTCAAACAAGAGTCAACTACTAAGAATTCTTGAATGATCAAAATGTTGTCCTATCCTTAATGATCTCTCTTGCATTTGCATCAAGGTAAATGGAAGTACATGATCTATCAAGAATGACAGCTGAACCAACCTTTATCGTTCGCACTTTATCGTGAGCCATGAGGTGATCACTCATGCTTATCAAAGCTATGGCATTTTTAAGTAGCTTCGTACTAGCACCACCTTGGAAAAGGGTTGACATGCCTCTCTACCCTTGAAAGCTCTTACGTTCCGAATCTCGGAACGAGATTCTTTTAAGGGGGGAAGGCTGTAACACCCAGATGTTAATCATGAGCTAACCAGCGAGTGTGGACCTAACCAAGTTATATCAATTAGTGATCTTTATCTTTATCTCACATTCATATCCATCTACCATGGCCATTGCAAAAGTCTCATCCAGATCCGAATCAGGAACTCACAAGAAATAGCAAATCATTTGCTTGTTTGGATTTATTAATTAAGTGAAGGTGAGCATGCCAAGTCAACCAAACTTTGCAACCTTGACCACACAACTCTACTTTAACCCTACAACAAAAGTCATGAAGGACTCATGTTGAGCAAATGCCAAGAAAATACCTTTATTGGCCTAAACATCAACTTTGAGCTCTCTAATTACATTATTTGACCAAAGTGGAAATTATACTTCTGAGCAAGATATGTGTAACACCCTAGGTGTTAGTCACGAGCTAACCAGCGAGTGTGTACCTAATCAAGTTATTTCAATCAATTGATCCTAATCACTATTTCATATTCATCTCCATCTACCTTGATCATTGGAGAAGTTGCATGAAGATTTAAATTGGATAGTCACATGAGATGACAAGCCCTCTGCTTGATTGGATTGCAGGACTACGTGAACATGAGCATACAAAGCCAACCAAACCTTGCAACCTTGACCAAACAACTCTACTTGAACTCTACAACAAAAGTCATGAAGGTTTCATGTTGAGAAAATGTCAAGAAAATACCTCAATTGGCCTAAATATCCAAATTGAGCTCTCTAATGATCTTACTTTGACCAAAGTGGAAATATTATTTTGGAGTAAGAAATGAAGTTTGACCCAAAATAAAAGTTACATATATTTTGGAGTAGAACAAATGTTATTTTTGGACCAAGTCATGATTCAAACCCTAAGTGCCTCAAAAAGTGAACACAAGACAGAAGAAAAATCTGATTTCAGGACTTGGGTAAATTCTAAGTTTGAAAATGGTGTTGATTTCATGGCCTTCCCATGTTCACCAAATTTCGTTAAGCAACTTGAGTTGGACCAAATATAAAAGTTGTCACAAACTCTTTGGAGCACAACATATTCAAATTTGAGGTCAATCCGACTTCGTTTGACAAGAGTTGCCACTCGATCCTTGATCATAATTGGGCTGTTGACAGCATCAACTTTAGAGCTAATTATCTCCTAATTGGTTGATCAACCAGCCAAGGATCCTCAATCAAACTCATAGATAATTCTGAGTTCTACAACTTTGCCTCTTACACTGAGATCCAAATATCGCTGGAATATGCCGTTTTCCACCGCCCAAACCAGCCCCGACAGCGCTCGCCACGTGTTCGACGAATTGATGCAAAGGGGGACGCGCGGCGCCCTTGCTCAGAGCTCGCCCCCACCATTGCTGCCACCTTGCTCTCTCTCTCTCTGTCCTCGCCCCTGTCCGAAAAAGGCGACGCCAGAGCGCTCCCTAGCGTCCTCTGCTCACTCCCAACTCCATTCCCCTCGCCCTCCCTCGCGTTCTCATCCCTCTGCCCCCATGGCCGGCAGCAGGAGCCAGCCGACAGCCACGGCCATGGCCAACTCCCTCTCCTTGTCTGTGCGAGCGAACTGGAGGAAGAAGAAGACTCGGATGACAAGTGGGCCCCACGGTTTCTAATGTGCAGCAAAAATTTACAGGATTTGTGTTGTGTTTGAAAATCCATATCTAGCTCTAGGAAGCTCCAAAATTAGTGAGACAAGTTTTGATGTGTTCCTAGTAAAGTGCTCTGCATGTTAATATAAATAGTTGTGCCATTCATGCATGTTTTTATTCTGTAGAAATTGATTAGGAAAAGTGGTTTAAGAAATATATTAACTTTCTTTTGGTCATATTTTGAAAAATATAAGTCCAACAATTGTGGTTCCAATTTTGTTAGTCTTCTAATAACATGTACTAGCTCCTAGGAATATAAAACATATATGTTGTTTACTGTTTTCAAGGTATTTCACATTAATCTTTTTAAATAGGAAATAAATGGTTGAATTGTTTGTTATTTTTGTAACTGGAGTTGTATTGCTCCAAATGGCATGAAAATTTAATTGTAGACTCTATGTATGATGTGTAATGTATGGTTAAAATTTCATGATTTATGGTGCATGTATGACTGAGTTGTTGATTTATCTTCTTTGGTGCATATTAAGTAGATTTAAATACTTTATAAATAATATATTGTGGTAAAAATGGAAAATGGTGTTCCACTACCTTTGTATAAGGTTGTGCTAATCTGAGAAACAATAATATGGTCATGTGTTTGAATAAAATGTTGAGTTTCACATTTATCTTACCCTCCAATGAATTGTTGCATTATAAACTTGTTTATTTTGTATTAATTAATGTATAATACCTGAGCATGTAAGATTTGAACCTTGGTCATGTTTTGTAATCACCTAGCTCTCATAAAAGTTTGGGACTCATTTGAGATGTTTACCGTATAACTTAAATAATTAAATAATGGGTTTTTAATGTAATAATGAGTGAATAATTAAAGACAAATGAATGCATATATGTTTCTTGTGATTCCTTAATATGCTTTGGTCTGAGATGAGCCTTGTATGACCATGTAATCATGTTTGGAGCTATCTAAATAGCTCATTCCTATGTGTGCTTAGGTGATAAATAAGGGAAAAGCATGTTTTGCTTATATGCTGAAAATGGCTGCAGGCATAGTCCCTGTTGTTGTGGTGTTTTCTCCCTGAAAATGATGTTGCATGTAAATATGTTCCATACAAAAGTTGTAGCTAACTTCATTTTATAGGTTGTCCTAAAGTTTCATGGTCATAGGCCTGGTAGTTTAGGAGTTATGGCTTTTAGAAGTCTGCTGTCAGGTTTTGCTTGTTTTCGGTGCAGACCTGAATGTTTGCTTTGTTTAACCAATTTAGGCTTTGAATCACCTCTTAGTGATAATAAAGAAGTTGTAGTATATTTCTTTTTCTTTCCAAATTGTCTAGGATCATCCCTTTTGGTGGTCTAGATCCATAGTTTTGATTGTTTGAAGTGTGAAGACAGAATCTGTCCAAATCTGGACAGAGCTGCATTCTTTGTGTTGCTTGACCTTTATGTGTATTGAATCATCTTAACATGATAATAGCAAAGTTGTAGATAATTTCAATAGCTTTTCAGACAGGCTTAGATCACCCTGGTTGGATGTATATAGCTTCAGTTATGGTTAAATCTTATGCTTGCTGTCCTGCTGCCCATAAACTGCATGTGTGGGATTAGGACTGCTTTCATGTTGCCTTGCTTGGTGGCATTGTTAGCTCATGGTTCAGTGATGCTTGATTAACATGTCTTGTATTACTTTCTCTTATTCATACATGTGTATTGTGCATCTCATTTAGGTACGATAGATGATGAACACGTGGAGTGAAGGACATGATGATGGAACTAACCACAAGACGGTGTGGTGGACTAATCACGAAGGTGGAAGGACTAATCGAGTGCTTGGATGTCGAACAAGTGTCATCTAACAAACACTAACTTAGTGTTGAACCCCAGGCAAGCCCCGGAGCATCCCTAAGCCTCCACCTATCTCTTTTTATAAATGCACCGGTCTTTATTAAATCGTATGTTTGTGCATTTAAGTATAGGAGTTGGTTTGAAACTGTTGCTGCATATCTACCTTGTCTACTATATATGTGAACCTGATACTATTACTAGACAGGTGACCGATCTTATGCTTAGCCCTGCTTAGACCGGTAGAAGTCGGGTGATTTCCTGTCATCCGCGAGAAAGTCGGGTGATTTCTGTCATCCGCGAGTGTAGGTGGTGACTGACGAGATCCACATGGTTGGCTATATGTGTCACCATGCCACAATGAAATAATGAGAGAATCAAGGCTAGGTAGCGGGGAGCTGCATGACATGGGTCATGTTGACTTCGGTGCTGCTTGCGGCCGACTAGGACTGAGGCCACCAGACATCAGTTGAGATTGAAAGACGTCATCACATAGCTGGCCAGATAAGTCGTTCTGACCGCGAAGCCGAGTATTTCTTTCTGAGCCGGGAATTGGGCGTGATAAGGCAGACATATTCTGGAGGTAGCAAGGATGTGCGGAGACACCATCTTACCAAGGGCAGGTCAGGGACCTGATGCATCCTGGAAGTGGGTTTGTCTCTGAGAATATGGACCCCTCCAAGCCCGCGATACATATTATGTCTCAGAAAGATTTAACAGTGGCCCAAGAAGCCAGTGGCTCGGCTGACAGGGTTTGTGATTGGCATATTTGCCAGCTGGTACAATCGATTCGAATCGCCATCTCTCCTGGTTAGTGAGAAACTGAACTGATCTTCTGGTGAGGTAGAGGTTAACAACTTGAACATAATGATTATGGTGAGATGAGGTTGATATCTGTGGATATCAAAAATCATATGGTTTTATTGATTGCTATAATATCAAGTGATTGTTTAGTATAGCAGCAAACCTTAGCTTAATAGCTTAACTGAAATCGAAGCTGAACAATATCTAAAATTGATAAGTTGAGGAACTATTGTAGTAATGCTTTTTGTGCAAAAATGTTGCTATCCTCTGAGCTCCACCAAATAAGCCTTGCATATCCTTGAGAGTCTTTTTATTTACTTCCTGTCGGGTAAGTCTAGCTGAGTACAATTGAGTACTCAGGGTTTTATTCCCAATGTTGCAGGAGGAATGCTTGGTTGACTAAAGAGTTACTTCTATCCTTCGGGAGAGGAAGACTAGACCTTGGGCAAGGTCATGTTATCTGTCTCATCTATGTTGCTGTGACTGGTCGGCACTTGGCACTGTATTATGAAATTAGGCTTATGTAAAACAATTTCGTTTCCGCTATTAAACTTTTATGTAAAAGTTTATCTTGTACTCTGATGTATTTGAAATATGTGCGAATCTATGTATCATGTGTATGTGTACTGCTGAGTTTCTGCGATCCTTGGGGTATGTACTGTGTAAAAGTTTGAAATCCTTGAGATTTCACGGACTACCGGGTTTATATTGGCTCAAGTGTGGCTTGATAGCTGAGAAAACAGCTGTCGCTGTACTTGTGCTCGTATAAATTGGTTGGTTCTGTTACAATATGATATTGACCTTTAATAAAGGTTGAAGATCTTTTGGAGTAGAACAAATGTTATTTTTAGACCAAGCCATGATTCAACATCTAAGTACCTCAAAAACAGCACCCAAGATGGGTTACAAATCTGATTTCAGGATTCGAAATATTCTAAGTCCGGAAATCCATGCCAATCTCCTTGAGGTCTTGCGTTCCCGAGTTTTTGTTTAGCAACTTGAGTTGGACCCAAAAGGGAAATTGTTGCACACTTCTTGGAGCACAACATATCAAAATTTGGGACCAATCCGAGACTGTTTGACAAGGTTTGCCACTCGATCCTTGATCGTAATTAAGCTGTTGATAGCATCAACTTAAGGGCTAATTATACGCTAATGCATTCATCAAATAGCCGAGCTTCTTTAACAAAGATCGTAGGGCATTGCGCAAGCTCCAACTTTCACTTCGGCGCCTAGGGCAGAATATGCCAGGAATATGCCCAAAAATCGAATCCCAAGCTCAGCAGAAACACACCCGCCACCTGTTCGAGCTTTTCTCAACGTGGCGCCCTAGCTCTAGAGCTTCTGCCTCCATTGTCGGCCACTGGCCGCGCCCCTGCTGCTACTCCATTTTGCAAAAGGGGACGCCAGGGACTTCCCCTTTCCACCTCCACTCATTTCCACCTCTGGCTCCCTCCTGCTCGCCTCTCTTCTCCCTGCTGCTTGAGCGGCCGCCATGGCCATGGTCTGCACCGCTGCAGCTGGCCAGGACCGGGCCTAGCGCGCCGTGACCGGCCGCTGCTGGCTGCAGTTGCCTTGTTGGTCCGCTCCAGCCGGCCAGAGCCGCCTGCTGCCTCTGCAGGCCGCCACCGGCCGCCTCCCTGCAGGCCGCGGCCAGCCAAGGCCGGGTGCAGCGCGTCACGGCCGCCTGCAGCTAGCCAGGGCTGGGCGCAGCGCCACCGCCGGCCTGCTGCTGCTGCTGTTCGGCTAGGGCAGGGCCGAGCCCTCCCTCTCTCCCTCCCGGTTCCCCCTCTCCCTCTCGATCTCCCTCCCTCTCTCTCTGTTTCCTGTCTCAGGGAAGAAGAAAGCGAGGTTCTGTGTTCATTCTTCCCTGTGTTTGACAGGTGGGGCCAAGTGGACAGCGGGTCCCGCGTGTAAGCCGCTGTGGAGAATGCTCTGGTGCAGATCTGGGGTGCACATAGCAGCTCCTAGGGTGTAGATGCATTTCGGTTTTTATTTTCTAGATTCATGATAGATCTTGTAAATTCAATATCTCAAGTTTGGAGTGTGCAAAAATGATGAGGCTTGTTTTGTTGGATTCATGATAAAGTTTTCTGCATGTTAGTACAGTTGGTTGTGTCATGCATGCATGTATTTATGCTATAGAAATTCATTATTGAAATGTGGTTTAGAAATTCATTTAAATTATCTTGATCCATATTTTGAGAAATATATGTCCAAAAATCATGATTCTAGTTTTATAAGCTTTCTAGTAACATACACTATCTAATAAAAATATAAAACATATATGTTGTTTACTGTTTTCATGGTGTTTTACTTTAATCTTGTTAAATAGGAATTTAATGCTTGGATTGCTTGTCATTTTTGTATCTGAAGTTATATTGCTCCAAATGGCATACATATTTAATTGTAGACTCTCTGTATGATGTGTGATGTCTGGTTAAATTTTTAGGATTTATGGTGTAAGTATGACTGATATATTGATTTATCTTGTTTGATGCCTATTAAGTAGATTGAAATACATTATAAATAATATATTGTGGTAAAAATGGAAAATGGTGTTCCAAGTGGTTTTGTATGATATTGTAGTAACCTAAGAAACAATAATATGGCCATGTGTCTACTGAAAGTGTGATGTTTTAGATTTAATTTGCTCTGCAATGTATTGTTGCATTATATATTTGTTTATTTTGTAATAATTAAATTATGGAACCTGAGCATGTAAGATTTGAAACTCGGTCATGATTGGTAATTAACTGTCTCTCATAAAAGTATCAGCTCCATTTGAGGTGTTTACGATATAACTTAAATAATTAAATAATAGGCCTTTATGTACTAATTGGTGAAAGATTAGACATAGATGAGTTTATGCATGTCTCTTGTGATGCTTACCATATCTTGGTCAGAGCTAGATGTGTTGTATGATCATGTAGTGATGTTTGGAGCTATCTAAATAGCCCATTTATATGTGTATGTTTGTGTAGTCACCAAGTGAAAAACATGTTTTGCATATATGCTGAAATGGCTGCAGGAGCAGTCTCTGTTGTTGTGATGTTTTCTCCATTATAATGATGTTGTATGTAAATATGTTCTATACAAAAGTTATAGCTAACTTCATTGCATAGCTTGTCCTAAATTTTCATGGTCATATGCCTGATAGTTTTAGAGTTATAGAATTTAGTAGTCTGCTGTCAGGTTTTGTCTGTTTTCTGTGCAGACTTGAATGTTTGCTTTGTTTGACAAATTTATGCTTTGAATCATGTAACACCCTAAAAATTGCTATTTTATAAATAGGAATAAAATAATTTAATTTGGTATTTTATGAACATGAAAATATAGGAAATTGATTTAATTGGGTAAATAGTTGGGTAATTGTTATATGAAATATAATTTGGTTTATAAAAATAAAATGAAATCTAGGTCAAACATGTATGTTGCACTCATGCCCCTGCATTTGATTTATTCTGTTGAGTGAATTTAATAAAATTTAAAATGGATTTAAACACCCTTTGGAAATAGTTTTGTGATATGGTTTTGAATTAACATAAATATTAAATAAGTCAAATTTAAGGGTAATATATTTTGTGATGATTTATTTTGATGGAAAACTAAAATAAATTCAAATAGCTTTTTGAAAATAATATGGAAAATGATTATTTGCTTCAAACTCCTATGTTGAAACTTATTTTGATTTGAATTCAAAACCTTATTCAAATCTATATTGGGAAAATACTTTTAAAATTGAATTTGAAACCCCTTTTGAAAATGCTTTGGAAATAGAAAAGGAAATTCCTTTTCCTGCTCTCCTTTCGGCCTGTGCAGTAAGCCAGCCCGGCCTGCTCTCCATCTCTCTGATTTTGGCCCGAGGCCCAGCCAGCTGCACCCCCTTCCCTCTTGGGCCCAAGGCCAATTCTCCCTCAGGCCGGCCCAAACCGGAGCTCGGCTCCCTCCTTCTCTTCTCCCTCCCCCTCTCTTCTGCTTGGGCCGAGCCCAGCAAGCAGCCAGGCCCGCGCGCCCCTCTCCTCTTTCTCTGTAACTGACAGCGCGGACCCGCACCCTTGCTCACCGACAGGTGGGACCCAGCCGTCAGCTCCACCTTCCTTCTTCCTCGTCGCCTTCCAAAACAGAGCACGGTCGCCGCGCGATGCCGCCATGAAATCCGCCCCCAAATCACCTCCTCTTGCCAAATTGGAATCGGTTGTGGCCTTATAAGCTCGAGCCGCGCCCCTGCTCCCTTTTTCCGAACCCTAGGCGCCCTCGCATCCCCTCCGCCGAGCCCACCGAATTGCCGCCGCCACCAAGCTCTCCGCCGCCGTGGGCAATTCGCCTCGCGGGTCGCCGCTCTTCCCTCGGTGAGTCCCATTCAAACCTCGCGGGGCTTCACCAAACCCACCGAGCCAGCTTCCCCTCCATTTTGGGCACTAACCGACCCTCTCCACCGTGTACAGGGGCATCCCGTCCGCCGTCGCTCGTCGCCGACCGTCTCCGAGCCGCTTCCGATCTTCCCGAGGCCCTAGGTGAAATCCTCGAGCCTCTCTCTTGCTCCCTGTGCCATTCCCATGAATTTTGGTGCACTGCAGTGCTGATTTCGCCATCTCCGGCCAAGCTCCGACGAGGTTAGCCGCCGCGGCGCGTGCTGCTCGTCCTCCGGGCCGCGATAGGCCCTACCGAACCCTTAGATCGACTCGCGGTCAAGTTCTGCACCGCCCAGTATGCTTCCCGCGCCGATCCATGCACTCAGCGCCGGATCCGCATGTTCCGGCTAGCCGCCGGCCATGGCGCCACCGTGGTCAGGCCGGAGCGCCGCCGGCCCCTCCTCCAATCTGTTCTGCGCCGCCCAAATCAAGATCAACGGCCCACATCGAAAGATACCGGTTCGCCGGTCTTTTTGCAAAAGAACCCCCGCAGTTTTTGATGTATATACCCGCAGTCCAAATGTCACTGTGCACTGAGTTTTGAAAATCTTCATTTCCAGCCCCTGTAGTTATGGATAATTGAGGCCCGATCCAAATTCAATTGAAAATCAGAATTTGATTCAAATTAATTTGAAAATGATTTCAATTAATCACAGTTTTGCCACTGCTTTTCAATTGCTTATAAAATGCTCATTTTAACTCTAAATTGATCGATTCAAATTGCATTAGATACATAATTTCATCCTCTTTCTAGTAATATAATTTTTACCTATGTTAATAATATTTTATTTTCAAGTATTATTTTAATCCCTAAAAATGCATGAAAATCTTATAAAATTCATATCTTATGCATTTTAAATCCGTATCTCGCAAACCCTAGCTCCGATTATCGTGATCTCCGCGTCAGTGTGTTCGTAGCAACACGTAGAACCGTTTTCTAATTCTTTTAACTTCTATTTCATTGATTGGTGTATTGTTCTAATAGAATATTATCTTTGCTATGCATGTATGTATTGAATGCTTGTGTGGTGCCTTATGATCGCGCTCAGCCGTTGAGAGTTACGTTGGTAATCAAGAAGAAGAAGAAGGTGATCCAGGAATTCTTTCAAGGATTACTGAGCAGCTGTGGGTGAAAAGCAAATAAAGGCAAGTATAGCTTTGGGTATTATTTCTATAATTGTGATCGTGTGAATTGACTAATGGGAAAGTAATGAACGTTAAAAGATGACTTTATTCCGTAAGTGAATACCCCGGGAAAACCGCGCAACTATGAGTGCTAATGGGCTCTGGTTTTAGTTAAGTATGAAGTTCTTTCTGGCATCGTTGGCGGTTACCCATGTGGCGCAAATGGGGAAAAGCAGACTGTGGATCTCTGGACAGGTGGTATCACACAGACTGACTGATGAAACCAATAGCGGCCGCGACATGTTGGATAAGACTTTTGAAAGACTTCATAGTGGACCCTGCCGGCCTTCCTTGGTAGTGGGCCAAGAGGCTGATCACCTCGGGAAAAAGGGTAAACCACGGCTCGTAGTGAAAGTGTGCAACCTCTGCAGAGTGTAAAACTAGTATACTAGCCGCGCCCTCGGTCATGGGTGGCCTGGAATCCTCATGGAACAGAAAGTATTGTTGTTGATTAATTGTTTACGCTTTACCTTATTTACTTTACATTGATCATGATTATATGGGATCAGTACCTTGCGGTTATATTTGCTGAGTTCGACATGAACTCATTCTTGCTATTTCCTCACACCTCAGGAGAAGTTTAGACTTGTGGTCAACCAGTCAGTTTGTTCCTGCGGAGTGAAGTCTACACCCGGCGTGAAGTCATTTTTCGCGTTATACTCTGAGGTGATGTTTAATTGTTAATACGTTATTTAAGCATTTTGTCTCTTGATATTACCTTATTCTGTGACTATATGTGAGATTTGTCTTTTTATTTCACATATATTATATATCTGGTTTTGTCCTTAAAACCGGGTGTGACAGAAGTGGTATCAGAGCAATGCTGACTGTAAGACGCAAGCCTAGTTAGAACTGGTACGATTAGATAGTGTTCAACCTTGTCTATCTCTTGCTTCTTCCTAGCCTTGTTAATTTCTAAAAGATTCTTCTCACTTTGGCCTCTCTTTTGTTATAAGATTTTGATTCTATTCTAATTCTTCTCCATCCATCTAAATAGATGCTTAGCCATGAGAAGATTGACCGTGTTGAATCTCAAGACCAAGCCATGGAGTCCTTTGTTACATCCGGCATGCAAAGGAATAAAGTGAAGCGAAACTATATCTTCGGCAGATTGCATCATATGGATATGGTTACAGCTCAGAAAGATGAGAAGGTTGTTCATGGTGTGATTACTGTAAGCTCATCCTCTGCCATGGTTATGTTTGACCGTAGAGCTACACATTCAATCATCTCCAGAAAGTATGCGGAAGCTCATAATGTTAAGATGGTTCCGGTGCGAAGGCCTATAATGGTTAACACTCCAGGAGGTGAATTAAAGGCAGATTATGTATGTCCCAACGTCGATGTTGTCATAAATGGAGTGAACTTCAAGGCAAATCTTAATGTTTTAGAGTTAAAGGACTTTGATGTTATCCTTGGGAATGGATGGTTATCTTCGCATAAAGGAGTGATCAAGAATGGTCAGCGATCAGTACTTCTGACGACGCCGTCGGGAGAAATAGTAGAGTATGAAGGTATTCAACCTCAGCCTGATAAGAAGGAAGTCAACCATGTAGAAGATGCTAGCTGCAAGGTGTTCCAAATTCAAAATCAGTGTCCATGTTGTAAGCATTATAACCTTCCCTGTTTCCAAAGAAAGTCAAGCGACAAGGAAGATAATGTGAACCCAAATCATGAGGATAGTGTGGACAAGAAGAGGAAGTCAAACACACTTGAACTAGAGTTGGGACAGAGTCAACAACTGAGTCCTGCTGACCATAAGAAGCTAGAGGATTCTCAAGCTAATATCTACTCAGGTGAAGTATGCGTAGACGGATGGACAATCACCTGTAAAGAGTTTCAGCCTCGAAGGGTTAAGCAAGCTAAGAGAAAGTGGTAACTTGGTTAACAAGAAGTGTCATCCTCGAAGCTCATGTATCTTCATCGTGTTTAGGCAATAGAAGTTGTCCCCCTTATGTAATAAAAATGATAGTAGCGATTGTTGAGTGCTTGCTTTATTGTATTGATGATTATGTTTGATTTGGATCTTTGTAATGAATGCAATGATCTTGTGGAGTTGTCTACAATTTCATTTAGATCATAGAGTTGTTAATTAAATAGTTGGGGTTCTTCTTTCTCTCTCTCTTGCTCTCTTTGCTTCATCTATTCTGTTCCCTCAGAGCAACATGTCTTTGGCATCTTGTACCTCTATCTTTGGAAGACCTATGTGATGAATGGTGCTTGAATGGTTACAAGAGCTAGTCCCTAGCTGCCCCTAGTTTTATTTTAAGTGGGGTAGTGCCTTGATGTCACAAGTTGATGATGGTTTCCCAGCCTTACTCGTATACTGATGATTGGTCACTTGACGACAGGAAGTGTAGTATCCCATGGATCCGAACATGTGGGAAGAGACTGATGCACCTGCTTTTGAAGGAGGTGGTGAGTACAATGAAGATGAGCACTATCAAGACAACAACGTAGAAGAGCAATTTGAGAGTGAACCAAGTCAGAATCCACAACGTCGGAAGCGAAAAAGGAAAGCACGTAAGAAGCCTACGCAAGAAAGAAAAGCACAGAGGAACTTCATCAATGGAAGACTGAACAATATGGATAGGCATAACATCCAAGGAGCTACCAAAGTGGTGCACGGTTATATTCAAGTAGGCGAAGTACTGGTTCTTGCTCTGTTTGACCCAGGTGCTTCGCATTCTTTCATTTCCGCTGAGTTGGTGGAGAACGACAAGATGATGAAATGTCCAACAAGGAGACCTTTGCTAGTTCAAACCCCAGTGGGAGAAATACTAGCAGATCAGATATGCCCAAATATCAGTCTGGTCATAAACCAAGAAAAGTTTACCGTAACCCCTATGGTGTTAGAGTCACTCAATATTCCCATTGTTCTTGGTAACGGATGGTTGTGTGCGCACAAGGGAGTGATTCATGGCACCAAAGGCACAATGCTCTTAACAGCACCGTCGGGGAAAAGAATTGAGTATCATGGTGGTCAACCTCTACCTGTGGAATACAAATGACATGTTTTACAAGTAAACACATTAGGGAATACCACCATAATGAAGACGGGTAGATGTAGATCATGTTGCTACATCTTTTGAGTTGTGAGTTAAAAAGATAGTAGTCAAGGAAGACTTGATCAATTATGAATAATAGTTGTTCAGTGGAAGATTTGTATGCAAGTGTGACTATGAGACACCTGCATGAGCTAAAAGATCTGGGATATGTTTAGAGGAGTTAAATAAACATAGTTGAGCACAAGTGTTGCTTTTACATGGATTAGAAGAGTGGCATTTACATGGTTCATGACATCTAAAAGGCATCTTTACTAAGTTGGAGTAAAACAAGAATAACGATTTGCAATTGTGTTACCACCTATAGAAGAAAGAGTCATTCCGAAGCCTTTAGACAACATAGAGTTATGCTAACAACTTCGGATGACACCAAGGACTAAAGAAACGTGTTTAAAAAAAAATGAAATGAGTATCAATGCCAGCAATGGAATTTAGTTAAAAAGGACCTATGCTGAAAAAGACAAGAGTTGGATAAGTGTTATCACTTGTAGACCAATGACTCATTCCGATGCCTTAAGCAAAACGAAGTGTATGCTACTAAAGTTTAGGGTGACACCATGGCCTAAAGAGTTGCGTCTAACAAGTGCTGCCGGACTGAGTGTTTATTCAGACACTAACACTTAAAGATGATTAATTATATTCTACCTTGGAAAAGAGAAACGGTTTAGCTATTGGAATCTCCGAGGAGTTTGTTGGAGTATCTATCGAAGTATTGGAAGCTTAATTAGGTATTTAGATCAAAGATGTGGTGATGGCAACATGCACGATGTATTGGAGGAATTACAAAAGGAGTTACTCAAGAAACAGAAGAAGATCCCAGTGCAGAGTATTCTCATCTTTATCCTCTTCTCGAATCTCGAGGACGAGATTCATTCTAAGGGGGGTAGAATTGTAACACCCTAAAAATTGCTATTTTATAAATAGGAATAAAATAATTTAATTTGGTATTTTATGAACATGAAAATATAGGAAATTGATTTAATTGGGTAAATAGTTGGGTAATTGTTATATGAAATATAATTTGGTTTATAAAAATAAAATGAAATCTAGGTCAAACATGTATGTTGCACTCATGCCCCTGCATTTGATTTATTCTGTTGAGTGAATTTAATAAAATTTAAAATGGATTTAAACACCCTTTGGAAATAGTTTTGTGATATGGTTTTGAATTAACATAAATATTAAATAAGTCAAATTTAAGGGTAATATATTTTGTGATGATTTATTTTGATGGAAAACTAAAATAAATTCAAATAGCTTTTTGAAAATAATATGGAAAATGATTATTTGCTTCAAACTCCTATGTTGAAACTTATTTTGATTTGAATTCAAAACCTTATTCAAATCTATATTGGGAAAATACTTTTAAAATTGAATTTGAAACCCCTTTTGAAAATGCTTTGGAAATAGAAAAGGAAATTCCTTTTCCTGCTCTCCTTTCGGCCTGTGCAGTAAGCCAGCCCGGCCTGCTCTCCATCTCTCTGATTTTGGCCCGAGGCCCAGCCAGCTGCACCCCCTTCCCTCTTGGGCCCAAGGCCAATTCTCCCTCAGGCCGGCCCAAACCGGAGCTCGGCTCCCTCCTTCTCTTCTCCCTCCCCCTCTCTTCTGCTTGGGCCGAGCCCAGCAAGCAGCCAGGCCCGCGCGCCCCTCTCCTCTTTCTCTGTAACTGACAGCGCGGACCCGCACCCTTGCTCACCGACAGGTGGGACCCAGCCGTCAGCTCCACCTTCCTTCTTCCTCGTCGCCTTCCAAAACAGAGCACGGTCGCCGCGCGATGCCGCCATGAAATCCGCCCCCAAATCACCTCCTCTTGCCAAATTGGAATCGGTTGTGGCCTTATAAGCTCGAGCCGCGCCCCTGCTCCCTTTTTCCGAACCCTAGGCGCCCTCGCATCCCCTCCGCCGAGCCCACCGAATTGCCGCCGCCACCAAGCTCTCCGCCGCCGTGGGCAATTCGCCTCGCGGGTCGCCGCTCTTCCCTCGGTGAGTCCCATTCAAACCTCGCGGGGCTTCACCAAACCCACCGAGCCAGCTTCCCCTCCATTTTGGGCACTAACCGACCCTCTCCACCGTGTACAGGGGCATCCCGTCCGCCGTCGCTCGTCGCCGACCGTCTCCGAGCCGCTTCCGATCTTCCCGAGGCCCTAGGTGAAATCCTCGAGCCTCTCTCTTGCTCCCTGTGCCATTCCCATGAATTTTGGTGCACTGCAGTGCTGATTTCGCCATCTCCGGCCAAGCTCCGACGAGGTTAGCCGCCGCGGCGCGTGCTGCTCGTCCTCCGGGCCGCGATAGGCCCTACCGAACCCTTAGATCGACTCGCGGTCAAGTTCTGCACCGCCCAGTATGCTTCCCGTGCCGATCCATGCACTCAGCGCCGGATCCGCATGTTCCGGCTAGCCGCCGGCCATGGCGCCACCGTGGTCAGGCCGGAGCGCCGCCGGCCCCTCCTCCAATCTGTTCTGCGCCGCCCAAATCAAGATCAACGGCCCACATCGAAAGATACCGGTTCGCCGGTCTTTTTGCAAAAGAACCCCCGCAGTTTTTGATGTATATACCCGCAGTCCAAATGTCACTGTGCACTGAGTTTTGAAAATCTTCATTTCCAGCCCCTGTAGTTATGGATAATTGAGGCCCGATCCAAATTCAATTGAAAATCAGAATTTGATTCAAATTAATTTGAAAATGATTTCAATTAATCACAGTTTTGCCACTGCTTTTCAATTGCTTATAAAATGCTCATTTTAACTCTAAATTGATCGATTCAAATTGCATTAGATACATAATTTCATCCTCTTTCTAGTAATATAATTTTTACCTATGTTAATAATATTTTATTTTCAAGTATTATTTTAATCCCTAAAAATGCATGAAAATCTTATAAAATTCATATCTTATGCATTTTAAATCCGTATCTCGCAAACCCTAGCTCCGATTATCGTGATCTCCGCGTCAGTGTGTTCGTAGCAACACGTAGAACCGTTTTCTAATTCTTTTAACTTCTATTTCATTGATTGGTGTATTGTTCTAATAGAATATTATCTTTGCTATGCATGTATGTATTGAATGCTTGTGTGGTGCCTTATGATCGCGCTCAGCCGTTGAGAGTTACGTTGGTAATCAAGAAGAAGAAGAAGGTGATCCAGGAATTCTTTCAAGGATTACTGAGCAGCTGTGGGTGAAAAGCAAATAAAGGCAAGTATAGCTTTGGGTATTATTTCTATAATTGTGATCGTGTGAATTGACTAATGGGAAAGTAATGAACGTTAAAAGATGACTTTATTCCGTAAGTGAATACCCCGGGAAAACCGCGCAACTATGAGTGCTAATGGGCTCTGGTTTTAGTTAAGTATGAAGTTCTTTCTGGCATCGTTGGCGGTTACCCATGTGGCGCAAATGGGGAAAAGCAGACTGTGGATCTCTGGACAGGTGGTATCACACAGACTGACTGATGAAACCAATAGCGGCCGCGACATGTTGGATAAGACTTTTGAAAGACTTCATAGTGGACCCTGCCGGCCTTCCTTGGTAGTGGGCCAAGAGGCTGATCACCTCGGGAAAAAGGGTAAACCACGGCTCGTAGTGAAAGTGTGCAACCTCTGCAGAGTGTAAAACTAGTATACTAGCCGCGCCCTCGGTCATGGGTGGCCTGGAATCCTCATGGAACAGAAAGTATTGTTGTTGATTAATTGTTTACGCTTTACCTTATTTACTTTACATTGATCATGATTATATGGGATCAGTACCTTGCGGTTATATTTGCTGAGTTCGACATGAACTCATTCTTGCTATTTCCTCACACCTCAGGAGAAGTTTAGACTTGTGGTCAACCAGTCAGTTTGTTCCTGCGGAGTGAAGTCTACACCCGGCGTGAAGTCATTTTTCGCGTTATACTCTGAGGTGATGTTTAATTGTTAATACGTTATTTAAGCATTTTGTCTCTTGATATTACCTTATTCTGTGACTATATGTGAGATTTGTCTTTTTATTTCACATATATTATATATCTGGTTTTGTCCTTAAAACCGGGTATGACAAATCACCTCTTGGTGATAATAGAGAAGCTGTATTATATTTCTTTGTCTTTCCAAATTATCTAGGATCATCCCTTTTGGTTGTCTAGATCTGTAGCTATGATTGTTTGAAGAGTGAGGACAGAATCTGCCCAAGTCTGGACAGAGCTGCCTTCTTTGTGTTGTTTGACCTTTATATGTATTGAATCATCTAAAGATGATAATAGAGAAGTTTTAGGCAATTTAATATGGTTTCTAGAAAGTCTATAATCATGCTTGTTGAATGTATAGAACTGCAGTTATGCTTCTTTGAAGCTACTGTCAGCATTTCTGTCCATATTTGAACAGACATGCTTGTTTGTGCTTGTTTGGCTTAGATAACTTTTGAATTAGCACTGTATGTTAATAACAAAGTTGTATAAAATTTCAATAGCTTTCCAGAAAGGCTTAGATCACCCTGGTTGGATGTGTATTTCTTGAGTTATGGTTAAATCTTGTGCTTGCTGTCCTGCTGCCCATAAACTGCATGTGTGGGATTATGATTGCTTTGACTTTGCTTTGCTTGGTGTGATTGTTTGCTTATGGTTCTGTGTTGGTAGATTAACATGCCTTGTATTACTTCCTTTTATTCATACATGTGCATTGTGCATCTCATTTAGGTACGATAGATGAACGCATGGAGTGAAGGACATGATGATGGAACTAACCATAAGACGTTGTGGTGGACCAATCACGAAGATGAAGGACTAATTGAGTGCTTGGATGGGAGATGCTCGTCGAGCGACTGCCATCTAACAAACACTGACTCTGTATCGGATCTCAGGCAAGCCCCGGAGCATCCCTAAGCCTCCACCCATCTCTTTTATATAAATGCACTGGTCTTTATTAAATCGTATGTTTGTGCACTTAGGTATAGGAGTTGGTTGATACCGTTGCTGCATAAATACCTTGTCCACTTTACATATGATCCCAGTACTATTACTAGACAGGTGCTCGATCTTATGCTTAGCCCTGCTTAGACAGGTAGAAGTCGGGTGATTTCCTGTCATCCGCGAGTATAGGTGGTGACTATGATGATGAGATCCACATGGATGGCTATATGTGTCACCATGCCACACTTATTAAATGAGAGAATCAAGGCTGGGTAGTGGGGAGCTGCATGACATGGGTCGTGTTGACTTCGGTGCTACTCGCAGCCGATTAGGACTGAGGCCACCAGACATCAGTTGAGATTGAAAGACGTCGTCACATAGCTGGCCAGATAAGTCGTTCTGACCGCGAAGCCGAGTAGTCTCATTTGAGCCGATTGTTGGTGTGCTCGGCAGACACTTTCCAGTCGGGGATACCATACCGATGGCAGGTTCGTCCTGAGAGACCGGATGGATCGGATCCCTGAGATTGTGGACCCCGCCAACTTCGCGAGGTTATAAGACTCAAATGGGCTAACGGTGACCCAAGAAGCCACTGATCAGGCTGACGGGGTTTGTGATTGGCATATTTGCCAGCTGGTACAATCGATTCGAATCGCCATCTCTCCTGGTTGGTGAGAAACTAAACTGATCTTCTGGTGAGGTAGAGGTTAACAACTTGAACATGATTATTGGTGAGATGAGGAAGATATCTGTGGATATCAGAAATCGCTATGGTTTATTGATTGCTATAATATCAAGTGATTGCTTAGTATAGCTGCAAACCTTAGCTATAATAGCTAAACTGAAATCGAAGATGAACAATATCTAAAATTGATGAGTTGAGGAATTATTATAGTAATGCTTTTTATGCAAAATGATGCTATCTCCTGAACTCCACCAAATAAGCCTTGCATATCCTTGAGAGTCTTTTTATTTACTTCCTGTCGGGTAAGTCTAGCTGAGTACAATTGAGTACTCAGGGTTTTATTCCCAATGTTGCAGGAGGAATGTTTGGTTGACTAAAAGTACTGCTTCTATCCTTCGGGAGAGGAAGACTAGACCTTTGGCAAGTCATGTTACCGATCTTATCTATGTTGCTACGACTGGTCGACACATGGCACTGTATTATGAACTTAAGTGTGTGTAAATCTATTTCGTTTCCGCAACTGAATTTTTATGTAAAAGTCTATCTTGTACTCTGATGTAATTGAACTATGTGTGAATCTATGTATCATGTGTATGTGTGCTGCTGAGTTTCTGCGATCTTTGGGTAAGTGCTGTGTAAAAGTTTGAAATCCTTCGAGATTTCACGGACTACTGGGTTTATATTGGCTCAAGTGCGGCTTGATAGCTGGGAAAACAGCTGTCACTGTACTTGTGCTCGTATAAATTGGTCGGTTCTGTTACAGGTGTCACCATGTGTGGGTCGGCCGACTGACACTATTGTCCTCCAGCTGCTCATTTTTGACCTGTTTGATCTTCTCTGCGTTCACAAGCTATGGGTACAAGTGGAAATAGTTATTGGATAAAATATGTTTATGTTATGTTATTCTTCCATCAGAAACCATGGCCGTTGACGGTGTTAGAGTGTGAAATTTTATGGCTTATCCGCCGTCAACACTCTACTGCTACTTGTCTACTACTCATACTCCTGCTCTACTACTACACTCTATTCTTCTACTTCTCGTAATGTGCTAAGGTAGTTGCTATGATTACAATATGTCAAATCTGAGCCAAATACTACTATTCTTTTTTGTACTTTTCTTATACTCTTTTGTAATTTTTCTACTCTTTTGTACTTTTCTTAATTACTTTGTACACCTACTCACAATGTAAATGAAAAATGATGTAATCTCCAATTACAATGAAAAAGGATGTAATATTCTTTTCTTTTGTACTTTTCTTGTCTACTTTGTATGCCGTACTCGCACTTGTGAGATGTCCATATAACTCTATCTTATTCATAGCTTCCAATGGCGGGATCACCTGAAGGAGAATAGCGCCAGCCAAGCCTAGGCTCGAGTGATAAGGGAGGCTCCTCATCATCAGATGAGAGCAGCGAGTACGAGCAGAAGGTTCTAACACCTAGGCCGGAGAAGAAAGCACGTACGGAGGAAGAAGAAGATCCGACCTATACGCCAAAAAAGGGAGAAACAACAGAGCCGTCAACTTGAGGATCTTGCACCCTAGGTCGCGGACCAGAAGATGAAGAGGGCCGCGTAAGTGTACAACTGACACACCGTCAACGGGCTCGCATGTACTATGTATACACATAATGTGAGCTCCTGTCGTGTACACAGATTCCGGTGCCATCTTTGCGTTTGGAGTTTGGTGATGAGGGGCATGCATCCGGTACATCCCCGGGCGCTTCATCAGAAAATAGAAGCTCCAAGAGTGGAAAGTCAGAATTGAAGAGGGGCCAGCACGGCAGGCACCAGGTGTCGAAGAAGGTGCATGCCATAACCAAGATGGGGCCGCAGGGAGAGCCCTTGGAGCCACAAACAGTCATCGGCACCTTCAGCATCCAATGCTCTTGCATAGTAAGGGAACATGTGCATATCACTTATTCAGATTGGAGGGAAGTACCGTAGATTCTGAAGGACAAAGTGTGGGCTGGCATGAAGAGACATTTCCAGTATCCAGCCGAACAATACGATGAAGCCGTGTGCAGGGGCCATGCGTTGTACCTGGCAGGCAAAGCTCTTCGCAACTTCTGGTCCAAACTCAACACCCAGTACGTGAAGAAAGGGAGACACCATACGAAGACTACAACTTCATCAAGCGGCACATCTGGGGTGAGTTTGTCGAGAAGATGACCACCGATGAAGCAAAGATCAAAGGCGAAAAGTTCTCAGAGCTCGCAAAGAAGAATGAGCTCGTCCACCACCTAGGCATGACCGGGTATGCCGGTAAGAGGCCCAAGTGGCGCCAGGAAGAAAGGGAGGTGGAAGTGGTAGGCAGAGCTACCCGTTACAAGGCATCGATGAGAGGTCACGGTTGGCAATTCTAATGTCACTACCAAGAATAGAGTTATTCCTGATAACGGCGTCAGAATAGCTTAATGATAATTAATATGACTATTGCAGAATTCCGCAAGCGCACAGAATCTATCGATGTAGCACTTCACTTAGGAGTAACCAAGTATCGTATTTATTTCCACAGGGAAGATTTTTATGGCTAAAATATCCAATGGCAAGCTGAGAAAAGGTATGATTTATGATCAAAGGTGAACTAGTATAATGATAACTAATCCAAATAATCTAGTTTAAGATAGGGCCAATCAACAATGTAGACAGTGATGAGCTTAAGAGTGGAATGTAAGGCAACACGGTAGGTTGACTCCAATTAGTACTTTGGAGGAATGCGCGACCCCAAATTATTGGGGTTACTCACATCCAGATAACCCTACGCTGATAAAACCAGACCGAACGTGGTGGAATCCAGAGGATCTTAAGGCTGTCACCACCTAAGACCTACCACTAGTATCCGTGGGTCTAGCCGCAATCCAAGGTAACTTCTAGTCTAAGCACCACGCCTAGACTATAGGCTACTACTCTAACCTCACGCTAAGATTAGAGCACCGTCTAGCGGCGAAGATCTCGCACTAATTGTATGTAAACCGATAATTAATCCCCTAGTACTACCACAACTTGAGCACTCAAAGTAATACTTAAAATAAATACTTGGGAGTAAATACTAAAAGTAAATACTGAAAGTAATGCGGGAAATGTAAGTACTAGAAAGGAAATTATTTTACCGAATGAAAGAGTACCTTACAAAGGAAGCACCCGAGGGAGAGACCTCCACAGAGCTCTTCTACTCTTCTGCTTCTCTTCTCACTCACACTCTCACTACTAGCCTTGCTAGGAGGCTTCTCACTAGATGAACTAGGATGGACTCAACTCTAAATCTCTCTATTCTTCCTAAGCTGATTACATGTGAAGCATTCGGGGTTATTTATAGCACTTGGAGACCCCTGGGGTACTTGTAGAGGTGGCCGGAGGTCAGTGGCCCGAAAGTGTAGGGCGGGCGCCTGGTGGATTCCACCGCCTCGCCATCCAACGCTCGAGGATCCTCCCCAATGACAGTTGCAAGGTTGGTTGAGCACGTTTTGGCGGTTGGAGAGGTGTTTTGTGGCCCTTAGAGGATAACATGTGGGTCCATGAATCCTTGGCACTTCATTTGCTCTCCCTTTGATGGAAACCGACTTCAAATGGACGACTACAAGCACTTGGGTGTCTCTCCTTCGGATTGTGGACGTGGCAGGTCATATTGACAGGGCGAGCGCCCTATCCAACAGGGCTACCGGATCCAAGTGATGTGATCTTGAGCCATTGATGTTGAATCAACGTGCCGAACTCTGTTTGGGAGGATGTGACACGGATCCATGACGTGGCGGAGTGCAGAGGGCGCCAAGTGGGGGGCGGGCACCCTGTCCAACAGGGCGGGCACCCTGTGACTTGGCCCCAACGAGGCTCTTGTCACGTGTACTACTCAAATATGCCTTGGTTTGCTCCATTTTCACATGTTTTGCACCTGCAACCAAAATTCTTCAAGAACAAGTGGAACTCCATTAATTTAAACCAAATTCCTACCTTTTTTGTACCATTTCCTTGCAAAATCTTATCATTGTTGATGAATGTGCATTTAATGAGCATCAATAAACTCCCCCAAACTTACATTTTGCTCGTCCCTGAGCAAAGACTCGAAATGTTATGCTTATAATCAACTTCTTATTAGTGACTCACTTTTGATTTCAACATGTTAATGCAACTACCCATATCCAATCACCATTACTCATGGGGCTTTATCTATCCCTTAACCTGAAAAATAGAGCACAGACTAGCTAGAAAGAGGGTTTGTTTTCCATGCCCTTTTTGCTCGGTTAAATCCTATGGAGGTTTGAACATTTTGCAATAATCATGCTCTAGACTCTTCTGTGGCACACTCAGTCTCTCTAATATGTGTGGAATTTTTTACCTTGATCACAAATCTTGTAATGCCCTCACTTCCTATCCCTAAAAGCTTATGTGGAGTTTCAGGATTACAGGAAAATGGGGCGTACCTTATATAATGTAATATTGCTAAGTCAAACAATTGGATCAAAGGAGCAACAAGTCATAGACTTACACCGAGAATGTGTAAGTGTATGGTGGTGGCACTAATTACTCCTTTCATGGCTTTTTCCCTTTTTAGAAACATGGCTAGCTCCTTTTACTCTCTTTTTTTCATCAGAGCACTTGCTCTCTTTTCTTTCTTTCTTCTTCTTTTTTTTCATCAGAGCACTTGCTCTCTCTCTTTTTTTACTAGAGACTAGTCATGCCTCTTTTGAGGAATATTTCAGAGGGATAAATGGTACTGACGTGGAGTAGATCCTGTCAATAAAGGCATGTTGTTGCTTATTCTCTGTGTAAGAATAGGAGTATGATGTTGGGTGTTCGTGTTCTCGGTCATGAGAATATGACAAGTTTCTCTACTATGATTCACAAAAGTTTGACAAGGCTCAACATAAATATAAGCAGCAATGTGGAGTTTTTCTATCTAACAGATATGGCTCTGGTAGGTGTTCTATTTTGCCACAGAAGATCTTAAGCAAGTTTTATCATTGTTTTTGAAGAAATCCCCCACAGATTAACCTTGCTCATGATAGGATACAAACTTACTCTTTTCTTTGATAAATCATGTTACTCAAATTTTTCAAGTCTTGTTCTAGCATTTGCAACCCATGGGGTTTAGGTTCATCGTATAAGTAAAATCACATTGACAGTTAAATCATCAGTGAATTACTAACTTGAAGTGATTACGAACAATAAACATTTTTATTCTCTTGTTTTTTCTCTAGTAGTGTGAAAGTGTGGGTGTTTATTTATTTTTCAAACACATCAATACTAACATAACCATTATTACTACTATATACATAAATTTTTTTGTATGCTGGAAATAAAATAATATAAATACGTGAAATAAATGGATGGGGCTATGTGTACTTACCTTCGCGGGGGACCACCCCCAAACTGGTTCTGCGAACATCACTGGAAATCCCACCCTGGCAACGATAGAAATCGTCCCAGTGGCGGTCATTGCGATGAGCCAGGTAGTGCATATCCCTCGTCTCCTCCTGATTCTCTTGCCTGTATTGCCAGAACTCATATGACAAATCTTGTAACCCTTGATGAAGCTGGTCTTGGCCAATCTGCAGGCCAAGGTCTCGCTCCCATCCATGCACTGAAACTGAGTGTCTCGGTGGAGGGTATCCTTCAGTGTTGGATGAGTGCGAGCCTCGCGCACTGGTATATCTGTAAGAGCCACCCAAGTGTTGGGTACTCCCAGAACTGCTGATGTGTGTGGATGCTTGTCCATAGGGGTCCCATGGGTCAGGTTGTTGGTGGTGCTGCTGTTGGGGTGGCTGGTAACAGTTGGAGCCTCCTGCTTGCTGAGAGCCAGGAACCGGCCATGCACCCTATTGACTAGTGTGCGGCATGGCTCCTTGGTGAAATGCTTCTTGTGCCGCCCGCTCTGCTTGCTCTTGTGCTGCAGCCTGAGCAGCTCTCGTCTGGGCCCTGGTTCTTCCTGCAAACTGCACAGCATGTTCTCGTGCCAGCCTTGTGGCATGCTGTTCCTCGGTCTCGAGGGTAAGTGCAAAGAGTTCATATTTCTTAACCATAGAGTCATGTCAGGCAATGAAATTTCATTAACAAAACCTTGGTACGTCATGATATATTTTTCATTTTCCACATCATTTTTCATCATGTGTGCTTGCCTGGAATGCTCGATGTCTAAAATTACCCTCTCAGTGTTAATGAAATTAAATTGTGCACTGCCCAATAAACCCATGTTACTGACTATCCTAGTCACAAATGAAGTCATTTCAATGGTTGTATCCGTTACCCGTGCAAACACTTTAGACCAATAATCCATCATAGTTTTAACTGGTGATACACGAATTCCTTTTATTGCAGCAAACAAAATTTGCATTTCATCGGTTCTAACCTTACGGGGGTCATGTCTACGATAAAAGGTTATGGCAATAAATCTCTGCTACATCCTAAGAGTTGGGTTATGTATCTGAGAAGGTCTAGGATATGTTGCATCTTGGCGGCCTGAAATTTCATACCAAAAGTTTTTATTATTAAATTCTTTACAGTCCTTATCTAAGTCTACTGCACAATTCTTATCAAATCCTAGCAGCACATTAAATTGTGTCTATGTATAAGAATAATTTTCATTAAACACATGAAAGTTGCAGTGGCTACTTGTGACTTCTAGGGTGCATAAAAATTCTAAAGTAAGCTCTCTACACCCTTGTTCATTAACTAGCCATGCATTTCCCCACCCCAAGGTACGAAATATGGTTTGAAATTCGGTAAACATACCTGTAGCGTTGAGCAAGTCGCGGTTGATCTCGGGGGTGTGGATGAATGTGCACTCGTGCAATATGCGGAAGGCTTCTCTTTTTCGATTATTTAACCAAATAATCTGGTTCTCATTCACGAGAATATGAGTGGGTGGATGTTGAGTTCCTTGCTCTTTGGGAAATTCGTCACGGCTTGATTGATCGACTGATATGTTGCTTCCTTAGGGATGCTGGCTCTCTGTACTTGAATGACTCCCGGACGAGAAGCGTATGTGCTGGTTCGGTCTCCCACTACTGCTTCCATCACTGCTCCCTCCTGTCTTCTTCCTGAACAAGTTCTTCAACATGATGAAACACAACAACACTAACAAGGCAAGGATTAAGGTTAGTAAAACAAACCACTCCACTCGGGAGTCAGCGTGCTACCTTCCCGTGCCTCTCCTTGCTTTGTTTTGCTTAGTGGTTAATGGCTAGCGCTTACGAAGTTCGCTCGGGGGAAAGAAAATGAGTGTGGAGCAAGAGTTTGAGCTTGGTGGCCTGATGAAACACTTGCTCAGACTTGTGCAAGTTTAAAATGGGCAAGTGGGTAGCAGAGGGGACAGGAATGGGCAGGGGACAGGGCACCTGCCCTACATGACAGGGCGCCCGCCCTACTACTCTGCCAAACTTTCAACTTTGCTCTCTCACATGCATATGTCTCCACTCTAGAGCATCTTGCATTATTCAAAAGTGCATCTATCAGCCAAATAGATGAGTGCTGAGTTTGGAATGGCTTGGGACAAGATGAGAAAGAAGGCAATTTGAAGGATGGATGGATATGTCTGCCAATACTTGGTGCTTTGCTCTCTACTTACATTTGACCAGATAGTGGAGCAGCTAGGAGAGCTAGAGGCCAAAAGGGGGCAAGGCGGCCACCCTATCAAAGTGGTCCACTGGCCCCCTAATCCCTCCTATTATCTAACTTTGTTATCCTAAGTGAGATACTAAGCTAGTTCATGAAAGAAAAGTTAGATTACTTAAGAAAATAAGTGAGATTAGATCTTACCTTAGCTTAACTTACCTTGGTTAGGTGCATCAGATGCTCGTATGATGATCAGCACTTTGCATTGTCTTCGTGCTCTAGAGAATCTTCATCATGCATGGTAGTGTCGGCAGGTGCGTTTTCCACCGATGAGCACTGCTCCGGACGTGGCCTGAAATGAAAGATTTCTTCTTTTCCATTGATGTTAAGTCGGATTTCTCCAGCTCCCACATCAATGGTTGCATTTGCAGTACTTAAAAATGGTCTTCCTAGGATTAGTGGTGGTCTAAAATCTGGATTTATGTCTAACACCACAAAATCCACAGGAACGAAACAATTTTTAATTTGAACAGGGATATTCTCTGCTATTCCCGCCGGATATCGTATTGATTGATCGGCAAGCTACAAACACATAGTAGTTGGAGATAAATATGTATGATTAAGTTTGTCATATATTACCTTGGGCATGATGCTGACACTTTCTCCAAGATCGCACAGAGCTTGATCAAATTGTTGAGTTCCGATAGAGCATGAGATAGTAGGATTTCCGGGGTCCTTCTTCTTCTCGGGGAAATTATTGAGGATAGCAGCACTACACTGCTCCGTCAATTTCACCATTTCTGTGCTCGGGATAGGTTTCTTTCTGTTGCGGATGTCCTTCAAATATTTTGCGTAGGTAGGTATCTGCATCGCATCAACTAGAGGTATATGTATATATAATTTTTGTATTACCTCCACAAATTTCTGGAATTGCTCATCCTCCTTTGGTTTCTTGTTACGGTCAGGGAAAGGCAATAACTCGGTGTCATAAAATTCATGAGGAGCAGTTCTTACCTTTCCGTGTGGTGTAGTGGAATCTTCTTTTTCGGCTTCTTCTTCTACTACCTTCTTCTTGGGTGTAGAGTCAGGATAAGGGGATCACGAGTGGTCTTACCACCTCTCGTGGTCACAACATTAACTTTTTCATTATGGCATGAAAGTTTTGCATGAATGTCGGCTAATTGCTTTTCTACCATTTTATTAAAGTCAAGTTGTTCCTTTAACAGCTCATGAAATTTATCCATTCTAGCATTTATGTCTCCTAGGATTTTGTCTTGATCAATCAGCACTAAACTTAAACCAGAGTTTATTTTAGATTGATTTAAAACAAGTTCCTTAAAAGAATGATTGCTAGAATGTAAAGAATCATTATCCTCCCTACATGGATTCCAACCTTGGTAAGGTGAAACCGGTGGGGAACCATATCCGCCATCATTTAAAAGAGATTTAGCATCCTTTATTGGACAGATATTTATGTTATGCTTTTTATCTCACATAATGCACATGGTATTTTAGCATTTGCATAATATTCTTTAGCGGCATGATCTCTTTTCCAATTAGCTCTTTCTTCTAACTTTTCAAAAGGCATTTGAAAGATAAAGAATTAACTTTGAAAGCATTAGAATTACCTTTAAGGTGATCCTCGGTCCATCCTTGATTGTCTACCATCTTCTCAATCAACTTCTTGGCATGACTCACCTTGAGAGATAGGAATGCACCTCCAGCTGTAGCATCGTGATGTTGTCGAGAATCCATCATAAGTCCATGATAGAAGCTTTGGATTAACAGCCAATCTTCAACGCCATGGTGAGGGCAGGCTTGAATGTACTCTTGCATGTGCTCCCATGCCTCGGGGACGGATTCGTGAATCTCCTGTTGAAAGTTAGAAATCTTGCTACGCAAAAGATTGGTCTTACCAACAGGGAAGAATTTCTTCAAGAAGTGGTTGGAGCACTTGTCCCAAGTGTTCATTGATCCCATGTTGATGTAGAACCACTGTTTCGCTTTCTCAAGTAATGAGAAAGGAAAAAGACACAAACGGATTGTATCCTGTGAAATTCCTGGAATAGAGATTGTATTGCATATCTCTAGAAAATTCTGGAGGTGAGCATTGGCATCCCCTGAAGGGTTGCCATGAAATGCAATTGCTTGCACCATCATGATCAATGCAGGTTTAAGCTCGAATTCTCTACTTCCACTATCAGCACTAGGCATAGTAGCAATATTGGAAATAGATGGAGTCGAATACTCACAGATAGTTCTTGATGTAGATGAACTGGTTGGCTCCGAAGTACTAGGATGCTCGGATTCATTTGATGGACGATCTTGCCATGTAGGTTCTCTCGATGAAGATGGACGGGATCCAAAAGTCATTCTTGGAGGAGTGAGATTAGCTCTTGCTCTTCTAAGAACTGACTCAGGGTCTTCATGAAAATCTTCAGGTAGATTGAATCCAGCCATTCTAGATATTTAGCTCAACAGTCACCACAAAAAGACAGATAGGTGTGATCCCGGTAAAGAATGGGGTTAGTTCTATAGCAAACACAAAAGAAAATTTAGGCCAATTGCTTCCCGGCAACGGCGTCAGAAATGCTTGTTGGCAATTCTAATGTCACTACCAAGAATAGAGTTATTCCTGATAACGGCGTCAGAAAACTTAATGATAATTCCTATGACTATTGCAGAATTCCACAAGCGCACAGAATCTATCAATGTAGCACTTCACTTTGGAGTAACCAAGTATCGTATTTATTTCCACAGGAAAGCTTTTCATGGCTAAGATATCCAATGGCAAGCTGAGAACAAATACGATTTATGATCAAAGGTGAACTAGTATAATGATAACTAATCCAAATAATCTAGTTGAAGATAGAGCCAAGCAACAATGTAGACAGTGATGAGCTTAAGAGTGGAATGTAAGGCAACACGGTAGGTTGACTCCAATTAGTAAATCGGGGGAATGTGCGATCCCAAATTATTGGGGTTACTCACATCCAGATAACCCTACGCTGATAAAACCAGACCGAACGTGGTGGAATCCAGAGGATCTTCGGGCTATCACCACCTAAGACCTACCACTACTATCTGTGGGTCTAGCCACAATCCAAGTTAACTTCTAGTCTAAGCACCACACTTACACTATAAGCTACTACTCTAACCTCGCGCTAAGATTAGATCACCATCTAGCGATGAAGATCCCACACTAATTGTATGTAAACCGATAATTAATCCTCTAGCACTAACGCAACTTGAGCACTCAAAGTAATACTTAAAGTAAATACTTGGGAGTAAATACTAAAAGTAAATACTGAAAGTAATGCTGGAAATGTAAGTACTAGAAAGGAAATTATATTACCGAATGAAAGAGTATCTTACAAAGGAAGCACCCGAGAGAGAGACCTCCGCAGAGCTCTCCTACTCTTTTGCTTCTCTTCTCACTCACACTCTCACTACTAGCCTTGCTAGGAGGCTTCTCACTAGATGAAAAAGGATGGACTAAACTCCAAATCTCTCTATTCTTCCTGAGCTGATTACAACTGATGCATTCGGGGGTATTTACAGCACTTGGAGACCCCTGGGGTACTTGTAGAGGTGGCCAGAGGTCGGTGGCCCGAAAGTGTAGGGCGGGCGCCCTACTAGGTGGGCGGGCGCTCGGTGGATTCCACTGCCTCACCATCCAACTCTCCAGGATTCTCCCCAATGACGGTTGCAAGGTCGGTTGAGCATGTTTCGGCGGTTGGAGAGGTGGTTTGTGGCCCTTGGAGGATGACATGTGGGTCCATGAATCCTTGGCACTTCATTTGATCTATCTTGGATGGAAACCGACTTCAAATGTACGGCTACAAGCACTTGGGTGTCTCTCCTCCGGATTGTGGACGTGGCAGGTCATATTGACAGGGTGGGCGCCCTATCCAACAGGGCTACCAGATCCAAGTGATGTGATCTTGAGCCATTGATGTTGAATCAACATGCCAAACTCTGTTTGGGAGGATGTGACATGGATCCATGATATGGCGGAGTGCAGAGGGTGCCAAGTGGGGGGCGGGCACCCTGTCCAACAGGGCGAGCGCCCTGTGACTTGGCCCCAACATGGCTCTTGTCACGTGCACTGCTTAAATGTGCCTTGGTTTGCTCCATTTTCACCTGTTTTGCACCTGCAACTAAATTCTTCAAGTACAAGTGGAACTCCGTTAATTTAAACCAAATTCCTACCTTCTATGTACCATTTCCTTGTAGAATCTTATCATTGTTGATGGTTAAAATGTGCATTTAGTGAGCATCAATTGTCACGCGACTACTTATATGCCCGTAGGCCGAAGAAGATGAAGGAGGGCAAGAGTAATTACAATGAGGAAAAGGCCGAGGAAGCAGAGAAGGCTGTACTCAGGATCACTAAGGCTGCTCAGTCTGGGGAGTTCTGACCTCGTAGGGATCACGATGTACTGACCGAGGCACTGGGCAACCCTGAGCACCGTGGCTGCATCCGGGGCGTGTCCTCAAGGCAGAGCTGGAAGAACGTGGAGTCCTAGCAATCTGACACCGGGACACAGCACACGAGGTAGTCATACAAGGAAGGGCTCATCCAAATAGGCCGTGATGAAGCAATGCAAGAGATGATCAGCAAGTCAATACAGGAGGATTTCACTAGCATCGACCCCAAGATGGTGGAGTTGCGGGCATAGATGTTTGTGCAGGCTGGTGTACAACTAGCAGCGAGTCAGCAAATAGTTCCAGGCTCGTCGACGGCCGGAGCAATCTGCAGGTACCCAGTCGAGGACATCGTGGAGCCAAGGGAATGCACGCTCTATATTCCAATTGGACGCAAGATGATGAATAAGAAGGTTGTTGCCAATGGACTAGTGCAACCCAATGAAAGCGGCGCCACGTACAACAATATGCCGATCCCGCATGACTATGCCAGGCTAGAGAGCCTTCGGACCCACAGTGATTATGATGAAGAACTTGACTACCCAACTGAAGAAGGGGTCAGGTACCTTGGTGGTACTCTGGCATCGTTTGTTCTATGGAACAAGGAAGACATTGTCTTGGAATTCCAAACGTCTCCACCATCGCAGCCCACAGAGCCACACTCGACTCCACCGGGTGGTGGTGACGATGATGGCAGCGACGACTTTGATGACGACGACGATGACAAGTACGACGCTACAGGCCCGGACAACAGTCCTGCACCTAGCCCGCGTCCCGACAAGGGCAACCCTCAAAGAGGTACAGGGGGTCAATCGGGCAACGAGACACCGCCCCTAACCCAGGGCAGTGGGAAATTTCGGTCAGCACCGAAGAAATCGGATGATGAAGCAAGGGACAAGCCTGCCCACCTCAACACGGACAAACCTGCCCACCTCACCACGGAGCATTGGGTGGTGTCCAACATAGCCGAAGAGTTCAAGTAATCTACGGCGTTCGAAAGGCATGTAAGCTTATGGCAACTAATCATCTTCAATAGCTTTTGTGCGCGTAGATGGACGTAACATTCTTTTTTCATATTGCCTCTACAGGGAACGAACCCTGCCTAAATTTTGGCCCCTAAGTCTAGATTGCCCAGATAACTATGAGAATGGAAAATTCATGTTGATCTTGGGTGATCTTATGGAGGAGGAGTGGAAGGTTCAGAGGTTCCACATCTAGTATATGCATGCTGCAAAGCTAGGCATGAAGGATTTCATTGTGAAGGTCCTGCAGGAGTACTTCCACTTGGAGGACGATGAAAGTTTCATGCCTGTTGAATTCCATGACAGGCATGGGATGCTGCGGCGCATGGATCTCGACGTCGTCCAAGTGACTCTTTTTGCCATGTAAGTTAAATCATATCTTTGAAATGCTATAGGTATGTTAATTGAAGACGATCAAACTAACAATGCCATGACGATGACTTATGTCTTTAGGATGCAAGCATATGTATGCAAGGCACTAGGCAAACCTATTTTGTACCTATGGGGGCATAAAACCATAAACCCGCATGGCTATACATGGGCCGAGTCATCCGATCAGGCCCGGACTGCCAAGGACGCGTCGTCTACACGTTCTCCAGAAGGTCACGTGTATCCGCCGGTGTTGAAGCCTTGGCGGTCAAGGAAATATCTTTCCTAGTATCTAGCCGATTAGTTTCCTTGTTTGGTTAGGATTGTAATTTGATATGTATGGTAAACCGACTTGTAACCCTACCCCCCGGACTATATAAGGTGGGCAGGTGATCCCCTCATCTGATCACATCTACTAGCAATACAATACAACAACATACAGGATGTAGGGTATTACGCTTTGCGGTGGCCTGAACCTGTCTAAACCCTTGTCTTGCGCTTGCTGCCCTACTGTTGTTCGTCTTAGGCGCACCTTCACCGTCTAATCTACTACCTTGGGCATACCCCTCGGTAGACTATCGCCGGTATTCCGTCGACAGTTGGCACGCCAGGTAGGGGGTGTGCTTCCTGATCCACGGCGAACAGGGTGATTTTTCAAGCTCCATCGAGCTCCCGACGCCAGGCCAGGTCTTCACAGTGGGATCCATCTCCTGGATCATCGGCCTCGACGGCGAAGGAAAGATCCTAGATGCGGCCCAGATCGCATCCTCCTCTTCGGCAACCAACACTCCGGCGAAGAAGCTACCACGCTACGTCCAGAAGAACATCAACAACGACGACCTGATCGGATCTAAAGATCGGGTCGTCCAAGGACTGTCCGAGAGTCTCCAGATCTTGGAGTCGGTGGCATATCGTTTTCAGTGCCCGTCGGGGGCGGGACGTCCTCCCTCTTCATGACGGGACACGACTTTGGTCATCTCCGTCACCCCGCAACGACGCGTTGTCGAGCTCCAGCCCCGAGCTGTTGCAGCTCCAAGGAACCCCGACCACCGCCTCCCGACCGGCTACAAGCCATTCGGATTGCAGAATTCGGCCTCCAGTTTCACGCACCTAATACGCCGCGCCGACCATGACGACCCCGACCACGTCGGCACTAGTTCCGCCTTCATCGTCGCCGACAATGACCACTCCGACCACGATGGCATAGAGGGCGGCGACCTCATTGACCTGCCTCCCCTGGCTGGTCAATATGTCAGCGGCCCCATCCTCGTCATCAGCGAAGACAGTGCTCCGGCTCCGAACGAGAATGAAAAAGCCTGAGTAGCTCGCGAGGGGAGAAACGCTGACCGAAGACGGCGCCGCGAGCAGCGTGCTGAGGCAAAGAAGAGCGCCGTGCAGAACCTAGAGCCAGAATTTGATATGGTTGGAAAACACGAGGTCTACAGGACTCCAAGCGTGAACGTTGCCGTTGCAATAGCAGAGGCCAAAAGATTGGCTCCAACCCCAGTAGTTGAACACCTCACGGCTTACCTTCAGGCAGCCCAAGTCCAGATCAATGAAGCACGCTTGCCACCGCCACCATCGCTCTCCACTGCATCGGCCACCGAGATTATTCATGAAGATGGCGGCCACTCCCGCGACGGACGAAGACGTTGTTGCCAAGACAGAGACCAGGAGGTGAATCAGTCCGACCTCCGCGAGAAGCTGAAGGGCAAGGACCTCTATGGTCGCATCGAGAACCGAAGAGAAGCCAAGCACTCAGCAGAAAATGAGCGTCGTAAGGAGTACGACGAAACATATGGTCATTCGATCAATGACAAGAAGGCTCTTGAACTACCATTCACAAAGGAACTCCAGGCAGTCTGCTGGCCGCCAAACTTCAAGGTCGTCGGCGTCAAGACTTACGATGGCACGGTTGATCCCGCCAAGTGGCTCACTGTTTATGAGATCGCGATCAAAGCCGCAGGAGGCAACAAGGACGTCATGGCAAACTATCTGCCTGTCATGCTCAACACATCCGCCAACAATTGGCTGCTTAGCCTGAAGCCAAATTCCATCGATACCTGGGATGAGCTGAGAGAGCAGTTCATCAACAATTATCGCGCCACCTGCAAGCAGCCTGGCACGAAGTTTGACCTCGAGAGGCTTCAGCAAGCCTCACAAGAGTCCCTGTGGGACTACATTCGGCACTTCTTGGAGACGAGGAACAACATCCCAGATGTCACCGACGCTGAAGCCATCTCCGCTTTCATACGCGGCCTTCGACCTGACGAGGAACTCCAGAGGAAGCTGTAACACAGTAGACCGAGCTGCATTGCTGAGATGCTGCGTATCGCCAACAAGTACGCCGATAGGAACGAAGCCGCTCTTCATTCCATCCACGACCGCCTCCACTTCCCCGACCGTACACGCTGCGAAGACGGAGATCGCCGAAGTGATCGGCGCCACGATGACAGAGGAGCTCGGCGGGATTACCGCCGCGATGACCGCGACCACCGTGACCAATGCCATTTTGATCGGCGTTGTCACGACGAGCCAGAAGGCTCCAGGGCTGGAGAGAGGCGTCGCCACTACCAAGTCTACAACACCCGACTAGCCCCGAAGCGTAATTATGAAGAGGCCTATGACAAGCTCCTCGACGTGCAATGCCCCATTCACAAGTTCCACAAGCACACCATGAGAGAGTGCTACGGTTTCTCCAGGGCATTCCAAGAGGAAGATAAGAAGAGGGGCCGCACCGAATCTAACAAGGACAAGCGAGGCGATGACAATGGTCCCCCTCCAGGCTTCACTGAAGCCAACAGAACGGTCTCCACCATCATTGGCGGACGCATAGCGATGGAGTCAAAGAGGGAGCAGAAGCTCGTCGCCAGACGTGTCAACTCCGTCGCCAAATACGACTCCTCCATCGCCGACCCAAAGTTTCCCCTTTGGTCGACAAGGCCATCACCTTCAGCAGAGAGGACTAGTGGACGGAGATCCTGTACCTAGGTCGGTTTCCACTGATCCTCGACCTGTGATACGCAAGACCCACTTCCGCAAGGTCCTGATCGACGGCGGCAGCGGCCTCAACATCCTCTTCTCCGGAGCCGCCAAAGAGCTCAGACTCCGAGCAGAAGATCTAGAACCGACCACGGCTCCATTCTGGGGATCGTTCAGGGGCAGTCATCCTACCCCCTGGGACAGATCAACCTGTCGGTCCAGTTCGGGACCCCGCAGTGCTTCCACATTGAGCATATCAACTTCATGGTGGCCAATTTCGACGCCACGTACCACGCCATCCTCGGCCGCCCAGCTTTGGCCAAGTTTGGGGTCATCCCCAACTATACCTACCTTGTCATGAAGATGCCAACGGAGACCGGCATCCTCACGGTATGCTCCAACCTCTAGACCACATACGACTGCGAGAAGGAGGCCATCGCCATGGCTAAAGCCACCGACGTCTCCATCCTGATGAACATATGCGCAGTAGACACACAGAAGCTGGCGCTCGAAGAACAAGTCATCCCAGAGAAGACTCCGACCAGAGCTGCTACCAAGAATAAGGAGACAAAGGAGGTTGTCCTCGTCCCCAGTAAGATGAGTAAGATTACTCGCATTGAAGCAGGTCTCGACCCCAAATAGGAAGACGCGCTCGTCAGCTTCCTCAGAAAGCACGTCGGCATCTTCGCATGGAAACCTGCGGATATGCCCGGCGTACCTAGGGAGCTGATCGAGCACTCCTTAAACGTCTCGAAGACCACCAAGCCCATCAAGCAGAAGCTCCAGCGTTTCTCTCCAGACAAGAAGGAGGCTATTAGGGTAGAAATAGCTCGGCTCCTAGCTGCCGGCTTTATTAAAGAGGTGTATCATCCCGATTGGTTAGCCAATTCGGTCCTTGTAAAAAAAGAATAATGAATGGAGGATGTGCGTTTATTACACTGATCTTAACAAACACTACCCTAAAGACCGCTTCGGTCTCCCCCGCATCGACAAAGTCATCGACTCCACAGCCAGCTGCGAGCTTCTCAACTTCCTCAACTGCTACTCCGGATATCATCAAATCGCCCTGGAAGAAGAAGACCAGGAGAAAACCTCCTTCATCACTCCCTTCGGAGCCTATTGCTACAAGACCATGTCCTTCGGCCTGAAGAATGCCGGTGCAACATACCAGCGGGCCATCCAGGCATGCCTCAAGGATCTCATTCCCAATATTGCCGCAGCTTATGTCAACGATGTCGTCATAAAAACCTAAAAGGCTGAAGACCTGATGTCCAATCTCGAAGCAGTCTTTGAAAAACTGGATGCTTTTCAATGGAAATTGAATCCCTCCAAGCGCATCTTCGGCGTTTCGTCGGGCAACCTGCTTGGCAACATCGTCAGCAAACAAGGCATCCTCCCTCATCCAGAGAAGATCGAGGCTGTCATGCGAATGAAGCCACCGACCAATGTCAAGGATGTCTAGAAACCCACTGGGTGCATGGCGGCCCTGAGTCGATTCATCTCCAGACTAGGCGAAAAAGACCTCTCTTTCTTCAAGCTGCTCAAAGCTGGCGAAAAATTCGTCTGGTCGAAAGAGGCCGATCAAGCCTTCAAGGAACTGAAGCAGTTCCTGATGCATCCCCCGCTCCTTACAGCACTGGTAAAGGACGAAACTCTACTACTCTACATCGCTGTGACTAGCAATGTTGTTAGCACATTTCAGTCCAGTGGCCAGTTTACTTCATCAGCGAAGTCCTGAACGTGTCCAAAACTCGCTATCTGGCGGTGCAAAAGCTGATCTACACAATCCTCGTCACGTCACGCAAGCTCCGCCACCACTTCGAAGGACACCCAATAGCGGTCGTTTCCCAGTACCCCCTTGGCAACGTCCTCCACAATAAAGACGCCAATGGTAGGATCATGAAGTGGGTGGTGGAATTGGTAACCTATTCCCTCGACTTCCGCAGCCAAACAATGATCAAGTCGCAAGTGCTGGCTGATTTCATCGCCCAGTGGACAGAGATGCAGGAGTCAGCACCCCCAGACCAGGAGGAGCACTGGACGATGTATTTTGACGGATCCCTTAGCATCGGTGGAGCAGTCGCCGGCGTACTCCTCATATCGCCATCCGGCGAGCGCCTCCGCTATGTGCTAAGGATACATTTCAAAGCCTCCAATAACGCGCCGAGTACGAAGCCACCTTGCATGGTCCACAAATTGCCTCCGAGCTCGGCATCCACTGGCTCATGGTGCATGGGGACTCCGCCCTAGTTATCAACCAGGTGAACAAGGATTGGGACTGCAACAGCGAGAAGATAGACGCCTATGTCGCCGCAATTAGAAAGCTTGAAGGGAAGTTCTTGGGCATAGAGTTTCAGCATGTCGTCCGAGCTGAAAACCATGCAGCCGACGAATTATGAAAACTCAGCTCATCTCGGGCCGATATCCCTACAGGCGTTTTCGTCCATGACTTGTTCGACCCCTCCTTCCAGATAGAAGAAGAGACCAGAGCGTCCCCCTCCGATCAGATGGTAGCATGCATCTCCAATTCCGAAGAAGATTGGAGAGCACCCTTCATCACTTATATGCTCGAAGCCAAGATCCCTGAAGACAAAATAGAAGCAGAACGTTTCGTGAGAAGGTCCAAGAACTATGTCTTGGTCAACAACAAGCTTATGCGCAAAAACGCCAAGAGTGAAGTCCTTCAGAAGTGCGTCACACACGAAGAGGGCGTCAAGATACTCCAAGAAGTACATGGGGGCATGTGCGGCAATCACGCAGCCTCACGAACGCTGGTCGGTAAAGCCTTCCAAGTAAGTTTTTACTGGCCCACCGCTGTCCAAGATGCCGAGAATATCGTGCGCCACTGCGAGGCGTGTCAGCTCTACACCAAGCAGATACACGTGCCAGCTCAAGAGCTATAGGCCATCCCCGCATCCTGGCCCTTCGCCGCATGGGAACTTGACATGATCGGTCCTTTCAAGGCGGCCAAAGGAGGATACCGCCGCGTCTATTTCACCATCAACAAATTCTCCAAGTGGATCGAGTACAAGCCATTGGTGAAGGCAACGGCCTCCAAAGCCGTGGAATTCTTCAATGACATCTGTCACCGTTTCGGTATACCGAACAGCATCATCACCGACCTCGGCACCACCTTCACCGGAAGCGACTTCTGGGACTTCTGTGACGAGAGGAGCATTGCAGTGAAGTACGTCTCGGTGGCTCACCCTTGAGCCAATGGTCAGGTGGAGAGAGCAAATGAAATGTTGCTCGACGCCCTTAAGAAGCGCTTATACGAAGTCGTCGAAAAAAGCCAGGGAATTGGATCTTTGAAATGCCGGCAGTAATTTGGGGACTACGAACTCAGCCCAGCCGAAACACCGGCGTGTCGCCCTACTTCATGGTCTACGGATCAGAAGCAGTGCTCCCGGCCGACGTCATCTTTTGAGCTCCCAGGGTCGAGAACTACAACGAAGAATTTTCGAACGCCGCACGAGCAGATGAAGTCGACAGACTCGAGGAAGAACGACTGATCTCCTGTGTGCACACGGCCAAGTACTTGGAAGGACTACGGCGATACTACAACCGCAACGTCAATGGCAGGTTCTTCGTGATCGGGGACCTTGTCCTTCACCACAAGCAGAGCAAGGAAGGCATGCACAAGCTTTCTTCTCCATGGGAAGGGCCATATATGGTCAAAGCCGTAACTTGACCTGGCTCGTACAGACTTTGTGACCTTGACGGCATCAACATCCCTAACTCCAGAAACATCAAGCACATCTGTCGGTTCTATCCTTGACAGCATGTCAAGGCAGATACGTGTACTTTCTTTTCATTACATCAATAAAAATTATAATGCTTCGATATACATGAATATCCGTAATTGCAGATTAGAAAATCACTAACATACTCCGTCTATGCGTAAGCCCCGCACCTGCTCGGGTAGCACTACTTCGCCAATGAGTAAGCCTCTTACCTGCTTGGGAAGCACTTCTTCGCTAATGCATAAGCCCTGCACCTGCTCGGGCAGCACTACTTCGTCAATGCGTAAGCCCCACACCGAGCAGCACTACTTCGCCAATGCGTAAGCCCCGCACCTGCTCGGGCAGCACATCTTCGCTCATGCGTAAGCCCCGCACCTGCTCGGGCAGACAACTTCGACTACGTGTAAGTCCCGCACCCGTTCGGGCAGCTTAGTCACGTCGACGCATAAGCCCTGCATTCGACAGGCCGCCCAACTGCGCCACTTCATCGACCACCCCGATAGATTCGGGAAGCCATCGCCCACGATAAGCGTAACCCCCGCCAGGCACGGGCAGCTTCACCACCACGTAATCCCCAGGGATGCCTGGCCTGTTAAGTCTTCGCTATTACGTAAGCCCTAGGGGACGCTTGGACAGTTTTAGTAGCGTCTCCATAAAGCCCCGTCGAAAGGAACGGGCACCGGTCATCGATTTCCCCAAAAGAGTTACACACTCTAGCTACTCGCCAATCAACCCGAAAAGTCTCGATCACGATCGAGCACTCCGCGCCACACGAGATCACCTATGATGCCCAGAGAACTTGGCGCCCATATTACGAATATAAACAAGTTTACATGAACTTCATCCGAGCAGTTTCACCTACTACGATTAACAAGTGTTTACTGTACAAAGCAATCTGCATCCTTTCGCAGGTCTCTTCAGGTATTCTCCATAGGGAACAGCTGCATATCCACTGCCAGGAGTTCCACTGCGGGCTTTGCCTCTTCTTCTAGCTGATCCTCCTGCTGCTCGGTGGTACCCCGAGCATAACCCTCCGTCACCCTGTCGTTATTCACGCCAGGGTAATGGGAGCGCACCACGCCGAGCACATGAGCTGCCGTGTTCTCCGCCACATCAGTACAGAATGCCTTGAAGTGCCGCAACGCTTCACGACTCCGACGAATAATATCAAAAGGCCCCGGCGCCCCTGCAGGAGGATCGGCAGGCGCATATTCGATGATATCCAGGATGGGCTTGATGCCTTCCGTCATGGCATCGTAATGACCCTCGGCAGCCTCTAGACGCTGTGACATATCATTCATTTGTGTATGAGTCCTCCACTCCATATCTGCTCACACCAAAAGGCAAAGATCAAAGGTCCCAACAAAAAACAATGAAGCAGTCTACAGGCATAAAAAACTCACCCAAGCGTGCCTCTTCGTTCCTCCGAGCAGCTTCCCGTAGCAGGGACACTTCATCTTCCAGCACTTTGACTATACCAAGAAAGACAACGAATCAACATCCCTAGCAGAGTGAATTAGGCAAAGTTGGAAGGACTAAAGACGCATATACCTCGGTGCGTGGCACCTTCCAACAAATCAGATAGATCCGCAAGTCAAGACTTCGAAGCTTAGCTGTAAAAAGGAGCTGAGATATATTAACTAGCATGGCAACGGTATTTGTACCCCTTTTATCCTGCAGCAGTTTCTGATCGGACTCCACCAAGTCGTTGCAGTGCAACTGCAATGTGTCACGCTGCTCGCGGAGGTCTTGCATCGCTTTCTCCTGACACGCGGTCTCCTTCTCCAACCTTGTGTTCTCCACCGCAAGTCCAGCATCGCGTTGAAGGGATTTTCAGTGATCTTCGGCTGTATCATGAACGGCCTGGTCGACAACAACAGAGCATGACCAAGAGCAAGCAGAGAAACAACAAGCAAACTCAAGAAGGGCGCAGTTACTTGAACCCGTGAAGACAATTGCCCCAGTCGGCGGAGCACGTTCCTCAAGTTGGCATGAGTGCTTGTTATATCAGATTTCAAAGCTTCCAGCTCTTCGTCCGCCGCTTCCTCCTCCACAACGACGGCATACCGGTCGCCGACCCGCCTTAAAGTCCTGAGCACCACCGGCAGCGCCTCACCCGCAGCCTGGCGAGTGATCTCCTCGACATCGTGCTCTGGAGGAGCAGCACCTGCAAATGGCTGCTCGGGGGTCTCTTGGCTTGATCCCGGTACTCCTCCAAAAGGGGAGCACCAGTCCCCGCGTGCACCTCCTGATCATGGCCAGTGGTCGGCTCCAATTCGTCAGCGTCATGCTCCGGCTGGTGACTCCTATCGGCGTCCTTTAGCTGCCGTCCTGCATCTCTAGCAGAGGGTCCCCTCATCACCAGGGTTTTTGGCCGAAGGGGCATCGCCTTTCTGATGCTTCGGCGCCGGCTCGTCATCATCGCTTGAGCTCGGGATCATTGCTTGGCGACGCGTCTGCTCGTCGGATATCTTCACTAGCTTCTCAGGTTTCCATGCTCTGCCACTTGACGATCTAGTTTTTCTAGATGCAGCTTGCTTACCCCAAGCTACGCGTTGAGAAAGAGTTTCTTGATCGTCCTCCTCATCATCGGCTTCAGCATCATTATTGGACAGCTCCGCAATGTCCTCGTCTTCGCTACCCCCTAATAACGGTGTCGAGGGTCAACCCCTTTAGGCCACTCCGTGTCCTGGCCATGAATCTTCGATAAATCAAATAAGAGGCAAAGGGATCAACGTCCAGAACAGAACGCACAAAGAAGACAATGGCAGAGCAGCATACCTCAGGCGGAGGGTTCCCAATGTGCAAGGCTTTCTGTTGTCCCCGGTTGTCATTGTGCGTCCAGCCGTCAAAATGTTCACTCAACCTCGTTGTTGCTTCAGAGCTCGACATGTGCTCGGGCACCTCTCTGGTCTGGTCAGATTCGTCAATCCACTCATAAGTAGGGTGAACCCTGTCTTTGCAAGGCTGTACTCGGCGCTTCACGAAATTGGCGGCTACTCCAACCCCATTCAGATTAAAGCCCTTCAGAATCTCCAACAGCTCGTTTACTTGCTCCATCTCGGCTAATGTGGGTCTCTCTGACCAGCTCGGTTTCCTTTCTGGTATCTGCTCAATGGTACTTCGAGCAGGCAGGTCTTGGTTCAGGAGATAGAACCATTTCTTATTCCAATCTTTAGACTGGTATTCATAGGGACGGAAAGATACTGCGCCGGCATCCCATCCCTAAGCTTCAAGTACACGCCACCGGTGATCCGAGAGCCTCCGCCGCTAGATTTTACAAGCATGAATAGGTGGTGGAAAAGATTGAAGTGGGGAAGGACGCCAATAAAGGCTTCGCAGTGATGAATGAAGATAGAGACATGGAAGATGGAATTGGGATGCAAGTGGCATAGCGAAATCTCTTAATAATCGAGAAGTTTGCGAAGAAAGGGATGGCAAGGAACACCAAACCCATGGAGGAAGTAGTCGGCGAGGACAGTCATCTCGCCGGTGTTGGGCATAGGGTATGGTTCACCTCCCGACGGCCTCCATCCGACAGTGGCACGATTCGGCAGCAATCCCTTCGCCACTAGCCCCAGAATGGCCTTCTCTGTCATCATGGAAGGTTGCCATTCGTTGTCCATGCGGAACTCCTTGGGTTGTGGCTCCTTTGTCTTCTTCGGGGGCACACGTGCGCTCTTCCTAGGGCCCATTTTTTTGAAAGTGCTTGGAGATTTGGGTGGCGGAATCTTCGGTGGAATTGGATTTTGGTTCAAGGAATTTCAAAACCCCAGATGGCGGCGCCTAGGGTAGACAGTAGCGGCTGTTTGCTCGAATAAAGGAAGAAGGTGAACCGTCCTCAGTATACTATATAGTTATGCGCGTCGGTTCGGATACTCACATAAGGGATTTCTTCGATCGTTCGTCAAGCATTTCTGAGCACCGAATGTGCTTGGGGACTTCATCGCTTCGTCAAGCATTTTTGAGCACCGAATGTGCTCGGGGACTTCGTCGCTTCGTCAAGATTTTCTGAGCACCGAATGTGCTCGGGGACTTTGTCGTTTCGTCCAGCGTTTCTGAGCACCGAATGTGCTTGGGGACTTCGTCGCTTCATCCAGCGTTTCCGAGCACCAAATGTGCTCGGGGACTTCATCGCTTCGTCAAGCTTTTCCAAGCACCGAATGTGCTTAGGGACTTCGTCGTTTCGTCAAGCGTTTTTGGGCACCAATTGTGCTCGGGGACTTCGTCTCTTCGTCAAGCGTTTCCGAGCACCAAATGTGCTCGGGAATTTCATCGTCTCGCCAGGCGTTTCCGAGCACCGATGGTGCTCGGGAATTTCGTCGACACTTCACATGATCAGCAAGAGGAAAGGCTTTGACCCTGACACCACATGACTACGTCACCTACTATCAGGCTCGGGGACTAAGTGGATACACTTCACCTGACGGTGAAGGTATTGGTTGTGCAAAACCAAAAGTGGATACACTTCACCAAAGAGAAGGCTTTTTCAAATTTTTCTGAGCTCCTTACATCCGTCTGGTCAAGCAACTCTGAAGATCTGCACCTCCCGACGAATGCAAGGTGCTCGGGGACTAGCTGTAGGGGCATAAACCCATATACCCGCATGGCTATACATGGGCCGAGTCATTCGATCAGGCCCGGACTACCAAGGACGCGTCGCCTACACGTTCTCCAGAAGGTCACGTATATTCACCGGTGTTGAAGCCTTGGTGGTCAAGGAAATATCTTTCCTAGTATCTAGCCGATTAGTTTCCTTGTTTGGTTAGTATTGTAATCTGATATGTATGGTAAACCGAATTGTAACCCTGCCCCCCAGACTATATAAGGCGGGAAGGGGATCCCCTCATCTGATCACATCTACTAGCAATACATTACAGCAACATACAGGACGTAGGATATTACGCTTCGCGGTGGCCTGAACCTGTCTAAACCCTTGTCTCGTGCTTGCTGCGCTACTGTTGTTCGTCTCAGACGCACCTTCACCGTCTAATCTACTACCTGGGCATACCACTCGGTAGACTATCGCTGGTATTCTATCGACAATACCTATCTCCTATGCATATTAGCCAGAGGGCAATAATTGGCCACGGAATACTAGACACGCATCCTGAACTCGTGAACTTGGAAGGGATGCAGAGAGCAGAAGTCCGTGCAAAATTGATAGGAGAGATCAAGAACAGAAAGGGACAGTACCTCTTATATGTCATGAAGAAGGTCCCAGAGAATGGGTGTATCTTTGCCGCCCACCAGTTTGGGTACGCCAAAATGATACATGCAACTTATGGGTCAAAGTACTATAACTTATGGGTGTATCTTTCCATATTGATTCAATTGTGCAGCTTGGGAGTCAGCGGCCACTGGATTTTATTTGTCATCTACCCTCAGGATGTGTAACACCCTAGTGTTAGTTACTATTTTCACACTTGCATTTGCATGTCATCAAGCACCTATCATGTCATTTCATGCATCATCACTATTCAAGTTAAATTGCCTTTCTTATATACTATATGTTTCCTTTATGCTCATGTGTGGTAGATATGTTAGCATGCAAATGTGATGCTTGTTTATTGTTCCAGATGCATTAGACATGTTTGGGGTAACATTTGGAACAATGTTCATGTTGGTGAAATCCCCAAAATACCCCTCTAGCTCATAGTTGACTAGAGAGCCCTCTAAAAGCTATTCTGTTTGACCAAACAAGAAGGGCATTTTAGAGATTTTGCATGTCAGTGCACCCTTAATCAAAGTTGTGTAGAATTTTATAAGCAACAAACTTTATTTTTGGGTCAACTCATGAAAATGGGTGGAAGGTTGTCAAAAAGCTGAATTAGTTCAGATTTGGAGCTGATTTGGAGTTTCAAAAATTTCCTAAGTCTAAAAACTGGTTTTCAGTTTCGGTGTACCCATGTTCTTCGATCCATATCTCTCAATCCAGGCCAATCTAGAGTGTTCTAATATGGAATGGAGTACTCATGTAGTTCTTTGATCCATATTAGTGAAGTTTTAGCTAACACTCACTGGATCACGAGATATGGCGCATCAAAGAATCGAGTTTCAGTCGGTTTTCAGAGCTGAATCGAGCCGATTCAAAATTGGCATTCGGCCGAACAGCTGGCGCGGCCGCAGGCAAACGGTGCCAAGTGGTGACCGTACGCCGGCGTCGGGCCACGCCCGCCTGCCGTCGCCCTGCAAAGGTGAAAAGGGCACCCCCTCCTGTCCCCCAGCACGCTCCTCTCACTCTCCCCCGCTCTCTCGCCTCTCTGCTCGCCGTTTTCCCCTCCGCCATCGCCATCGCCGCCGAGCCAGCTCCGCGGTAAAATCCGTCGCCGTTGCTTCGCCGCCGACCGCTCCATCTCCACCATATCTCCACCACTCTCTGCTCTACACCCTCGACCCCTTTCCAAGTCAAGAAGACCTAAGGTATAGCTCCGGTGAGCTTCTCACCGCCGTGACCTCGTCGGAGCACCGCCGAGCTCTCGGGTTGCCACGACGAGGGCAATGCCGTAGCCGTTCTTTCTAGTTCTTGCTCGTCGTGGTGTCCTCGTGAGTCGTAGATCTAGCCTAGGTCGTTGGTTGGGTCGGTCTCGCCGTAGGTTCGCCGGAACCCGAGCTCGCCGTGAACTCGCCCGCCACCGCGTCGCCATGCGCGTGGTTAGAGCAAGCTGTCGTGCACCGCTGTTCGATTCACCGAGCACGGAGCTCCGTTAGGGTCTAGGGAGTGCGGAACGTGGGTTGGTTTCGCCGGTGAAGGTCGGAATCGGCCGGCGCAAGTTCGCCGGACCCCCGCCGTCCGCCATTGCCGGCGACGAGCGTGCTCTGGTCCGCGTGTCACACCCAATTTTAAAGATAAAATTGAATGAACCAACTTATGTGCGCCCAGAGATCAATCACACACATAAGCGACAAATTACATAGTACTATCACAAGGTCTAATGTATAATGAATAATATCACAGAGTCTTTACATTAATAACAGTGGAATATATATCTCTCTCTCGCGGAAACTCCAATCCACAGGGAATAGTTGACTGGTGAACACAATCCTAATAATCCTCAGAAGAATCCTCATAGTCATCTGTTACCCATCTGGGATTTTTATCCAAATATGAAAAATAAAGCAAGCGTAAGTACATGTCGTACTCAACAAGAATAACATGGGTTTATGAGGCTCAAATAAGGCAAGACACTGGTTGACAGCGGTTGCTTTTAGTTGATCATGTTTTAGCAATTGAGTAGCAGCAATAGAATATACCAAGAAACAAGATTTGCATGATCATATAAACATGATAATTAATATGGAATAAACATCAATAGAAACTTCAAATAAATCAATATTCAATTAGTTAAATTCATGTAAGACGTCCAAGGCCGCTCGTGACCGTGAGCACGGCTGATATATCAGTTTTACACTCTGCAGAGGTTGCACACTTTCACCATGAGTCGTGATTTACCCTTTTTCTCGAGGTGATCAGCCTCTCGATCCACTACCAAGGTAGATCGGCGGGGTTCACTATGAAGTCTTTCAAAAGCCTCGCTAACATGTCACTAATCAATCCGGGCGCAATGGTAAGGGGCGGTAGAGCCCTCCTTCCAAGTGGCACACACACGCAGTAGTACACACAAGGACAGGAGCCGCAAACCAACCAGCTCGGCAAGGAACCTTTCAAGATTAATAGCATGGTAGAAAGTAACTCCATACTTGACTAAAGCCAGAGCCATATAGCCCCCATGGTTGCGCTGTAAGTCCCGGTATCATACTTACAGTTAAGTCCTTAGTCCATGTTGCTAAAAAGCATCTTTTAATCTTTATCTCATAATTAATTAATCAAGTTCATAAGATCATGGCATCATCAAGCACTAGCATCACTACTCAAATGCAATCTCATAGGTAACAAGGATCAAGTCATCAAAACTAGGAATAAACACTATGGTTGCCGAGGTAGACACATGCATCATGAATTTAGTGATTAAGGTGAATAGGCAACAAGGATGGTCCATGCTATACTTGCCTTGATCAAAGTGCTCTAGGAGAACTTGGATCCTCCGTGTACTCCTGATCACCTACGTATTGCTCACCGTCTGAACTCGATCATAAAATCACCACACAATCATCAAGGCAATCAAACACGAAGCAAACAAGATCTATATTAGAAACAGTACACCAACAGTGGAAAAACAGATTGAAAAGTGTATAAAAATAATCTACGCGTCGCTACGATGCCAACGATATAAAGATCACGAAAATCGGAGTTCAAACGGGAAAGTTATGAAATAAACAAGTTTTACTTTAATAAAATAATAGATTAAATCTATTCTCGAATTTTAAAAGTTGAAAACATGAGTAACAGTAGCATCATTAGGTAGATTACGGAATTACGAATCTAACGAGACTTGAACGGATCAAATCGGAGCTAAAACGAATAAAATATGGCCGAAATAAACTGAGTGGCAAATCTGTAAATATTGAAAACGCCTTTTGAATTAAAACCGAGGAAATACGTTTTCTAAATAGGAAAGCGTAATATGAGAAATACGCCAAAGGACCGTGAGTTAGAACATTAAAAAGCTCAGGGGCTCTTTTGCAAAAGTGCCGGCGAAAGGGTATCTCTCACTGTGAGCCGTTGGATCGGCCGTGGACGGCGCAGGTAGCTTGGGAAAAGAGGGACGGCTCTGGTCGCCGGAGTCGGGCGGCGCCCGGCCGATTCCTCGCCGGCAAGATGGCCGGAGACGGCGTTTTCGGGGCTAGGAAGCTCGGCACACCTCGGGACCTGGTTGGGAAGCAAGAGGAGTTCAAGCCGAACCTATCTATGGTTTCGGTTGCCACAGAGGTAGCTCGGGGAGGATGCGGCGAGCTAGGTGGCGGAACTATGGTGGCGGCGAAGCTCGGCATCATGGCTGTAGTGCACAAAACTGAGGGAGAAGGGGTCGGAAAGGTTCCTGACCTTGCTGCGAAGCTTGGAGAACAACCAATTTCGACGGAGAAGTCTTCCCGAGGAGAAATCGACGGCGGCGGCGGAGCTCGGGGCGACGACGGAGCTCGGGGCGGCGGCTAGGGCAAGATTGGAGGGCGTGGCTTGCTCGGGAACTTGTGGGGAGGGACGGCAGGGCTCGGCCGACCTATATAGGGGCGCGAGGGAGGCGTACTTGGGACGGACTCGGCCGAAAAATCCGGCGGTTGCCTTCTGTCGGAGGCAGCGCTCGTGCTCCGCTCGGACTCCGACTGGAGGAAGGGGATGGCGCGGGGCAGCGGGCCCTACGCGTCAGCGACGGGGGAAGAGGGTCACGGCTTCCTTTTACGGGCCAGTGGAGGCATGCACGGGATGGACTCGGCCACGCCAAGGGAGGAGGCCGGGGTGGTTACGGCGCGGCCGTGTCCGCTTCGAACACGAGCAGGAGGAGGAAGATGACTTGTGGGCCCCGCGTGTCAGTCACAGACGGAGAGGGACGGGGCTCCAGCATGCACACGGGCCGGTGGTGCTGCTGGGCTTCGACCTGGCCGGCTCGGCCCATGCGAAGAAGGAGGAGAGGGGATGGGCCGGCTCGGCCTGCAGAGAAGGGGAGGGAGTTTTCCCTTTTCTAATTTTCTCAATTCATTTTCAAATTTGTTTTCCAAATGGCTTTTCAAACTAAGTTTTGTACCCTTGCAAAATCCAATCAAATCTCAGGAAATAAATATGTGCAGCGGCATGTATGCAACATAACATGTTTCTATGCCCTAGGGTTTATTTTAATTTACAAAAAATATTATTCTATATATTAAATGCTCAATCAATTGCATAAATAAATCAAATTAAATTCCTATTTCAAAAATTGAAAATTTCCGGGTGTTACACCGCGATAGGGCTCGGGAATTAGTCCGTCTAGTTCGCCTCGTTGCCACGAGTCGGTAGGTCACCTTGGTGTCGCCAGAGACCTCGCCGTCGGCGAGCTCTCGCCGGTCAGCGCCGGCGGCCCTATCTCTCTCTCTGAAGGGTGGGGTCAGATTGACCCCGGGCCCGCTGGTCAGCTGGATGGGTGCGCCTCTGGTTCACTGAGCCGGGTGCACGTAGCAGTTAAAGCCGGTTTTGGATTTTATGATTTATGAAATTGATTTCCAGAAAATGTGTAAAATCTTCCAAAATTCATATCTGGAGCTAGGAGTGTCCAATTGGGGTGAACCAAATTTTGTTGTGTTTGTACTTCTGAGCTCTATCAAGGAAAAATATAAAATGTACTTTTGGAATACTTTTTCTGTGCAGTCATATTTAAATTGTTAATTGCTTGCAAACTTGATGAATGCATAAGTAATTGTAGGAATGCATTAATCTTTTTAGGGAAGTAGAATCTAAGAAAAATATGTTTTCTGGTGTTGCACTATTATTTGTACGATGTCTTGTATAATGTGCCTTTTATGCTTTAATCTTGCAAAAATCACCATGCTTAATGTGTTAAGGATAAGGTCATGAATATTTTTCTTGAACCATGTTAGGTTGTGAAGAAGCTAAGAAAAATAGAAAATCTGTTGTTTGATACTTTTCACTGTGTTAAGTATTTTCCATTGCTTAAAAGGCTGGTTGTTTGTTATTTTTGTGTAGCCTGTTATACTTGTCCAAATGACTTGAAATTTTGTCAGTAGGCTAATCTAGATGTGTAATAGCTACTGTAATTTTTCTGGATTTTTCTGGCACAGCAAGGCCAATGTCGTAGCCGATGCTTTGAGCCAAAAGTCTCATTGCAATGTATTGCAGCCTTTGCTAGCAGACGGATTCAATCTTGTGCATCCGGTGGTGTTAAATAATATTACTCTCAGTTGTACTTTGGAAAGCAAGATTATTGAAGGTCAGAAAACAGATCCTGGCATATACCATATCAAGAGAAAGATGAGAGAACAAGAAATACTTCATTTCCGAGTAGATGAAAAAGGTATATTGTGGTTCAAGGATCGCTTGGTAGTACCGAAAGACCGTGAGTTGAGGAATCAGATTATGGATGAGGCTCATTTGTCCAAGTTGTCTATCCATCCTGGTAGTAATAAGATGTATCAAGACTTGAAACCTAGGTTCTGGTGGACCAAAATGAAGAAGGAAATTGCGGCTTATGTGGCCAGGTGTGATACCTGTTGTCACGTGAAAGCTATTCATCTTAAGCCAGCAGGTCTATTGCAACCTCTACCAGTTCCAGGTTGGAAATGGGATGAGATAACCATGGATTTCATATCTGGGTTACCTCTAACGCATAAAGGCCATGATTCTATTTGGGTGATTGTAGATCGATTGACTAAGATTGCACATTTCTTACCAGTTCGAACTACAGATCATCCTCATCAGTTGGCATAGCTCTACTTTGCTCAGATACTTCGGCTACATGGTGTGCCGAGGACGATAGTTTCCGACAGAGGCCCGCAATTTATTGCACGCTTCTGGGAGCATCTACACAAGTGTTTGGGAACCAATTTGGTTCGCAGTTCAGCTTATCATCCTCAAACTTCTGGTCAGACTGAAAGGGTAAACCAAATCCTCGAAGATATATTGAGAGCTTGTGTTCTATCGTCTAAAGGTTCGTGGGAAGAATGGTTACCTTTGGCCGAGTTCTCATACAACAATAGCTATCAAGAGAGTATTCAAATGGCTCCTTTTGAAGCTTTGTATGGGCGCAAATGTAGAACTCCTCTCAATTGGGTTGAATCAGGCGAAAGGAGATATTACGGGATTGACTTTGTGAAAGAGGCCGAAGAGAGAGTGCATACCATTCAAACACATCTCAAAGCCGCTCAAACTCGTCAAAAGAGTTATGCGGACAAGCGAAGAAGGCCATTGGAATTTGAAGTGGGTGACTATGTATACTTGAAGGTGTCACCTATGAAAGGCGTACAATGCTTTGGAGTGAAACGAAAGTTAGCTCCAAGGTTTGTAGGTCCTTTTCAAATTCTGGAAAGAAGTGGGAAAGTAGCATATAAGTTACGGTTGCCACCACACATGTCCACTATCTTCAATGTGATGCTTGTTTATTGTTCTAGATGCTTTAGACATGTTTGGGGTAACATTTGGAACAATGTTCATGTTGGTGAAATCCCCAAAATACCCCTCTAGCTCATAGTTGACTAGAGAGCCCTCTAAAAGCTATTCTGTTTGACTAAACAAGAAGGGCATTTTAGAGATTTTGCATGTCAGTGCACCCTTAATCAAAGTTGTGTAGAATTTTATAAGCAACAAACTTTATTTTTGGGTCAACTCATGAAAATGGGTGGAAGGTGGTCAAAAAGCTGAATTAGTGCAGATTTGGAGCTGATTTGGAGTTTCAAAAATTTCCTAAGTCTAAAAACCGGTTTATAGTTTCGGTGTACCCATGTTCTTCAATCCATATCTCCCAATCCAGGCCGATCTAGAGTAAAGTGTTCTAATATGGAATGGAGTACTCATGTAGCTCTTTGATCCATATTAGTGAAGTTTTGGCTAACACTCACTGGATCACGAGATATGGCGCATCAAAGAATCGAGTTTCCGTCGGTTTTCAGAGCTGAATCGAGCCGATTCAAAATCGGCATTCGGCCGAACAGCTGGCGCGGCCGCAGGCAAACGGCGCCAAGTGGCGACCGTACGCCGGCGTTGGGCCACGCCCGCCTGCCGTCGCCCTGCAAAGGTGAAAAGGGCACCCCCTCCTGTTTTAACACCCCAAATTTTGCTAATTTTGAAATAATCTTAAATGAATTAATTATGTATTTTGGTGCTCATGAAAACATAGAGAATTAATATTTTCAATAAATTAAAATTATCTTAGTTTAGAAACTAGATTGTGTGCATTCATGCTGCTGCATTTATATTTTGTTCTGCTTGCATTTATTTGAATTTGCGAAATATGCGAAACCCCATTTGAAAACCCCTTGGGAAATTCAGTTGGAAAAAGGAATTTGTCTTGAGAAAAAAAAATCAATCTTCTCTCTGGGCTTGCAGCAAGCCGTAGCTGCTCTCCCCTTGTCTTCCTAGTTTTGCGCTGGTTCTGTTGCCCAGCAAGAACGAGCTGCAGCACCCGGCGCCAACCTTTCTCTTCCTCTGTGCCGCTGCAGTAAGGGGCCACAAGTCGGCGTCGCTTTCTCCATCTCCCATCGTATCCTTCTCGGCATCCTGAAGAAGAACGCAAACAAACGAGACCGAGAACGCCGCAGCCGAGTGCGCCGCTCGCCATGAATCTCGCGACCGCTTCCCTCGCTCTCCATCTGTTCGCGCAGCTTAATAGCCGTCCAGCGCCCCTATCGTCTGCCCCATCTCTTCTTACTCCCTTCCAAACCCGAGCAGAACAGAACGCACACGGGAAACCAGAGCAGAGCGCACGCAAGAAACAGAGCCGCCGCCGCCGCCGCGTCAATTCGGTCATCGGCATCCCTCTCCATCCAAATTGGTGCTGCGGTGGGTTTATTCTTGTTCATAGGGAACTTTTCATCGTGTTTTTGTCCCTCCTCATCCCTCTGTGCGTTCTCAGGCCTCGCCGGAACCACAGAAACGCCACCGTCCGCCATTCATCGTCGTCGGACGCCTTCGTTCTTTCTCCGTCCAAATTAACGCTGTGGTAAGCATTCCCATGCCAATCTCGTTCTTCCCGTGCCTCCAATTTGTGAAACCGTGGCCCCTAGGGCCTTGGCCACGCACGCCGGCGACCTTGCCGCCGTCGGCCATGACGACCACCGAGCGGGACGGCCTCCACGACCACGAGATAGGCATAGACGGAATCGCAACCATCTCCTCTTTTCACCAGTGCCCTTGTATCGCCTAATCACGAACTATGGCGCTGAATTCACTAACTCCGGCGAGCACCTCGCCGCTGCCCTTGGCGGCCACCACACCAAACTCCTTTCCCGGAAGCCAAAAAGTGCTTAGAAATACTCGCGGACGCGCACTCTCTCTCCTGATGCCCTCGGCCCATCTTCTCGTGCAGCACAGCGCTCGAACCGACGCCGCCGGCGAGCTCTGGACGCCGGCAATGGAGCAGCCGGCCTGCTCTGTTTCCCGGCCGGCCAGCCAGTTTTGCAGGAAACCCCCTGCGAGTTTCCAAAGTTCTAACCATCAGCCCTTGTGGTGGATCTATTTTGGGCCGTCCATTTTAAATCCGACGATCCTCATCCCTAGATACCCTTTCGATTGGTAAAATCTGTAAAGAGCCCCTCCGTTTCTTCAATATCAACCCGCCATCCTTAGCGCCCTCAGCTCAGGGTGTTTCGCGGTTGGGAAAACGTATTGTTGCGGCTGCAGTTCAAAAGACGTTTTCATATATTTAGAGATTTGCCATTGTAGTATGTTTTGCCCATAAAAACTTCATTTCAAATCGGTTTGAATTGATTCAAATTGCGTTAGATTTGTATTTTCAAACTCTACGTGTTTATGCCACTGTTCAGTGAGTTTGACGCATTTAAAATTTCGAGTTATATTATATTAATTATTTTTTATAGTAAATCTTCGGAAAATCATATCTTGTGCGTTTTAAATCCGTTTTTGGTGATGTTTATATCGATGTGATCGTTGGAACGATTAGAATAGTTTTATATCATTTTAAAATTGTTTTTATTCTGTTGGTGTACTGTTCTAATTATTTTCCCTTGTTTGCTTCTTGTATGATTGTCCGATGCTTGTGTGGTGATGTGATGATCGTTTGAGTGGACGGTGAGCAGTTCGTGGACGATCAAGAATACTTCTACGAGCAGGACTAGCAGGAGTACTTTGATCAAGGCAAGTATAACATGGACCATCCTTGATGTCCTATTCACAATAAATTCATAATTCATATGCATGTGTCCACCTTGACAACCGTAGAGATTATAACTTAGTTATTTGAATTCCTGATTCCTTGTTCACCTATTGGGATGTGCATTGGGTAGCTATTGCTAGTGCTTTATTAATGCCAATGACCTTGTGATATGATTAATGGATTGTGCAATGAACATTTAATATGATTAATATGATTTTATTACTGCTCAAAAGGGGGCTAGAGCCTTGGGTTGGATATTTTGGCTCTAGTTTCTCTCCATAGGATTTCTGTAAGTGTTTAATCCGGGACATACGTACAGCTGTGAGGGCTATATGGCTCTAGCTCTAGTTATTTAAAAGACCTTATCTAGTTTGTTAGAGGTTACCCGAAAGGGCGCAGTTGGGTGTTTGCCACCTTGGGTGTAGTACAGCTTCTAGTCTTATGTGTATAGCCGAGAAGGAATGTGCCATATTGAAAAGGGGGTTCCTACATCTCGCTGCCACTCACCCTTGCGGCCCTAACTTGTTAGACGAACTTTTAAATGGCTTATATGGTTCTCTGATGTTTGGGTCTAGCCAACCCAGGCATTAGAAAATCATGACTCACAGGTAAAGTGTACACCTCTGCGCAGAGTTTAATAATCTATCATGATAGCCGTGCTCACGGTCACGAGCGGCCTTGGAACTTTTACAGCTAGATGGTTACTGTTACATTCATGTTATGTTTATTATTGTTGTTAATACCTTTGCTATTTATTAACCCTATTACAATTGATCATTGGATTAATATTGGGAGACGGTTTATCTTGATGCTACACAAATGCTATAAAATGAACATGATTATAAAAGCTAAATGCAGTCAAACAGTGTCTAGCCTTTTGTGCCTCATGAACCCGTGTTGTACTTGCTGAGTACGAAATGTGCTCACCCTTGCAATTCACCACCACAGATGAAGATTGGAGTGAAGACTATCGCAATGAATATTAGGCTTGGTGTCTCCCAGTCGACGTGTCCCTGTGTTGGAGCTTCCGCGAGCGTTTCGACATTAGTTATTATTTATCTATTTGATTTATATTTGTTCGAGACTATGTAATAAATGTCTATCCGGATTGTAAACACTGTGATGGTACTATTTATAATTTGTCGGCTTATATGTGTGACTATTCCTAGGGCACATATGAGTTATTTGAGCATCCTATTTTGTTCTTAAAATATGGGTGTGACACCTGTCCCCCAGCACGCTCCTCTCACTCTCCCCCGCTCTCTCGCCTCTCTGCTCGCCGTTTTCCCCTCCGCCATCCCCATCGCCGCCGAGCCAGCTCCGCGGTAAAATCCGTCGCCGTTGCTTCGCCGCCGACCGCTCCATCTCCACCATATCTCCACCACTCTCTGCTCTACACCCTCGACCCCTTTCCAAGTCAAGAAGACCTAAGGTATAGCTCCAGTGAGCTTCTCGCCGCCGTGACCTCGTCGGAGCACCGCCGAGCTCTCGGGTTGCCGCGACGAGGGCAATGTCGTAGCCATTCTTTCTAGTTCTTACTCGTCGTGGTGTCCTTGTGAGTCGTAGATCTAGCCTAGGTTGTTGGTTGGGTCGGTCTCGCCGTAGGTTCGCCGGAACCCGAGCTCGCCGTGAACCCGCCCGCCACCGCGTCGCTATGCGCGCGGTTAGAGCAAGCTGTCGTGCACCTCTGTTCGATTCACCGAGCACGGAGCTCCGTTAGGGTCTAGGGAGTGCGGAACGTGGGTTGGTTTCGCCGGTGAAGGTCGGAATCGGCTGGCGCAAGTTCGCCAGACCGCCGTCGTCCGCCATTGCCGGTGACGAGCGTGCTCTGGTCCGCGATAGGGCTCGGGAATTAGTCCGTCTAGTTCGCCTCGTTGCCACGAGTCGGTAGGTCACCTTGGTGTCGCCGGAGACCTCGCCGTCGGCAAGCTCTCACCGGTCAGCGACGGCGGCCCTGTCTCTCTCTGATGGGTGGGGTCAGATTGACCCCGGGGCCCGCTGGTCAGCTGGCTGGGTGCGCCTCTGGTTCACTGAACCGGGTGCGCTTAGCAGTTAAAGCCGGTTTTGGATTTTATGATTTATGAAATTGATTTACAGAAAATGTGTAAAATCTTCCAAAATTCATATCTGGAGCTAGGAGTGTCCAATTGGGGTGAACCAAATTTTGTTGTGTTTGTATTTCTGTGCTCTATCAATGAAAAATATAAAATATACTTTTGGAATACTTTTTCTGGGCAGTTATATTTAAATTGTTAATTGCTTGCAAACTTGATAAATGCATAAGTAATTGTAGGAATGTGCTAAAAATGTGATTCCACTTGCATTAATCTTTTCCGGGGAAGTAGAATCTAAGAAAAATATGTTTTCTAGTGTTGCACTATTATTTGTATGATGTCTTGTATAATGTGCCTTTTATGCTTTAATCTTGCAAAAATCACCATGCTTAATGTGTTAAGGATAAGGTCATGAATATTTTTCCTGAACCATGTTATGTTGCGAAGAAGCTAAGAAAAATGAGAAATCTGTTGTTTGATACTTTTCACTGTGTTAAGTATTTTCCATTGCTTAAAAGGCTGGTTGTTTGTTATTTTTGTGTAGCCTATTATACTTGTCCAAATGACTTGAAATTTTGTCAGTAGGCTAATCTAGATGTGTAATAGCTACTGTAATTTTTCTATATTTTTCTGGGCATAGTAAACAGTAGGTCCAGTTATAGGCTAGGGTTTGTTTAATTGTTTTTAAGCAAATATCTTTTGGTTGGGAAGTGTTTTTATGCATTTCTGTGATGTTCAGTATTATCACTTGTTTAAAACAGTGGAGTTGATCCTCATTTGAGCTTAGGGCAGCTAGGTTAATGTTTTGTTTATATGATGTTGCTCGTGCTTGTTAATTATAAGTTGATTGTGGTAGGTTAGTTGATGCATGTTAATTATTAAGTGCTGGTTATAGACCTCTCACCCGGGACGAGAAATTGTTCTATGCTTTGCTTAAGAAGGGTGAGTATGAGTTGGTTGTCTAGAGAAGAAATATGCACGTACTCAGTAAATGAGTGCGGATTGTTAAACTGATTGCATATCATGGGTTAATTTGTGCATCTCCATCTTGCATTTCATGTGCATTCTCAGTTCTCATATATGCATATCATGCATACAGGATCGCCAGGAGGAGTGACGCTGTTGTAGTTCGATCCACCGGAGGAGGGAGTTTCGCCGGAGATTGAAGTGCCAGAGGTTCCCGAAGGCCAGGAAGAAGAGGCTGAACTTCCAGAGTGCCCTGATCACCAACCTACAAACTTTGTGAAAGGCAAGCCCCAGAGTATCCCTAAGTCTCCACCTACTCTTTTTACAAATGCACTGGTCTTTATTAAATCGTATGATTGTGCACTTAAGTATATGATTTGATATGATACCGTTGCTGCATTTATACCTTGCCCACTTATACTTGATCCTGAAGTTATTACTAGACAAGGGATGGGTTCGATCTTATGCTTAGCCATGCTTAGACCGGTAGAAGTCGAGGGATTTCCTGTCCCTCGCGAGCATAGGTGGTTACTAATGATGGTTGGGATGGATCCCACATGATGGACTATATGTGCCACCATGCCACAGTGTCTAATGAGAGAATCAAGGCTAGGTAGCGGGGAGCCGTATGACATGGTTGAGGTCATGCCGTCTTCGGTGCTGCTTGCGGCCGACTAGGACTGAGGCCACCAGACATCAGTTGAGATTGAAAGACGTCATCACATAGCTGGCCAGATAAGTCATTCTGACCGCGAAGCCGAGTATTTCTTTCTGAGCCGGGAATTGGGCGTGATAAGGCAGACATATTCTGGAGGTAGGAAGGTTGTGCGGAGACACCATCTTACCAAGGGAAGGTCAGGGACCTGATGCATCCTGGAAGTGGGTTTGTCTATGAGAATATGGACCCCTCCAAGCCCGCGATACATATTATGTCTCAGAAAGATTTAACGGTGGCCCAAGAAGCCAGTGGCTCGGCTGACAGGGTTTGTGATTGGCATATTTGCCAGCTGGTACAATCGATTCGAATCGCCATCTCTCCTGGTTAGTGAGAAACTGAACTGATCTTCTGGTGAGGTAGAGGCTAATAACTTGAACATAATGATTATGGTGAGATGAGGTTGATATCTGTGGATATTGGAAATCTTATGGTTTTATTGATTGCTATAATATTCAGTGAATGCTTAGTATAGCGGCTAATCTTAGTAAATAGCTTAACTGAAATCGAAGCTTATCACAATTAAAATGAATAAGTTGAGGATCTACTGTAGTAATGCTTTTGATGCAAAAATGATGCTACCCTCTGAGCTCCACCAAATAAGCCTTGCATATCCTTGAGAGTCTTTTTATTTACTCCCTGTCGGGTAAGTCTAGCTGAGTACAATTGAGTACTCAGGGTTTTATTCCCATTGTTGCAGATGGTCTAGTCTACTACGCGTATTGCAGGAATTGCTTCACCCCTGCGGGCGAAGAAGACTAGACCCGAGGGCAGGGTCATTATCTATCCTTAGTTGTTGTATGAATGCTGTGACCTAGTCATTTGATGGTACTCGTATTTGAACTCTGTGGTGTAAAACTATGTTGACTTCCGCTACTACTTATTTCATGTAAAAGACTATGTTGTACTCTGATGTTTAAATTCTGTCGTGAACTGATGTATCATGTGATCGTGTATTGCTGAATGAATGATCCTTGGGGTATGAAATGTTTGAAATCCTTCGAGATTTCCGGACTACCGGGTTTATATTGGCTCAAGTGCGACTGGATTGCGATTAAAAATGCGATCGTTGTACTTGTGCTCGTATAAATTGGTCGGTTCTGTGACAGGATGGAAAGGCCGTCATATTTGACTCCTTGCGGAATCCGAGCAACAAACAAGGGTTTAAGGATTTCGAGCACTGTCTGCGATAGTAAGTGACAACAACACACGCTTGCATTACTAGTGTTTGTCATATAAGTTAACACCAGTGTTTCGCCATATGTATAGCACGTAAAGGAAGTACGTGAAAGACCCCACCACCTATGATCGGAGGTCCAAGAGACAGAGGAAGAAGTATGGCACACACTTGGCCATGTGGAGAGAATTTTCAGTGCGAGTACTTACCATGCATTGGTGCCCGCCACGGATAATATCCTCTATCTTACATTACTTCTATTTTGCATGCAGTGTGCCAAGCAACCTGATGGCTCAGCCCTGTGCGGATACTATATTTGCGAGTTCCTCAGGGCTTGCGAAAGTTACCACCAGGGCTGATGTCAGCTAAAGAAATCAATGAAAAGGTGGAAAAAGGAAAAAGTGGATCATAGAAATAGCAAGCGAAAAATAGCTAACATTTGCAAGTGTGTCATGGACGATTATTGTCATGTGGGGGAAGTTCTTCGATCCTAAAAGCATTCTCGTGACAGCGTAGAAGTACGAGAAGCTGCACAACTGGAGAACCAGTGGTCTAAACATGGATGACTACAAGTTGCCGGACATCTTCGATTAGCTTAGGACGTGAGCTGAAACAATAATGTGATGTGATTTGTTTAGAAGTAAACGTTTTGTAATATCAACGGTGACATATGGTGAGGTACATGTTTATACATTGTATGTGCATTTTCTACTTCGAATGTATGTGAATATCAGAAATTTTGGTTTGAAATCCAAATTCAAATATTACGAAAACATTTTTTTATTCCTCGAAAATGTTAACGGTGGCGGTTATATTAAGATAACCGCCACTGTTAATAGATTAACCGAGGCGGTTGAGTAAGGATAACCGCCTTGGTTAATAATATTAACCACGGCGGTTTTCTTTACTCAACCGCCTCAGTTAATACAATTAACCGTGGTGGTTAGCCAACCGCCTCGCTTAAGGCCACGATTAACTGTGACCTTAGGTCCGAGGCGGTTGCCCTGACCGCCTCAGTTAAGCCTTTTTGACCGCCACCGTTAAGATTTATGTTGTATTATTTATCATCAATCTTAGCTTGCTCTAATATCAATTCTCTTAAGGATGGTCTTGACGGTAATTATTGTATGATTTTACCCATCAATCAAACATGAAAAGAATAGGGTTTTAACTGACAGAATTCCACAATTTTGGTGAATCAGTGTTTTGTAGGGTGTTAATCAGAAAAGAACCAAACGAGAGCCACATGTCAGGCTAAAACATCAAATTCCACCGCGAAAGTGCATCAAGAATATTCTAGAGAACACCAGAGACTCGCCGGCGGAAGCGAGACCCAGATGGTAGCGAGGGGATGTCGGCCGACCTCCCTGATAGGTCGGCCGACTTGTCAGGGTCCCCCCTCCGCATTCGCTTCGACGTGGACCCTCGACCGCCTTTGAGGACACCTCCCGTTGAATTCGGTTTGATCCAAGTGCTACGGTTCATCCCACCGGACAATATATACAGCCCCAGACCCACCAGGGTTTCATATCAATTCATATCAATCAAGTCATACCTAGTTCAGAGAGCTAGAAACCCTAGAATCATTAGAGCTTCACCATCTAGAGCATAGCTACATAGGATTAGAAGTAGAGGGAGGCAAGTTCTACTTGAGTTCCGGATCTTGTCTGGAGCTGGAGGCTTCCCAGAGTCATTGTAAGCTCTCTCTTGTATCTAAACCTCTTTTGAGTGCTTGAGATAATGTTGATTGACATTGTTCTACTATTGATTATGTTTTCAATTATGCTTTTCATTGCTTATCTAGATTGTATACTTTGCATAGTTAGGATGCATTCATATTCATACATAGGTTTGTATATCTCTCATTCATTGACGTCATGGATGGGTGAGCAACAGCATGAAAGCATGGTGCTTAGATGTCGTTTGTCTGTAAATGTGTCTTATATTCTGGGTTCTGTGGTAGATCGCAGATGTGACACTCCCGTTGAGTCCTTTGTAGTCCACACTCCGAATGTAGGGAGAGTAGGAAGTTATTATTACTATAGACGGCTGGCTATGATCTTGATCTTCCTTAGTAATATTCCCTTAAGTATGAGTATGAAGTGTCTTTGCCATTATTGCTAGTATAATTGCACCAATCTAATATGTATTTAGGAGTATAGTTAGAATGACTTAGGATATTCTTATGCTTCTACCTAATCCATGCTAGTGCCTAGATGGGAAGTGCTCTAAGTGATTACATTATATGTTCATTGATTGATCATTATGATTATCATATATATCATTATTATTGTGACATAACCCCCTGTTTTGAGTAAGTAGATCATACATGGTTATCTCCATATTTGCATGTGCATATGACAACTATCTATCTACCTTCATCCCATTTATTGCCAAACCCTTCCCAGTATTCAAATATAAATCGACAACCTGGAATACTCTTGGGTAAAATGCTACAATGGTGTATATTTTATCTGTGCGCTTGCACGCTTGCAGATATAATATACTATAATTTTAGTCACTTGCTAGATGGAGAGATCTTTTAGAATCATGCTGGGGATGACAACCTGATTACTTCTGAGAGATAGAGGTTAAGAGTTCAAGTGATCTGTAGGCTAATCAGGTGGCACATTAATTTATACCTCCCAACATTTCGTTAAGAAATGTCAACAAGCATTTTTGGCGCCATTTCCGGGGAAGGCTATTTTGGCATACATAAGATGTAGATAGGTCATATGCACCACACCAATATGTTGAGAAACCATACAAAACCTTACTCAAACAGGCTCACCTTGTCCTTGTTTATTCTTGTCTAGCTTATGCTAGGTGATGTATAAACAGATTTGACCTTCCGTAGAATTTTGTTGAAGATCTAGAAGCTTTGATCAGGAAGACCCGAGCTAAGCTCAGGAAGACCCTAGATCCTTCGCCGAAACACATCTGTACAAGAAGAAGTTTGACACCAGAGTTTGAGGCCATGGCTAACAAGAGCCTTCACTAGTTCTCTGCTCCAACCACTGCTAACATCCATACTAGACCACCCACTGATGCTGGGGACAATGGATTCGAGCTCAAGCCTGCGTCTCATCAACTTGGTGCTAGCTAGTCAGTTTTGTGAAAAGGCACATGAGGATGTGAGTGCACATCTCCAACACTTTCTGGAGATATGCAGCACTTTCACCATCAAGGGAATAACTAGAGATGTTATTCTGCTCTGCCTATTTCCATTCTCACTGTTGGGAAGAGCAAAATAGTTGCAAAAAAAGACAAGAACACTACATGGGATATCTGTTGCACTGCCTTCCTAGCAAAATTCTTCCCTGTGGGCAAGATGAATGCTCTCAGAGAAAAGATCACCAGCTTTTAGCAACAGCATGATGAATCTGTCCCGGAAGCATGGGAATGCTTTTAAGACTACATTTTAGAATATTCTCATCATGGGATGAAGAATTGGTTGCTTATGCAGACCTTCTACCATGGGTTGACTACCAGCACCCATGAGACTATGGATGTTGCTGCGGAAGGAGCTTTTCTGTTACTCACCATTGAGCAAGCCACCACTCTTGTGGAGAGGATGGCATCCAACTAGAGTTAGAATCAAGAACGAGCTCTGATCCACAAGAGAGGAGGAATGCACCAGCTTAAGGAGACTGACATGATTTCTGCTAAGATGGACTTGCTAATGAAGAAGCTTGATGACCGAGTGAATGATAAGAGAGGGTTCAACCACATTCATGATGCCTACATGACTTGTGAAGAGTGTGGAGGTACTAGCCATTCAGGTCATAGCTGTCCAGAGATTCAGGAGGATGTGAACTATGTGAACAACAACAACTACTACTACTACCGTCCTCAGAATCAGAATTGGAATCAGAACCAAGGTTAGAATCAGCAACAGAGGCCCAACTATCAAAGTAATTACTCAAGTAATTACCAAGGTAACAACTTCAACACAACGTTGAGAGATCTAGTTTCTGGCCAGACCAAACTGCTAGATCAGATTTCCAAGAAGCTAGTCTCCAATGGCAAGTTGCTAGAGAGCATCAACAATAGGATGGACGGTTTTGCCTCTGCTATCAAGAACCAGCTCAGCTTCAATAAAATGCTAGAATCTCAAATAGCTCAAGTTGGCATCTTCTATCCACCCGGCCAATAAAGGAAAGATCCTAGGCCAACCAGAAGAACTAGAAACTACAAATCTGGTGGATATCTTCAATTCAAGATGGTACTATGTAGAGCATCGGTCCAAGGGATGGAATGACGATTCTCTACCAAAGAAGAAAGGAGACCCAGGAAGACCAATCATACCAATAGCCATTGGTCAACACGCATTCGAGGAGGCAATCTGCGACTTCGGTGCAAGCATCAACATTATGCCGAAAGTGATCTATGAGAAGATCCATGGAGATGCACTCCTATACACGAACATGTGCTTGCAGCTAGTAGATCAGTCACTTTGCTATCTGAAGGGAATCCTAGAAGATGTCTGTGTATGAGTTGGACACTCGTATGTACCTGCTGACTTCGTGGTAGTCGAGACAGGAGGAGATGAGAAGTCACTAATCATATTGGGATGACCATTCTTGAGCACCGCCAAGGCTTTCATCTACGCCAAAAGCACCAATATCTATTTCACTATCAGGGGAAGTAAAGAAATATTCACCTTCAAGAACAAGACACTAGAAAGTCCTGCCCATCCACAAAAGCCGTACACCTACGAAGACAAGCCTACGCAGAAGAAGACAAGCCGAAGAAAGAACAAAGCTAGGCAGTCTCACACTGAAGCTGTGAGGATGATCAACTTAGTCCAAGCTGAGTATGATGAGCTTCTGGTATCACCACACATGCCCAAGCTAGAAGATCCAGGAGTACCGACGATCGATTGCACAATCAATCAGAAGATCTTCTAAAAGACGCACTGTGACACAGGATTAAGTGTCAACATAATGGACAAGGTAACTTATGACTTCCTATTTGGCAAGACACTCTTGTATTCTACCTACACGCAGCTGCAGATGGGGGACCAGACGTTCAGATTTCAAGAGGGGATTGCTAAAGATGTTATGGTAAAGATTCGATATCACTATGTTCCCACTGACTTCTTGGTCCTAGATATGGGAGAAGAAGAGTACGATCCAGTGCTCTTACTTGGAAGACCATTCCTCAATACTACAAGAGCAATTATCTAATGAGATCAAGGGTGGTCCACTTCCAGTTCCACAAGGAGAAGGCCTGCTGCTACTTCAACAGTTACACAACCTACGAGCAGCCGAAGAAGAACAGATCAAGCAGAAGACGCCGTTCCTCCCAACGCCTAAAGAACCAACGACTCAAGGATGGTTAGGCAGATTACGAAGGAGAAGTCAAAAGGAGTGATTACGAAAAGAAGAAGGATGAAGAAACTGTGAAAGATGAGCTCCCACCTTCAACCTCACCATCAACATCAACCAGAAAGGAATGGAGAAAGATGGAGTCACCTTCCATCTCATCATCAGAAGTGAAACCAGGTCACCATCTCAACCCGACGATGCACCCGACAAGGAATGAATAGACAAGGAGTCCTGTTCGGAGGACTATAAACCACCGAGCCTTCGCCAAAACGTAAAACTGGTACCTATCAGTATTTACTCTTCAGCATTGCATTAGAAGCTTAGTAATTGCATATTTACTTTTCTGCATTAAAAGAAAATAAAAAATATTTATTGTTTAGCATAATAAAATATAAAAGCCCCATGTGAATAATCTTGTGGCATAGCTCATAAAGACTATTCACTGTGGAGGCACAAAAAAATAATTTGCATCTAGGATAGACATCTGCATCATATTTACTTTCTGCATTCGTAAACTCTAAAATACCAAAAAATGTGGGCACATGAAGGTCCACATTTTTTAGAAAAACCCAAAAATATGTGGACACATGATGTTCCACCCACTTAGGGAAATTTCTGCTAGAATAATAAAATCGGTCACTTACCATGGAGTGGTATTAAACCTAACCCCTCTCTATGAGATTTGGTATTCTCGTTGGTAATTGAGTTATTACATGACAATACATGAATAAAGAGCTAATCAACCCGACGCCCTTACGCTGCCGGTACACCTGCTCCCAGAAGGATCAGTCAACTTGCAACATCAAAGACCACGTCAACATCCAGCTTAGGGGAGGGCACCCTCCACTTGAATCCAGCTAAGTATAAGTTTTCCACCTTATTACTATACCATATTGCTTTTCGCATAGGTTAGCTAGTGAGATAAAATTTAAAAACCAAATAAATAGTTTTTAGGTTAGTTAGTGTGTTTGAATAAAATAAAAAGAGAGTGCTTACAATAATTTTGATGGAAACTGTGCATAGAAATTGATAAGTAGCACTTACCAGGATTCCTCATAATACTTAGTTTTCAACCTTGAATCATCCCAAGTTTTAGACACAACCATTTTAACTTGAAAATTTACTTGAACCTAAAACTTGTGGGTAGCAATGTGAATAACCCGTCCTCCTCTCTTTGAAACTAGGGGCGCTTCCGGTTCTGTGCGTGCTTCAAACAATTTTGACTTCTCCATATTACCATGTTTGATCTAAGTCTAAGCAATTGAGGGATATGATATGCAATGTATGAGTTGCTATTTATCTTGTTCCTAATGATACTTGAGTTCTGGAGATTTATTTTTAAAATCCTTAAGACCACATGATGAGTTCCTGTATGAAAAGAGCTTTACATTCCTACCACAGCCATACATGATAGATTAGGAAAAACATACATATTATATGCTACTTGATTTGTTTTGAGTTTTGTCAAGCTTTGTTGATACCTTAGGAACTTGTCATGCTTTTACAATCAAGATTACTTGCACTCCACCCATAATGCACTACTCATATCCCGAGTAGGCGCATCCACATTCCACACATTCTATCTATTCCACCCAAAAATATATCCCATTGGTTACCCCAGATCAATAAATGATGTTTCTTAGAAAGCCTCTTTTGGATAGGATAATTTAAGGCATTCCCTAAACTAGCAAGATCAGATAGGAGATTAGCCTTGTAATTGAAGGAGCGATTTATATGATGAATTTCTTCTTGCTTGGGGGTTGTTGACAGTTACAAACGCTATCAAAAGAGTGTAGCCAAATCTATCATTTAGCTGTGGTAATGATACTTCTCAACGCAATCACGGGGGTTATCAATCCCTATGCTCAAAGTATGCGGTTGTTGACACTTCTAATGTTGCTACTAGGAATAAAGTTATTCCTAACAACTACGCCAAAAATGCTAATGGGTAGCTATATAGGATAGGTGATGGGATTCTGCAAGTGCACAGAACTATCGTGTAGCACTTTACCTGGGAGTACCAGGTGTTGAATTTATATTTTCCCAAAGGAAGGCTGGGTTTGTGATTCCTAGGATCTGATAGTCAAGGATCTAGATATAGATAAATAGGATAACAACCTTAGTGAGGATAAATCAATGAAGTATAACTAAGGTGGAAACACACTAGGATAAATTGAAGTAGCTATGGAGTTTATGGGAGAACTCTAACTCAGTAAAAGATCAAGTGATTGTTATACCAAAGAGACTGCTATACTTGGGACACGCAAAGTCCTAAACTCGCCGGGGTTCGATTGATTAGGCACTGTACGTCTACAAGCCCTACGCTGATAAAACCAAGCCGAACGTGGTGGAATCCAGAGGATTCTAGGGCTGTCACCACCTAGAACCTACTACTACTATACGTGGGTCTAGCCGCACTCAAGGGTAAGATTAAAGCCTAAGCACCGCGCTTAATCTATAAAACTTACTGCTCTAACTCTGGCCAAGAAATTAGAGCACTCCAACTAAGCAATGAGACAAGTATGCAACTGCTTAAAGTATAACAATAAATAAATGAAGTAGGGGATCTTTATTACCAATAAGAGTGACGAACACCGCAGAGGAGGTCCCCGACAAGCCTGGCTCCTTCACAGACTTCCTCCTTCTTCCAACTTCTCTGTCACTACTCTACTCTTCTCTAGCTAGCACTATTCCGAAGAGCAGAGCTTCGCTAGAGAGGGAGGTGCTACTACTGACTATGAGCTGAATCTCTAGTGATTTACTAGTGACCCTCTAGTCGTCTCTGCTTACAAGTGTGGAAACTAGTCCTATTTATAGTGTAGGAGAACTCCAGGGGCACTTGTAGGGGTCCTGTAGGTCGGTGGCATGAAGAGGTAGGGTGGGCACCCTCCTAGGGGGCGGGCGCCCCCTTGGATGCACCGTCTTGCATCCAACGGCCCTCCTTCCTCCTCTATGGCAGTTGCAAGGTCGGTTGGCGCTCTGATTTGGCGGTTTGCAACCCCCGGGAGGATGACATGTGGGTCCATAGATCCATGGCACATCACTTGATCACCATTGGATGAAAACCGACTTCATTTCATTGCTTGGATGACTCTTGGGGGCCTACGCTCGGATTGTGGACATGGCACCCATTTTGGACAGGGCGGGCGCCTCGTTGGTAGGGCCACCGGATCCTCGTGACTTGTTTTTGAGCCATTGATGTTAAACCAACGTTCCATAGGCCATTTGGGAGGATGGCACATGGATCCATGAGTTGGCATGTCCGTTTGGCAAGAATCATAGGGCGGGCGCCCTATGTTGGGGGACGGCCACCCCCCTCTGGCTCCCATGTGGTAGCTGAGGTGCCAAGCTATCTTTATTTGCTTCATTTTTGCCTGTTTTCACCATTTTCCTGCATACATAATATTTTTCCAAGGGCATTGTTGGCGCTTCTTAGCGTCAGCAGAAAAGTCCGCAAGCGCACGGAAGTACCGTTGTAGCCTTCACCCGGAAGTATTCAGAGTATCGTAATTTCCCAGAGGAACGGTCTTTGTACTTAGTCTCTTAAACTAGTTTACTCAGAAGAGACGGAAGGGATAGCTTGGGTAGAGAGGTTCTTCTAAGGTCAAATGCATATAAGCGATGATAACTTTCCCACTACTTGTCTGCTTCAGGCCCACTGACGCAGCTGGTCTACCAGCCGATACCAGTATCAGCGCTACTCCGTGGCCGAACATGGGGGAATTCAGATACGAGTGGACAGGGCTGTCACCACCTGCCACCTACCCCTCTGCCCGTGGGCACGCGCAACATACGAAGGTAGACCCCGACTTAGACACCACGTCTACGACGGCGACTACTACTCTAGCGGCGTACAGGAACATCCGTCTCTATCAGGAGTCCTCTTACTAGAGCATCCGTCCAAAGGATGAACGACGATCCCACAAACAAGTAGCTTTATGAAAGTAACATGCTTAATGAATCAAACCAAAGTTGAATACGAACTTCTTACTTCAAGTAGCAAGACGATCATAGAGGTACAAGTTGGATCGAGAGCCGACAAGCCCAGCACTTCATCCACCCGGAGGCAGAACTACTTCGACTCCGCTCTTTCTCTAGCTCTTGTCCCTCTCTCACTCCCTATACTAAATTAGCTATAAGCTAATGGAATGGAGCTTGCTCTTCCTCTCTACATTGTGACCTCTTGTGTTGGTGAATCAATTGATCCCTTCTTATTCTTGAGAGGAGGGAGTTATATGCAAAAGGTTCATCCCCAGATGGAAAGACCCAAACCGACCTCCAAAGGGCGGTTTCCACTTTCCATCTATGTTGATCGTAGGTGGGACCGACCTTGGGGAACCGCCCTACAACTGCTAGAGAAAACTGGGCCCGAGAGGCCCCACCAAGGGGGCGGCCGCCCCCGGGACCCGTTGGTCCCCTGGTGTGCCCGTTTGGCCACCGCATTCTCATGGTTGGTTCTCCTCTAGGCCTAGACCTCTTCTATGGTTACGAATGGGCTCAGATTTGTAATAAAGCTGGGCTTCTTTGTTATTCTTGGTTGCGCATTCTCTGAATTCACATTTCTCCTTTACGCTTTCCAATTGGTGTTGTGCACTTCCACTTGTTTCACCATAAATCCTTCAAAAACATAAACACTAGGGGTACAAGTGGAACTCTATTAATAGCATATGTCTATGTGTTAAAGTATGATAGTTTCTCTCCCTTTAGGCATAAATTGGCGGTTAAAAATAATCTATAAGGACCGCCAACAAGACCCCCAACCTTAACCTTTGCTTGTCCCGAGCAAATAGCTAAGTATGGTTGTTGATCAGGAGTTGCTACAATGTCGATCATATTTCAAATGTACCAAGTTTATAACAAAGTTTTCCACTGTAATTTGAATAAATCAGCATGCTATCCACCCTGCTATTATCTTGAAACAAATGGGGCCTTTTAGCCATCTCTAGTCTTGGGTGATTGCAAGACCGAACAGATTCATAGACATTGCTTATCATTCATCCCAAGATGAACCATCTTTCCCGAGGTTTTGAAAATTTTTGCAAAGAAATGTAAGTCCCTCAAATGATTCTCTCGATCACTCAAAGTGTATGAATACCTCACCAAAGGCATTGTAATGTTGCCTTTCATATCCTACCACTAAGGCTTATGAGTGGAGTTTTGGGCAGGTATAAAGGTGGGCATACTTGCATCACATATATTGCTAAGTCAAAAACCGAACCACAAGGAGATACAAGTCATATACTTTGGTTGAGATGTGCAAGTGTGTGGAGTATGAAGATGGTGGAATCCTAATTTCTAAATATTTTGGCACTCCATGCATCATGAATTTCTTCTTTATTGGATGGAATGAAACTTATTTGAGGGATATGGGCTATAAGATCATATATTCATATTATTATTTTTCTTCTTCTTTTTTTTGAACGGGTATCCTTTTTTCTGTTTGTTTATTGCATGCCCCTTGGCATGTTTTTTTTAAGCATAACCCATATCTCTTGTTAGTATTTAAAGAACTTTGGCTGGAGAGATGTCATGATGAAATGCGAGGAGTAATTATATGGTGAAAAATGAATGCGCGGCTTCTCAGGGTAAGAGTCGGCATTTTTATTTGGTTGAAGAGTGCACAACTCTCAGGGTAAGAGTTGGCATATTATTTGGTGGATGGATGGGTGCATGTTGTGCACAACTCTCGGGGTGAGAGTTAGCTTTATTTGGTGGGTGCATGTGAATCTCAATCATGGGTGCATGACCATAATCTCACTTAGGTCACAACAATTTGACCTAACTCAATGAGCAGCATATGACTAAAAGGTTTGCATAATTGAAACATGTCATATGGCCTTGGTAGGTATTTCATAATCATTGAGGAACTTTTGTTTTTGAAAGTTTTCGAAAATAAAACTCCGGATGTCAAGTTTCTCTCAGAACAAAGTCATAGCGTAGCCCATGTCACCATATCATATCAGGTAATAACTTAGACAAGATTAAGCATGCGCAACCCATTAGCCCAAGTTTTTTGGATGAGACATTTTTAGCTGATAAACCCAAACCTTAGAGAAAGCTCGATTATAAAATGGGTACAGGTGAAACATAAGACAGAGCAACTGTTCATCATTTCAACAAGGGTAGAAACTAATACATCTTAACACATATGAGAGAGGAGAACATATCTCACCATTTTTTTAAGTTGGAGAATTTTAAAAAGAAATATGAGATACAAGTTACCTTTGTGGGAGCCCTCCTCCAAGCTTGCTTTCGACTTACTAATGTGGTTCAGCTGGGGGTGCCACTAATTGGTGGTGCCTCAGCTTGATGTGCAGTTCGTGGCCTCTCTTGAGCGTGCTAGGAAGCTCCCCCCAAGCTTGTTTTTATGGTGGTATTGAGATAACAAGACAACAAAACTTGGGGTTGAAAGATAAATTACTCTTTTTCAAGATTTTATTTATCATTATATTTTTTCTTTTCTGTAACAGAACCGACCAATTTATACGAGCACAAGTACAGCGACAGCTGTTTTCCGAGCTATCAAGCCACACTTGAGCCAATATAAACCCGGTAATCCGTGAAATCTCGAAGGATTTCAAACTTTTACACAGTACATACCCCAAGGATCGTAGAAACTCAGCAGTACACATACACATGATACATAGATTCACACATATTTCAAATATATCAGAGTACAAGATAAACTTTTACATAAAATTTCAATAGCAGAAACGAAATAGTTTTACATACGCTTAATTTCATAATACAGTGCCAAGTACCGACCAGTCACAGCAACATAGATGAGACAGATAACATGACCTTGCCCAAGGTCTAGTCTTTCTCTCCCGAAGGATAGAAGTAACTCTTTAGTCATCCAAGCATTCCTCCTGCAACATTGGGAATAAAACCCTGAGTACTCAATTGTACTCAGCTAGACTTACCCGACAGGAAGTAAATAAAAAGACTCTCAAGGATATGCAAGGCTTATTTGGTGGAGCTCAGAGGATAGCAACATTTTTGCATAAAAAACATTACTACAATAGTTCCTCAACTTATAAGTTTTAGATGTGATTCAGCTTCGATTTCAGTTAGGCTATTAAGCTAAGGTTTGTAGCTATACTAAACAATCACTTGATATTATAGCAATCAATAAAACCATATATTTTCCGATATCCACAGATATCAACCTCATCTCACCATAATCATTATGTTCAAGTTGTTAACCTCTACCTCACCAGAAGATCAGTTCAGTTTCTCACTAACCAGGAGAGATGGCGATTCGAATCGATTGTACCAGCTGGCAAATATGTCAATCACAAACCCTGTCAGCCGAGCCACAGGCTTCTTGGGTCACCGTTAAATCTTTCTGAGACGTAATATGTATCGCGGGTTTGGGGGCCCATATTCTCAGAGACGAACCCACTTCCAGGAAGCCTCAGGTCCTTGACCTGCCCTTGGTAAGATGGTGTCTCTGCACATACTTCCTACCTCCAAAATATGTCTACCTTATCAGCCCCAATTCCCGGCTCAGAAAAAAATACCCGGTTTCGCGGTCAGAGCGACTTATCTGGCCAGCTAAGTGACGACGTCTTTCAATCTCAACTGATGTCTGGTGGCCTCAGTCCTAGTCGGCCGCAAGCAGCACCGAAGACGGCATGACCTTCACCATGTCATGCGGCTTCCCGCTACCTAGCCTTGATTCTCTCATTACACACTGTGGCATGGTGGCACATATAGTCCATCATGAGGAATCCATCCCAACCATCATTAGTAACCACCTAAGCTCGCGAAGGACAGGAAATCCCTCGATTTCTACCGGTCTAAGCATGGCTAAGCATAAGATCGAACCCATCCCTTGTCTAGTAATAACTTCAGGATCAAGTATAAGTGGACAAGGTATAAATGCAGCAACGGTATCATCTCAACTCCTATACTTAAGTGCACAATCATAGGATTTAATAAAGACCAGTGCATTTATAAAAAGAATAGGTGGAGGCTTAGGGATGCTCCGGGGCTTGCCTGGGATTCAACACTAAGTCAGCGTTTGTTAGATGACACTCGTTCGACGAGCATCTCCCATCCAAGCACTCGATTAGTCCTTTCATCTTCGTGATTAGTCCACCACACCGTCTTGTGGTTAGTTTCATCATCATGTTCTTCACTCCACGTGTTTATCTATCGTACCTAAATGAGATGCACAATGCACATGTATGAATAAAAGGAAGTAATACAAGGCATGTTAATCTACCATCACTGAACCATAAGCTAACAATCACGCCAAGCAAAGCAAGGTCAAAGCAATCATAATCCCACACGTGCAGTTTATGGGCAGCAGGACAGCAAGCATAAGATTTAACCATACCTCAAGATATACACATCCAACCAGGGTGATATAAGCCTTTCTAGAAAGCTATTGAAATTGTCTACAACTTTGCTATTATCACCTTAAGATGATTCAATACATATAAAGGTCAAACAACACATTGAAGGCAGCTCTGTCCAGACTTGGACAGATTCTGTCCTCACACTTCAAACAATCATAACTACGGATCTAGACCATCAAAAGAGATGATTCTAGACAATTTGGAAAGCCAATGAAATTCACTAAAACTCTTCTATTATCACCAAGGTGTGATTCAAAGCTTAACTTAGGCAAACAAGGCAAACAATCAGATCTGGACAGAAAACAATCCAAACCTGACAGCAGACTTCCGAAAGCCATAACTCCTAAACTATCAGGCCTAAGACCATGAAACTTTAGGACAAGCTATACAATGAAGTTATCTATAACTTTTGAATAGAACATATTTACATGCAACATCATTATAATGGAGAAAACACCATAACAACAGGGACTACACATGCAGCCATTTTCAGCAGGAATATAATTAAGTTGTTTGTTTGCTTTTAAATCAATGACACACATATATAAGCTACTTAATTAACTCCAACTACCATAAACATGATCATATAAGATTCATGTCAGACCAAAGAATAGCAAGGCATCACAAGAAACATGCATGCATTCTTTTGTCTTGAATTATTCACTCACTATTGCATAAAACCCCATTATTTAATTATTTATGTTATATGGTAAACATCTTAAATGGAGTTGATATTTTTATGAGAGGTAGTTAATTACAAATCATGCCCAAGATTTAAATCTTACATGCTCAGGTTCCATAGTTTAATTATTACAAAATAAACAAATCTATAATGCAATAAAGCATTGGAGAGCAAGTTAAATCTAAAACTCAACATTTTATTTAAACCTATGGCCATATTATTATTTCTCAGGTCACTACAACATTATACAAGACCAGTGGTGCACCATTTTCCATTTTTACATACAGATATTATTTATGATGCATTTAAAACTACTTAATAGGCATCAAATAAGATAAATCAACAACTCAGCCATACATGCACCATAAATCATGAAATTTTAACCATACATTACACATCATACAGAGAGTCTAAAATTAAATTTGCATGCCATGTGGAGCAATACAACTCCAGTTAAAAAAATAACAAGCAATTCAACCATTTATTTCTTATTTAATAAGATTAATGTGAAACACCAATAAAACAGTAAACAACCTGCAAGTTTTGTATATCAATAAGTTGGTGCATGTCATGAGAAGACTAACAAAATTGGAATCACCAGATTTGGACTTCTAAAACCCTAGATATGAGCAAAAGCAAGTTAAATCATTTATTAAACCACTTTTTAGAAACTATTTTCTACAGCACAACAATGTAAATAACATAACACATTTAATGGATCTAACATTCATAGCACTTAGCAAGAAAACTAACAAAATAAGTTTCATAATTTTTGGAGCTTCCTAGAGCTAGATATGGATTTTCAAACAACAACACAAATCCTGTAAATTTTGCTACACATCAGAAACCGTGGGGCCCACTTGTCATCCACAGAGAGGGAGGGATACAGTCTTCTTCTTCCTTGGTTCAAAACGCAGAGAGCAGGGAATGGAGGGAAAATCGGGCGTCGGGGAGGAGAGGGAGGGCTTGGCCCTGCCCCAGGCCGAACAGCAGCAGCAGCGGCAGGCCGGCGGTGGCGCGCTGCGCCTAGCCCTGGCTAGCTGCAGGCGGCCGCGACGCACTGCACCCGCCCTTGGCTGGCCGCGGCCTGCAGGGAGGCGGCTGGTGGCGGCCTGCAGAGGCAGCAGGCGGCTCTGGCTAGTGCGACGACGGCCAAAGGCGGAGTAGAGGACCGCGGAGCTGCTGGACATGAAGGCCGCGAAGGAGAGGGAGTGGAAGGCGACCGGCAGTGGAGCTCGGAGGTCATCCATGGAGGACGCGTCCATGGCGGCGTTCGGCTTGCTGCGTTCGAGAGGGAACGAGAGCATGGAGGGCGAGAGAGGAGTGGGAAGGAAGGAGGAAGGAGTGGAGGAGACCCTGGTGCCTTTTCATTGAGCAGAGAGTGGACAGGGGCGCAGGCAAGGTGACCAACAATGGAGCAGCGCACCCCAGAGCTTGGTTGCCACGTACCCATTTCCACGAACACCTGGCGAGTGTTGTCGGGCGCGTTTGGGCGGTCGGTTTCGGCATATTCCAGCAAGATTCGGACCTCAACCACAGAGGAAAATTTATTTCTCTCACAAAGGTCTACCAACTTCATTAAGAGTGCTCGGCCAAAGGATAAACGGATTAGCGGGTAATTAGCTCCCAAAATGACAGTGTCAGCAGGTTAATTAGGATCAAGAACTGATGTCAAAACCTTGTCAAACAGAATCGGATTGGTGCCAACATTTGATATGCTGTGCTCCAAGAAGTGTGCAACAATTTCTCTTTTGGGCCTAACTCAAGTTACTTCACAAAATTTGGAGAACACGGGAAGGCCATGAAATCAACACCATTTTCAGACTTTGAATTTCATCAAGTCCTGTAATCAGATTTTTCTTCTGTCTTGTGTCCACTTTTTGAGGCAATTAGAGGTGGAATCATGACTTGGTCCAAAAATAACATTTGTTCTACCTTAAGAGATCTGTAACTTTTGTTTAAGGTCAAACTTCATATTCTGCATAGAAATAATATTTCCACTTTGGTCAAAGTAACATCATTAGAGAGCTCAATTTGGATATTTAGGCCAATTGAGGTATTTTCTTGACATTTTCTCAACATGAAACCTTCATGACTTTTGTTGTAGAGTTTAGGTAGAGTTGTTTGGTCAAGGTTGCAAGGTTTGGTTGGCTTTGCATGCTCATGTTCACGTAGTCCTGCAATCCAATCAAGCAGAGGGCTTGTCATCTCATGTGACTATCCAATTTAAATCTTCATGCAACTTCGCCAATGATCAAGGTAGATGGAGATGAATATGAAATAGTGATTAGTATCATTGATTGAAATAACTCGATTAGGTCCACACTCGCTGGTTAGCTCATGACTAACACCTGGGGTATTACAGCCTCCCCCCTTAAGGGAATCTCGTCCCGAGATTCGGAACGTAAGAGCTTTCAAGGGTAGCGAAGCATGTCAGCCCCTTTTCCAAGGCGGTGCTAGTACGAAGCTACTTAAAAATTCTATAGCGCTCATAGGCAGGGGTGATCGCCTCATGGCTCATGAAAATGTACGGACGACAAAGGTTTGTTGAGTCGTTACTCCAAGATATCATGTACTTCCATTTACCTTGATGCAAATGCAAGAGAGATCGTTAAGGATAGGATAACTTTTTGATCATTCAAAAATTCTTAGTAGTTGACTCTTGTTTGAAGAATGTTCCTTCATTGATTTCTATAAAGCATTGTTACTTTGGGAGGAATCCAAGACAACATAGCTAATTTGGGAGGAACCCAAAACAAAATGTCCCAATTAGCACTCTTAGTATGAGGGTGTGAATTGGAGTGTCCAAGAGTAGTTTCAGAACATCTGTTTCTCTAGTGGATATAGCATATACCACCATTTTCATATGGGATGAGATCATAGACGAGGTAGATATTCGCAGAGCAGAGGAAATCGGCTAACCAACATCCAAGATTTATGTGTATTGTAGAGGCCAAATTACTGAAATGCAGACTGATGGAAAGCTACACAAGGTTCCATGTGTGCAGTTTTCTTTTCTCTGATGGCAACACAGAATTATCTGAGTTTGTTGAGTGAACGGTGAATGTGATAGCTAATTCTGTTGGTTCCGTGCTTTTGATGACCATTAAATAAGGAAATCATTGTATCCAATAAGCAACAACATTTGGGTTGATTTTGAAGTAACCTCTTTATAACTATTGTTGTATGAAAGACAATAATAACAGTAGCCATTTCTGACAAGATCCTGGGAAAGAAACACATACGTGCTTAATATGTATTCCGAGATTTGAGTAATCTCTTTTTTTCTGACTGGCCAGAGGTATGCAGTTGATAGGCTGAACTTTTGATTAGGCTCATGATGTAAGTGAGGTTTTTCATAACTCGGTGGTAGAGATAACAAAGAACGACAGGCAAAAAGGGTAGCTAGATCAGTGTGTATAACTACACTCTGTTTATTCTGAGGCACAAGATTATTGCAGGCATTTACTCGGGTAAGGGTGATGCTTCCAAAATGATCTAAAACTGTAGTTCATAATCCGAGATAATGGTTTGGGATACACTATGTAGTGGCAAGAGTTTGTGCAATATGCAACTCTGCATACTCAGTTGCACGATAGTCAGTCCAGACAAACATGAATTGTGCAGATTAATGAGATGGACCACAATTTCCTACATGGATTCAAAATCTTTTTATACACGAGGAAAACCGATGATAAAATCCAAACTTATCTCTTCTCATTCACAGCTGAGAATAAACAATATTGAAGCGGATTGGTAGGTTCAAAGAGGTCGGTTGTGAAGAGTGTTTATCCTCAAAGTTAAGTGTTTATTCACAAAATTTGAGAAGCAGTCCTCTACCAATAACTTGAGTATAACTTTTCTTTGTGTTCTGGTTGTAGGTCAACAAAACCAACTTGCTGAACTACTTTTGACAATGGGTAAACCTTCTTACTTTGCATCAGCAATCCAAGATCTTAGGGTTTCCAAATAGAGATCTGAATATGTTGTTTGACATAATTCAACTTGTCTTCACTTCACACTTACATGAGTTGAGTGGGTAGAACACCTTGACCGATCAAGAATAAGGGACTAATTACAAATGTCCTTTTTGTTTTCATCCAAAGGCGTATCAAGCAGGGCACTTGAGTGCGGTTACATGTATTATGGCATTGACCACATCTATCGATGTGTCTTTTGTAGCTCTTCGCTAGGCTGAAACCATAGTTTGTACTATCTGAGTGATTGTCCAAGATGGATTTGGCTTCATTATAGCAGGGTCTTGGAAGTAAGGGTACCACAAACAGTACCAATTGGCTTATAGGTTTCTTGTGTAGCATTGTTCTATGAGACATGGCCTTCAAAAATGGGGTTAATTACTTCTTTATACCCACGGGGACATACTTGTTAGCATGAAACAACACTTCTTGATAGAAATCTATTCAACAATTTCAGGCATCCATTTCTTCATGTCAGACAAATTGATCCAATTGGGCAATACATTGCTCACATGAGAGAGCGAATGAACAAACTCCTGCATTTCTTCAGCAGAGGAAACTATCTCATCGAGCAAAAAGTGATATTGGGTCGGTCTTGCTTTTTCCCTCTTACAAGAATCAAGTACACTTTATTACTTACCTGCAGACTATTCCTCACACTGGGGTAACTAGTTAGTTGTCCCTAAAAAGGTTCTACGTCTTCAGCTTCTGTAGCAAATGGTTGCAGATGATATACATGCACATGGTCACCACAGTCAGCAGACATGAAGCAACACATGATAAGATTGATCTTAATTGTATGATCATCATGCAAACGGACATTGAGCCGAGATGGAAATTTTTGAACTTGTTGGCAACCTATCAGGAACATATGATATCTTGCTGACTATTACTGACTGATACTTGTCCAACGTTAATGTTCATGTGCCCTTTCAATCCAATGTTAATGGCATGTGGTGCTTGATTTTCTCGGTAGATCATGACAGGTTCTTTGTTTACCATTTCTTGTAGTCTGTTAATGTTGATATTAGTGACTTGCTCTTCAAAGGTCATTCTCTTTGTAACTTCCGAAGGAAGCTCTACTATACTTGATCCAACATACGTATCTTCTGATCGAACATCAGAGAATATATTTAGTAGAGACTTTGCAAAAAATAGATTAAGGAACATAGGGATCAATTTTATTTGGAGACACCTTCAAAGATACATTTGGAAAAGTCCATGGAAGATAACACATTGGTATTGTTTCATAATGGATTACGATTAGAGACCGTGATACCAACGCGCACCCAGCAACACAACCATGTGCCAGCCGGTCCACAAGGAGGCTTCCAGGTTCCGTCATGGCACCATCAGTCAATAAGCATAACACCACTATCAAACATAACCAATCCAGAAATCTCACGAGACACGGATAGATGGGAAGAATTATATGAGAGACAATACATCGGTGTTGTTCTGCAATGTATCATGAACAGAGACCTCGATACTAGTGCATGCCGAGCAACACCACCTTGTGTGTGCACCCACAAGAGGATCTCGGTTTCGCCACTGCATCATCGATCACGGATCATAACAACATTACTGAACATACAACCAATGAGAAAATCACACGTGGCAAAGATAGATTTGTGCAAGGATAACATTACACAAAGGGAGGTCAACAAATAAAGATGACCTACAAGGCTAAGAGCCAATGAGATTATGATTTAATGATGAATACATGAGTTAGAACGCAAATTGGTTACCAAAATAACACGGTATGAGACTTTGCTTCAGTCCCACGCGGTTTCCATGTGTCTAGTATGGAGATTACCAAACCCATGATTTGCAAGTGATTAGATACACGGAGGAAACAATCATGAGACAAAGATTGACACTCTAGAGACATGTGAGAACCATAAACAACAACATGGTTCATGCAACCAAGTGGATACACAATTCCTAGATTTAGTTGATAAAGCGTCAACATGATCAACAAGTAAGAATGTAAGGATGGTGAGGAAGGAGGGATTTAACTCACACAAGATGGTTTCCTTCATGTGAGTAACAAGGATACGGTTCTAGATAGGAACATGGCATAAGAGAACTATAGGTTAGCTACCAAGAATAACCAACATGAGATTCTTTATTTCCACATGCATCTTGTATCTATCAAGAAACCTTCAGACCATTCATTTGCATGAGCTTGTGTATTATTAATTAGTACCATAAGACTCTTACTGATCAACATTTCTTGGCCTTTAGAGAGAGTTGGAGAAAACAACAAGATCATGGAATAGGTTCAATGCATGATTTATGAGATTGGATTTACCAAAACCATAACATGATCCATAATGAAAGATTACAAGGCAACTTCTAGATAAGCTGAAAAGAGGTCTAAATCAAGGTGGGCAAAGACTCCAATGAACATGATATAGGCGAGCTTTACAGACTAAAACCGGAACATTCTCTAGATTTGGAGATGACTGCTGGAAACAAGGAACAGATTGGATAAAATCATTTGTAGATGTGATTGATTAGGCATAACCTGATTTCCAAAGAAAAGATTACAAGATCTAAATTAAGAAAGATCAAGCAATTATCATGGCATCTAGAAGGAGTAGAGGAGACACTCCAGATAGGATTTGGATAAGGCTCTCGTTGAAAGAAGATGCCGGCATGGTTCCACAGATCTCGAACGAGAACATATGACAACCATAGGCTAGAATTAGAGAAAACTCAGATGGGTCTATTGTGCCAAATGAAAGACCTACAGGCAGAATTGGTTTAGCTTCTGACAAGATTTATGGTTGAGAAATACTTATAGAGGCTACTTAAAGGTTTAGCAACTCTTATGATTTCAAAACAATCAAGGAAGAGAGGCAACACAAGTTGTAAACTTAATAAGGCTATTGAGACAACGTAGAACAAGGGTGAGAAGAAGCATACTTATGCAACAAGCAACAATCACATGATGCAACAATCATGATGCATGCTCGTCCTATTCGTTCTCACTTAGTTGCCTATATATAACATGGCAAATACGTTCTAAGTCGGTGGCATAACCTACGTACTCTCTTGGTATATAGCTAGTCGTTAACTACCATATACGCATTTGAGGTTAGCGTACCTGCAGAAGATTCATTTCAGCCCAACCCCACATGTATGCATGGCAATAAGAAGCACTTTTTGTCGAAAATGCTCCCATGAGCACTTGCGACCCCAAAAAGTAATTACTCCACACATAGATACCTCCACAAGTACACATATGAACCACATGTACTCACTTCAGTAACCATAAGCACTCCCCATAGATCGATGGTTGTTCGATCGTACACTCATATCTCACCTTACCTCATTCGACGTGGCACATTGGCCCATAAGAAGCAATAAGAAACCGATAGTTCATAATTATCCGCACGATAAAACCAAATGAACCGCAAATAGAAACATGATGCAATTTCCCCAAATTAGTACATAAATAAGCCACCTAATAATCCTAATATGGGCTATAAGACTTGGTCCTTGGCACACTTAGTTTGTTCAAACCATTTGTTTAAAACACCTATATATAGCTATAAGTTGGTAATTAGTTTTGCAAACTCAAAACTTTTTATTTTTAAATACTCATGTGACGGTACATGCTGAATTTTTGCTCTGGTACCAACTGTAACAGAACCGACCAATTTATACGAGCACAAGTACAGCGATAGCTGTTTTCCGAGCTATCAAGCCACACTTGAGCCAATATAAACCCGGTAGTCCGTGAAATCTCGAAGGATTTCAAACTTTTACACAGTACATACCCCAAGGATCATAGAAACTCAGCAGTACACATACACATAATACATAGATTCATACATATTTCAAATATATCAGAGTACAAGATAAACTTTTACATAAAATTTCAATAGCGGAAACGAAATAGTTTTACATACGCTTAATTTCATAATACAGTGCCAAGTACCGACCAGTCACAGCAACATAGATGAGACAGATAACATAACCTTGCCCAAGGTCTAGTCTTTCTCTCCCGAAGGATAGAAGTAACTCTTTAGTCAACCAAGCATTCCTCCTGCAACATTGGGAATAAAACCCTGAGTACTCCATTGTACTCAGCTAGACTTACCCGACAGGAAGTAAATAAAAAGACTCTCAAGGATATGCAAGGCTTATTTGGTGGAGCTCAGAGGATAGCAACATTTTTGCATAAAAAACATTACTACAATAGTTCCTCAACTTATAAGTTTTAGATGTGATTCAGCTTCGATTTCAGTTAGGCTATTAAGCTAAGGTTTGCAGCTATACTAAAAAATCACTTGATATTATGGCAATCAATAAAACCATATGATTTCCGATATCCACAGATATCAACCTCATCTCACCATAATCATTATGTTCAACTTGTTAACCTCTACCTCACCAGAAGATCAGTTCAGTTTCTCACTAACCAGGAGAGATGGCGATTCGAATCGATTGTACCAGCTGGCAAATATGCCAATCACAAACCCTGTCAGCCGAGCCACTGGCTTCTTGGGTCACTGTTAAATCTTTCTGAGACGTAATATGTATCGCGGGTTTGGGGGGCCCATATTCTCAGAGACGAACCCACTTCCAGGAAGCCTCAGGTCCTTGACCTGCCCTTGGTAAGATGGTGTCTCTGCACATACTTCCTACCTCCAAAATATGTCTACCTTATCAGCCCCAATTCCCGGCTCAGAAAGAAATACTCGGTTTCGCGGTCAAAACGACTTATCTGGCCAGCTAAGTGACGACGTCTTTCAATCTCAACTGATGTCTAGTGGCCTCAGTCCTAGTCGGCCGCAAGCAGCACCGAAGACGGCATGACCTTCACCATGTCATGCGGCTTCCCGCTACCTAGCCTTGATTCTCTCATTACACACTGTGGCATGGTGGCACATATAGTCCATCATGTGGAATCCATCCCCAACATCATCATTAGTAACCACCTATGCTCGCGAAGGACAGGAAATCCCTCGACTTCTACCGCTCTAAGCATGGCTAAGCATAAGATCGAACCCATCCCTTGTCTAGTAATAACTTCAGGATCAAGTATAAGTGGACAAGGTATAAATGCAGCAACGGTATCATATCAACTCCTATACTTAAGTGCACAATCATACGATTTAATAAAGACCAGTGCATTTATAAAAAGAATAGGTGGAGGCTTAGGGATGCTCCAGGGCTTGCCTGGGATTCAACACTAAGTCAGCGTTTGTTAGATGACACTCGTTCGATGAGCATCTCCCATCCAAACACTCGATTAGTCCTTCCATCTTCGTGATTAGTCCACCACACCGTCTTGTGGTTAGTTTCATCATCATGTCCTTCACTCCACGGGTTCATCTATCGTACCTAAATGAGATGCACAATGCACATGTATGAATAAAAGGAAGTAATACAAGGCATGTTAATCTACCATCACTGAACCATAAGCTAACAATCACACCAAGCAAAGCAAGGTCAAAGCAATCATAATCCCACACGTGCAGTTTATGGGCAGCAGGACAGCAAGCATAAGATTTAACCATAACTCAAGCTATACACATCCAACCAGGGTGATATAAGCCTTTCTGGAAAGCTATTGGAATTTTCTACAACTTTGCTATTATCACCTTAAGATGATTCAATACATATAAAGGTCAAACAACACATTGAAGGCAGCTCTGTCCAGACTTGGACAGATTCTGTCCTCACACTTCAAACAATTATAACTACGGATCTAGACCATCAAAAGAGATGATTCTAGACAATTTGGAAATCCAATGAAATTCACTAAAACTCTTCTATTGTCACCAAGGTGTGATTCAAAGCTTAACTTAGGCAAACAAGGCAAACAATCAGATCTGGACAGAAAACAATCCAAACCTGACAGCAGACTTCCGAAAGCCATAACTCCTAAACTATCAGGCCTATGACCATGAAACTTTAGGACAAGCTATACAATAAAGTTAGCTACAACTTTTGTATAGAACATATTTACATGCAACATCATTATAATGGAGAAAACACCACAACAACAGGGACTACACATGCAGCCATTTTCAGCAGGAATATAATTAAGTTGTTTGTTTGCTTTTAAATCAATGACACACATATATAAGCTACTTAATTAACTCCAACTACCATAAACATGATCATATAAGATTCATCTCAGACCAAAGAATATCAATGCATCACAAGAAACATGCATGCATTCATTTGTCTTGAATTATTCACTCACTATTGCATAAAACCCCATTATTTAATTATTTAAGTTATATGGTAAACATCTCAAATGGAGTTGACATTTTTATGAGAGGTAGTTAATTACAAATCATGCCCAAGATTTAAATATTACATGCTCAGGTTCCATAGTTTAATTATTACAAAATAAACAAATCTATAATGCAATAAAGCATTGGAGAGCAAGTTAAATCTAAAACTCAACATTTTATCTAAACATATGGCCATATTATTGTTTCTTAGGTCACTACAACATTATACAAGACCAGTGGAGCACCATTTTCCATTTTTACATACAGATATTATTTATGATGCATTTAAAACTACTTAATAGGCATCAAATAAGATAAATGAACAACTCAGTCATACATGCACCATAAATCATGAAATTTTAACCATACATTTCACATCATACAGAGAGTCTACAAATAAATTTGCATGCCATTTGGAGCAATACAACTCCAGTTACAAAAATAACAAGCAATTCAACCATTTATTTCTTATTTAATAAGATTAATGTGAAACACCAATAAAACAGTAAACAACCTGCAAGTTTTGTATATCAATAAGTTGGTGCATGTCATGAGACGACTAACAAAATTGGAATCACCAGATTTGGACTTCTGAAACCCTAGATATGAGCAAAAGCAAGTTAAATCATTTATTAAACCACTTTTTAAAAACTATTTTCTACAGCACAACAATGTAAATAACATAACACATTTAATGGATCTAACATTCAGAGCACTTAGCAAGAAAACTAACAAAACAAGTTTCATAATTTTTGGAGCTTCCTAGAGCTAGATATGGATTTTCAAACAACAACACAAATCCTGTAAATTTTGCTGCACATTAGAAACTGTGGGGCCCACTTGTCATCCACAGATAGGGAGGGATACAGTCTTCTTCTTCCTTGGTTCAAAACGCAGAGAGCAGAGAATGGAGGGAAAATCGGGCGTCGGGGAGGAGAGGGAGGGCTCGGCCCTGCCCCAGGCCGAACAGCAGCAGTGGCGGCAGGCCGGCGGTGGCGCGCTGCGCCCAGCCCTGGCTAGCTGCACCCACCCTTGGCTGGCCGCGACCTGCAGGGAGGTGGCCGGTGGCGGCCTGCAGAGGCAACAGGCGGCTCTGGCTGGTGCGACGGCGGCCAAAGGCAGAGTAGAGGACTGCGGAGCTGCTGGACATGAAGGCCGCGAAGGAGAGGGAGTGGAAGGCGGCCGGCAGTGGAGCTCGGAGGTCATCCATGGAGGACGCGTCCATGGCGGCGTTCGGCTTGCTGCGTTCGAGAGGGAACGAGAGCATGGAGGGCGAGAGAGGAGTGGGAAGGAAGGAGGAAGGAGTGGAGGAGACCCTGGTGCCTTTTCATTGAGCAGAGAGCAGACAGGGGCGCAGGCAAGGTGACCAACAATGGAGCAGCGCGCCCCAGAGCTTGGTTGCCACGTACCCATTTCCATGAACACCTGGCAGGTGTTGTCGGGCGCGTTTGGGCGGTCGGTTTTGGCATATTCCAGCAAGATTCGGACCTCGACCACAGAAGAAAGTTTGTTTCTCTCACAAAGGTCTACCAACTTCATTAAGAGTGCTTGGCCAAAGGATAAATGGATTAGCGGGTAATTAGCTCCCAAAATGACAGTCTCAGCAGGTTAATTAGGATCAAGAACTGATGTCAAAACCTTGTCAAACAGAGTTCGGATTGGTGCCAACATTTGATATGCTGTGCTCCAAGAAGTGTGCAATAATTTCTCTTTTGGGCCTAACTCAAGTTACTTAACAAAATTTGGAGAACACGGGAAGGCCATGAAATCAACACCATTTTCAGACTTTGAATTTAATCAAGTCCTGTAATCAGATTTTTCTTCTGTCTTGTGTCCACTTTTTGAGGCAATTAGAGGTGGAATCATGATTTGGTCCAAAAATAACATTTGTTCTACCTTAAGAGATCTGTAACTTTTGTTTAAGGTCAAACTTCATATTCTGCATAGAAATAATATTTCCACTTTGGTCAAAGTAACATCATTAGAGAGCTCAATTTGGATATTTAGGCCAATTGAGGTATTTTCTTGACATTTTCTCAACATGAAACCTTCATGACTTTTGTTGTAGAGTTCAAGTAGAGTTGTTTGGTCAAGGTTGCAAGGTTTGGTTGGCTTTGCATGCTCATGTTCATGTAGTCCTGCAATCCAATCAAGCTGAGGGCTTGTCATCTCATGTGACTATCCAATTTAAATCTTCATGCAACTTCGCCAATGATCAAGGTAGATGGAGATGAATATGAAATAGTGATTAGGATCATTGATTGAAATAACTCGATTAGGTCCACACTCGCTGGTTAGCTCGTGACTAACACCTGGGGTATTACATTTTCAAGGTTCACCTAAGAAATTCTTGTCTCTGTTGTCATCTCAAAGACTTACCCTCATGGAGTTGATAAATTTCTGCAAGGGGTTAGTCCATAAGATTAACCAAAATCTATACTAGCAGCTTTGGTTCCAAGATCAAACTAGACACCACATCTAATTTGTCAAGGTAGGCTTAAGAATCTAAGCACCATGCTTACATTAAAAATCCTATAGAGGCATGATCTCACATCCCAGCTTCAAACTAAACACCGTGCTTAGTTAAAAAGATGTAGGACCAACACTTCCAAACCAAAACTTACTAGCATAGAGAAAAGAAATATGACAAGATAACCAAGAATCATTCAATGGAGACAGATTTTGGAACAAAGGAACCTAGTCAGAAGTTTGCTCAGCCAATCTATTCAAACTCAAACAAGGCTAGGATAAGAGAGCAAAGAAAGACATGCCTTGCTTCATCTCCAACATGAATTTCTTCCATTATTCATGATAACAACTCAAAGTTCATTAATCAAAATGCAATACCATGTCACAATTTTGATTAAAGAAGGCTAGTTTAACATAAGCACCATGCTTAAATTAAAAAGCCTATGGATGTACCACAAGTGTACTCATGTGAATACACCCAAACTCAGAGCATATGGCATGAACAGAGGAAGAGCATGATATTATATTTTCATGGAGACAAATATGAGTGAATGAGTTGGTCAACATTACCTTGACATACCTGAATGTGTGTACCAACAGCATGTATGGATGAAGCATCAGAGTTGTCACTGGGGTGGCTCAGTTTCCATCTCAGGTGACTACCAAGGCATGGGTTGGAGTCCATCACTTTTAGTAGCATGTCGTCGTGTAGCAAGTCGTTTATTGGTAACTCCTGCATATTAGTGACTCGCATACACGACAAATGTAGGAGGAACACTTCATGCAAGCTTCTAACTAAAACGAATATTGCGACCATGACTCCCCTTTGTTGTGTGTTTTTTTAGAATCTTTAAACAAAGTGTGATCCAAGATATGCATGGAGTCATGGCTAGTCAAAGGAGTGAGAGAGGTGTTGCACAAACCATTGGTGTAGAAGAAGGAGTTCATGGAAGTCATGTGGCTTGTCCCTCTATATAATGGCCTGCTTGATGTTTGTGCAACATTCAGGGAAGATCTTGAAGGGCGTGTTCGTTGTACTTAAGAGATCTCCCCCAAAAATTTTTTACCTATTTTTAATTTTAACAGTGAACAAGCAAGGGCTCTACTAGGTTGAACCCTTGTTATGGTCCTCCCCCAAACTAACTCAAAGCCAAAGGATCAGGGTTGCACCTAGCATTTCTGGTTTTCTTGCATGGTTATGGTTTGGTAGATCACAAGGGCTCTTACCTTTCCCTTGTGATCACCGAATTGGAAAAGATATGCAGGAAGCAAATTGATCTAGTTGGTTTTTTTCAAAAATTTATCGAAACTTTATTATGCAAGGGAGGACATTATTAACAAATTTCTTTTAATGAAGATTCATTTTTATTCTATAAGAACAAAAAAAGAACTTATTTTAAAGATAAGTTTTTAAATTTTAGATTTTCAAAATATCTCTTTATTTTTTAACCATTTTATAGAATATTTTCATTGATAAATAAAATAACTCAAATTTTTTTATTTAAAGCCTACACCGAGCAGTTTTGGAACAATGATTAGACATGTCGTTTAATCAAGGTAGGCAATTTTAACCTAAACTCCATGCTTAAATTAAAATGCTTATGAAGATATGATGATCAATCATACTTCGAACCAAAACATGCTGTATGTAAAACTTTGAAAGCAAACTAGCATTTATTAAAAAACTGTTTTAGCAAAAATTTATTTATATTTAAGAGGACAACAACTTATAAATAATTTTAATATATATATATTTTTAAAAATCCAGGGTATCTCCCGGTAGTGCTTTCTTTATGGTCATAAACTTGACCGCCAAAGCTAGGGCAAAGATTGAAGCCAGAAGCTATGGTTGGCATCGATGGTGGCTACAAGAACTCGTCCTTAGGAGAAATATTTTGATTTTGAATTTTGAAAGGGCATTACTGTAGAAAGAGAGAACAAGAATAATAAAAACTATTTATTTTTTTAAAATGCTTTTTGAAAATATGAGAAGATGATACGAGAGTGAATAGAAATCTTTTTGTCCATGTGCAAAAATTTGAACGTGCAATTTTAAAAATAATAATGCCCTTTTCCTTTTTGAAAGATAGGCTTCATGAAGGAGGGTCATGAACATAGAAGAAATAATTTTTTTTGATAAGACACAAGGACACACGAGTGGACTAGGTTCGGAGATAAATACGACAACCGTTCCCCGGCAACGGCGCCAGAAAGCTTGTTGGCGCTTCTTAGCGTCAGCAGAAAAGTCTGCAAGCGCATGGAAGTACCGTTGTAGCCTTCACCGAAAGTATTCAGGGTATCGTAATTTCCCAGAGGAATGGTCTTTGTACTTAGTCTCTTAAACTAGTTTACTCAGAAGAGACGAAAGGGATAGCTTGGGTAGAGAGGTTCTTCTAAGGTCAAACGCATATAAGCGATGGTAACTTCCCCACTACTTGTCTGCTTCAGGCCCACTGACGCAGCTGGTCTGCCAGCCGATACCAGTATCAGCGCTACTCCACGGCCGAACGTGGGGGCAATTCAGATACGAGTGGACAGGGCTGTCACCACCTGCCACCTACCCCTCTGCCCGTGGGCACGCGCAACATACGAAGGTAGACCCTAACTTAGACACCACGTCTACGATGGCGACTACTACTCTAGCGGCGTATAGGAACATCCGTCTCTATCAGGAGTCCTCTTACTAGAGCATCCGTCCAATGGACGAATGACGATCCCACAAATAAGTAGCTTTATGAAAGTAACATGCTTAATGAATCAAACCAAAGTTGAACACGAACTTCTTACTTCAAGTAGCAAGACGATCGTAGAGGTACAAGTTGGATCGAGAGCCGACAAGCCCGGCACTTCGTCCACCCGAAGGCAGAACTGCTTCGACTCCGCTCTTTCTCTAGTTCTTGTCCCTCTCTCACTCCCTATACTAAATTAGCTAGAAGCTAATGGAATGGAGCTTGCTCTTCCTCTCTATATTGTGACCTCTTGTGGTGGTGAATGAATTGATTCCTTCATGCATAGGTGTAGAGAGGAGACCTCCTTTTATAGCTTGAGAGGAGGGGGTTCTATGCAAAAGGTTCATCCCCACATGTAAAGACCCAAACTGACCTCCAAAGGGTGGTTTCCACATTCCATCTGTGTTGATCGTAGGTGGGACCGACCTTGGGGAACCGCCCTACAACCGCCAGAGAAAACTGGGCCCGAGAGGCCCCACCAGGGGGGCGGCCACCCCCGGGACCCGTCGGTCCCCTGGTGGGCCCGTTTGGCCACCGCCTTCTCGTGGTTGGTTCTCCTCTGGGCCTAGACCTCTTCTATGGTTACGAATGGGCCCAGATTTGTAATAAAGGTGGGCTTCTTTGTAATTCTTGGTTGCGCATTCTCTGAATTCACGTTTCTCCTTTACGCTTTCCAATTGGTGTTGTGCACTTCCACTTGTTTCACCATAAACCCTTCAAAAACATAAACACTAGGGGTACAAGTGGAACTCTGTTAATAGCCTATGTCTATGTGTTAAAGTATGATAGTTTCTCTCCCTTTAAGCATAAATTGGCGGTTAAAAATGATCTATAAGGACCGCCAACAGGCATGTGGAACTAGGTGAGTTTCAAAGTAAGTTCTTTGCTTTTTATGTGGTTTTACCGTGATTATGGGTGGAATGTTGATGCTAAAATAGGGTGTTAGCGACCGTCAACAAGCTCCCCCAAGCTAACCTTTCGCTTGACCTCAAGCAAAGATGTGGTTTTAACATGGCGATGTTGGATCAGGAACTGCTTCAATGTAATAATTCACAAAGATCTTATATACAAACCAACACTATTCTAGTATTGAGCATGGTTCAGAAATTCATCCCGTGTCTTAACTATATGGGGCTTTTAGCTTTTTCACCTTGGGTTATGCAAAAACAAGATAGAGTAGGTACGTAGATTCTTTTATCCTTTGCTTTGGTAGAGTGAGACCATTCACTAGAGAGTTTTTATCTTTTTGAAAAGAAAAATCTTGCTTGGGTTCCCTTAATGGTACTCTCAACCACTCCTTAGTGTGATGGACCTCACAAGAGCTCAAGAGAGCTTTTCATGTGTATCCTAAAGCTTATGTGGGGTTTATAGGATTGGAACAAAAGCATACTTGAACTGAATATATTGCAAGATTAGACTCTTAGATCACAGGGACCAATTAGTGATATAAAATGATCAAGAAGTGCAAGTGTAGATTATTTGGTGGGCTCCTTGAGACTTCTTTCTTTGCCTTAGACAGGGGAGAGCATGGTTACTGAATACACAGTTTTCTTTTTTTAAAATTAAGCAGGTATATGGGCACCTGCCCATGGGACATTCATCCTCTTTTTATTTTCCTTGAGCACTTGTTCTCTCTTTTTTTCTTTCAGTAACTTATACTCCCGATCTATCAAAAGGACAAAGCTTGATTGTGGTTGTTTGTCTCAATTGGTGTATGGAGCATAGATGTATACTTCCAGTGTAGAAGTAGTACATAGGTGGAATGTGTACGTGATCTTGATCAAAGAATATGACTATTTTCTCTACCTAGATCAAATAAGGTCTAAACAGGCTCAAAACAGAAAAGAACTTATTTCTTTTTGGTGGTTTTAGTTGTTTGTGGATGTATGGTTTGATGGTTGGTAATTAACTCCATAAAGGAACCATGAGCAAGAATTTGAATTTTATAAATCAAAATCTCTAGTTGGTTCTCACTCATTCCTTAGGCAGGGAAAAAGATCCATTTATACCATCTTCAATCTTACAAGAGCATAACTTAGGTTATTAGCATGTGCAACCCACAATAGTGTTTGAATTAAGACAAATTTCACATATCACACCCAAGACTTTCATAGTAAGGGTTGTATAACAAGACTTTGCGAGTCATCACAGAGTAATTGTTCATTATTTCCAACAAAGACATGTTGTGTTCTTTTTCTCTTCTTTTCTTGGGTATTTTCAAGGCAAAATTGTAGGACTACTTTTCATGTTATAACTCACAGCAAATAAGAAAAGTGCTGGGATAGAGATCATACTTTGGCAAGGATGATGGCTCCCCCGAGCTAGCTTCTTTTCCAGGGTTGGAGCTTCTTCTTGGTCGGGCTATTTCCTCTTTTGCTTTCTTATTTATTATGATCACTAGGCTTTGCCTTTTTATTTATTGCTACTATGATAAACCAAATTGATTTTTTTATATCATCTATCTTTTATTATTATTACTATGATTATTAAATGATCCCAACTAAATGCAAGACATAATCTTAAACATGCTTCTAACAATTAATTGATTTAATGCATGAAGAAGGGAAATATGCCAATGCAGTAATTAAAGAGAGAGATAGAATACTTACTCCCCTAGTTGTCCTTCCTCAGAAGGAGGTTCTTCCTTGACCGATGTCTTCTTCTCATCTTGTCTTTCTTTGATGGTAGTGGGATCTGGTGTAGAGGCTGTAGATGATGATTCTTTCTTAACCGTATTTCTATCTTTCTTGTTTCTCCAGATTCTTGTTTTCCTCCTCATCATGGATCGATTCTTATTTTTCTACATGTTAGTTGCATGGTGCGGTGCACAAGAGAAAACAAATATCTCTTTCTTCCCATTTACATAGAAATCCATGCTACCACTAGCAACAAATATACATGCATTCACGGTATTCAAGAAAGGTCGGCCAAGAATGAGGGGTAAGTTGTCCCTATTACCCATGTCTAAAATCATAAAATCGGCAGGCACAAAGTTGTTTCTTACTTTCACCGGAACATCACAAAGTACTCCTTCTATGTAGCAGGTTGTTTGATCAGCTAATTGCACATATGCAGAAGTTGGTATGTTGGCATTTCTTAACGTCATTACAAAAGATAGACTAAAAGTCCATCCCCGGCAACGGCGCTAGAAATGCTTGTTGGCATTTCTTAGCATTACTACTAAAGATAGACTAAAGGTCCGTCCTTAATAATAATATTTAGAAATATAAGTTGACATTCCCAATCACCATTACATCAGAAAGGTAATCCTTGGCCCTTAGTGGCGCCGGCCTAGGTAATGCAGTCTGGTAATAGTAGTTAGAAGTGCCAGATTGGCTTTCCTAACCGTCATTACTTACGATATGCAAAACTGTGACACGGCGCCGTGGGGTGCACAAGATTTACAATCCTTAAGTAATGGTACTTAGGTACGCCAATCGATAGCTCAGTAAGAAATAAGGTTACTCTGCAAGCGCACAGAACTATCATTGTAGCATTTCAACCCGCGAGTAGGGTGTCGTATTTATAATTTCCCGTAGGAGGGCAATATGCATCAAGCGTGGTGTAAACATGATCACTTATTGAATACAATGGTAGGCATAGAGTAAACAGGAATAAGACATGATTTCAAGATAGTGGACACACATATGGATCAACCTCAAGGATAAAAGGAAAATAAAGAATAAAAAAATATATCTAACTGAGCAGGCATTGGTCATATATAATTATGCAAAGAACTGTTAGCAAATCATCTAATTAGTATTTCTAGTATCAGGACTAAGTCTGGGGTGATAGGGAGATCCCCGCAGCTGGTCTGTCAGCCGATAGAGACTTTACAAACTCCTACTCAATATCCGAACGTGGGGGAATGCTAGGGATGGACAGGGCTGTCACCACTTGTCCACCTACCGCTCTGCCCGTGGGATACCGATATGTCCGCCGATCTCCGCATACCCAAGCTCCATGCTTGCATACTTGGAAACAACTCCTAACCCCTGTGGACCCCAACCCTTCGGATTGATAGGCTAGGTTAAGAGCAACCATGACAGCACGACGAACCATCACCTCATTCCTAGTTCTTCCTCTATTCATACTAATTCGATGAACAATGAAGAACGATGATGAACAAGTCAAGAACATAATACATAAACTATGTTCTAGCTCATATACTATGCTCACAACAAGATCATAACTAGACTTTAGTTCATATGCATAATCATATAAGTATGATAAGAACTTGCTCATGGAAGAAGACAAAGTTGTATTCATACCAAGATGATCCTTTTCTTCCAAGGAGACAAGCTCTCCATGATAGCTCTTGCCTTGCTCACAAACTACTAATACTACTCTAAAGATACAAGTGAGAAGTGTGAGGTAGATGACTCCAAAATGATGTGTGTGTTAAAGGGGATGGAGCACCATCCATTTATAGTGGAACTATGACGGTTTGGTGCATCTAAACTTGGAAGGAGGTGAAACCGCCATCAACAGACCGCCATCAGCACCGCCTCCGAAGATGGGCCCGGGAGGCCCCAACAGGGGGACGGTCGCCCTTGGGGGCGGTCGGTCCCTGGGATGCACCAATTGGCCACCGCTTTCAGGTGGTCGGTTACTCTCTGGGCCTGGGCCTCCTCCGTGGTTACGGATGGATCCAATTACGCCTTGAAGGTGGCCTTCTTTAGTATTCTTTGTTTGCGCATTTGTCGGATTCGTCATTTGATTTTGCGCTTTCTCCATGTTGATGCGTATTTCCACTTGTTATGCCATAAAACCTGTAAAACATGAATGCTAGGGGTACAAGTGGAACTTGTTAGTAGTAAAGGAATATGTGCTAGAATATGATTGTTAATCCTCTTTTTAGTCTAAGTTGGTGGTATAAAATTTATCCATAAGGACCACCAACAAGAACCCCAAGCTTAACCTTTGCTCATCCCAAGTAAATAGCCAATTATGGTTGTTGATCAGGAGTTGCTACAATGCCGATATAATTCATAAGTGTCATACCTATAACATAGCATTCATTCGTAATTTAAATAAGTTGGCATTCTATCCATTCTTTACCTTGATTTCTTATGGGGCTTATAGTTTCTCCAATTTCTTGGGCGGTTGCAAGTTAGAATGGTTATAATAGACTCATGAATCATTCATTCTTTGATAGATCTTTTATCCAGAGGTTTTATGAATTTTTTTGCAAAATAAACCAAGTTCCTCAAATGATTCTCTCAATCGCTCAATGTGTATGGTTTACCTTACCAAAGGCATTGTAGTGTTGCCTTTTCATCCTACTACTAAGGCTAAGAGTGGAGTTTTGGGTAGGTATGAAGGTGGGCGTACTTACATTACTTATATTGCTGAGTCAAAGACCGGGCCATAAGGAGATACAAGTCATATACTTTGATTGAGATGTGCAAGTGTGTGGAATGGTGAAAACCTATCTCTAATCTTTTTGGCACTCCATGCATCATGACTCTCTTTTTATTGGATGGAATAAAACTATTTGGAGGAATATGGGCTATATCATTATATATATATTTTTTGAACGGGTATTTGTATTTTCTTTCCCGTTTGTTTTCTCATGCCCTTTGGCTTTTTTTAGCATAGCCCATATTTTGATTTGACACATGAAAACTTTTGGATGGAGAGACGTCATGATGGCGAACAAGGAGTGAATTTTTTTTGTATGCACGGCTCTCAAAGTGAGGGTCGGCATTTTTATTTGGTGGATGAAAGGTGCATGTTGTGTGCAACTCTCAGGATGAGAGTCGGCTTTATTGGTGGGTGTACGTGAATCTCAATCATGGGTGTATGACCATAATCTCACTAGGTCTCAGCATTTTGACTCAACTCAAAGTTCCGTAAGTAGCATATGACTAAGTTTTTGTAAAAGTAGAGCATGTCATATGGACTTGGTAGGTATTTCATAATCATTGGGGAACTTTTGATTTTTGAATTTTTGAAAAGAAGTCTCCGGATGTCAAGTTTCTCTTAGAACAAAGTCATAGCAAAGTCTATTTGTACCATCTCAAATCTCGCAACAACATAGAAAAGGATCATGCAATTGCAACCCACAAGATTTCAAGTTCTCAGAATGAGGTATTTTTACCCAACAAACTTAAACTTGAGGAATACTAAGTTATAACTTAGGCACAAACGAATTATAGGCAGAGCAACTATTCATCATTTTAACAAAAGAGAAACTAACATATGTTAGCACATATGGGAGTGGAATATTATTTATTATTATTTTTATTTTTTTATTTTATTTTATTTTTTTCTTTAATAAGGAAATAAAATTGCAGAATTTAAAAGTGCGAGAAATAAAGTGCAAGAAATTGAAAGATAAATGTTACCTCTTGTGGGGCCTCCTCCCCCAAGCTAGTGCAAGGCCTTGGTCCTGGGAATTGTCCCATGGACCGAAGGTAGGCCATCTGTGCCTCGTGCCGCCGCCGGTTCGCATCTTCGAGGTTCATGAACTGCTGCTGGTATTGCTCATGCCATTGGGTAGAAGTCTGGATGTGAGCATTGAGCGTACCTTGGATTTGTCTGTTTTGCAGTTCTAATCCTCCCATGCGTGTGTTGAGGACTTCTAGTGTGACTGGCTGTGGGCGTATCGGAGGTGGCATGGCTTCAGAATCTGGAGAATGCTCGTGCTCGGGCTGCCTTGATCCCCCTGCCTCCTACGAGTGTTGCCACCCTGACCCTCCAGCCGCATAAGAATGAGGAACATGTCCCATACCATATCCATACCCGGGGGTGAACCCAGGTGTAGATATGACCGGGGACCATTCCATCCTTGGTATCGTGGTAGGCATGGCCGGGTGTGGTGTAGGCTGCACAGGCTGCGCAGGCTCTTTCTCCTGTACTTCTCTCCTGCGAGAAACAGAACTCCTGCGTGCTTCTTCCTTTTCAACAAGGTCGAAGGTGAGAGATGGGGATTTATATAAAGCAAGATCCGGGTTAGGTAACAGAATCTTGTTTATATATCCCGGATAATAAAATACCAGGTTTGTTCCCGAGTCATCATGTTTTATGGTATGAACTTGAGTAAAATAATACTCATTGATCATAATGCACAGAATGGAGAGATAAACAATAGTGTTAGCACCATGAGGATCAATACTAGCAGCAAGACGTGTGATGAGTGAAGTGCACATAATTGGTGTGGAAGTTTTAAAAGAGTTTAACTAGTGCTTAACAATGTCATAGACAGGAGCGACTTTAATCTTTTTAAGCACAGCATAAAGCAACTTCAACTCAATATCATAAGCATGGTGAGTGTCCACTCTAGGAAAGAAAGAATTAGCAATCCATTTATACATAAGCCTTAGAGAAGGATGGTGGATGGTGTTGATGTTGGGTTGGAATTTTCCAGTCACATTTTGTCCGGTTATCAAGTGCCAAAAAGTGTGACGCTGATATCCCGAAAGAGTAAAACACAAATCAACAGAGCATCGCTCAAGAAAACCCAAGTGTGTAGCAAAATCTTTCTAGTAAAGGCTATGTTCTTTCCCAAAGCAGCGAAAGGTAATACCATAGTCGACAACTTGTAAAGTACCCAAGATTTGGATGGTCAATAGACGAGACCCAAGTTCGTGCACGGGGGCAACTTGGCTCCAACCAACATTTTTGAAAATGGTATTAAATTCGACGTTCATACCTGTCTGCTAGAGAAGGTGTGGGTCGAAGGCCGGTGTATGCAGGAATTCACGTCCCTTGAGGAGGTTGTATGCTTGCATCTCCTGCTCGCTCTCCAAGTCGATGAAGGGAGCGTCGGCCTCGTCGATGGCGTGACCTCTTGGCGCCTCCTCTTCTTCATGCAGCAGGCTCTCCTCACGTGTGGGAGTACTTTGACTAGACTCCCCACGAGAGCGATGGCCTTTTCGGAACATGCCGGAAATCCGACCTCCAATCCCACTCATGGTGAGCCTGGCACAAGAACTTGATTTGTGATGGAAGTGGAAGAAGTTTATGCAGGATTTCCTTGCACTTGAACTTTGTGGAAAAATGCTTGGAGAATGATGGACCAAGAGAGTGATGGAGGGAGTGAAAAATGTGAGAATGAGAGGGGTGAGGAGCTCCACCCGAATGCTCTGGTATTTATAGGCTTGATCGTAGGCGAAGGAGTGTTGTATGCAACGGCTAGTAGCCGTTGGGCAGGGGGCGGTCGCCCCTAGGACAGGCCGGTCCCCTGACAGGGCCGGTTTAGTCCAGCCTCTTTGCAGTTCCCTCTAACGGCTATCTCCAGTATGTAGCCGATTACGAATGACTCCCATTCAAAATTTTGCTCTAGTTTTTTGATTTTCCACAAGTTTTATTTGAAACTTTTTGATTTTCAAAAATTATTTAAAAATAATATTTAGTTTCAACAAAATTTATTCTTTCAGAAAATTATTTTTATTGAATTTTTTGGAGAAGAATTTATTTTGGAATAAAATTTTATAAATCTAGGAAGAGGGAATAATTTCTTTTAATGCAAGAAAATAATTTTATGAAATATATATATTTATTATATAAATGTGTATATAAATATTCATTTATTATTATATTTTTTTCAAAAGGATAAGGTACAATACCTGATTGGGGGCACCTCCCCCAAGCTTGAATGTTGGTGTGGGCCCCTTCAGATAATTATTATGCATATATATGTATGTAAGTATATATATATTATTTTTTTATTTTGATAACCACCGATGACTTTCGGCAAGGGCTCAACGTTTATAGTCTGTTGGCCAGACTTTCCTTCCTTTATTGATCTGTAGCTGCGTGAACAAACTCGGGAGAAGTCTCGGGTTGCCCCGGGATTTTTCCCGTATTGTTGACAGGAATAGAAGCAGTTATTTGTGCCATTTGTGTTTCTATCATTTTGTTAAAACTTGCTTGATTTTGAATAGAAGAAGACAAAGTTTTAAGCTTGGCATTTATATTTTCAAACATTTTATCATTGAAAGATAGCTTTTTGGTCAAATTTTCATTGATTTTAGCATGTCCTAGAACGAGATCTTTTAAGGAAGGTTGGTTTGAATTGTAATTTGAATTGAAATTATTACCTTGCAGGCGGTGTTGGTTGTTCTACCCGTTATTACCTTGCTGAGGTTGGCGAAACCCATTGTTGACATATGAAGCTTCTTCTTGAGTTTCTGGACAGTTATTCCCTAAGTGGCCAACGTTCCCACAGACTTCACATGTCATGTGTGAGTCCATGGCCTGGACGGTGCTCATGGAAGGGTTGGTAGCACGATCATCCAGCTTTTGCATCAGCGAGTCTAATTTTGCGGCAAGCAAGTCTGTCTCCTTCACGGTATGCGAGCCTTTTTGTGTTTATCTTCTCAAAAAGTGCAGTTGCATCTGTGATGGTGAGAGAGAGGAATGCACCTCCAGCTGCGGCATCTACGTGCCCCTTTGACATGGCCGTGAGACCTTCATAAAAGTTTTGGAGCACGAGCCAATCTTCCATTAAATGATGAGGGCAGGCTCGGATGTACTCTTGAAGCCTTTCCCATGCTTCGGGGATAGATTCAAGTGAAGATTGCTGGAAGTTTGAGATCTTTCCCCTTAGAGCGCTGGTCTTGCTCATGGGGAAGAACTTGGCTAGGAATGCTACGGAACACTTGTCCCATGTGTTGACGGCTTCCTTATTTTGATAGAACCATTGTTTCACTTTCCCCGTGAGGGAGAAAGGAAACAAGCGGAGCCTGATACTGTCTTGTGCGACGTCTTTGATGACAATGGTGTCGCACAGCTCAAGGAAGTGTTGCAAATGAGCATTTGCATCCTCACTTGGCAAGCCACAGAATTGGCTTGCCTGCACCATCGAGATAAGGCCTGTACGGATCTCAAAATTACCATTTCCGATGTTGACAGCGGGCCCAACGGGCACGTTGGCAACAGCGGGGATGGAGTAGTCATGGAGTGCCTTGGCCATAACGGTAGTAGCGGACGGTGTGGGAATGAACGATTTGTCTGCCGACGGAGTAGCAGAGGAAGAAACGGTACGAAACCTTTTCTTCCTTAGGGGTGCCTCCGGATTGCTGATGAAATTGTTCGGCAGAGCAAAACCACTCATACACTATGCTGTTTTCATTCCAATAAAAAGAGGAAGAAAATAGCGAAGTTAGCCTGTTTAAACTACGTCTACCAATGCTTATTTTATAATTGATGTTTATGTTAGCTTAGATGTTTTTGCCCTCCCCGGCAACGGTGCCAGAAATGCTTGTTGGCATTTCTTAACGTCGTTACAAAAGATAGACTAAAAGTCCATCCCCGGCAACGGCGCCAGAAATGCTTGTTGGCGTTTCTTAGCATTACTACTAAAGATAGACTAAAGGTCCATTCTTAATAATAATACTTAGAAACATAAGTTGACATTCCCAACCACCATTACTTCAGAAAGGTAATCCTTGGCCTTTAGTGGCGCCGGCCTAGGTAATGCAGTCTGGTAATAGCAGTTAGAAGTGACGGATTGGCCTTCCTATTCGTCATTACTTACGATATGCAAAACTGTGACACGGCGCCGTGGGGTGCACAAGATTTACAATACTTAAGTAATGGTACTTAGGTACGCCAATCGATAGCTCAGTAAGAAATAAGATTGCTCTGCAAGCGCATAGAAATATCATATTATAATTTCCCGTTGGAGGGCAATATGCATCAAGCGTGGTGTAAACATGATCACTTATTGAGTGCAATCGTAGGCATAGAGTAAACAGGAATAAGACATGATTTCAAGATAGTGGACACACATATGGATCAACCTCAAGGATAAAAAGAAAATAAAGAATAAAAGAATATATCTAACTGAGCAGGCATTGGTCATATATAATTATGCAAAGAATTGTTAGCAAATCATCTAATTAGTAGTTCTAGTATCAGGACTAAGTCTGGGGTGATAGGGAGATCCCCGCAGCTGGTGTGCCAGCCGATAGAGACTTTACGAACTCCTACTCAATATCCGAACGTGGGGGAATGCTAGGGATGGACAGGGTTGTCACCGCCTGTCCACCTACCCCTCTGCCCATGGGATACCGACATATCCGCCGATCTCCGCATACCCAAGCTCCATGCTTGCATACTTGGAAACAACTCCTAATCCCCGCGGACCCCAACCCTTCAGATTGACAGGCTAGGTTAAAAGCAACCATGATAGCACGACGAACCATCACCTCATTCCTAGTTCTTCCTCTATTCATACTAATTCGATGAACAATGAAGAACGATGATGAACAAGTCACGAACATGATACATAAACTATGTTCTAGCTCATATACTATGCTCATAACAAGATCATAACTAGACTCTAGTTCATATGCATAATCATATAAGTATGATAAGAACTTGCTCATGGAAGAAGACCGAATTGTATTCATACCAAGATGATCCTTTTCTTCCAAGGATACAAGCTCTCCTTGATAGCTCTTGCCTTGCTCAGAAACTACTAATACTACGCTAAAGATACAAGTGAGAAGTGTGAGGTAGATGACTCCAAAATAATGTGTGTGTTGAAGGGGATGGAGCACCATCTATTTATAGTGGAACTATGATGGTTTGGCGCATCTAAACTTGGAAGGAGGTGAAACCGCCATCAGCACCACTTCTGAAGATGGGCCCAGGAGGCGCCACCAGGGGGCACTCGCCCCTGGGGGCGGTCGGTCCCTAGGATGCACCAACTGGCCACCGCCTTCAGGTGGTCGGTTACTCTCTGGGCCTAGGCCTCCCCCGTGGTTACGGATGGATCCAATTACGCCTTGAAGGTGGGCTTCTTTAGTATTCTTTGTTTGCGCATTTGTCTGATTCGTCATTTGATTTTGCGCTTTCTCCATGTTGATGCGTATTTCCACTTGTTATGCCATAAAACCTGTAAAACATGAATGCTAGGGGTACAAGTGAAACTTGTTAGTAGTAAAGGCATATGTGCTAGAATATGATTGTTAATCCTCTTTTTAGTCTAAGTTGGTGGTATAAAATTTATCCATAAGGACCACCAACATAGTACTAGCTCAGTATAGAACAGCTTTTCATAATGTTCTTTAGACATGATGTTAATGCTAGATCCTAGATCACATATAGGACTATGGAACTTTTGAGATTGAATAGAACATGATATGATAGGGGTTCCAGGATCTCCCTTTTTAGTTGGAGAATTCCATCCATCTAGTTCATAGCCATGATAACTAATAGTAACAAGATTAGCAGATTCCATGGTTGTTTCAAGCTGTCCTAGTATTCTATCTTTTTCAAAAGATGGAATTACAGAAGATAGTTGTGCTAATTGGGTTTCAAGCATCTTATTGAAACTAAGGTTATTCTTAATTGCAGAAGAGAAATCATCCAATTTAGCATTTATGCTATCTAGCATCCTATCATTGGCATGGAGCTTCTTGTTTATGCTATCAGTCATTCTACCTTGACCATAGACAAGATCTTTAAGAGAAGTATAGTTATTACCTTGGTTGTTTGGACGTTGCGAAGAATTGAAAGTGTTACCTTGAGAATTGGAGCACTGAGTCAACCCTTGATTTGAAGAACAAAAACTGTTATCTTTGCTGATGAAGTTGAGGTCTTCATGTGTCTCATGACAATGGAGTCCGAAATGGCTAACTTCTCCACAGACTTCACACGTCATGTGAGTCTCCATGGCTTGCACGGTCTCAGGTGTACACATCTTGTCGCAATTTTCTAGCCTTTTAGCCAGTAAGTCCACCTTAGCTGCAATCATGTCAGCTTCCTTTAAGGAATGCATACCTCGCTTGCGTGGTTGCAGACGTTTCTCATTCCATCCTTGATTGGACACCATCTTCTCGATCAAGGCCTTTGCAACTGTAACTTTAAGAGAAAAGAATGCTCCACCGGCGGTAGCATCTAGATGGCTTCTATCGAGAGGGGTTAATCCATGGTAGAAGTTTTGGATCAAAAGCCAATCTTCCATACCATGGTGTGGACAGGAGGTGACATACTCTTGCATTCGTTCCTAAGCCTCGGGAATTGATTCATCGGGTTGTTGTTTGAAACTAGAGATCTTATTGCGAAGAGCATTGGTCTTGCCTAGAGCGAAGAATTTTATTAGGAAAGAGTTGGAACACTTTTCCCATGTGTCCACATCACTTCGGTTCATATAGAACCATTGCTTGGCTTTTCCTAACAAGGAGAAAGGAAAGAGTCGCAAACGAATTACGTCTGGGGTTACTCCTTTAATGGTAAAGGTGCTGCATATCTCCAAGAAGTGTTGAAGGTGTGCATTAGCATCCTCATGAGCCTTGCCACAAAATGGGCTAGCTTGAACCATTGTGATCAATGCAGGCTTTAACTCGAACTGAGTGTTTGCCTCGATGACACCAGGGCCTATTGCTATATTAGCAGCAGAAGGTGCAGAGAATTCATGGATAGTCCATTTGGCCATATTCGTGATTCAAAGGATAACTATCTAGACTTGACTCAAATCAAAGGAGTCCAATAGTTGCCTTCCTCGGCAACGGCGCCAAAAATGCTAGTTGACAGTTACTAACGCTATCAAAAGAGTGTAGCCAAATCTATCCTTTAGCTGTGGTAACGATACTTCTCAACGCAATCACGGGGGTTGTCAATCCCTATGCTCAAAGTATGCGGTTGTTGACACTTCTAACGTTGCTACTAGGAATAAAGTTATTCCTAACAACTGCGCCAAAAATGCTAATGGGTAGCTATATAGGATAGGTGATGGGATTCTGCAAGCACACGGAACCATCGTGTAGCACTTTGCCTTGGAGTACCAGGTGTCGAATTTATATTTTCCCAAAGGAAGGCTAGGTTTTTGATTCCTAGGACCTGATAGTCAAGGATCTAAGTATGGATAAATAGGTGTCACACCCAATTTTAAGGATAAAATTGAATGCATAACCTTATGTGCGCCCCAAGATCAGTCACACACATAAGCCGACAAATACAAGGTAATATCAAAAGACAATGATCAAATACATAACGTAGTAATAATTAAAATAGAACCTTTAAGAAGCAAACAGCGGAAAGACACTCCGATCTTCGCGTGTAGATGCCAACTCCACAGGGACACAACTGACTGGTTGACCACAAGCCTAAACTTCTCCTGAGGTGTGGGGGAAATAGCAAGAGTGAGTCCATGTCGAACTCAGCAAATATAACATGGGGTTTATGAGGCTCAAAAAGGATAGACACGGGTTTACAGCGGTTTGCTTTTAATTAAGCATCTTTTATGTGATTGGATAACAACAAATCGAATAGCCTATAATCCATGATCAATAGTAAACATAATTAATGAATAGCAACACTATATTAGCAACAAGTCAACATCACCCCAAAAAGATAACTACTCCGTGAGTTTTCGGGCCACTCGTGACCGTGAGCGCGGCTAGTATACCAGTTTTACACTCTGCAGAGGTTGTGCACTTTCACTATGAAGCCTTTCAAAGGTTCGTCTAACATGTTAGGGCCGCGAGGTTTCCCTCGGCAAGCAGATGTAGAGCCCCCCTTCCATATGGCACAAGGTCACGCAGGTTATACACATATGGACAGAGGCCGCACTATACCCGAGTCGTCAAAGCCCCTCTTGTGCCTTTCGGTAACCTCTAACAAGCTAGAAAAGGTCCTCATACTAAGCTAAAACCAGAGCCATATAGCCCTCATAGTTGCACTGTAAGTCCCAGCTTTTGCTGACAGATCATTACCAAGGGGGAAAGGATATGGAGCATCACAAAACTATGCTTGAATCCCCTAGTTCCATGTTGCTAAAAGGCATCTTTTAATCTTATTGCATATTCAATTAATCAAGTTTACAAGATCATGATTCCAATAGCGCACTAGCATCAATTACCCAATGCATAAACCCATAGGTGACAAGGTAGAAGATAACAATACTAGGTAGAAACTATGGTTAACAAGGTAGACACATGCAGATGAAATTAATTATTGCGGTGAATAGGATAACAAGGAAGATCCCATGCTATACTTGCCTTGATCATAGTACTCTGGAGAACTTTGGATCCTCAACGTACTCTTGATCACCAACGTATTGCTCACCATCTGAACTCGATCATAAAGTCACCACACAATCATCGAGGCAAACATACACGAAGCAAACAAGATTTAGATTAGAAACAGTACACCAACAGTAGAAAAGCAGATTGAAAAGTTTATAAAAATAATCTACGCGTCGCTACGATTCCAACGATATAAAGATCACGAAAATCGGAGTTCAAACGGAGAAGTTATGAAATAAACAAGTTTTACTTTAATAAAATAATAGATTAAATCTAATCTCAAATTTTAAAAGTTGAAAACATGAGTATCAGTAGCATCATTAGATAGATTACGAAATTACGAATCTAACGAGACTTGAACGGATCAAATCGGAGCTAAAACGAATAAAACATGGCCGAAATAAACTGAGTGGCAAATCTGTAAATATTGAAAACGCCTTTTGAATTAAAACCGAGGAAATACGTTTTCTAAATAGGAAAGCGTAATCTGAGAAATACGCCAAAGGATCGCGGGTTAGAGCATTAAAAAGCTCAGGGGCTCTTTTGCAAAAATGCCGGTCGAAAAGGTACTTCCCACTGTGGGCCGTTGGATCGGCCATGGATGGCGCAGGTAGCTCGGGAAAAGAGGGGCGACTCTGGTCGCCGGAGTCGGGCGTCGCCCGACCGATTCCTCGCCGGCAAGATGGCCGGAGACGGCGTTTTCGGGGCTAGGAAGCTCGGCACGCCTCGGGATCTGGTCGGGAAGCAAGAGGAGTTCAAGCCGAACCTATCTATGGTTTCGGTTGCCACAGAGGTAGCTCGGGGAGGGTGCGGCGAGCTAGGTGGCGGAACTATGGTGGCGGCGAAGCTCGGCATCATGGCTATAGGGCACGAAACCGAGGGAGAAGGGGTCGGGAAGGTTCCTGACCTTGCTGCGAAGCTTGGAGTACAACCAATTTCGACGGAGAAGTCCTCCCGAGGAGAAATCGACGGCGGCGACGGAGCTCGGGGCGACGGCGGAGCACGGGGCGGCGGCTAGGGCAAGATTGGAGGGCGTGGCTTGCTCGGGAACTTGTGGGGAGGGACGGCAGGGCTCGGCCGACCTATATAGGGGTGCCAGGGAGGCGTAGGAGATCCGGACTCGTCCGAGGATCCCGGCGGCGGAAAGCTTCGAGCAGCGGCAGCTCTGTTCGCGCGAGGGCAGGAAGAGGCAATGCCGCTAGGGCTGGATGGCGGCAAATAGGGGCCCGCCTAGACTTATATAGTCCCGAGGCGATGGGGATAGGGGAGTTGAGTTCGCCTCGGATATAGGAGATCGAATCGAGGGCGGCGAGCGACGAACTCGCTCTGTTCGTTCTCGCGTCGGACTCTCGGCGAGCAGCAGAGGGAAACAGGGGAGGGGCTGTCCTGTGGGTCCCACAGGTCGGTAGCACCGAGCGCTGGGGTCGGCTGGCAGTCACGGCAGAGGGATGCTCCGCGCGCGCGTGCTCGGTCGCGGCGTGGCTCTCTGCTTTGGGCGCCCCGGGGAGAAGAAAGGAAGGAGGAGAAGAGGGACTGCCCTGTGGGGCCCGCCTATCATCCAAAGATGGGAAGAGGGGGCGCTCAGCTTGCTGCGCCGGCTGGCTGGCTAGTTAGCTGGGCCTCGGCCCAAGTTAGCAAGGGAGGGGGCAGGCCGAAAGGAAGAGGAGGACTGGGCCCTCGGGCCAAAATCAGAGAGGGAAGGTTTTCCTATTTCCCTTTACTATTTTCTAATTACATTTTCAAAAGGATTTTCAATTTGGGATTTTGAATATTTGAACATTTGAAGAATTCAAATAAACTCCAAACAGTACAAAGAAGAAATGCTCCAGCATGAATGCAACAAACATGTATATGGCCTAACATTAATTTTATATCTCAATAAATATTAATTTCCCTATATTGGAATGATCAACTAATTGCATACTTAAATAAATTCCCACTATTTAAAAGAATGCAATTTTTCGGGTGTTACAATTCTACCCCCCTTAAAAGGAATCTCGTCCTGAGATTCGAGAGAGAAAGATCAAAAGAATAAAGTTTAGATGATTGAGGAGATTCAAATACTCTACCATTGAATCTTCTTTGTTTTCTCGAGTACCTCCTCCTTGGTGATAATAATTCTGATGCGCATTTCCTGTTGTCACCACCTCTATATAAATACTCCAGATAATATTTCCATACATTGATGGGTACTCAGTATGGTAAGACCCTTTGTCAGTAATAACTCATCCAATCACATATGTGATACACATCTAATGTTCCACATAATATCTCAAGTGATTCTAATGGTTATGGGTCCATCACGCTTCCGCTGCGCTACTCTGATATTCCATCCAAACACTACACTTGTGTCCGATCAGGCAATATTCCTCAACTTCATACATGAATTGATATTTCTGAATCTTGTGCTTGATAGTGTCCTCTCCAAACGCGGAGGTATCTGATTATTCCAAGTAAAATCACCGAAGCTCAGAAATCTTCGTCTTGTTACTCTTTACCTTGGCTACCCCCCTTAAAAGAAATTAACTTGGGGTACCAAGGATAGCTCGCATCCTCTTTCGAGTGGGTTGATTAACTACCATCATGTACTTCTAACATTCTAACAGTACCCATGAGCATAGGTAAGAATAGGTAATCTGAAGTTATTCGCAAGCAAAAAAACAACAGCTCAGTAAATCAGTTGTAACTCCAGATTTGTTACTCCAAATAAGCCGCAGCACATACCGTTGGAAAGCTGCTGAAATTTCCTACAACTCTGATGTAGAACACTTTTCCAGATTCTATAGTTATAATGGTCGAAAACAGGGCAAAACCAAAACATTTTCAGATTCCAGACAGCACAGTTGCATTGTCTTGTGATTTTCATAACTCCCAAACCATAATAGCTATCAGGGTGATTCTTGTGCCCACAGAACTATCTTGAAGTCTACTTATGTCCAAAATTTTTCCATGATTTTTGCTCTTCCAAAAACGGAGGTATAAGCTGATGAAGACAGACTGCTCTGAGAAGATAGAATAAAGGAAACAAGAGAGAAAGAAAACCCAACTATGTATTCCATTAATCCTCATACCTCAGTCATATAAACTAAATGAAATTATGGACAACTCCATAAGATCATTACAATCAGTACAAAGATCCAAATCAGGCAATGTCATAATAACAATTCAATAAGGCACAACAATCACTAATACTTTGCGACACTATCGTTCTATCTCTATCAAGGGTTCAACTCTAAGGCTTCAACTTCATGTTATGAAAGAATGAAGTAAGAGATAGTTCTAAAAGAATTTCAAGCCAAGGGGCGGATAAAAGATTTATAGCAATAAGAAGGAGATGAATATCAAGGTAAGGGGTATAGCAAAGCAGAAATTATCAAGGGTTATGGAACAAGGACTCCATAGGAAGTTATAAAATTTAAGATGGTCTAATTTTTACTAGGCTTGCGTCCTACAGTCAGCATTGCTCTGATACCACTTTGTCACACCCAATTTTAAGGATAAAATTGAATGCATAACCTTATGTGCGCCCCAGGATCAGTCCCACACATAAGCCGACAAATACAAGGTAATATCAAAAGACAATGATCAAATACATAACGTAGTAATAATTAAAATAGAACCTTTAAGAAGCAAACAGCGGAAGGACACTCCGATCTTCGCGTGTAGACGCCAACTCTACAGGGACACAACTGACTGGTTGACCACAAGCCTAAACTTCTCCTGAGGTGTGGGGGAAATAGCAAGAGTGAGTCCATGTCGAACTCAGCAAATATAACATGGGGTTTATGAGGCTCAAAAAGGATAGACACGGGTTTACAGCGGTTTGCTTTTAATTAAGCATCTTTTATGTGATTGGATAACAACAAATTGAATAGCCCATAATCCATGATCAATAGTAAACATAATTAATGAATAGCAACACTATATTAGCAACAAGTCAACATCACCCCAAAAAGATAACTACTCCGTGAGTTTTCCGGGCCACTCGTGACCGTGAGCGCGGCTAGTATACCAGTTTTACACTCTGCAGAGGTTGTGCACTTTCACTATGAGCCGTGATTCCCATTTGCTTGGGGTAGCTAGCCCCATAACACTACCAAGGTGAGCGAGCAAGGTTTCACTATGAAGCCTTTCAAAGGTTCGTCTAACATGTTAGGGCCGCGAGGTTTCCCTCGACAAGCAGATGTAGAGCCCCCTTCCATATGGCACAAGGTCACGCAGGTTATACACATATGGACAGAGGCCGCACTATACCCGAGTCGTCAAAGCCCCTCTTGCGCCTTTCGGTAACCTCTAACAAGCTAGAAAAGGTCCTCATACTGAGCTAAAACCATAGCCATATAGCCCTCATAGTTGCACTGTAAGTCCCAGCTTTTGCTAACAGATCATTACCAAGGGGGAAAGGATATGGAGCATCACAAAACTATGCTCGAATCCCCTAGTTCCATGTTGCTAAAAGGCATCTTTTAATCTTATTGCATATTCAATTAATCAAGTTTACATGATCATGATTCCAATAGCGCACTAGCATCAATTACCCAATGCATAAACCCATAGGTGACAAGGTAGAAGATAACAATACTAGGTAGAAACTATGCTTAACAAGGTAGACACATGCAGATGAAATTAATTATTGCGGTCAATAGGATAACAAGGAAGATCCCATGCTATACTTGCCTTGATCATAGTACTCTGGAGAACTTTGGATCCTCAACGTACTCTTGATCACCAACGTATTGCTCATCGTCTGAACTCGATCATAAAATCACCACACAATCATCGAGGCAAACATACACGAAGCAAACAAGATTTAGATTAGAAACAGTACACCAACAGTAGAAAAGTAGATTGAAAAGTTTATAAAAATAATCTACACGTCGCTACGATTCCAACGATATAAAGATCACGAAAATCGGAGTTCAAACGGAGAAGTTATGAAATAAACAAGTTTTACTTTAATAAAATAATAGATTAAATCTAATCTCAAATTTTAAAAGTTGAAAACATGAGTATCAGTAGCATCATTAGATAGATTACGAAATTACGAATCTAATGAGACTTGAACGGATCAAATCGGAGCTAAAACGAATAAAACATGGCCGAAATAAACTGAGTGGCAAATCTGTAAATATTGAAAACGCCTTTTGAATTAAAACCGAGGAAATACGTTTTCTAAATAGGAAAGCATAATCTGAGAAATACGCCAAAGGATCGCAGGTTAGAGCATTAAAAAGCTCAGGGGCTCTTTTGCAAAAGTGCCGATCGAAAAGGTATTTCCCACTGTGGGCCGTTGGATCGGCCGTGGATGGCGCAGGTAGCTCGGGAAAAGAGGGGCGACTCTGGTCGCCGGAGTCGGGCGGCGCCCGGCCGATTCCTCGCCGGCAAGATGGCCGGAGACGGCGTTTTCGGGGCTTGGAAGCTCGGCACACCTCGGGATCTGGTCGGGAAGCAAGAGGAGTTCAAGCCGAACCTATCTATGGTTTCGGTTGCCACAGAGGTAGCTCGGGGAGGGTGCGGCGAGCTAGGTGGCGGAACTATGGCGGCGGTGAAGCTCGGCATCATGGCTATAGGGCACGAAACCAAGGGAGAAGGGGTCGGGAAGGTTCCTGACCTTGCTGCGAAGCTTGGAGTACAACCAATTTCGACGGAGAAGTCCTCCCGAGGAGAAATCGACGGCGGCGGCGGAGCTCGGGGCGACGGCGGAGCTCGGGGCAGCGGCTAGGGCAAGATTGGAGGGCGTGGCTTGCTCGGGAACTTGTGGGGAGGGACGGCAGGGCTCGGCCGACCTATATAGTGGCGCGAGGGAGGCGTAGGAGATCCGGACTCGTCCGAGGATCCCGGCGGCGGAAAGCTTCGAGCAGCGGCGGCTCTGTTCGCGCGAGGGCAGGAAGAGGCAATGCCGCTAGGGCTGGATGGCGGCAAATAGGGGCCCGCCTGGACTTATATAGTCCCGAGGCGATAGGGATAGGGGAGTTGAGTTCGCCTTGGATATAGGAGATCGAATCGAGGGCGGCGAGCGACGAACTCGCTCTGTTCGTTCTCGCGTCGGACTCTCGGCGAGCAGCAGAGGGAAACAGGGGAGGGGCTGTCCTGTGGGTCCCACAGGTCGGTAGCACCGAGCGCTGGGGTCGGCTGGCAGTCACGGCAGAGGGATGCTCCGCGCGCGCGTGCTCGGTCGCGGCGTGGCTCTCTGCTTTGGGCGCCCCGGGGAGAAGAAAGGAAGGAGGAGAAGAGGGACTGCCCTGTGGGGCCCACCTGTCATCCAAAGATGGGAAGAGGGGGCGCTCAGCTTGCTGTGCCGGCTGGCTGGCTGGTTAGCTGGGCCTCGGCCCAAGTTAGCAAGGGAGGGGGCAGGCCGAAAGGAAGAGGAGGACTGGGCCCTCGGGCCAAAATCAGAGAGGGAAGGTTTTCCTATTTCCCTTTTCTATTTTCTAATTACATTTTCAAAAGGATTTTCAATTTGGGATTTTGAATATTTGAACATTTGAAGAATTCAAATAAACTCCAAACAGTACAAAGAAGAAATGCTCCAGCATGAATGCAACAAACATGTATATGGCCTAACATTAATTTTATATCTCAATAAATATTAATTTCCCTATATTGGAATGATCAACTAATTGCATAATTAAGTAAATTTCCACTATTTAAAAGAATGCAATTTTTCGGGTGTTACAATAGGGTAAAAACCTTAGTGAGGATAAATCAATGAAGTATGACAGGTGGAAACACACTAGGATAAATTAAAGTAGCTCTGGAGTTTATGGGAGAACTCTAACTCAGTAAAAGATCAAGTGATTGTTATACCAAAGAGACTGCTATACTCAGGACATGCAAAGTCCTAAACTTGCCGGGGTTCGACTGATTAGGCACCTTACATCTACAAGCCCTACGCTGATAAAACCATACCGAACGTGGTGGAATCCAGAGGATTCTAGGGCTGTCACCACCTAGAACCTACCACTACTATCCGTGGGTCTAGCCGCACTCAAGGGTAAGATTATAACCTAAGCACCGCGCCTAATCTATAAAACTTAATACTCTAACTCTGGCCAAGGAATTAGAGCACTCTAACCAAGCAATGAGACAAATATGCAACTGCTTAAGGTATAACAATAAATAAATGAAGCAGGGATCTTTATTACCAATAAGAGTGAAGAACACCGCAGAGGAGGTCGCCGGCAAGCCCGGCTCCTCCACAGACTTCCTCCTTCTCCCGACTTCTCTCTCACTACTCTACTCTTCTCTAGCTAGCACTATTCCTAAGAGCAGAGCTTCGCTAGAGAGAGAGGAGCTACTACTGACTATAGCTGAATCTCTAGTGATTTACCCGTGTTCCTCTAGTGGTCTCTGCTTACAAGTGCGGAAACTGGTCCTATTTATAGTGTAGGAGAACTCCAGGGGTACTTGTAGGGGTCCTGGAAGTCGGTGGCACGAAGAGGCACAGTGGGCGCCCTCCTAGGGGGTGGGCACCCCCTTGGATGCACGGCCTTGCATCCAATGGCCCTCCTTCCTCCTCTATGGCGGTTGCAAGGTCGGTTGGGGCTCTGATTTGATGGTTTGCAACCCCCGGGAGGATGACATGTGGGTCCATCGATCTATGGCACATCACTTGATCACCATTGGATGAAAACCAACTTCATTTGATGGCTTGGATGGCTCTTGGGGCCTTCCCTCGGATTGTGGACGTGGCACCCAGTTTGGACAGGGCAGGTGCCTTGTTGGTAGGGCCACCGGATCCTCGTGACTTGTTTCTGAGCCGTTGATGTTAAACCTACATTCCATAGTCCATTTGGCAAGAATCATAGGGCGGGCGCCCTATGTTGGGGGGCGGCCGCCCCCCTCTGGCTCCCATCTGGCAGCTGAGGTGCCAAGCTGTCTTGCTTTACTTCGTTTTTGCCTGTTTTCACCATTTTTCCTACATACACAATATTTCTCCATGGACATGTGGAACTAGGTGAGTTTCAAAGTAAGTTCTTTGCTTTTCATGTGGTTTTACCGTGATTATGGGCGGAATGATGATGGTAAAATAGGGTGTTAGCGACCATCAACAGGGGTCGATTCCCTTTCTTCCTCAAGGGGTTCATTATACCCGTGGGTGTGGGGAGTGCTTTCAAGAATTTTGGCAAGAATTTTCTTCCCTTCACCGACAATAGAATGAAGAAATGCCCCTCCAGAAGATATATCAAGGAATCATGTGGAATCTTTATTGAGACCGAGGTAAAAGTGCTGTAACAATGTTGGCTCGGTTACGGCAAGATCAGGACCAAAGGATACGGGTCCATGCCACACCTACAGTCTCCTTCTCCTTTTGCTTGAAGGTTAGGACCTCTAGTCGAAGACGACCAACACAAGAGATAGGGAAGAAGGCTAAGCAGAATTTGGATCGAAGGCTTTCCCATTCTCCGTGTGCACTCTCTATGTCTCAAGCATACCAATGTTTAGCTACTCCCATCAAAGAGAACGGGAATAGCTTCCATTCCAAGGTATCTGATGTCATGCCTTCAATGTGAAGACATGAACACAATTGCTCAAAGTCATGTAAGTGAGAGTAGGGGTTTCCAACTTCTTCCCCAGCAAAAGATTGTTCCTGAAATTTTGCTATGAAGCTAGGGTGAAGCTCATAGCTAGGTGAAAGAATGGGTTGTGCTGATGGTGGTGGCTCCAAACAAGTCCATGGTGGTGGCTCCAAACAAGCACCCTGTGCTGATGGGAGATGGATGATTGGTTCATGGTGTGGAAAGGATAAAAATAAAAGAAAGACAAAAGAAGGATAACTCGGACGACTCAATTCTATTTAAGACAGCTACTGTTCCTTGACAACGGTGCCAGAAAGCTTGTTGACACCAGAAGTGGCAAACGGATATACCACAAGCGTATGGTAGTCAATGTAGCCTTCACCGGGAGTATTCCAGGTATCTTATTTTCCACTGGGAACTGAAGTGTTCTAACTAGGTTCAAAACCGTCAAGTAATGAGACAAAGGATCTATGATAACTGGTATAGAGGTTCTTATGTAGCAAAGATATCTGGTCTTGGTGTTCTAGGTATAAAGAGGTTTACCACCTCCTCCCTTTACAAGAGTCAATAGATGAAACAGTCGGAGATAAAACTCCTACCCGAGGCCACTATGCAGTTATATTGATGTCCTACCGTTTTAATAACTTGTCTTACACACGTGGTGGGATACTAAGATCAGACAACGCTGTCACCACTTGCTGGCGCCCACAAACAATCCGTGCGACAAGCGTCCTACACTGGTAAGATATAGCCTAGACACCACGTCTACACTACACTTACTACTCTAACCTTAGCGAGAGACTAGAGTACTTCACTAAGTAAAGTAATGTATAGGTAAAGCAAGTGTATACCTATAGTAACAGAAACAGAATATCAAATACTAGAAGGACTCAGATGTAAGACTTACTAGAAGCTTGCATCCGCTGAGGTACGCCTTGGAGAAGACTCCCGATAGACCCGGGGCTTTCTCCTGAAGACATTCCTCACTCCCTCCCAACTAGCACAGCACTATAGCAGAGCTAAAGCTACTACATAGTGGTTTCTCCTATGAATAATGCTCTAGAGTGAAGGCCTATGGGGGGTATTTATAGGGGGATGAAGGGTAGCACCACGTCAGCGATCCGCGTGCTTCTCCATCTCCACCCTTGGATCCACTGACGTTGAACTGACTTGGATTGGACGATTTGGATTCACTACCTTGCATGGCTTCATGCTTGAAGTTGGTGGCCGATGAGTGGACACAAGGGGAGTCGGCTGACCCCCTATTGCAGGTGGGACCTATGTTCTTGGTCCCCACATGTCATATAGTGTCATCCAGGTGTTGGTTATATTGTTGTCATGTCGGTTCCTTCGTTGTGGGCCAAGTGCGGAAATGGACTCTAGGAGGTGTGTCATGGATCATGCCACGTCAGCAGAGCTAGGATGGTTCCATACATGGGTTGGCCGACCCATGCATGGGCTCCTCTTGAGCTTTACTTTCTTCTATATGATGCCATTAATTGTGTCTTTGAAGGACATGTCTTGGACCTCTAAATCATGGGTCGGTCGACCCATGATTGGTGGGCCCCAAGGATCCACTTGTTCATAGAGCCAAGATGATGATGATTGTGAGATTAGTTTGCCCCTTTGACACATTTTGATTTGCATCATATCTTCTTCTTAGGCTTCTGGACCCTAAAAGTACTTGTTCTGAGTACCAGCAAGCAAATAATGACATGTACATGTGGAACCAAGTTATTTGTACCTAAGTCACTATGTGTTTGCTTGTATCTTCCCTAAAAAGAGTGTTTTTATTGACGATTATGATGATAGAAAACATAGTATAATTACCGTCAACAGCCATGCGAGTATACGGGTCTATACCCCCACAGTAATGAAGCCAGATCTTCAAAGCATGAACAACTACGGCTAACTCCAGGTCATGAGTTGGATAGTGCTCTTCATGGTGCTTCAGCTGATGGGATGCATAAGGAATGACTCTTTCTTCCTACATCAACAAACAAACAATGGTGATACCAGAAGCATCACAATACACATCAAAAGGCTTCTCGATATTCGGTTGAGCTAGGATAGGAGCGGCAGTCAAAAGCTTCTTTAGGGTCTAGAAAGCTTCTTCACATTTAGCTCATCATTTGAACTTGACATCATTCTTGAGTAGCTCAGTGATAGGCATAGCTATTCTGGAAAAATTTTGAATGAAGCGACGGTAATATCGCGCCATTCCCAGAAAACTTCTGACTTGGTGGACAGTAGTTGGTGGTTGCTAGTTCAGAACATCCTTGACCTTGCTAGGGTCAACAGCTACAACTTCTTGTGACAAGACATGTCCAAGGAATTGTATTTCATTCAACTAGAACTCACACTTGACAAACTTTGCATATATCTTATGCTCCCTCAGACAAGTCAAGACAATACGGAAATGTTCCGCATGCTCTTCTTTTGTCTTCGAGTGTATAAATTTGTCATCAGTGTACGTGAACACAAACTTGTTGAGCTCTAGCATGAACAAGGAGTTCATAAGATACATGAAATGGGAAGGAGCATTTATTAGACCAAAATACATGACCAAATACTCATATAGACCGTACCGGGTAGTGAAAGCAGTCTTTGGAATATCTTCCGATCGAATCTTGATATGATGGTATCCATATTGAAGATGAATCTTGGAGAATACCTTTGCACTAGGAAGATGATCAAAGAGCAGATCAATCCATGGTAGTGGATACTTGTTCTTGATGGTTACTTCATTCAACGGATGGTAATTCACACATAACCTCAGAGTCTTGTCCTTCTTCTTTACAAAGATGGCCGGACAACCCCAAGGAGAAGAGCTAGGACTGATAAAACCTTTATCAAGCAATTCTTGTAATTGAACCTTAAGTTCTGCTAGCTCATTTGGAGGCATCCTATAAGATTTGCTGGAAACTGGAGTTGTTCCTGGTTTCAACTCAATGGTGAATTCTACATCGCGGTCAGGCGGTAATCCAGGCAAATCTTCTGGAAACACATCCTGAAATTCACAGACCACTGGAATGTCCCAAACTTCCTCAACTAAGGTGGCACAAACTCTTTCAACTACCATCTAGGGTGCTGGAAGTTGGATGAGAAGTTGAGATTTGCTATCAGGTAAGTTTACCCTTATAGTTCTATTCAGAATATCTATAATAGCTCCTCACTGATACATCCATTCCATATCCAGGATCATATATATATCTTGATCCTTTAAAACTATCATTGAGGTAGGGAAATGTGTCCACCCAATTTTATAGGCACTTGGTATACCATTTCCCTACTACACATACACCCCAGGTAACTGAATAAAGAAATCTTCTTTTGTTCCCTTAATTGGAATTTCATGCTTTATGACAAAGGTACAATTAATAAAAGCATGCGATGCACCAGAATCAAAACGCATAATGGCAGGATGATTGGCAGCAGGGAACCTACTCATTATGACCGGCTCCCCTTCAGGCATATTTCCAACTTGAGTGTTGAATACACGACCAGTTTTCTTCTCCGCCTTGCCCTTCTGAGCATTCTAATTGTTATTTTGATTCTGATTCTGCTGCTATTGCTGATTACCAGGAGCTCTTGGAACAATTGGATTATTCTATTTTGGATACGAATGATCTGGCTTCCCACAATTATAGCAAGGATAGTTATGAGTGTTTTGTGGAGTTGGGATATGAACACCGGGGGCATCCGGCTGATTGGTGTTTTGAGGAGTGGCAACAAGACGAACAACTACTTGTTGCCAGGGTGGATACTAGGGCTAGGGATAGTGAGTGCCAGGATGATGGATAGGATGGAAAATGATTTTCTAGCGCTTCAGGCCACTAGAGGATCCAATCAGCGCACTCTTCTTCTTCCTCTTTGCCTCCTGATGCGCATGATTCTTGGATTTGCAGTCAGCATCCTTTGAATCTTGGTATTCAGGCGTCTTTCAAAGCATTCCTTCTTCTTGTGATCAGTATTCACATGATCAGGTGCATATTGAGAGAGATGATTGAATTGAGCCATATATTGCATCACCGTAGAGTCCTTCTGACGTAGTGCAAGGAACTCGTCTAATTTAAGGGCCATGGCTCCGGCCGAGATGTAGTGAGCATAAAAGCCTTCACAAAACTTGGCCCATATCACATGGTGGCCCTTGGGTGGAGCAACAAGGAAATTAGCCTACCAGCATCCTATAGCTCCTCGCAACTGCTGAGCCACGAACAAGGGCTTTTGATAATGGGTGCACTGGATAAGGCTGAACTTCTATTCAATTCACTACTACACAAATTTTATTCGTGGTGGGTGCTGACAATTCCTAACGCAATCACGAAGGCTAGAGATATCGTTGGCAACGGTGCCAGCAAGCTTGTTCACAATTCCTAACACAATCACCATGGCTAGAGATATCCCTGGCAACGGCGCCAGAAAGCTTGTTGACAATTGCTAACACAATCACCAAGGCTAGAGATATCCCCAGCAACGGCACCAGAAAGCTTGTTGACACTAAATATGGCAAGGGGGTAAAACCGCAAGCGCACGGTTGTCAAAGTAGCTTTCACCTAGGTGTATACCAAGGTATCGATTTCCATAGGGAACGTGAGTATTCTACTATGAATCAAGGTCATCCTAAGATAACTAGATGTTTGGGATAAATAGGGTAGAGAGGGTCTTGATGGCAAAGGTTATAGATCAAGGTAAGGTCTACAATGATTGTTCACTTCGGAGCTCTGTTTCAGTCAAGCACCACAAAAGATAACTTGTGCCGTTACAGCTTTGGGCCCTACGCTTTAAAAACTTGCACAAACACGTGGTGGACTACAGAGACTAGATGGGGTTGTCACCACCCACTAGCTACCCCACACATCCGAGGAGCAAGCAGCACACACTGGTAAACGATAGGCTAAGAACCACGCCTACACTATAGCTTACTACTCTAATCTAGGTATACCAAAGATAGACTAGAGCACTCAAGTAAATGAACAATGTACCAATGAACAATAGAAGTAGAACTCTTACAGAGCCAAGTACCTTAACCAAGAAGAATCCCAAAGTGGCTCACTTGGAGGAGACTCGCATCCGTAGAGATACACGCCGAAGATGGTGCCGGCAGGCCCGGCACTCCTCCAGCTTCTCCTCACTCTCTCCCTCACTTTTACTCCTCACTAGGAGAGCTCTAAGGCTATGACTCTCATGTGGAGAGTGTGTATCTAGTGGTTGTCCTCTTACAAGTGAGGTAGAGGGTCCTATGTATAGTGGAGAGGTAGAGTAGGGGCTACTCCATCGCCACGTCATCGATCCACGTGATGTCCATCGGCCTTCGTTGGATCAAACTGACCTCCAACCGCCATGGGATCAACGGTGGGGGAAATTGTGTCACATGGGGCAGTGAACCGACTCGAGTAGGGCGGCGAGCGCCGTAGATGTAGGGTGGCTGCCCCTCTTGATTTGAGTTAGCGCCTCAGATGCATTCCTAGCGGTCGGTAGAAGTTGAACCGACTTGGTCCTGGTTGGTTTGGACACCGACTCCACCGTGGAGGGTCGGTAGCCCCACTTGTCAGGGCTACCGGACCAAAAATGATCCACTCTGGCCCAAATGACATGAACAAGCTTGGATAGGCTTGGTTCGAGAGCAACTGGACTTTGGCCATGATGATTTGCCGAGGTGGTCAGGGCGGGCGCCATGTGGATAAGGCGGGCACCCTCCAATTTGGGCCAAATGTGTTCATATTTGGTGAGCATGTAGGCCTCTCAGTTAGCTTTCCAACGCCTAGTCGTTTGCCTAATTCCGAGTCCGGATGCATCCTGGGTGCTCATGTTACCCGAGACTGCTCCTGCAGCCCGTTCTCCAATCTTCGGAAAGCGTAACCTTATCGTCCGACCTCCGATTTGGGTGAACCAAAGCTCCATTTCAAACTCCTAGACTTGGTGTAGTCACAAGAAGCATGGATGAAGCCTTTTCTCCTTATATATCGCCGTTTTGTACTTACTTTGCACCTACACTCACATAGCCATCACAACTTGTGGAAATGGTTAGGAATAAAAACTATGACAATGGTTTGTATCATTTTTATGACCAAATTAGGCATTGTTGACGGTATAAGATGGCATGTCAAGGGCCGTCAATAGTGGGCATTTTCGATTTACCAAGGCGGTTATGGCAACCGCCTCGAACCATAGGTCATGGTAAATAGGATCTTTTTCGAGGCGGTTGCACGCCCGTCACAGTAAATCAAATAAAAAATTCAAAAAAAATCAAAATCCATGGACAGGCCCAGCGAGCCCATGCACGGGCCCGCCAAGCCTATCCATCGTTGGCACCACTGCAGCTCGTCGGGGTCCGGCCATGTGCTGCTGGATCCGGTAACCAGACGCTGGACCTCGCCGTCCCGTGCCAGATCCCCGCCATCGGTGTTCGAAAAAGCCGCTGCCGAGTCAACGTGCCGCCACCCGGGGCCACCGCCACATGGGCCGCGCTGGCCGCGCCGCCACCCGGCAGGCACTCTCCCAACGCGTCGCCACCCGGCGGGCACGCGCCTCTCGCCGGCAGCGCCGCCGCCCAGCGGGCTCGCTCCGGCCGTGCCGTGGCCACGCGAGCTTGGGCTGGCCACGCCGCCACCTGGTGGGCACGCGCCATCGCCCCGCGAGCTCAGGCTGGCACGCACCGGCCGCGCCGCGCACCCTTTGCACGGAAGAGAGAGAGAGAGGGAGAGGGAGAGAGAGGGTTGCGGCTGGGACGGAGAGAGTGAGTAAGTGAGGCTGAAACCCTAGGTGCTACTTATATATCGAGACAACTAGTGGGTCGGTGTGGGCTAATGGGCTGGGCCTGATTTACCAAGGCGGTTAGGTTACATTGTCCGCCTCGGTTAATCTATTTTGCGAGGCGGTTACGTAAGGAAGACCACCTCGGTAAATATATATTTACCGTGGCCGGCATTTCAAGGATAACTGCCTCGGTTAATCTATTTTGTGCCGCCTCGGTTAATAGAAAAACTCTCTCTGTTAATGCCGACATTAACCAAGGCGGTTATTCTTCCTGTCCGCCACGGAAAAAACCAAAATGCCTCGCATAAGATTTTTTGTAGTAGTGATTGTATGGAGCCAATTATCAGCTTCAAGTGGCTCATCAGCTTTGGTGAACACAGGTGGACGGGTATCTGTGAAATTGACGTATGTGGTTTCATTCCTATTGTTTCTGCCATGAGGATCCCCTTGGTTAATTGTTCTGATTTTGGGCTAACAGGGTGGTGGCATTCACCGATGCTGCAATAACATCTGCTGGAGTTGGTAGGACGGGAGGTGGATTGGGAGCCTTGCCCCCACCCTAGGATGTCCTAGCTTTATCATTGGCATAGAACCAGCATCTGTGGATAAGAAAACCACACTTAATTTACATATATTACCTAAGCCTTGAAAAGTACATCACACACTACACGAGTTACATTATTTAAATACACATCTTGTGCTTAGGCAAGATCCCAGTTCAGCAGTTAACTTAAAACATAGACAACTATTCTACATGTCCCTTCCTAAGTCACTTCGCCCATCCTAGGCACTGGCTTCGTCCGGCGAGTTGCTTCCCTCGCTTGAGTCATCCACTTCAAGATCCACTTCATCCGACAAATTATTGGGATTCAGCATGGCATTGAGCCTGTGTACCTCCTCATGCAGATCCTTATTGTGCTGCTAAATGTCCCTGACATAGGACTCTGGCTCATGAACTTGTCCCTCCCCGTGCCCAGCCTGGTCCCTCTCCGCCATGACATTGCGTAGATGACTCTTCATCTGGCAGACCTGAATAGCATCCATACAATAACCTTTGGCAGCCTGAGCCAGCCTCTTGGACAGCCTTTTAACTTTCGCCAGGAGATCGGCCTTGCTATAGCTTGAATCAACTCTTGGCGTGATCTGATGGCGCGGCACACCTTGCGAGCCGTCAACTTTGTGCGGGCCATCTGTAGAGGGTAAGTTCAGGATCGGTTAAGAGGAATTACTGGTTAGCAAGAATAGGATTGGTTGTACTTAACCTATACCACTTTAAGAAGGAAGGTAATTATTAAGTTAACAATCACGATGCATGAATCGTACTTACGAAACAATCATACAATATACAATAAAATAACCATAATAATAGCTTTTAGGACATAAGGCAATTAAACATGCTAATCCACAACTATACTTTTCTACTTAACAGTGTAGCATCTATAAATAAGACAAGGGCATAAGCAATTTGGACCAAAATAACAAGTTAATTATTGATCTGAAATATTTTGAATTTTTGCAAAAATAACACTACAATAGCCTTGGCAATGATAGCTCTGGTACCAGCTGTAACAGAACCTCCTAAATTATATGGCCCACATGCGCCTACTGTTGTCCCAAAGACCTCCGACAACTGTGCACGTGACCCAAGTAACTTAAGGGGGTCTGCCGGGTTTTCACGGAAACCCGTATCTCTAATAGGATCTCATTACGAAGCCATTGCAGGATTACAACATTTCATACAAAATATACATCAGAGTACAAGTGCGGAAGACTTACATTACTTAATATTACAAACTAGATGTTCCAAACTTAAACATAGGTGTGAATATTACAAATCATATCAAAGTTGTAGTAACAGTAGTGGAGTAGCACTACTACATAAACTTTAACCGTGGTGGTCAAAACAGATTAACGGTGGCGGTTTTTCCAACCGCCACCAATGAAAGGTCACGGTTAATGAAGTATTTTCGGTGGCGGTTTTTTCGACCGCCACGGTTAATGAAATAAAAAACAAAAAACATGAGAAATCCAGGGAGAGGCCCACCGAGCTCATTCGGGCCTGCCAAGCCCATCCAAGGTCGCCGCCGCCGCCGCCACGGATGGATCCGGCCACCACGGTCGCGGATCCGGCCACCACAGCCACGGATCTGGCGGCCACGGGCGGATCCGGCCACCACGGCCACGGATCCGGCGGCCACGGCCACGGATCCGGCCACCATGGCCACCATGGAAGGAGGAGGTGGGGGCCTCGAAGGTGGGACGCTGCGCCGCCGCACCGCAGGCTAGGGCTAGCCGCGCCGCCGCCCCACCACGCCGAGGGCTCGGGCCAGCCGCGGGCTCGCGCAGGCCAAGCCGACGCACCGCGGGCACGCGCCAGCCACGCCGCTGCGTCGCTGCGCCGCCGCCCCGCGGGCACACGCTGGCCGGGGGCTCTGCACGGGGGAGAGAGAGAGAGGCTGAGAGAGAGAGTAGCGGCTGTTGGGAGGGAGAGAGTGAGTGAGTGAGGCTGGAGAAAACCCTAAGTTCCACTTATATATCGAGACAAGTAATGGGTCAGTGTGGGCTAACGGGCTGGGCCTGATTTAATGAGGCGGTTCGGTTACGTTGTCCGCCTCGGTTAATCAATTTTACGAGGCGGTTACGTAAGGATAACCGCCTCGGTTAATATATATTTACTGTGGCGGTCATTTTAAAAATAACCGCCTCGTTTAATATATTTTGCGAGGCCGTTAAATGTAACCGCCTCGGTTAATAAAAAAGTCGTCTCGGTTAATACTGACATTAACCGAGGTAGTTTTTTTCCTTCCCGCTGCGGAAAAAATCAAAACGGCTCACAGAAGATTTTTTGTAGTAGTGTAGCTTATATACACAAGCAATCCTGTGAATTAAATTTATTTTAGTTGATGCACATCAAAATGGACTAAACATGAATGCTTTGTAATGCATATGATGACATGTCCAGTTTTAGTGTTCAGTAACACAAGAGGTGTTACAATTTTCAACCATCAACTAAATATGAATCAAGGGCATAAATCAATACACAACATAAGTATAGGGTTTAATTCTAACAAGTTCCATGAGTTTTGATGTTCTCTCTTATTTTGAAGGGCATTCAATTTTTCACCATATATAAAAGTATCTTAAATGAGGAATTGGAGTTCAACATTGCGTAGAGCACATCGAGACGATCGAAATGGACCTACAGTTTGCAATATTTGGATCCCAGAGAGAAAGATATCGAACCTGCAACGAACACTGACATAGGAACATTCTAGAAGACACCACAAGACACCCCACCGAAGGAGGCACCCACCTAGCATAGGGGGAGTTTGGCCGAACTCACCCCCAATTCGGCCGAACCCTCTAGAAAGTCGTTTCATCTCCCCATTTTGTGGACTCTTCCACTGCTTTAGGGTTTGCAAATCCACAGTTGATCAAGGTAGGCTTGATCTGAGGGCTATGGTGCATCCTACCTCCCTATATAAGCAAGCCCCTGGCATCTGAATCAATCCATTCTATTCCATTCAATTATATGTAAAGCCTAATTGAGAGGTGTCCCTAGAAAGGATAACCTCTCAATAGGATCTACACTTCAAAAATAGGGAGAGAGGAGAGGAGAGAGATCTGAGGAGAAGCTGGCATGTCAGGACTCTCCATCACCTCGTACCTCAATGGATCGTTGATCTATGAGCTAATTCCAGGTTCTTCTACTGTCATTTTCATATTCTCTAGTTAATTAAATTATGTTCTTTACTTTATTTTACTTACAAGAACTTCGCATGTATTTGATAGGTCCAAAGAGGCTAGAGGGGGTGAACAGCCTATTAAAACTTTTACAAGCAACACTTGACCAAAGAGTTAGATCAACAAATGGCGAAGCGAGTTTTGCGCTATCCTATTCAAAGATGCAAGCCTTCCTAACCGTTCTAGCTATATCTCTAGAAGCACACACAAGCTAGCCTAGGTTGCAACTATTTTACTCCTAGCTAGACAAGCAAACTAAAAGAACTACTACACAAATAACATGCTCGAAGTAAAGGGATAGGTAGAGTGGTTATACCGCCGAGTAGAGTAGTTCACTAATCACCCGGAAGAATACCAATACACTCGAAGGTGATGGTCACAATTAAATCCAAATCAACACAATGGATACAATGAATTTATCCCAAGGTTCACGTGCTTGCCAGCACACTAGTCCCCATTGTGTTGACCACTACTCGGTGGTTCGGTGGCTAATTGACAACCAATGTCAAGCTCAACCAATGAGTGCCACTAGAACCTACCATGAGCAAGGTAACTCAATGACATGAGCAATCCACTAAGGTTACATTTGGCACTCCATCGGGGAAGGCGCCAAACCCCTCACAAGATCACCAGGAGTGGCCGGAGACAATCACCAACTCTGCCAAGCTCCTTCGCTGCTCCAAGACCGTCTAGGTGATGGCAATCACCAAGAGAAACAAGAGAAATCCGCATCAACAACAATCACCAAGTGCTAATGGATGAACTAGGATGAACAATGCACTTGGATTAAACTCTAGCTCACTATGAATGAGAATGAAGTGATCTACGTGAGTTAGAGTGCTTGGAGGGTGCTCACAAGGTGTAACAACAAGTTAGAGAGCCAAGAGAGTGAGCAAGAACCGGCCATGTGATATTTATAAACTTCCACAAACACACATAGCCGTTACCCCCCTCTGCGCACCGTCGGACGCTGAGCGTCGGACGATAGCGCGGAGGTGTCGGACTAAAAATCCATGTTCGATGCTCTACCACTGGCGAACCAGCGCATGCCACGTGTACATCTCATTTGAATTCGACCATTGGCACACAACGGCTAACTGCTCGTGTGCTCGGACGCAGTCATCGGACGCTAAGCCGGGCAAGTGTCAGAGCAACGGTTTTCACCGTCCGACGCTTCCAGAGAGCACCCCGAGAGCACAAAACGCGTCGGACAATGTCCGACGGTGATCGTCAGACAAAACGTCACAGTCCAACGCTCTGAAACGAAGTTTCCCGCGTGCTGTCAGCTGCGTCAGACGATGAGCGAATAGTCTGACGCTCGGATTTTGCCCATCCAACGCTCTCTCTCACTGGACAACTGGGTTGGCCGTCGAACGCTTGGAAATGGTCTGACGCCTAGTGTTTCTGAGCGTCCGACGCTTCCAGAAACTACCGAATCCTGCCTCACAAGCTCGGTAGGAGGAAATTAGGAACCAAACCCATTTTACCTCTCAACCTTAACCGTGTTTTCAAATGTGCGAACAACATAAAGTGATTTACCAAAGAGTGTAGGGTGTGATAACATTTTCAAAGCAAATTCGTGGATTTTAAGTTAGTGCACTAGATCTAAATGCATATGCTGAAAGTAATACATCTAGAGGCACTTGATGACCGAGATTGCAAATGATTTTCTCCCCTCTTAATAGTACGGTCATCTAACCTAAATGTGATCACGCTCTCTGTAGTGTCTTGATCACCAAAATGGAAAGAGCCCTATGAGTTTCACCTTTGCCTTGAGCTCCATCCAATTGTACCAAGTGTTGAAGCATTTGATCTTCATATTGATGGGCTTACTCCAAAGACTTAGATGCCGTCATAGCTTCTGTAACACCCAAAATTTTGCATTCTTTTAAATAGTGGGAATTTATTTAATTATGCAATTAGTTGATCATTCTAATATAGGGAAATTAATATTTATTGAGATATAAAATTAATGTTAGGCCATATACATGTTTGTTGCATTCATGCTGGAGCATGTATTTTTGTATTGTTTGGTTTATGATTGAGTTCAAATATTCAAAACCCAATTTGAAAATCCTTTTGGAAAATGAAATTGGAAAATGGAAAAGGTAGTAGAGAAGAGTTTTTCCCCCTCTGCTCAATCTGGCCCGAGAGCGGCCAGTTGGCCTGCTTAGCCTGCCCTCTCCCCCTCTCTTTCTGATGGGCCCGGGGCTACACTTTGGCCCAAGCCAAAGCCCAGCAGCCGGCACAGCCTAGCCAGCAGGCCGCGCGGGCGCCCTTCCCCTTCTTGTATGGCTGACAGCCCCAGTCCACGCCTCAGTGTGACTGAGGAGCGGGACCCACGGTCAGCCCCTTCCTTCTCCACCTCCCTCGCCGCGCGAACAGATCCGCCGCTGTTGTGTTCATCCGCCGCACTCCGAGCACGTGCGCACAGGGGGTTCTCCCTTCGAGGCTGACAGCCTGACCCCACTCCAGTGTCGCTGCCGTGCTGGCCCCACCGGACGGCCTCCCCTCCCCTGTTTCCTCGTGGCCGCGCCGAGTCCGCCGAGGAAGGAAAACAAACCGAGCCGAGTTCGTTGGAGGATTCGTCTCCGATTCGATCTCCTTCAATCTAGCCTTGCCCTGGGACTATTTAAGTCGAGGCCTCACCAAGCAGCCACCACGCAACCCTAGCCGCCTCTTCTCGCCGCCACTGCCGAGCTCCCGCGAGAACCGAGCAGCCGCCGCCGCCGCGAGCAATTAGCTCGATACGCCACCAATTTCCTCCCGGTAAGCCTTTGAGGAGCTTCGCTGTGATCTTGTGAAGTTCCCGAGCACTTCCCCCTTCGATTTGTGCACTGACATGCCTCTGCCGCCATTGCAGAGAGCCACCGTCCGCCGGGTCACGCCGCGAGCCATCTCCGAGTCGATTTCCGACCTTCCCATCACCCTAGGTGAGCTCGCAATGCTCTGCTCTTTCTCCCGGTACCCTTCCTGATCTATTTCATGCACCGAAGGCCGAGTTCACCTTCTCCGGTGAGCCACCAGCCATGGCGCCGCCGTGACCGGCTCTGTTTCCGGCCGGCCGCCGCCCTCATCCCCTCCCCTTTTAATCTGAGCCGCTCGATTTAAATCCAGCGGCCCAAATCGGCCGATACCGGTTCGTCGGGCTGATTTGCAGAAAGGCCCCCGTAAGATTTAATGTTGAAACCCGCGGTCCATTGCGCATTCTGTAGTTTACGTTTTACAATATAGAAAGCGTATTTCAAATTGGGTTAATTCAAAATGTGTTTTCTGATTTTTGATTTTGGAATTAAAACTGATTCGTTTATAATTTCTCCATTTTAGATCCGATTTGAGCGATTCAAATTGCGTTAGATTCGTAATTTGATGATCTACTAGTTAGTACCACTGTTTCATATGTTATTAACTTTTAAAATTCGAGATTATATTTAATCTATTATTATTCTATTATAAATCTTGTAAAATTCATATCTTCCTCGTTTTAAATCCGATTTGCGCAAACTTTATATCGATGTGATCGTAGCGACATGTAGATTTGTTTTATAACCTTTTTAATTTATTTTCTCTCTGTTGGTGTACTGTTCTAATGAAAACTCTTGTTTGTATGCATGATTGCCCCTGTATGCGTGTGTGTTGTTATGATGGATCGAGTATAGACGGTGAGCTTTACGTGGGTGATCAAGATCAGTACTTCGACAACCCGGATCACCAGGAGTTTGCTGATCAAGGCAAGTATTAGTATGGATCATTCTTGTTGTCCTATTCACTAAATAAATAATTGCATTTGCATGTGTCTTCCTTGTTAACCATAGTTACTTCCTAGTTTTGTTATCCTGTTCCTTGCAACCTATGGTATTATGCATATGGTAATTGATGCTAGTGCATTATTGCTATCATGATCATGTAAACTGATTAATTGAATATGCAATAAGGATTAAAAGATGCCTTTTTAGCAACATGGAACTAGGGGATGGGGGCATAGTTTTGTGATGTTCCATATCCTTCCCCCTTGGTAATGATCTATCAGCAAAACCTGGGACTTACAGTGCAACTATGAGGGCTACATGGCTCTGGTTTTAGCCAAGTATAGGTCCTTTTTCTAGCTTGTTAGAGGTTACCGAAAGGCGTGATGGGGCCTGACGACTCGGGTATAGTGCGGCTCCTGTCCGAGTGTGTATAACCTGCGTGACCTTGTGCCACGAAGAAGAGGGCTCTACATCTGCTTGCCGGGTCCCTAACGGCCCTAACTTGTTAGGCATAGTACTTTGAAAGACTTCATAGTGAAACCCTGCTCTCTCACCTTGGTAGTGTTATGGGAGTAATTAACCCGAGCAAATGGGAATCACGGCTCATAGTGAAAGTGCACAACCTCTGCAGAGTGTAAAACTGGTATACTAGCCGCGCTCACTGTCACGAGTGGCCCAGAAAACTCACGGAGTAGTTATTTTTCAGGGTGATGTTTACTTGTTGCTAGTCTATTTATTGCTACTCATTAATTATGTTTACTATGATCATGAGAATGGGCTTATTAACTTGTTGCTATTCAAATGCATAAAAGGTGATTAATTAAAAGCAAACAGCTGTTAAACCCGTGTCAACCCTTTTGAGCCTCATGAACCCATGCTAGTCTTGTTGAGTACGACATGTACTTACGCTTGTTTATTTTTCATTACTTGGTTAAAAATCCCGGATGGGTAACAGATGGTGATAGTGATGAGGACTACCCAGAGGACTACTAGACATGTGCTTCACCAGTCGACATCCCTGTGCTATGGAGCTACCGCGAGAGTTATCTTTATTTTTCGCTGTGTAAAGACTTTGATATTATTCGCTATGTATTAAACATTGGTTATGATACAATTTAAGCAATTTGTTGGCTTATGTGTGTGACTGATCTCTGGGCGCACATAAGTTTATGCATCCCATTTTATCCTTAAAATTGGGTGCGACAGATGGTATCAGAGCCGTGTTGACTGTAGGACGCAAGCCTAGTTAGCACTGGATAGCCCTTAGCTTTATTATCTCTTTTTACTTGTTATATTAATTTGTTACAAGTTTTTGCTGATATCCTACCCTTGTCCATTGCAAAATTTTGACTTAATCTTAATTCTTGTAGATGGCCAACCTTAAGCGCACTGCTCGCAAGCGTGTCATGCCACCTAAGAGGTACCTTCAGCGCTTCATCTCTGGCGGACGTGTTTCCCGATCGGAGGTACCCATGGAAGATCCCGTGGAAGACGTACCTGTGGAGGAGCCCCAGCAGGAGGTGCCTGCAGAGGAGCCCAGTGAAGAGCCCTTGGAAGACAGCTCCGAAGACGTACCTATGGAGGACCCTCAGGAAGATGAACCCGAGAAGGTGGAGCTGCAGGGCGACCAGGATTGTGCTGGCGACCCTGATGACGAAGATGATGGAGGCGACTCGGATGACTCCGACGACCCCGATGACGACGGCGACGACGATGGAGACCAAGGTGGAAACCCCTGGGTGGGAATGATTCACTATGATCATCATGGTGATGACTACTACCACCCGCTGCTCCTCGACTTGGTGCGCCGCTTCTACCCCAACGCCTCGGTGCTGTACAAGACGGAGCACTGGAAGCACCCAGACTACGCCGACTACTATGAGACGAAGGTGTACATCAAGGAGGGAAGCCAGGTGAAGAATATCCACTATGCTGTCTCCGTTCGACTCTCCAAAGCTGCCGCCATGTATAACCGTGACAGAACCGACCAATTAAGCAATATATATAACCATATCCTGTTTCACATTGCAATTAAGCTCTTCAACCATGTATAACCGTGACAGAACCGACCAATTTATAAGAGCACAAGTACGGCGATAGCCATCGAAACAGCTAAACAACCACACTTGAGCCCATATAAACCCGGTAGTCCATGAAATCTCGAAGGATTTCAAACCAAACAATAACACAACCAAGATCGTACATGGTTCAACAACACACATCCATATTACATAGATTCACAAATATGGAGTTCGCACTCAGTTATTACGTCATAGGGTTTAAATTTATGTAGCAGAAGCAAAATGGTTTCAAACTAAGTCTTAAACACCCTTGCTTATTTAAATACAGTGCCAGAAGGAAAGAATACCTAGATATATATAACAAGTTGCCCAAGCTTCACTCTTCTTCCACAGCCAGGTAGAAGGAATGTTTGAAATACCCGTAATATACTTGTCCATCTACAACAATTTAGGATAAACCCTGAGTACTCAATTGTACTCCGTAAGACTTACCCGTCTTACCAAATAAAGGACTCTCAAGGAATATGCAAGGCTAATTGAGTGGAGTTGGCTTGACTCATTTGCATGGAAAGCCATTTCTAGTTTAACTCCATGATTGTTACTAGCAAAGGCTTTTAGTATTTATAATTCCTCACTTCTAACTTAGCCACTTGATCTAAATCAAACACTTGATTAGTTCTAGGCATGCAGTATAATATAACCACAGCAATTTGGCATTTTCTTCTTATGTAACCAAGTTCATGTTTAGAATTAACCATTTCTACCATGAGGGAAGATCAGTCCAGTTTCTTACTATCCAGGAGAGATGGCGATTCGAATCGATTGCAAACTAGCTGGCGATAAAGGCCAATTACAAACCCAGACAGACGTGATCAGGGTCCCTTAGGTCACTTTTGGTACTATTTGGGTTCAGTCGTGGGTTTGGTGGGAGTCACGTACACTGAGAGACTGACTAGTGGCCAGGAAGCTCAGGAATCCACCTGCCCATGGTCTCATCTAGCTCCCAAACATCCTCCAGGATCCAGTATGCCAACTGAGACCACCAACTCTTGGCCCAAATAGAGCTACTCGGCTTCGCAGTCGGAATGACTTATTCGGCTAGCTAAGTGATGGCGTCTTTCAATCTCGACTGAACTCCAACAGGGATATGTTCCTAATTAACTTGGCGAGGATTGGTACGCAACCAAGACCACCATGCCTTGTTGTGTCCAGATCATCATCCCGTCCAAACTCAATTCATCACTCAACTCACATGGCTATTTCACTATAGCAAATATAGCCAACCGTGCTTCTCACTTTCTAGTTTGGTGATCGGAATCACAATATCTACCGGTTCTAAGCAAGACTGAGCAGGAGAGATGATCCTGAACTTACTTAGGTGATGATTATAAAGTTGTCCAAGGATATTAGTAATACGTCAACGATTTCAGAGCAACTCCTATACTTAATGCAACAATTACTATACTCAAGTTCATTAATTATAAAATCATAGGAGGTGGGAAATGTATCGGGGCTTGCCTAACAGAAAAGAGAAAGACTGATGGTTAGGGCACTTGGGCAAGTCAGCATCTTGTTCGGGGGCTGGGGTCTCTTGAGGAACTTCCTCCTTCTCTGGATTCACCTCCGGCAACACCAACCCCTCCAACAATCCTGTATGCATGATTATGCAATGAATGCTTGAAGCCATGGTGACTTGCACAGTGTTAAACACGATGCATATGTATGCTTCCATGAAATGCAAGTATACATTCATTTGTTGTTTACATTTACTGAGTACATGTACATTTCTTCTCTGGTGGATCTATATTCATCTCCTTATAATAAGTGAAGGTGGATTTCTTAGGAACTAATCCTAGTTCATATACAAGCATAAGCATAGTTTATGGAAGTTATACAAACTAACCAAACCACTTTAGAACTTACTACCAATACCCTCAAACTCAACTCCAGTAAACACTCCAGCAAGTAAAATACCCACTGAAATGATCAAAGGAGCATCCAAGTTATGCAAGTTTAATTCAAATAAGTGCTTAATTGCCTAATTAGTGGGCTCATTAATAACTGGGGTTCTCTTTCTAGAAAATTCTAGGAAAATTTCAGTAGATAGATCAGGTCTACATGAGTTCACTGTTACAATTTCAAAGCATTTGAATACATACTCTGGCCTACACAAGCCAGCAGGCTGAACTTGGGTGGAAAATACTTACAACAGTGAAAAGTATCAAACAACAGAATTCTTATTTTCCTTATGTCTTTCAGCACATAACAAGATCACAGAAAAATATTCACACTCATATCCTTTATATATATATATATATATATATATATATATATATATATTTTGTAATGAATTTCCTAAGAAAACTAGCCCTACTTAGCCTTAAACAGCAAACCCTATTTCAAACAGTGTAAATACTTAATTTATATTTTTCACAGGTTCTACACATCATAACAAAGCTACGAGAAGTAAAATCATATTTTTATCACACTCCTAGAATTAATTATGCATTTCCCAAGGTTAATACAGGAATATAAATAAATTTCTATAAAAATAAAAATTACATACAACATGCATGTTTTATATTTCTCATAGTTAGGAAAAATCAACAGAAAGCTAAAAAATCTTGTGTCACCTCATTTGGACAAGCATAACTCCCTATATTTTGGAAGCTTTAATTAAACCCTGAAATCAAGAATTAAAAACATTCTGTGAAAACTAGCTAAACCCTAGCTACTACATGTACCTAGATGTGCACACAAGAACAAAATACAAGGACTGATAGTCGGGTCCTAGGTCAAACAAAGCACAGCTACAGCTTCCTGAGATCAAGATGCATCAGATGGCATATCTGGTTGAGCAAACGGCTCACCAGAGCTTGCTTGTCGCCGACAATGGCAGACGGTGGCGCTCGGTGGTGTTGCGCCGGCGAATCACGACCACTAGCAACAAAACCTATCACATAGTGAGCTACAGGGCATCCTAAAGATGCTACGACCCCAATGAATTGAACTATAGAGCATTGAAGCACAGCCTGCCATGTTCATGGCGGCTCGGTAGCGGGTGCATCGCGGCACATCCACATTCCATCGGGTCTAAAGGACTAAGAAGCTCGACTATCTGGTTTTTCCCCAAATTCGATCTAACAGAAACTTAGAAACATCAAACAAACAAAGAAAATAAAGGCTATAATACCCCGGCCACGGCGAGCTCGCCCACGGCGGAGCTCCAGATGTGAACAGGCGGCGGCGAGCGACTCTGGTGGTTCACCAACGGCACGAACAGCTCCAAAACTATGTCTAGGAGATAGAGAGGAAGATGGCGAGGATCTGGTCATAAGGAATCAAACGTTGGCCGGCCGGGAACGATGATTCTCCCCATCGATGCCATGGCTCAGTTGGGTGCTCTCGGTTGGGGAAGATGAACAGAGAGAGAGGATGAACGGAGAGGGCGATAATGGGATTTGGATGAGCTTGATGACCCCTAGCTGCACTTCAGAGGGTTTGGATGCGGTGGAACTCGGCATTGATGACATGGAAGCACGAAGGTGTCGCGGCCCGACGTCGACACGTACCTGCTCGACGACTGAACTTGGGTTCAGTTCAGTTAGCTGAATGAGATTCAGTACTGATCCCAACCCAAAACTTTGATGTCCAATTACTCTCAAACCATGGCGTTTCAAGGGAAATTTCATTAATATGAGAGATAGAGGTACAGGAGGTCTATCACTGATATTAAGATGTTTTGGCTTAATTCAACTTGGTTGAAGAGATATAGATCAACGAAGTACAGTACATCAAAACTGAAACTACACCTATGGTATCAGAGCCGTGGTCACCGTTGTTGTAAGGCTTAACATCCTTCGGTATCAAAATGGCTCACAACAACTTGATCCATCATATGGGCAAGCCACCTCGGTTTGATGGCACAAGCTATGGGTATTGGAAGAAGCAAATGAAAACTCATTTAAAATCAATGAATAGAAAGGTGTGGGAAATTGTTGAGAAGGACTTTGTTGTGATTGACATGAATGATCTGATGAGGACATCTCAACGGTATATGCTATCTCAAGAATCAATATCTCACCATCTACCAAGAAAGACACAAATCATGGTCCAATTACAAGAAACCTTGCCAAGAAACTACAAGAGCAGGTGAATTCGTTCCTCATTGATTTTAATTTGAACACTTCTAAGAATGTTATACTACCTAAGTGTTCTATTTTGATTGTACTTAGGTATATACACAAAGAGAAGGCTGAATTGGACCATGAAGATCGAAGCACTGCAATGAAAAACATGGACCAGTTCGGACCAGTTCGAACCAGTGTGGACCAGTTCGAACCAGTTAAAGAAACAACTATAACTCTTGACTCCTTGAAGCTTTAGAGGTCCATGAGGACTTGTTGGAAAGCTGGTGAAGTCTACGTTCTAATGAAACTGGCCCCACCTCATTTGGATGTCGTAATTAACAGTTATGCTCAGATTAGTCAAGACTGCTCAGAAGTTCCATAGTCAGCATGATTCTCAAGTTGATGTGCAAAACTGTACCAATCTACAATATTTCGTTGTGCATGGCACACATGGTTGGAACCGTGTAAAGTGTTATTTGGAGTTCCCAATAAAGAGTTATTGCCAGATCAATGAAGACTACTCTGGAGGCCAATAGTCACACGAGAGCGCTGTAGGAAACCATTTCGTGGAAGCCTTTATACATTTTTAGTCTTTTCATTTCTATCTTATTTTCACACCTACATAGGAGGGTTGTTCCTAGTATAAATATCCACAAACTCTTAAGCATAGGAAGACTTTTGATAATATGAATACAAACCCTTTTGTTCAGCTCTGTGCTAACAAATATTGAGAGTAATCTCAACCCCTTTGCTCTTGTGTTTTCCTTCGCGGAAATTACAGAAGCGGCCGCGTCATCGGCACCCAATCTGTGCTCCTGGTCCATTGATTTTAGGTTGCGTAGGTTAGTTTCTTTGAGAGTGTGATTGGACGAATCCTTGGTTCAGGCTGCCATATAGAGACGGTGGTTGGCTCCTTGTGCGTGTCGTCAGGTTGCGTTATCCTCGCTGCTTGTAGCAAGTTATCCGGCTGTTCTATAGCTAGTTATCAAGGGTGTGATCCTACGTCGTGAAGATCGGGACCAAGAACCTCATCATCTGGTATCAATGCCTTTGTTGCCACGGTAGGATTCATTATCCCTAGCTACATATATATTTGTGTTCGTCCTATCCACCAAAAGCCACAAAAATATTTTTGCCATAGCCCTTTCTTACAATCCGTTATTCTTGTGAGTTTTGTTAAGTTTCAGTCCATTAGAGTTTTTGTTATAGTTGCTGATCATAATCCTTTGTATGTCTTTTGTGCCTCTTTTATATATCTGAAAATCCCTATAAAACAAAACTGAAACCAGTATCATCCTTCGCGTTAACTTTTATCCTATCAAGTTATAGCAGATGGTTGTGTCTTGTTTCAATCAAAAATTGTGCAAGTGTTATATCTAATCTTTGTGTTTAGTCATATAAAAGAAAGAAAAGTGAAAAGAAAAGGAGCTGAGAAAGTTGAGAAAGAAGAATAGAAAGATCAATTTGCTTGAAGTGCACAAAAGCTGAAACTTTTCATGTCAAGTTGAGCAACCAGTTTGCTATTTGTGTTTGGTGCAAAATTTTGGTTGGGTCTGATCGCAACACTTGCATCCTAATCATATTCCTTGTTTGCATCAATTCTGAAATTTCTTTGCGCGTGTATGATCATTTTACATCTCACTCATATCTTGTGGTTAGCAGTAGGCAGAGAATTCCTAGCTTGAATTGTTACTTAATTTTACAACATCGAGAACTCAGATTGCATTCCTTGTGTCATTATTCCCCACCAAGCTCCACTGAAAACCCACCGTCATAGGAACGCTGATCTTGTATTCGCTTAACCATGACTTTCTTGTTATCACCTCGCTTTGGTCCTCTGTAATCCGCAGGAATACATAAGAGCTTCGGTTGGTAAGAGAGGTGAGATTGTGAGATTTCCATATAATATCCTATACCACATATAAGCTTGTTGTTTTGCATACGTAATAACCATGGCAGGTTGAAGATACACCAATCTTCCATTCTATGGAAGTACCTATCCCGAGGAATTTCTTGATTGGCTAGAGCAAATGGAGATTGAACTTGAAGTCCAAGATTTTTCAGAATCCAAGAAGATATCACGAGTTGTACTTGAGTTTGAAGATTATGCTCTTGATTGGTGGAAGCAATATCCACATAAGCGTCTCATCAAGAATTGGGAAGATTTGAAGAAGGCCATGAGAAAAGAATTTGTTCCAAGAAAATATGGGCTGATTTTGCTTCATCCTTTGGAGAATGTAAAGCAGGGTAATAAATCTGTCCAAGCATATTATGATAAGCTATCTTCTTCTTTGCATCGAGCAAATGTTGTTGATGATGTGAATGCAATGACATACTTCAAGAGAGGTCTTAATCCTAATATTGCTGCTGCAATTGAGGGAAGATATTTTAGAAGTATGCAAGGTCTCTTAAATTGTGCTATCAGAGAGGAGAAGAGAATTATAAAGGTGCAGCAAGACAAGACCACACGGTGCATTAATTTGTGCCATGACTTATGTGATAAGCTGCAGCCCGCTGTATATTCTATTGTTGGTGAGAAGCAGGCATTAAGTTCATGCAAGAAGAGAGGACATGTTATCCCAAAAGTCTCTGCTGTTGATTCTAGTACTAAAAGAGATGAAGATCAATAATTCAACACCAAAAAGAACTTTATTGTGCAGCAAGAAGATAACTCTGTGTCCCTAGTTGATAAGAAAAATTATGAGTTGTGTGATATTGCCTTGAATCATAGTGTTACACCAACCCTTGATATTGCTGCTGTCCCAAAGTGCCATCTACAATCCGAAATTGTGAAGAAAGAAGTTATGGATCTCCCCATCACTAGTTGTATCAATTTTAGGCAAGAACAAGAAGGAAAATCTGCTGCACATGCCACACAAGTTGAGCCAGAAGAAGCCACTATGCAAGTTGTGAAAGATCAACAACTGAGTTGTCAAATTGGAGAACATCTTTCTCTATTGGAGGGTGAATTTTTGAGTAAAGAGTTGAAAGAACATGCTGCAGTTCCACACCATGCAAATCTGAATTTTGATGACAAGGATGACATCATTCCTGCTGCCCTTCCTTGTGAAAGTGTCCACCTTTTTTGTCAAGAGAACCCATTGCAAAGCATGAACACAAGCATTGTAGATCTTACAAGTCTTGTGCCTTGTTCTTATGTCATTTATGGTGAAGATACATGCTCTAGAATTGTCCAGAATTTTCCTATGCAACTTGATGAAGAGTTGGAGCCAAAATGTGATCAAAAGGCTGACAACACTTCATATTTTGAAGGTGCATCTAATCTGAATTTGAAGACTGACCATAGTTTCAGTTTGAGGGATGAATGTGAGAAGGAAGATGTTATTATAGTGCCACCTAGTCCAAGTGACGAATCTGTCCAAGATGAAGCTTTTCATGATGCAACACCTCCGAAGTTTCAAACCGATATTGTTCCAAACTTCAATGTGATGCCATGGTGTGATGTACCATTAGTTGGTGAATTATTGGACAGTGGTGCTGAAAGTTTGTGTTCTTGCAAGCCACCCATAGATCAGGTTGAAAGCAATATTATTGAAGATGATTCCACTTCAACCAATGCAGGTTCAGAGCCGTATGAGAATCTCAAAGATGACTATTTGGCTGCAGCTATGGCTGTCCCAATGCCAATAGAACAGACCAAGAATGATGGAATATATTCATATGTTGGTACCCAAGATGTTGAAGTGATTATGTCTCAAATCCCTTGTGAGAATGAGAGCCACAAAGCCAAATTGAGTAAGAGAGAAAATAAAAGTGAGTTGTATGATTCCACTCAATGTGAGGTTGAGAGCATGAACAATTTGAGTGTGAGAGATACACCCAGAAAAAGAGAGAACTTCATGTCAAAGTATGTCAGGATGATTTAAACACTAACCCACTAGTGTCTACTCTTAGTGTTGTTTCTCCAAACGTGCAGATTTGGAAAGAAGGCATGAAAGAGATGGATGCTCCAAGGACCACCATACTTGCTATGAGGAATGAGAAGGTTGCCATTCTTGAGAACCAACTCTATGTTGTCCAAAATATGCATCACGACAAGAACAAAGGTGAGTTTTCAGAGATGCCAACCATGGTACTTGTACCAATACAAAATCTAAAAGGTAATGCAAATAATTTAGATCTGAATTTACAAAATAAATTGATGAGCCACTGTGATGACAAATTTGTTTCACTTGGAATTGAACATAGAGAAAATCGTTGTGCTGATTTGATAGATTCATATGTTCATGAAAGAGCTGAAATTTTGAAAGTTGAAAAGCATCTTTTAACCAAGCATGATCATTACTATGCTTTAACTGATATATGTGATACTTTACATGGTACTAATATTGATAATGTGAAATTGATTACTCATGCTGAATTTTTTACAAAAATATCTCCTGCTGAATGTGTGAGCTATGTCATGTTTAATAAAATTGTGCAGATTGATAAAATGCTTAAACATTTTCTTGACATATCATATATGAAATATTTGAATAGTACGTATGGCTGCAAATTTACATTTAACTTGATTGGACATTTTGCTGTAAATAAATTCTATGTTTGTGCCCTTTGTATAACATGTGACAAGATTCCTGAATTAAAACTGACTAAAACGAGTAACATATCTTGTGAACTATACTTTTCTAAACTTGATATGAATAGATTGTTTAGTGCTTGTTGTTCAGAACCATCAATGTTATTTTCTTGTCCATACTCCTCATTGAAAGAAGCAAATTCTATACAAACATGTTATACTCATCCACCAAAAGTTTTTCCATCGACATTTGGATCCATGAAGTTTGAAAGGTACATCTCTAAACCGTTGACTCAATTGTCCCATAAGAATCTTTATAATACCAAGAATGTTTCATTCCCATCTTTTGATATATTTGATCTTGCAGAGATGAAACAAGATAACATGTATCACATCTGTGGACTAAAGGAAATTCTTGTGCTGCCATCTTATAATTTATTTTCATGCTCATCAAAACTGAGAAAAAATTTTCTTCAGAGGAATGTAAAATATAAAAATATTAATTTGGATCACAACTTGGGAAATGAGCAAGGTAAATTAGGTGCTGATAACAATTGGTATGTACATCCACCCTCTATTTTGTTTGGACCATTTTTAGGAGAACAAAAGCCGAGGACAGCTTTTCTTGAAGGGAGGGCGGATGATATGACCATCTCAAGGACATCACCATTCACTCCAACCGATAAATATCAATTCAAGGTGAAAGCTAAACTTAGTTCTAAAGCCTTTATGGTTCCACCTACAAGACTACTACTTGGTTTATATGATTACAGATTCAAACACCTTGCTGTGATGGAAGAAGAAGATTGTCAAAGAAACAAAACATGCAATTGTATTGGCCTAGCACAAATCTTAAGCTTCGACGGTTTAGAGTCGAGGACGACTCCTTTTCAAGAGGAGGAGGATGGTGAGGACATCTCAATGGTACATGCTATATCAAGAATTAACAGCTCACCATCCACCGAGAAAGACACAAATCATGGTCCAATTACAGGAAGCCGTGCCAAGAAACCACAAGAGCAGGTGAATTCGTTCCTCACTGATTTTAATTTGAACACTTCTAAGAATGTTATACTACCTAAGTGTTCTATTTTGATTTTACTTAGGTATATACACAAAGAGCAGGCTGAATCGGACCATGAAGATCGAAGCACTACAGTGAAAAACTTGGACCAGTTCGGACCAGTTCGAACTAGTGCGGACCAGTTTGAACCAGTTAAAAAAATAGCTATAACTCTTGACTCCTTGAAGCTTTAGAGGTCCATTAGGACTTGTTGGAAAGCTGGTGAAGTCTATGTTCTAATGAAACTGGCCCCACCTAATTTGGATGTCGTAATTAGCAGTTATGCTCAGATTAGTCAAGACTGCTCAGAAGTTCAACAGTCAGCATGATGCTCAAGTTGATGTGCAAAACTGTACCAATCTATAATATTTCGTAGTGCAAGGCATACATAGTTGGAAAGCACGTCGAGTCTAGTTTCAAACCCAACAAACCGTTCATCATTTGGGCTTCCTAATAAAGAGTTATTGCCAGATCAGTGGAGACTACTCTAGAGGCCAACAGTCACGCGAGATTACTGTAGGAAACCATTTCGTGAAAGCCTTTTCACATTCCTAGTCTTTTCATTTCTATCTTATTTTCACACCTACACAAGAGGGTTGTTCCTAGTATAAATATCCATAAACTCTTAAGCATAGGAAGACTTTTGATAATATGAATACAAACCCTTTTGTTCAGCTGTGTGCTAACAAATATTGAGAATAATCTCTACCCCTTTGCTCCTGTGTTTTCCTTCGCGGAGATTACAGAAGCGGCCGCGTCATTAGCACCCAATCCGTGCTCCTGGTCCATTAATTCCAGGTTGCATAGGTTGGTTTCTTTGAGAGTGTGATTGGACGAATCCTTGGTTTAGGCTGCCGTATAGAGACGGTGGTTGGCTCCATGTGCGTGTCGTTAGGTTGCACTAGTTATCCTCGCTGCTTGCAGCAAGTTATCCGGCTGTTCTACAGCTAGTTATCAAGGGTGTGATCCTACGTCATGAAGGCAGGACCAAGAACCTCATCATGATCTCACTCCAAGAGAAGAAGAGAAGCTTCAAATTCAATCACATTGCTCTCAATGCAATCTATAGTGCTCTTAAGGAGAAGGTCTTTGAGCAAATCAAGGACTTGGAGTATGCTCATGACGTGTGGAAGAGATTGGAAGATTCATATGAGGGCACCACTGCCATCAAGAGTGCTAAGCTATACATTCTCAAGGACAAATTTGCAAGCTTCAAGATGAAGGATGATGAGAGCATACCGGAGATGTTTCACCGATTGAGCATCATCATTAGTGACCCCAAGGCTCTCGATGAGATAATTAATGACAAGGACTTCTTCCACCGGTTCTTGAGATGCCTACCTCCACGGTTTGGGACCTTGGTGAATATCATAGTGAGGGAGGATCTCTCAAAGGTGACTCCAACAAAAGTGCTTGGTAATGTCATGACTCATGAGACATATCGAGTGGAGAAGGATGGAGGAGTCAAGGAAGAGAAGGAGGATGAGAAGAAGGACAAGAGTGAGAAGAAGAGCATTGCTTTCAAGGCTACTTCATCAAGACACAAGGGCAAAGCAAAGAAGCAAATCTCAAGTGATGACGAAGATAGCTCAACTGAAGATGATGATGAGGAGATGGCACTTCTTGTGAGAAGATTTGGAAGATTCATGAGGAAGAAGGGGTATGGTGCAAGGAAGAGAAGAGACTTCACCAAAGACAAGGGTCCAACCATGAGATGATATGAGTGCAAGAGCAAGGTCCACTTGATAGCCGATTGTCCACACAAGAATGATAGTGATGATGAGGATGACAAGAAGAAGAAGAAGAAGAACAAGAAGGACAAGAAAGATAAGAAGATGCAATTCAAGAAGAAGAAGGGGCATTCTTATTCTGTCACATGGGATAGTGATGCTTCTTCCTCTGATGATGATGATGATGATAGTGATGATGATCACAAGATCACCAAGAAGAAGGCCATTGCTAGTCTTGCTATTCCTAGCAAGCCATCACTCTTTGACCCTTCACAGACTTGTCTCATGGCTAAGCCATCTAAGCTACCATCCGATTCTGATGAGAGCGGTAGTGAGAGTAAGGAGGAGGACTTCTCTAAGGAGGAGTTCCTTGACATGTTACGTGACACACACTCTTATCTTAAGAAGAAAGTGAAGGAGTGCAAACAATTGAACAAGAAAAATAAAATTCTTGAGCAATCCTTTGATGAGCTAAGTGCTTCTCATGAGTGTCTAAAGGAAGACCATGAGAACCTTAAGGAAGCTCACTCCAAGCTTGAGAAGGCACACTCTTCACTTTCGGAGTTGGCTAAGTGAGAGGATGTGCCCACAACATGTGACGTAAGTGTGACTTGTGATATTTTTGATACACCTATTGTTGTTGCCACCACTAACACTTCTTATAGCACATCCACCTCTACCTCATCTAAGGATGTTGGTGTCACTTATGATACCTCAATCTTGGTTGAGAACAAGAACCTCAAGAAGGAGGTGCATGAGCTCACTTTAGCATCAGGCAATGCCTATGGTGGAGATGCCCGCTTGCTTAAGTGCTTGGGTAGTCAAAGGTTCTCCATTAACAAGGAGGGTCTTAGCGATACCCCCCAGAAGGGCAAAGCCACCTTTGTCCCTCACAAGACTACTTTTGTGAAGGGCAATAGTGTGGTTTGCTATAGTTGCAAGCAATTGGGGCATAAGGAGCACTATTGCAAAAAGAGGATGATGAAGCAAAGCAAGCCTAATGTGTCATCCATTGGACTTGATTCTTGCTATGTGCTTACAAAGAGTGCAAAATGAGTGAGAGTCAAGTATATTGGTGCACCTAAGGAGAGCCCAAGGAAGAAGGCTATTTGGGTGCCCAAGAGCTTGGTCACTAACCTCCAAGGACCCAAACCAACTTGGGTACCAAAATCTAATTGATTTCTTTGTAGGTGAACTACAATTCCGGAGGGAGGCATTGGGTGCTTGATAGTGGGTTCACTCAACACATGACCGGAGAATCAATCATGTTCAATGCAATCAAGCCAAATGAAGATGGAAATCTTGATAGTATCACATTTGGTGACAACAAGAAGGGCAAGGTTATTGGTCTTGGAAAGATTGCAATTTCAAATGATATGTCTATCTCCAATGTCTTGCTAGTATAGAGCTTGAACTTTAACTTGTTGTCCATGGCTCAATTGTGTGACTTGGGTTTCAAATGCATCTTTGGTGTTGATGATGTGGAGATTATTAGTGTGGATGGAAGCAACTTGGCACTCAAAGGATTTTGGTATGGCAATCTCTATTTGATGGATTTCAATGCTAGTGAAGCTCAATTGTCAACATGCTTGTTCACAAAATCAAGTATGGGTTGGTTATGGCATAGAAGACTTGGTCATGTTGGAATGAAGCAACTCAATAGATTGGTCAAGAATGACATGGTGAGATGATTAAAGAATGTGCAATTTGAGAAAGATAAATTGTGTAGTGCTTGTCAAATGGGAAAGCAAGTTGGAAATATACATCCCAACAAAAGCATGATGAGTACATCTAGAGCATTTGAGTTATTGTATATAGATCTATTTGGCCCAACCACTTATGCGGAAACAAATATGTCTTTGTGATAATGGATGATTACACAAGATACACATGGGTCTTCTTTCTTATTGATAAGAGTGAAGTATTTGGGATATTCAAGTCATTTATCAAGACAAGTCAAAATGAATTTGAAGTGACAATCAAGAAAGTGAGAAGTGACAATGGAAATGAGTTTAGAAATGCAAGAATTGATGAGTGTTGACATCTACTAATGTCACCAAATAAAACTATATAACTTTTAATACAAGAGACGAGATTAGAGATGTATGGTAATTAATTAACTGGTCGTTAGCAACTAGTCACTTATCTATTACCAACATTCTTATGCATGAACTAGGTTGTCATCCCTAATTATATATGCTAAGAATAAATAAAGGTTTCATATATTATTCAATGTGACTAGGCAGAAATAAATAAATATAAACTAAGATCAATTCTGCAAGCGGACAGATAATAATATCATTGTAGCATTTTACCTAGAGTCTATCAGGTTGTCGATTTATATTTATACCACTGGGAAGGACTGGATAAACTTTAATCTGTTATATTGATAGCAACTATATAAAATGGATAAGCGGTGATATCGATGTCATTTACTCTACTCATAACAGGTAGAGGTCACAAGATAATAAAGATAAATAAAGGTGATAAGTATGATCAAGCATCATAATTAATGGATAAACATCAGAGCACTTTCTAGTCATAGTAATAGCTAGCCAATGGATGAACTAAGGAATTAATATCTAAGGTAATTCTATAACTACGTCAATGAATAACTCTAATTAGTGCAATTACATCTAGCAATCATTGTTAGATTAGTCCTATATCATGATCACATGTAAAGGGCATCATCTAGGAAGGATGTGAAACAGAGTCATCACCCAACTTCGCGACCGTGCCTGCTTGCCTACATACGAGGGTTGGACTACAGAGGACTCAACGTAGCTGTCACCTACGTGATCTACCACATGACCCGGCACATCAGGGTGCACTCACAGATAAACAGAATATCTAGACACCACGTCCACATATTGTTCATCATCTACCCAATGATCGTTTGGATAAACGCTATACGAGCAATTACATGAATTCAATAAGATCAAACCAACTATACTAGACATATAATAAAAGTAGACAATGACTATTGTAATCAAGAACATATGAACTATTAAGAACAATGGTTCCCTAATCATAATGAAGGACACAATAATAGAGAAAGAACTAGAACTATACCGAACTCCGCGCTCTAGACAGATGCCGGGGCTCCAGATCCCGCTGAAGAACTAGAACTCCTCTACTTCTAATCTAACTAGGCTAGAACTGTGGACTAGAAGGCTCTTGATGAACTAGAAGGCTCTTGATGGCTTGACCAAAGACTTGATGCCTTGGATGAATGATGGGATGCCTCCAGGGGGGTCTGCCCCTTTATTTATAGACCGGTGGGATGAACGTGCGCCGTAGGATCAAATAGACTTAACCAAGGGCCGAGATGACTCCTCAAAGGCGGTGGAAGAAGACTCCAGAAGACGGAGGTCAAAACCCTAGGGGGGCACCGCCCAGCCCCCCTTGGAGCCAGAAGGCCCCACCTGTCAGGTGGTGGGGCCCCGGTTGCTTCGGGTGTTCTCTAGATGCTTCTAGGGTCCTAATGACGATGTTTCCTTCACGGTTAAGTTTCGTGTCTTTTATGCACTTTAATCCTTCTTTTACGCTTTTTTGGAATAATCCCTGAAAAATACAGATTATGCAAAACTCGTGGAAATTGTCAGTTAAAACCCTAGACTCGTGTGTATTCATATATCCTTTGGTGTCTAAAGTTCTAATAAAAGTTGACATTATCCATCGTCAACAACACCCCCAAGCTTACCTTTTTGCCAGTCCCATGGCAAACAAACTAAGCCTAATTACCAAAGTATTTGGATCAGGAGTTGTTACTATGCTTTCATAGTTTCCATGTACACATGCTTTCAAACAGAGGTTCCCCTTCGGATTAGACAATTACTGCTCTAACCTTCAGACTTACCCGTTTTACCTTTAACTATGGCGCTTTACAGCTTTCGCGTAAGTCTTGAGTAATCGAGAGATAGAACAATCAAGTCAAGCACTATGTAGCAGATTCTTCACAGTACCAATATTCCGGAGTTTTTTATAAGTTCGAAATAAAACTCAGAGCTTTGACACCCTCAAGTCCCTCAATATATGTGGTATTTATGGATCTCACTTGGGTAGTAACGATGTCATTCCTCTCTATAGTTAAGGATATAGAGTTGAGCTCATAGGAGTGGCAATAACAAGGATAAGCATACTTGCAATTCATATGTTATAAAGTCAAATAATGGATCCACAGAGAATCGAGGCATACAATCAAACTAAGATGTGCATGTGTATGGAATATGGTGGATAGGTGTATATGTGGTATTTCATGGCTAATACTAATTCTACTTATGCTCTTTTGAAAATAAATCTCTCTTTAAGACTTGCAGGAAACATGGGCTATCTTTATTCTTTTCTCTCTTTCTCTTTTTTTTTCATTAGGGAGGCGGGCATCTAGTACCCATTGTTTTAATTGCTGGGACACTTGTCCATCTTTCACTCCCTTTTCTTTTCATACTTTTGCATAACCACATGTATCCTTTGAATACAAACAATTGGAGAGATAATGATAAGAACTTAGAGCAATTAAATAGGGGCTGTCCTATAGGGTATATCTTTGGGTGTTTTCTCCCAGTGTAGGAGAAAAACATTTTTTTTTATGATGAACACAGATGAAAGTGGAAATGGGTGCGATTACTCCTAGGGTAGGAATAATGCATATGTTGCTGGAGTGTGTAAGTGATCTTAGTTTTAAAAGCATGGCAAGACTCTCATGAGGTATACAACAAAGGTTGACTGTACTCAATGCAAAACAAGCAGCATAAATGTGCAAAGGTTTCCTATCTCTAAACATATCATATATGGCTTTGGTAGGAATTCACACTTTGTCATACAGGAGCTCATCATGTAGATTTAAGTTTTCAAAATAAATCTCCAGAACTTAATAATGCTAGGAATAAGATAAATAGCAGCTCGACCTTCATGAATCATATAAATCAATCACCTAGACTTCGCTCAAGCATATGCGTCCACAAGTTTCAGGTTCAGAGTAAATTCTCAAATTAAAACACAATCTAAAACTCGAGAGAATTTGAGGTTGAAAACTAGGCACTTGGAAGGAATGACAACAAAGCAACTATTCATCATCACCAAGATAAAATTTTAGTATTCATCAATTTTAATTAATTCTAGCCTAGACTGACTCCGAACATATTCTAACATATAGCTAGTGTTTATTTGGTTTTAATGATTATACACCTTTCTAATTATATTTTGATTGGACTCAAAAAGACTCTATGATTTGTGGACCTTCATGTGCCCACATATTTTTGGTATTTTCAGATTTACCTATGATACTATGGTGAACCTTCATGTGCTCACATTTTTTGGTATTTTATGACTATATAAAGCAGACTCAATAATCGCCTAGGTATAATTACCTGATAACTAGGGGATGATCCTCCGGCAAGCTAGATGTTTGCAATACTTGGTGTTTTATGATCTTCAGAGTGAGCTAGCCAGTGGTGGTCCTAGTGGGTGCCACTGATAGACTCCCTTTTCAGTCATAATATTGTTACTGCATTATTATACTCCAACAAGAAAACCAAAACTCGAGGCTTGAATTTAACAAGGGGTTAGCGGTCAGCCAATGAGCAATTGATTATTCTCTGGGTTGATTTTAATTGGCAGATTCTAGCTGGATTCTAACAGGATTCTCTTTTTAGGGTTTTCTAATTTTCTTATGCTACAATCAAATATGTATGCATGCTATATATATTTTTTTATGCCACCACGGAGACTATTTATTCTCATGGGGCTTAGGATTTTTGTAATGCAACAAAGTAAATACAGATGCTACTACCATTTATATATATATTATTTTTATTATTTTTGTTTTTATGCCGCCACAGTAAATATTCCTACAGGGTTTACCAAAAGTGCATTAACATGGGGATTTAGGTTTTATGGTGCAGTAAATAAAGTAGTAAATATTTTTGTTGTTTTATATTTAATGTGCAAAAGTGATTGTACTAATAAATGTGTTAAAGCAAAATTACTAATAAATGCTAACTTAATTAGATAATTACCATTCTGACCTTATGGCTAGTGTACGGAATTTAAAGTCTACCGACAGGACTTAGATAGAGGAGAGTACTTACTTAGCAGGTTCATCGTCTGAAGTTACCTCAGCCAATTCCCTATTTTGCGGTGGTGTAATAGGTACTTCTTCTTTCTCCTTCCACCTCATTTTTGTCTCTTCTGCTTCTCTCTTTTCTAGCTCCAGCTCTTCCTTGTTACACTCCCTTAGGTGTGTTTCTCTTGACTCTTCATCTCTCTTCATCCATTCTTCTCATTGTGCGTGGATCTCTTCCTTCTCTGCCTTAGCAATCTGGTCCGTCCTCTCAGTTTCCGCTTCCCACTCACTCCAGCGTGGTGCTTGTACGGCTTTCTCTTGCTCCTTGTAGCAGTCTTCATACTTCACAATCTTGCCAGGGAATTCCTCCCATCCACAGTGAGGCTGGGCAGCCTGACGGCGGGCTTGGCGTCTTCTCCTGTTGCGTTGCTTCCTGACCTGCTCATGGTTAACAAGTGTTCTAAATTGATATCGTACCTTTCCCGTGGGTAGGTTAAAGTGGATCTGTCCAGACCCGATGTAGATAATAGCATTGGCAGTGTAGAGGAACGGTCTTTCCAAAAGAATAGGTGATTCATCGTCTCCCTGCATGTCAAGAACCAGAAAATCTGCGGGTATATATTTATCTTGAATTCTTACCATAACGTCCTTAACCACGCCTTCAGAGAATCTTAGTGATTGATCTACCATCTGCAACTGAATATATGTTGGGTATAGAGGTAAATCATTAAATAAATCATCATATACCTTTTTGGACATTACATTGACGCCTGATCCAGTGTCGCAGATGGTGTTGGCAAAAGTGGTGTCTCTGATTGTGCATTCAATGATTGGTACACCTAGGTCACCTTTCTTTGTTGGGAATGGTTGGGGGAGCATATGATCATTTTCTGAATTGAGAGCAGTGATTAGTTGAGCAATTTCTTTAGGTACATGCTGGGGTTTGTTCTTCCTCCATCTTCTATTGTTCTTCTTCTTGGGCACTGATTGTTGTTGCTCTTCTTGTTGATGGAATTGCTTCAGGACTAGAGGAGTCTTTAAGATGCGGTTCTTGAACGAGAATCTTTCTTTCTTGTCCTTGATGGAGAGGACAATCTTGGCATATTCCGCATAGATGATGGCTTTGGTTGTGCACAGGAATGGTCGTCCCAAAATAATGGGTGCCTTCTCATCTCCTCCTGTCTCCATGATCACGAAGTCAACTAGGACATATTTGCCCCACTCTGATGACAGCTTCTTCTAGCACTCCCTCGGGGTAGAAAATGGACTGATCTCCAAGCTGCAAACGCATATCTGTGTACAACAAAGGATCACCTAATATTTTCTCATAAATTACCTTGGGCATTATGTTGACACTTGCGCCAAAATCGTAGATAGCTTCTGGAAAGCTGTGACATCCTATGGAGATAGGAATGATAGGTCTCCCAGGGTCTCCCATCTTCTCAGGTAGTGAGTGATCAATCCACTGTATATCTGTAGGCTCAATATGGTATTGGGTTACATTGTGAATATCAACAAGGTTAACAGTTTCTAAATCTTCTGGCTGGCCTAGAATCTTACCTTTCTCAAATGGAGGGATAGCAGCAGCTAGCTGAGCCAATTGTGATTCTAACATTTTATTAAAGCTATGCTGATTCTTTATAGCAAAAGCAAAGGTATCCATTCTAGTATTAATGTTTTCTAAAGATTTATCATTAGAGGCTATCTTTCTAGACATTTGATCTAACAATTTAGATTGACCAGCAACTAAATCTCTTAAAGGTGGAAGATTGTAATTGCTGTAATTATTACCTTGGTTGTTACCTTAGTAGTTACCTTGTCGAGGTTGCTGATTCCATCCTTGGTTTGGCTGGTTCCATCCTTGACCTTGCTAAGGATGATAGTAGGTGTTATTGTTGATGAAGTTCACATCCTCTAGCAACATAGGGCAATTGACAGTTGAATGCTCGTAATCTCCACATTATTCACAGGTCATGCGAGAATCATTAATATGCATGACTTCCTTCTTCTCTATATCGAGCTTCCTCATGATGAGGTCTAGCTTGGCAGTGACCATGTCGGTTTCCTTGAGATGATGGATGCCTCTTCCTCTCTTGTGAGGTTGAGTATGTTCTTCATTACAACTTGGATTTGAGGCCATCTTCTCAACAAGTGCTTTAGCTTCTGGAAGCTTAAGTGTGTTGACGGTGGATAAGCAATAAAAATCCACACTCAAACACCGTCAACAGCCTCGGTTTCGATGGAAGAATAACATAACATGAACATATTTTATCCAATAACTAGTTTCACCTTGTACTCTTAGCCTGTGAATGCAGGGAAGATCAAATAGAGCAGAATTGAGCACTTGGAGCCCAATGTGATGGGTTGGCCGAACCACCCATTTGGGTACTAAGCTGCCACACCTCAACAAATGACTTAAGGAAGCAAATGGAAGAGAGTGGTGCACCTGGAGGGCCCACATGCAGGTAAGTCGAACCATATGTGGGGCCCACCAGGCCTCTGCTGACATGGCATGATCCGTGTGACACTTCTCCAAGCTCAATTCCACCATCAGATCAAAGTTGTGTTTCCAATCAATGGTGGAAGAACAAAGCACATGGATCAAGGCGTGAACCGACAAGATCAAGGCAAAACCACTACATAGCCACACTCTATGACCAGTGGGGACCACGGTGGTGGGCCCACCTTGCCATAGGTGGGTCAGCCGACCCACCCATGGTGGGCCCAGGCCACCGACGTGCTTCACCGCCTTCCTGCATGTTCCACACGTGCTGGTTTAACCACTGCCGTTCATCTGAGGCGGTTACAAGGTCGGTTCATCCAAGGGCCAAGGTGGAAAGGCACACGGATCGCTGACGTGGTACCCCTCCATCTCCTCCTACAAATAGAGGCTGCCTCCACCCTCTCAAGACATGATTCATTCAAGATATAAGTGAGGTTTAGTGTAGTTCTACCTCTAGTAGTAGTTGTAGTCTAGTGTGGGAGTTAGAGTTGAGTCGAGCTACGCTCGGGGTCTCCAGAGTCGTCTGCTGGAGAGTCTGGTATAGCTCTTATATCTTTCTCTTTCTGTAAGACATATTTACTTTAATATAATATTCTTGCTTTACTTTACTGAGTCTTTACTTAGTGCATTACTATTCTAGTAATAGTATTGTTGTGAGTTATCATATTACTTGGTCGGTTTATCTTAGATTGTGATCCTGTAACCAGCTCACGTGTGTAGTTCATCGCCTGTCATAGGGTGCTCTAGTTGTTTGGATCCTAGCTAGAGTAGTACGAATTAGTGTAAGCGTGGTGCTTAGACTAGATCTTACCTTTGAATGCTGCTTGTCGCACGGATTGTTAGTGGGTGCTAGCAGGTAGTGACAGCCCTGTCTACTCTTAGTATCCCTCCACGTGTTTTAGGCAAGTTCTTAAAAGGTAGGCTCCCATAAGAGAATAGGCGCTTCGGGTAGAGGTTATATCCTCTATTGTCTCGCACTATCCCCTACACACTGGAAGTAAGGTAGCAGTCTTAGTCCACCCCGTCCATTTGATAGGATAGATCACAGGAGTAGAGTTTGAATCACAGGAACCTTTCTCACTCGTTGTCCTCCCACCTAGCTATACTACACTAGTTATCTTTTAGCATTTCATTTGTTATCTTTGAATCATCACCTTCCTATCACACTTCGATTACCCCCTCTACACTAGTTGTACTAAGTTGAGATAGATTTAAGGATCTCTTTCTATTAACATTTCTAGTAACCGCTTTCCCTTGGGATAAAATAAATAACGATACCTTGGAATACTCCCGGGTGAAGTGCTACAGTGGTGTATTCTATGCACTTGCGGAATTATCCATTTGACATAAGAAACGCCAACAAGCATTTCTGGCGCTGTTGCCGGGGAAAGCACAGCTAGAAATTTTAATAAGATCGAATCCGGAACCTATCATCAAGTTAGTATCAATTAGTTGTAGTAGGGTTTACCCTTGCCTTTGTTTCTCTTTATTGTGAAGCAAGGCAAAACAAGAGTGGATTTCAGTTTCAAGCCACAACAATAGAAAATCCAGAGACATCCACCGGGAGTCCTCGACATAGTCAAGCCTCCAATTGGAAGTCTGATTTGGCATTGGAACCACTCAAGGAAGGAGGCTCTGCACTGTCACCTAAGGAAGCTATGGCTCAAAAGAGCATCTTCGAGTATTCTGCACCGTCGGCCGACAATGTCGCCACCGGCCCGCAGTTTAGCTTGGGGGATGTCACTTTTGAGCTTAAGCCATCTCTTATCAATATGGTGCAAGACAACACATTCAGTGGAAAGCCCCATGAGGATGCAAATGCGCATCTCCAGAATTTCCTGGAGTTGTGTGGCACTAGTGCTATAAGAGGAGTCAAAGCAGATATCATCTGTCTTCGCCTCTTTCCGTTCTCCTTGCTCTGAAAAGCGAAACAATGGTTCTATGCTTGTCAAGAAGATGCCAACAATTGGACGAACTATGCCAATGCATTCCTCAAGAAGTTCTTCCTGATGGGCAAAACCACTGCTCTTCGAGAAAAAATCTCAGGCTTTACACAACAAGTGGATGAGACGATTCCCGAAGCATGGGAACGTCTCTAGGAATACATTCGGGAATGTCCTCATCATGGGATTCAAGAATAGCTCCTGATTCAAGGCTTCTACTATGGACTAACCCCATTAGCCTGTAGTCACCTTGATGCCGCTGCAAGAGGAGCATTCACTTCACTCAATATCACACAGGCCAAGAACCTGATAGAAAAGATGGTGACAAATCAAGGGTGGAATGAAGACCGACTCCTATCCAAGAAAAAGAGCACACATACCATCTATGAAGTAGATGCAATCTCTGAGAGGATGGATCTCTTATTAAGAAGGCTAGAAGAACGTGCCAACTTCAAGGAAGATCGAGAGGCCATCCAACATTATGCTTCCAAGCATCAATGGAGCCAGGTATGTAGTGTATCCCATTCCGAAATAAATGCTGAGAAGGTAGACGCCATCTACAACAATTCAAAATATCCTCAACAAGGAAGATGGGCGTCGAACTCCAAGTTTCAAGGTAATACAAATTTTGGTAACCATTCATCATTGAAAGATCTTGTCACAAACCAAGCCAAAATCAATGAAAGCATGAATAAAAGGTTGATAGCAAATGACAAGACCCTTGAAACATTAAATGCCAAAATGGATCTTCTTTCTTCCTCTGTAAGGGAACAAATGAGCTTTAATAAAATGTTAGAATCTCGATTAGCTCACCTTGTTGCTATTACTTCATCTCCTAAACATACTTGCAATACTTCAAATATCAATGCGGTGACCACGAGGGGAGGTAAGTCCACTCGCGATCCACCACATCCTACCATGGCAGGGAAGGCTGCAAGGAAAGACAAGGAAGATGAAGAAGAAGAAGAAGAATAATTGCCGCCGCCTGATGACAACACCAAGTTCCAGGGAAAGACAACCCCTCATGAATAATATGACACCAATGTGCTGCTACCTTTCCTAAGGACAAGGAAGCAAACCACCGACGAGCAATTCGGGAAATTCATCGAGGTAATTCATCATCTTTACGTGCATATTCCATTACTTGATGCAATGCAGATACCAACCTACGCCTAGTATTTGAGAGACATCCTCAACAATTAGCGCCCGCTGCCCACAACCGAAATTGTCAAATTGACAGAGGAATGCAGCGCGGCTATATTGAACCAACTACCAATCAAGAAGAAGAGGAACCTGTTAGAACACAAGACCAAGAAGCAGGCATTTGGGTCACTCCACAAGAACTGGTCGTCCTCAACTCCATCCGCAACCGCGACTTTGAACACACCAAGGATTCCGAGACTCGAAGCCATCGACATGACATGGAGTTGCTAACACATCAGTTTGGTGTGCTGCGGGTGGCCATGAGGCTATTCATAACATCACTGCACAAACCCAGCAGCAGCTCCAAAATTTTCAGGAGCAAAGTGGTAGACAGTGGGCTGCTCTCTATGCCCATCACAATGTACCACCACCACCATATATTCCACAGTACCCACCATCATATCCACCACTGTATCCTCCTCATATCCACCACCATACCCACCATGTACACCTCAGTGAGACATCTACAAAAGTGCAAGCTTGGGAGAGATTCTCTCCGCTACTAAGGTAAGTATTCTGTCTCAGTATTTTGTATTGTCGTTCATTTGATGCATTTAAATAAAATAAAATAAAAACACCAAGAATATTTTCTGTCTCATGTATCTTTATCTCCCTCATGGAAATGATGAATAGTTGCTCTATTAATATTTCTTTAATGTCTGGTTTATAACTTCGTATTTCTTTTGAGTATGATTACTTGGCTCATTTAAATCATCATGAAACTGAAAACTTTGTGGGTTGCAAGTGCTAGAACTAAGTCTAAATTGTTGTGAGATATGATATGGTATGACAAGGCTGCTATAATATTGTTCTAAGCAAGCATGATTACTGGAGATTTATTTCTTAGAAAAATCAAAATCTTATTATTCCTCAATGGTGAAAAATTCCTACCACAGCCATATATGCTATACATGTTTAAAACCTTCCAAATAAGCTATTTGCTTTGTATTGAGTTTTGTCAAATCCTATTGACCCTTATTGAGAGACTTATCATGCTCCTAAGATCAAGATCACGTACACACCACATATATATGCTGCTTCTACACTGGAAGTATGCAACAACATGCCATCCATTTACACTAAATAAATGCTCCATGTGCTAAAGTAATAAAATATCTCTCTTAGTGATATGGTAGAAGAGACAATGGCTATGCAAAATGAAAAGAAAAAGAAAAATGGACATGGGAAGTCCATAGAAAAGAAAAAGAAATGAGCAAGTCTAAGCTCATGAATAAAAGGAAAAAATGAATGACAGCCATGTCTCAAAAATTTATTAGAGAGAGGTACACTTTCAAATAAAGGAGCATTTTAGTCCACTATTTTCTGCACACTTGCACATCTTGATCTAAGGGCATGACACTTCTCTCTTTGGATCCAAGCTTTGACTCTACAATATATGCAAAGTAAGTATGCTACATTCTTTCATTTCTACCTGAGCTCCACATAAACCTTTTTAGAAGTAGGATAACTAAGCAGGTAATATTTACTTTATGCCTTGGTAAGGAATCATACACCATTTGAGCGACATGAGAGAACCATATGAGGAATATTAAGTTTTCTTTTGCAAAGCATTGCTAAAACCTCCAGTATGAAACTTGCAAAGAATAAGAAAATTAGTGCTCAAGTCAAACTGTTCTGTCTCTCAACCACCTAAGGCAAAGGAAAGGCCATAAGCCCCATAGAGAACTAAGGTAATATGGGTGAGTTTTTATAGCCAAATTTCCATTCAAAAGAGAAGTATTTTCTTGTACACTTGGTACTAGAGAAACATGAACATTGTAGCAACTCCTGATCCACCGAGGCTAAGTTTAATTATTTGCTCGGGACGAGCAAAGGTTAAGCTTGGGAGATCTTGTTGACGGTGGATAAGCAATAAAAATCCACACTCAAACACCGTCAACAGCCTCGGTTTCGATGGAAGAATAACATAACATGAACATATTTTATCCAATAACTAGTTTCACTTGTACTCTTAGCTTGTGAATGCAGGGAAGATCAAACAGAGCAGAATTGAGCACTTGGAGCCCAATGTGATGGGTCGGCCAAACCACCCATTTGGGTACTAAGCTGCCACACCTCAACAAATGACTCAAGGAAGCAAATGGAAGAGAGTGGTGCAACTGGATGGCCCACATACAGGTCGACCAACCCACATGTGGGGCCCAATAGGCCTCTGCTGATATGGCATGATCCGTGTGACACTTCTCCATGCTCAATTCCACCATTAGATCAAAGTTGTGTTTCCAATCAAGGGTGGAAGAACAAAGCACATGGATCAAGGCGTGAACCGATAAGATCAAGGCAAAACCACAACATAGCCACACTCTATGACCAGTCGGGAGCACGGTGGTGGGCCCACCTTGCCATAGGTGGGTCGGCCGACCCACCCATGGTGGGCTCAGGCCACCGACGTGCTTCACCGCCTTCCTGCATGTTCCACAAGTGCTGGTTTAACCACTGTCGTTCATCTGAGTCGGTTACAAGGTCGGTTCATCCAAGGGCCAAGGTAGAAAGGCACACAGATCGCTGACGTTGCACCCCTCCATCTCCTCCTATAAATAGAGGCTGCCTCCACCCTCTCAAGACATGATTCACTCAGGATACAAGTGAAGTTTAGTGTAGTTCCACCTCTAGTAATAGTTGTAGTCTAGTGTGGGAGTTAGAGTTGAGTCGAGCTGCGCTCGGGGTCTCCGGAGTTGTCTGCTGGAGAGTCTGGTATAGCTTTTGTATCTTTCTCTTTCTGTAAGACTTATTTACTTTAATATTGTTGGCACAAAATGTGGTTCTTGTGTCTCAACACACCAGCGAAGCCGGATATGATCTCAAGAGCGTCGGAGCTTCCAAGATCCAGCTAGCTTCAAACCCGGTCAGAGAGTGCCGATAACCCTCAGGCGTGCCTGTCAATTTGACCTGCAATTGACAAGGAAAAGATGATAGTCAGTAATCACAGGGCCGAACTAACTGGTGTGTCCAGATAGTTCCAACTATATGGCTCTAAGAGCCGATTCAATCGGAAATCGACTAAAGAGTCGATTCCGGCATATATGCATGTTTTGCCATAGAAAAAGACACTGAACTAATACATAATCGATTGATATGCATGATCAAATAGAACAATCTACATTAACCAAATCTATGCAGATAGTTGTAACAGATTAAAGCATAATCGATTGCTGTAAACAGGTCAAATCATTCATTTCAGGCCGTCTGAACGTCAAACAGGCAGAAATCGGCTAATTAGCTGATTTGGCAGAATACGATCGGTTAATTGGTTTTTCTCGAGAAAGCACAACCGTATCGGCTAATTTAGCCGATTCGGGGTCCGTGAAGCAGAAAACTTGGCGGTAATTAGTTCCAAGTATAAATCTAGTACTAATACGAAGCTGGTCTAGAAGGCCTGTGGCTTTGCTCCAGTTTAGATATATTCCCGGAAATAATCACAAGCAAATCTAGAAGGAATACAGAGCTAGTCTAGAAGGCCGGCGGCTCTGTGTTCATTCAGATCGGCTCTTGTCAAGCATCCACAGCACGTACGAGCAAGATTACAATAATACTGGCCAAATCAAGCGATATTCATAACAAAGCATAAACATGAACGAGACATAATGATATTTTTCATGTGGATCTAAGGCCAATACTATGCAATCTTGATCGGGCAGAAAGATGTTATATTAATAAATAAACAATAAATGACAAATAACACCTTGATAACTTAATGAATCTAATTAGGATGCCAAATTAGTTAGAGCCGATAACTAATCCATGCACATAATCAAGCTTAACCCAAGCCCTCGTCCACCGGATGACGTTAAACATATATTAAACAAGAAAACAAACATGAATTGATAACTAACCCTCATTTGATCTAAACCCACGTCCACCGGATGACGCTAAACTTAAATCAAATAAGAATCAACCCCGATCTATAATGCTCCCATGTCCACCGGATGACATTAAAGAGACAAAGCCAACCGAGGCATGACGGTACTTACAAGCAAGCCTGGGTCCACCGGATGACACTCAGCCCGATTGAAGAACTCGCCGAGATCTACGTTACTTCTACTCCTAAATTTTGGCCGGAGCCGAAAGATGTGTTGTATTGATGTGTGTTTTTTTGTTACAATGGCCGGGGTTTATATTTATACCCAGGGCTTTGATAGAGTCCTATTCGAATTACTACTCAAGACAAACACGGAAACTAACAAACTTTCCTAAATTAAAGATAACTTGGAGCCCAATCTTTCCTTTCTTTAACGGACTCCGAACGTGATCGCTTTCCTGGCCGAAGGTCCATGCTGACGTCATCAAATCGGCTATTCGCACCGTCTTCACCTCCAGCCCACAATCAATTCCGGGACCCAATCCACAATCGATTCTGTTCCCGAAAATCGGTTATCTGCATCCGGCATCGGTTATCTGTACTCAGTCCATATTTTAGTGTAAACACATGCCCCAATTTTGGGATAAAATAGTTTTATTTCCAAAATTAGCATTGAGTCTCGATTCAGTCCACTTTTGAGCCAAAATCACAACCTCCCGCTCATCGCTTCAAACTCCGACGGCGAACTGAAACCCTAGCTTCGAAAAATCCTCTGTTGCATCTCCAACCTCGATTCGCTGTTTTCAAGAAATCCGCAAGCAATGGCAACCCCTTCTGAGATTCCTGAGGTATGAATTTTGCCTACTTGTCTTCCATGCATGAATCTCCATCCGATTGGTCACACCTATCATCCATTTGTCTCAGGACCTAAAAAACAAAATTTTGATTCCGCTGAGGGATGCTCCGATCGATTTCTTCCTGGGTCCGATGGGTGACTCCAACCCCGCGGAATTCATCAATCAAGAGACCAACCAAATCCCTTTTAGAGGTCCACTAGTGGATGCATCTTCATGGTCCAGGCAGCCCTTCAGGAACTGGCCAAGCATGCCCAACGGATGGAGAAATTGGTTCCGCCGCATCTCAGAAAGGAAAAGGGGAGATTGGGAGCTATGCAATCTGAGTCAGTGCCTTGACCTTTCTCTGTGTGACATGAAAAAGAATGAACCCCTCGTGATTGCTGCAAGTTACTTCTAGTCCAACTCTCTAAACGCCTTCATATTTGGAGATGGGCTAATGAGCATCACTTTGGGTGACATCCATATGCTGACTGGCCTTCAAATCACCGGTTCTTTCCAACTGTGGGATTTTCTTTCAGGTGGCGAAAATAAGTTCCCAAAATTGAACGAGTACAAAGGCTGGACCAGCTATATCAAGACCCACCAGCAGTCAACCTCCAATATTAGCGACAAGGAATACATAGCCTTCTTGATCTTGTGGCTGGAAAGGTTCGTCTTCTGTGGCACCTCCCTGGGGCCGGCCTATCCCTTCAAGGCCCTTGCAGAAAAACTAGCTCAAGGCAATTCAATCCCCTTAGGTAAAATATTGCTGGGATCTGCCTATAGATTAATGCACCGAGTTGTCGGCTATCTGCTGAAAGGAGAAGAAGTACGGTGCATAACAGGTCCCTGGTGGTTGATTCAATTATGGCTCAACTTGTATTTGCACAAAATGGTCAGGCCAGATCTCAATAACCTCAATTACCCCTCCATCAACCATGTAGAAGAGGACAGCAACCAGATCACCAGGAGCTGTCAGAACTTTAGGAGAAGCTGCCTCAGCCATCACCATCAATATGAACCGAGGGAACTTACTTGAGGAACTCTACAGAGGCTTGGGACCAGACACCCTGATTTGGTTCCCATATGCAGATGATGTTGAATTCCCAATGCCCTATACCTTCAGGTTCAGTACAGGATGCTCTGATGCTGGAGCTACTGAAATATTCAATGCCATCATAAAGCCCTGCACACTGCCAGTCGACTTCAACCATCTTCGTGGCACTAGCGGTACTGAACTTAGCTGGCCTTCATATGAATTTTATCACCCCAACGTTGCAGCGAGACAACTGGGCTTCAGCCAACTGCCCCCCAAGCTTCCACTTCTACACCTTCTGAGGCCTAGAGATGAAATCACTGAGATGCTAGAAGCTGACAGGGTCTTTACATTGGGAGCAAACTTGCCAGTCTATACTGTAGAGCATTGGAGCCAAATTTCAATGTCCCACGAGACCTTCGATCTCTGGTGGCAACAATGGCATGCTCCTCTTTTCTGTTAAGGGATCCATGATAGATGCAGAGCCCTGGACCCAAGCTTCAACTCTACCTCGGCAGTAAGTATTCTAACGGATTTCATTCAAACCGGCTGTAAATTGTGTTCTAATCTTCTGTTAATGCAGGACCCAGAATCCAACCCTCCAGAGCAGATCAACTATTATCCTTCCTGCCCAACTGCCAGGCTAGGCTCTCAGGCCCCATCCTTGAAGAAGATGATGAAGGCCCCTGCCAGTATGGCAACTGCTCCGACTTCAAAAGGAAAAGCCTCATCAAGTCTTGAAGAGGACAACCAAGAAAAGATCCAAAAGGAAGCCTGCCCAGGTACTTGGATGTCTTAAAATGCCTTTCTGCATCACTTATTCAGCATACCTGATTGAATCGGCTACAAAATAGGTGAGCATTCAGCCGATCCAGGCACCCTCTGAAAACATTCAGGCCGAAACCCATCCAGAAACATCAGGCCACCAAGATACGGCTGATGGCTTTCTGAGGATGGACGAAAGCATTGCTATTCAGCAAGAAGGAGAAGGAACTCAGGTATCAACTAAATCTGTAAGCACACAATCCTTCCTTACTGAATATTTTCAGACTCTTCTAAAAAAATGCAGCCGAACAGCCCTCCTTTGTGGAATGAGCTTGAAGAAGAGAAAACACCATCTCCCGAACATCCAGGTAAGGCTCTTCGGCTGTTAACACTTGTCATGCTTACTCTATTTCTAACTCATTTTTTCTTTTAGAGCTTCAGCTGACTACAGAAACACAAGCTGAGGCCATCCCCTCTGCCATAAAAGAGATCACTGTAGTAGATCAACCAGGCACTTCATCGGCTTCACTTCCCTCAGGCTTTCTTCAGGTGAAACATTCATCTCTTAACTGATTCAAAGTCTTTATGTCATCACCATTTTTAATATCTGAACCCAGGTGCTGCAGCCTTCTTCCCCCAGCTACTCCTTCGACCTGGAGGAATGCTGTGACGAGAATGAACTGAGCTCCAGATCTTCATCACTACCAGAGCCAGATCTCAAGAAACGACTGAGCGAGCTTCTTCCTCAGCTAGAGGTGGCCCTGACTGACCTGGCCGAGCACCCTGAACCTATTGATCAAGTCATTGAATTAATTCAGCAACAGACGTGCACGGCCATCCTCAGCTCCCTACCACAATTTGTCAAACTCAAGAGGGCCGCTCCAGGGATCAAGACTGCCCATGAAAACTTGACCGAGCTTGAGCAACTGACGAACAACAGGCTAACCAACAAACAATAAGCCGGCGGGTTAGCCGATCAAGTCAAGTTGCTGAAAACCACAATTAACTCGGCCGAGTTAGAGCTAGACACCTTGAAGATTAGACGTGAGCAGCTGATGAAGGAGCTGGAAGAGGTCAACGTGGCCATTACTCAGCGTGAAATCTCCATATCAACGAGCACCATTGATTTAGCCGTGAAGAAGAAGGAGGTCAGCGCCAGGGTCGTTGAGGGCCAACAAATAAAACAGCGCCTGAACATCCTGAAGTCAGCAACCGATAAGGACCAAGAACTGCTACAGACTGGTCGTGCTCTTCTTACTGAATGTATCAACATTGTCCGGTCCTTTCTGGGCTTGTAATCCTACACCTGCTTTGTATATCTGAATGATCATGTAATATACTTTGGCCAGATACATCTGAATCGGCCTTCTCTTTGGTTCTGTTTCTGAATCAGCTCTTCATAGCCTAATCCTTAATACTACTATTGGCACAAATCGAATTGGCTGTTTTAAACAGCTCGCCAAAAACCGATTCTCAACACCGGGCCCAAAATAGCCGATTCAAGGCAACCGACCAAAACAGCCGATCGAGACATTCCACCTTCCAAGCATGGCATCGATTTCGGATTCAAGAAACGTGGGTAAACCCAGCATAAATTCTGCCATGTCGCCTCGTCTCCCGAGGGGGAAACCGTCTCGGTGCCTCCGTCTTTATAAATAGACGCGTGGCCTAAGCGAGCAACCGTGAACACCCTAGCCTTCGCTCACCCGGCCTTTGCTCTTCGCCTCTTCTCCTCAAAAAAGCAAACCTTCGAAACCAATCCCATGGCCGGCGACGGAGACCACGGCAAGCGACCGGCTTCGAGTTCCACTGAAGGCGACAACTTCAGCCAGAGCCTACGGGCCATGGGTGAACAAAGGCAATGCCTGCGAGCCTGGTTAGGGTAAGACTACTGCTCACTTCTTGATACATCAATCCGATCTAATCTGACCACCAACATCCTGTGCAGCGATGCGGGAGCCTCCGGTACCGGTGGTTCGGGAACCACTGCGAGAGGCCGCCCCTGAAGCCGCTGGAGCCACCCCCGATGCGGGTGTTACTGCTGGCCTGTCTCACGGCCGCCATCGCTGGGTGACATCCCGGCAGTTGGCCATTCATAGCAGGTAAATCAGTTTACATTCATGGCATTGATCTTTTTTGATTCTAATTCATCTGCTTCTCTGCTATTTCTAGTCAGGCTCGCTTGATCCATTTTCCTCCGGGCACACCGATTGGCCCTGACTCCCGAGTTCGCCGGACTGTGCCTCCCCAGGACCCGCCTCAGGCTCCGGCTCCGGCTCCAACTGCTGGATCCGATTCGGGATCTTCTGCAGACTCCGATGGGTCCTACACCGCCGCCGACGGTCGTCGCTTCCACCACCAAATGGTGGAATAACGTAACCTCTATTTAGAGGCTACGAAGGAGAATGGCCGGCTACAGTGCGTCAACGAAGCCCAAGCCGCTGCCCTTGCCGCTGCTGAGGCCGAGGTGACCAGGGTGCCAGCCCAGCTCGCCGAATCAAACGCCGTAGTGGCAGGTAATCATGCCTTGACGCTGCTTCCCGTTGTACTGATGACCATCCTTGCGCTGACCTTTCCTGTTCTTGCAGCCTTGACTGCACAGCTGGAGGAGCTGCGCGTCGCCGCCGAGACCGCCACCAACGCAGTCAACGCCCGTGGCAACACACAGGCGGAACGGCTCCTGGATGTTCACCACCGCGTCCGCCAGGTAGCCATGGCCGGCGTTCGTCACGGTGCCACCGGGGCTCTCACGGCCGCACGCCTCCACTCTGGCATAGCCTTGGAGGCGGTCGAGCTCGGGTTTCCAAAAGGCCAGGACGTGGAGGTGGCCAGCGCCCAACTGGCGAACTTCTTCCCTCATGCTGACGAGTTGGCGGCTGTCACCGACGCCCAGGACATCATAGATAGAGCTACTCATAATCCAAATTAGAATGTAATAGAGCTCCTCTGTAAAAACAAAACAGAACTGAAAAATGTATTTGATAATCATCAGTCTGTCTTTATTATCTTTATTTTTTATTCTAAAGGTGATGCAATTACATCGGCTGTTACACCCCATCGAGGGCATTTCGTTTTTTGTGCTAAAGGCGATCCTCTTTGTAGAATCGGCTATTTTTGTCCTGAAGGCGATCCTCTGCATAGAATCGGCTGTATTAGCCAGATCTTACACCGATCGGCTATCATCCCCCAACCGGGATACTGGGATAGTACTTCTTCAGATACTTGCCCTTGATTGCTCTGGCAAATCTCCTTCCTTCCATATCCTCGAGTATATAAGCATTGCCAGGCACACATTCAATAATCCGATACGGGCCTTCCCATTTTGGCGACCACTTGCCGAATCGGCTATCTTTGGTTCCAATAGGTAGGATAGTCTTCCATACAAGCTCTGATTCGGCAAAGCTCTTTCCTCTTACTTTGGTGTTGTAGTACTTAGCTACCCGTATCTTATTAGTTTCGATACATTCCAGGGCCTTGAGCCGATGACAATGTAAATCTTTAAGACTGTCCATCATGATATCTTTGTAATCACCGGCTGTAAGCTCATTCTGTAACTTGACACACCGTGTTTCGGATTGAATTTCCCAAGGAAGAACAGCAGCGTGCCCATAGACCAACTCATAGGGCGTGGCTTTAGTTGATCCATGCTGAGCCATTCGGAATCCCACAAAGCTTCACTAAGCGTCAAGTACCACCTTCTGGGGGTTTGCTCAATCTTCTTCTTAATGATCTTGATCAAAATTTGATTTGACGCTCCAGCCTGACCATTGGCTTGACCATAATAAGGTGACGAATTATAAACTTTAATGCCCATGTCATCAGTAAAGGTCAAAAACTCATCCGAAGTGAACATCGTCCCTTGATCTGTTGTGATAGTCTGTGGCATACCGAATCTGTAAATGATATGTTTCTTTATAAATTCGACTACATCTCCGGATGTGGCGTTCTTTAAAGGAATAGCTTCTACCCACTTAGTAAAGTAGTCTGTTGCAACCAAAATCCATTTGTGACCTTTACTGGACGATGGATAGATTTGGCCAATCAGATCGATTCCCCAACCTTTGAACAGCCATGGCTTGATGATAGGATTCATAACTGAGGCAGGAGACTTCTGCACATTCCCGAATCTCTGGCACTCTTGGCAACCCTTGTAATACTTAAAACAATCTTTGAGCATTGCTGGCCAATAATAACCAGTCCTTCTGATAATCCATTTCATCGTAAAAACCAATTGGTGAGCACCACAAACTCCTTCATGAACCTCACTCATCACCTTCATCGATTCTTTTGCCCCGAGGCATTTCAACAGCACTCCTTCAATAGTCTTATAATAAAGCTGACCGTCCAACAGCACGTACTTGATAGCTTTGTACCTCAGCTTTCTACTAACTTTTTGTGAAGGATTTGCAAGGTATCTTGCTATCTCGCCCCGCCAGTCATCAGCCAATTGCTCATTATTGAGGATTTCCTGCATTGTTCTGTAACCCAAAGCACTCTGCGCTAGCCGATTAGCTTTCTGATTCTGAGCTCTGGGAACATGATACAGTGAAACTGCTAAGAACCCTCTGATCAAAGCTTGGCACTGATCATAATAACCTTGGAGTACGTCGTCTTTACATTCAAATAGGCCGAGTAATTGGTTGATGACTACATCGGCCTTTGCTTCACGTCGGCCTTTGCTTCATGCAGAAGCTGAAAACCCTTCCAAATCGCCTCATACTCAGCTTGGTTGTTTGTCACCGTTGGCCCGATCCGGAAAGCGTACTCGAACCGTTGACCTCGAGGTGATATCAGTATTACCCCAGCAACTCCGCCTTGCTTGCAAGATGATCCATCAAAGAATATAGTCCACGGAGCCACATCAACTATACTGACGGCACCCTCACGATGCTGGGAGATGAAATCGGCTATTGCCTGACCTTTGACTGCCTTAGCCGATTCAAACCTCAAGTCGAACTCAGAGAGAGCCAAGATCCATTTCCCAATCCTCCCGTTCAGGATAGGCATAGACAACATATGCTTGATCACATCAGCCTTGGAAACTACCACACACTCGGCCGACAGCAAATAATGTCTCAGCTTGGTGCATGAGTAGAATAAGCATAAGCACAGCTTCTCTATTGGCGAGTATCTTGTCTCAGGATCCAAAAGCCTTCTGCTCAGATAGAAAACTGCCCTCTCTTTTCCTTCAAATTCTTGAAAAAGGGCCGATCCAATTGTATGGTCTTCGGCCGTCACATACAGCTTGAAAGGCTTACTTGCCTGTGGCGGTACCAGAACAGGTGGAGACTTCATGTATTCCTTGATTTCATCGAAAGCCTTTTGCTGTACATCACCCCATTTGAACTCCTGAGTATCATTTAGCTTCAACAGTGGCGAGAACGACAGTACCTTCTCGGACAAATTGGCAATGAATCTTCTGATGAAATTAATCTTGCCAAGTAAAGACTGCAATTCCTTCTTGTTAGTCGGCGGCACAAGCTGATCGATGGCATTCCTGCTCTTGCTGCCGACCTCGAATCCCTTACGGTGTACCATGAAACCCAGAAACACACCTGCTGACACCCCGAAAGCACATTTATTAGGATTCATCTTCAAGCCATGCTTCCGAGTACACTCCAGTGTAGCCTTCAAATCGGCTAAGTGCTCCTTGTAGCTTTTGGACTTCACAACTACATCATCGATGTAAATTTCTACAATCTTGCCGATCAACTTATGAAAAATATAATTCATAGCCCTTTGATAAGTTGCACCAACATTTTTCAAACCGAACATCATTACAACCCATTCAAACAAACCGATAGCACCAGGACACCTGAAAGCAGTCTTAGGAATATCTTCATCAGCCATAGAAATTTGATTGTAACCAACATTACCATCCATGAAGCTGATGACCTGGTGCCCTGCAGCCGAATCAACTAACATATCGGCTATCGGCATTGGGTAGCCGTCCATCGGGGTAGCTTTGTTTAAATCCCTGAAATCGATACAGACCCGCAACTTGCCATTCTTCTTGTATACAGGGACAATATTCGATACCCACTCGGCGTATCGGCAAGCTCGAATGAACTTGGCTTCCAGCAACCTTTCAATCTTGGCCTTGATGTTAGGTAATGAATCCTGCTTGAATCGTCGTGGCGGTTGCTTGAAAGGTCGAAACCCGGGCTTCATAGGCAATCTGTGTTCGACAATCGATTTGTCCAAGCCGGGCATTTCGTAGTACTCCCAGGCGAAATAGTCTTTGTATTCTTTCAATGAGTCAACCAGCTCCCGCCTGAACTTAGGGTCAAGATTGGCAGCAATATACGTCGGCCTTGGCCTATCACCAGATCCAATGTCCACTTCTTCAAGTTTGTCAGCCGACGTAAAGCCCTGTCCGAGCTTGCCCTCAGTGCCATCGATCGGATTGTCCATTAATAAAAAGACTCAGAGCCGATTGCCCTGACCGGCTGTTGACTCTCATCACTGACCTTGATGGAGCCTTCCTCCTAAGTCTTACCAGAGAAACAGTCATGATCCCTGGCCTCTCAGTAGGCAGCATCTGCTGCGGCTATGCTCACCGAGTCATCAGCTGGGACCACCTCAACTTCCTCACCATGCCACTTCATCACACACTGGTGCATGGTTGATGGTACGCAGCAATTAGCATGAATCCAATCACGTCCGAGTAGCAAACTGTAAGATCCCTTGCTGTCAATCATGAAGAAGGTAGTGAGCAGCGTCTTCTTCCCGACTGTCAGTTCAACATTGATTGCCCCCAGGGTATTTGAAGAGTTGCCCCCAAAATCTTTGAGCATCATGTCGGTCTCGATCAAATCATCAGGGCCCTTGCCCAGCTTGCGGAATGTGGTGTAGGGCATGAGATTGACAGTGGCACCACCATCGACTAGCATCTTGGTCTTGGGCATCCCATCGACATATCCTTTGAGATACAAGGTCTTCAGGTGCCGGTGCTTGGGCGGCTTGTCAAATACAGCCTGTTGCACGAAAACCAGCTTGGCAGTGGCCTACTCAGACTCCGACTCATCAGAATCAGAGAAAACCTCAATCTTCTTGGCTCAAGACGCCCTGAATTTAGCTGAAAGCACAAACACCATCTACGCATCGGCTGTCGCCTTCCCTTTGTCCTGAGGAAGCTTCTCCCGCCAGATTTGCTTCGTGCGGCCTTCTGCTTTGAGTTCCCTGTTCCTGAGGCGTTGCACACAGCGCCTCTGTCTCTTGGTCAAGTTCCCGGGGCACCATTGATTCTCTTGTCAGACCGGCTCTTGGTGATCAACTGTTGCTTCGCTGAGCCGATCACGCAGGTCTTTTTTTGCGCCGATCCAGCATATCATATGGACGTCCAAGCCTCTCATGCACGGACCGGCGGTTGGTCTGAGAGTGTCTGTACTCTCGGTATTGATCGCTGCACTCCGGGCAATTGCGCAGAGTCGGCAATCTCGGACCTTCATTCCAACAATGCCTGAAAAATAGGCAATGCCAATGACTTTCTTCTTCCTCCCGGCGGCGAGCCAATTCTTCCTGGTAGTGGGCCTCCTCCTCATCACAAACCCATCTCCGGTATTCTTCCTCTTCGAGCTGCTTCCAGTGGGCCTTCTCCTTCTCCCGGCGCCATTTGTTCAGCAGATCGTGGGAGGTAGTCCTAGTCTTCTTGGTGCCACTGGACTCCCCCTTTTCGTATTGGCTCTGGTTCTGCTCCCGTCTTCGCTTGATCAGCGCGAGCTCCTCAGCCGATATCTGCATATCAGGGTCGACTGATGCATTCCTTCTGGCTTGGTTAGAAGTCAGAACTTTCATCTTGCCCGCAGGGGCCGACACCTCGACCATATTCTGGCCCTTCGGGAATGGGAACTTATCAATTTTCATTTTCCCGTTAGCTGGGTTGTCAAACTTCAATAAGCCACGAGATATAGCCCTTTGTATCTGAGTTCTAAACGCGTGGCATCCATTGGTGTCGTGTGAGGTGAGGCCATGATACTGGCAGAAAGACTTCCCTTTCAAGTCTTCAGGAGGGGGTCTCACATAATCGGCACGGAAGGTGATCTGATTAGCAAATCGAATAATTTGTCCAGCTTATTTGTATCGAAGTCATACTGATCTTCTGAGCTCCAATTTTTGGGTACAGCCATGGGCTTCTTGCCCCATTTCAGCTCGACAGCGGCGATTTCATCTTCATCTTCATCCTCCGAGTCCGAATTACTGACGAACACCGTCTGTTTGTATCTCCCCTCCTTACTGAAGGACTGGGCTTGCAGCTCCAAGGCCGTCACTCGCTGCAACACTTGGCTGATGCTATCGAATTCAATACCCACCAGCTTTTCCTGAATGTGCAGGAGCATTCCACCAATGACCAAATGAGCGAGCTGCTTGTCAGGCAGGTTCAGTGAATAGCACATGCTCTTCGTCTCCCTGAAGCGCTTGATGAAGGCTGATCCGAGCTCGCTACTCTTCTGGCGCATGCTGGTCAAATCAACAATAGTTTCTCCCCGGTGCCTGAGAAGAAATAATCATGAAACTTGCTCTCCAGGTCTGCCCAGTTTTGGATTGTCCCAGGCTCCAAAGTGGTGAACCAACTGAAAGCCGGCCCCGTCAAGGACAATGAAAAGAAACGGACTTTGTGAGAATCCTCATAAGATGCCTCACCAAGCTGAGTCAGGTAACGGTTGATGTGCTCTATGGTGGATATGTCGTCTTGACCGCTGAACTTGGCGAAATCTGGTATGCGGTACCTTGGTGGTAATGCCACACGATCAAACCATTCAGGATAGGGGCACCTGTATCTGATCGACACCCCCGCTTTCGGCTGCAAGCCGAATTGGTCCCTGAGCATTGCACTCATTTTGTTTACTAACTCGTCTTGAGGTGACTGCGCATAGCCTGGATGTGGCGCCAATGTGAGCTCATCATAGGTGTGACCGATGTGATAGTTTGGAGTTGCCGAAGTCATGTTTCCAGTCTGCATGTTCCTGACCGGCGCGTTCCCAGTTGTGCGCATACAAGCAGCAATCTGCTCAGGAGAGTAATCTCTGTATAGCTTAGGCTGCGGAGCTATTTTTTGGAGCCGAATCCGTCATCATATTGGGATGTTGATCGGGTGACTTTGATGGTTTTGGCTGTTGCGGCGGAGAATCGGATGTTCCAGTCACTGCATCTGATTCGGTATCCTCTGAGGGAATATTAAAATACATTGGTCCCAATGATTCCCAGTCCTGCTTCTTGATGACGGTCTTCGTGATGTTGTAGAATGTCTGCAGGAAAACGTTGTGGTGGTGCCGGACTGCCTGGTGCGAAGCGTTCCAGATGGCACTCTGTATGAACTCTTTGAACTCTTGCTCCTCCATGTCGGTGTGGCCAGGCATGACCCACCTTGGGTAGGGGTTTTTCTTGAACATGTGTCCATCACGATTCTTGGCAAACAACAGCAGACAGGCATCAGTAAACTCTTCGATGATCTGCTCCAACACCACAGCATCCTCGGGGTCGATCTCTTCACGCTTGACACTGATGACGCCGTCGTCCCTAGGAGCCACAATCTCCGGAGCCTTTCCCTTAGTCATGAGTGAAACGCGTCCCACTGGGCCTGCCAAAAAGTGTGTTGGCACAAAATGTGGTTCTTGTGTCTCAACACACCAGCGAAGCCGGATATGATCTCAAGAGTGTCGGAGTTTCCAAGATCCAGCTAGCTTCAAACCTGATCAGAGAGTGCCGATAACCCTCAGGCGTGCCAGTCAATTTGACCTGCAATTGACAAGGAAAACATGATAGTCAGTAATCATAGGGCAGAACTAACCGGTGTGTCTAGGTAATTCCAACTATGTGGCTCTGAGAGCTGATTCAATCGGAAATCAACTAAAGAGTCGATTCGGGCATATATGCATGTTTTGCCATAGAAAAAGACACTGAACTGATACATAATCGATTGATATGCATGATCAAATAGAACAATCTACATTAAACAAATCTATGCAGATAGTTATAACATATTAAAGCATAATCGATTGCTGTAAACAGGTCAAATCATTCAGTTCAGGCTGTCTGAACATCAAACAGGCAGAAATCGGCTATTTAGCCGATTTGGCAGAATGCGATCGGTTAATTAGTTTTTCTCGAGAAAGCACAACCGTATCAGCTAATTTAGCCGATTCGGGGTCCGTGAAGTAGAAAACTTGACGGTGATTAGTTCCAAGTATAAATCTAGTACTAATATGAAGCTGGTCTAAAATGCCTGCGGCTTTGCACTAGTTTAGATATATTCCCAGAAATAATCACAAGCAAATCTAAAAGGAATACAGAGCTAGTCTACAAGGCCGGAGGCTCTGTGTTCATTTAGATCGGCTCTTGTCAAGCATCCATAGCACGTACTAGCAAGATTACGATAATACTGGCCGAATCAAGCGATATTCATAACAAAGCATAAACATGAACGAGACATAAATGATATTTTTCATGTGGATCTAAGGCCAATACTACGCAATCTTGATCGGGCAGAAAGATGTTATATTAATAAATAAACAATAAATGACAAATAACATCTTGATAACTTAATGAATCTAACTAGGATGCCAAATTAGTTAGAGCCGATAACTAATCCATGCACATAATCAAGCTTAACCTAAGCCCTCGTCCACCGGATGACGTTAAACATAGATTAAACAAGAAAACAAACATGAATCGATAACTAACCCTTATTTGATCTAAACCCACATCCACCGGATGACGCTAAACTTAAATCAAATAAGAATCAACCCCAATCTACGATGCTCCCATGTCTACCGGATGACATTAAAGAGACAAAGCTTAGCGAGGCATGATGGTACTTACAAGCAAGCCTGCGTCCACCGGATGACACTCAGCCCGATTGAAGAACTCGCCGAGATCTACGTTACTCCTACTCCTAAGTTTTGGCCAGAGCCGAAAGACGTGTTGTATTGATGTGTATTTTTTTGTTACAATGGTCGGGGCTTATATTTATACCCAGGGCTTTGATAGAGTCTTATTCGAATTACTACTCAAGACAAACACGGAAACTAACAAACTTTCCTAAATTAAAGATAACTTGGAGCCCAATCTTTCCTTTCTTCAACGGACTCCGAACGTGATCGCTTTCCTGGCTGAAGGTCCATGCTAACGTCATCAAATTGCTATTCGCACCGTCTTCACCTCCAGCCCACAATCGATTCTGGGACCCAATCGACTATCTCTGCTTTGGCCTCTGTTCCCGAAAATCGGCTATCTGCATCCGGCATCGGTTATCTGTACTCAGTCCATATTTTATTGTAAACAAATATAATATTCTTGCTTTACTTTACTGAGTCTTTACTTACTGCATCACTATTCTAGTAATAGTATTGTTGTGAGTTATCATATTACTTGGTCGGTTTATATTAGATTGTGATCCTGTAACCAACTCACGTGTGTAGTTCATCGCCTGTCCTAGGGTGCTCTAGTTGTTTGGATCCCAGCTAGAGTAGTACGAATTAGTGTAAGCGTGGTGCTTAGACTAAATCTTACCTTTGAATGCCGCTTGTCAAACGGATTGTTAGTGGGTGCTAGCAGGTGGTGACAGCCCTGTCTAGTCTTAGTATCCCTCCACGTGTTTTAGGCAAGTTCTTAAAAGGTAGGCTCCCATAAGAGAATAGGCACTTCGGGTAGAGGTTATATCCTCTATTATCTCGCACTATCCCCTACACACCGGAAGTAAGGTAGCAGTCTTAGTGTACCTCATCCATTTGATAGGATAGATCACAGGAGTAGAGTTTGAATCACAGGAACCTTTCTCACTCGTTGTCCTCCCACCTAGCTATACTACACTAGTTATCTTTTAGCATTTCATTTGTTATCTTTGAATCATCACCTTCCTATCACACTTCGATTACCCCCTCCACACTAGTTGTACTAAGTTGTGATATATTTAAGGATCTCTTTCTATTAACATTTCTAACAACCGCTTTCCCTTGGGATAAAATAAATAATGATACCTTGGAATACTCCTGGGTGAAGTGCAATAGCGGTGTATTCTGTGTGCTTGCGGAATTATCGAACAGACATAAGAAACGCCAACAAAGTGACAGGAAAGCTCCTCCTGCTGCAGCATCTATGGACTCACGGGTGCTAGAGATAAGCCTGTGATAGAAGGTCTGCATTAATAGCCAATCCTCTATCCCATGATGAGGATAGTCTTCAATATAATCTTGAAATCTTTCCCATGCTTCAGTGAATAATTCGTCATGTTGCTGTTGAAAGCTTGAAATTTTTCCATGCAGAGTATTCGTCTTGCCTGTAGGAAAGAACTTTGCCGGGAAAGCAGTTGAGCATCGGTCCCATGTAGTGTTCTTTTCTTTGTTGGTGTAGAACCACTTCTTAGCTTTCCCCAAAAGTGAAAACGGGAAAAGACGGAGTAAAATAGCATCTCTTGGTACTCCTCTGATTGTGAAGGTGCTACAGATCTCTAGAAAGTGTTGTAAGTGTGCACTTGCATCTTCATGAACTTTTCCACAAAATTGACTAGCTTGAACCATGGCGATAAGAGCAGGTTTGAGCTCGAATCCATTCTCCCCAGTGTTGACTGCTGGTCCAGTCTGGATGTTTTCTGTTGTTAGGGCAGAGAATGTAACAGAACCGACCAATTTATACGAGCACAAGTACAGCGACAGCTGTTTTCCCAGCTATCAAGCCACACTTGAGCCAATATAAACCCGGTAGTCCGTGAAATCTCGAAGGATTTCAAACTTTACACAGTACATACCCCAAGGATCGCAGAAACTCAGCAGTACACATACACATGATACATAGATTCGCACATATTTCAAATACATCAGAGTACAAGATAAACTTTTACATAAAAGTTCAATAGCGGAAACGAAATCATTTTACATAAGCTTAATTTCATAATACAGTGCCAAGTACCGACCAGTCACAGCAACATAGATGAGACAGATAACATGACCTTGCCCAAGGTCTAGTCTTCCTCTCCCGAAGGATAGAAGTAACTCTTTACTCAACCAAGCATTCCTCCTGCAACATTGGGAATAAAACACTGAGTACTCAATTGTACTCAGCTAGACTTACCCGACAGGAAGTAAATAAAAAGACTCTCAAGGATATGCAAGGCTTATTTGGTGGAGTTCAGGAGATAGCATCATTTTTGCAGAAAAAAGCATTACTACAATAGTTCCTCAACTTATAAGTTTTAGATGTGATTCAGCTTCGATTTCAGTTAAGCTATTAAGCTAAGGTTTGCAGCTATACTAAACAATCACTTGATATTATAGCAATCAATAAAACCATATGATTTCCGATATCCACAGATATCAACCTCATCTCACCAATAATCACGTTCAAGTTGTTAACCTCTACCTCACCAGAAGATTAGTTCAGTTTCTCAATAACCAGGAGAGATGGCGATTCGAATCGATTGTACCAGCTGGCAAATATGCCAATCACAAACCCTGTCAGCCGAGCCACTGGCTTCTTGGGCCACCGTTAAATCTTTCTGAGACATAATATGTATCACGGGCTTGGAGGGGTCCATATTCTCAGAGACAAACCCACTTCCAGGATGCATCAGGTCCCTGACCTGCCCTTGGTAAGATGGTGTCTCCGCACATCCTTCCTACCTCCAGAATATGTCTGCCTTATCACACCTAATTCCCGGCTCAGAAAGAAATACTCGGCTTCGCGGTCAGAACGACTTATCTGGCCAGCTATGTGATGACGTCTTTCAATCTCAACTGATGTCTGGTGGCCTCAGTCCTAGTCGGCCGCAAGCAGCACCGAAGTCAACATGACCCATGTCATGCAGCTCCCCGCTACCTAGCCTTGATTCTCTCATTATTTCATTGTGGCATGGTGACACATATAGCCAACCATGTGGATCTCGTCAGTCACCACCTACACTCGCGAATGACAGGAAATCACCCGACTTTCTCGCGGATGACAGGAAATCACCCGACTTCTACCGTTCTAAGCAGGGCTAAGCATAAGATCGGTCACCTGTCTAGTAATAATATCAAGTTCACATATATAGTAGACAAGGTAGATATGCAGCAACGGTTTCAAACCAACTCCTATACTTAAATGCACAAACATACGATTTAATAAAGACCGGTGCATTTATAAAAAGAGATAGGTGGAGGCTTAGGGATGCTCCGGGGCTTGCCTGGAGTTCAGCACTAAGTTAGTGTTTGTTAGATGACACTTGTTCGACGAGCATTTTCCATCCAAGCACTCGATTAGTCCTTCCACCTTCGTGATTAGTCCACCACACCGTCTTGTGGTTAGTTCCATCATCATGTCCTTCACTCCACGTGTTCATCATCTATCGTACCTAAATGAGATGCAAAATGCATATGTATGAATAAGAGAAAGTAATACAAGGCATGTTAATCTACAGTCACTGAACCATGAGATAAAAAACACACCAAGCAAAGCAACATGAAAGCAATCCTAATCTCACAAATGCAGTTTAAGGACAGCAGGACAGCAAGCACAAGATTCAACCATAACTGAAGCTATATACATCCAACCAGGGTGATCTAAGCCTTTCTGAAAAGCTATTGAAATTGTCTACAACTTTGGTATTTTTCTCTTCAGATGATTTAATTCATATAATGGTCAAACAACACAAAGAAGGCAGCTCTGTCCAGATTTGGACAGATTCTGTCCTCCCACTTCAAACAATCAAAACTAGGGATCTAGACCACCAAAAGGGATGATCCTAGACAATTTAGAAAGCCAATGAAATTTACTAAAACTCTTATATTATCACCAAGAGGTGATTCAAAGCATAACTCAGTCAAATAATGCAATCAATCAGATCTAGACATAAAATTAGCAAAACCTGACAGCAGTCATCCAAAAGCCATAACTCCTAAACTATTAGGCCTATGAACAAGAAATTTTAGGACAAGCTAGATATAGAAGTTGGATACAACTTTTATATATAACACATTTACATGCAACATCATATTGATGGGGAAAACATCCCAACAACAGAGACTACACCTGCAGCCATTTCAGCACATAAGCAAAACATACTTTCCCTTATTTATCACCTAAGCACACATAGGAATGAGCTATTTAGATAGCTCCAAACATGATTACATGGTCATACAAGACTCATCTCAGACCAAAGCATATTAAGGAATCACAAGAAACATATATGCATTCATTTGTCTTTAATTATTCACTCATTATTACATAAAAACCCATTATTTAATTATTTAAGTTATATGGTAAACATTTCAAATGAGTCCCAAACTTTTATGAGAGCTAGGTGATTACAAATCATGACTAAGGTTCAAATATTACATGCTCAGGTTCCATAATTTAATTATTACAAAATAAACAAATCTATAATGCAATAAAGCATTGGAGAGCAAATTAAATATGAAACTCAACATTTTCTGAAACAACATGACCATATTATTGATTCTCAGGCTAACACAATATCATACAAAGGTAGTGGAACACCATTTTCCATTTTTACCACAATATATTATTTATAAAGCATTTAAATCTACTTAATATGCATCAAAGAAGATAAATCAACAACTCAGTCATACATGCACCATAAATCATGAAATTTTAACCATAAATCACACATTATACAGAGAGTCTACAATTAAATTTTCATGCCATTTGGAGCAATACAACTCCAGTTACAAAAATAACAAGAAATTCAACCATTTATTTCCTATTTAAAAAGATAAATGTGAAACACCAATAAAATAGTAAACAACCTATATGTTTTATATTCTTATGAGCAAGTGCATGTTACTAGAAGACTAACAAAACTGGAACCACAATTGTTGGACTTATATTTCTCAGATTATGGCCAAAAGCAAGTTAATCAATCCTAAAAACCACTTTTCCAAAATAATTTCTACAGCACATAGATGTAAATAACATAGCACATTTTATGTATCTAACATGCGGAATACTTTACCACAAATCCAACAAAACAAGTTTCACAATTTTTGAAACTTTCTAGAGCTAGATATGAATTTTACAAACTTCACATATTTCCTGCAAGAATGAGGTAGTATTGGATCTACGCGGGCCCCACTTGTCATAGAGAGAAAGAGATACAGAGAGCAGTTGCTGTTCTTCTTCTTCGAAGAGCAGAGCAGAGAGATGGAGATCGCCGGGGAAGCAGCAGCGTGACTTGGCCGGCTCCGGCGGCCTGCAGGGCCAGCACGGGACGGCAGCGGCCAGCCGCAGCCTGCTGGGCTTGCCCTCAGCCCTGACCTGGGCTCACTGAGGCCGGTGGCGGCCTGCTGACTGCTGCTGCCCTGCACAGAAAACAAAACAGGAAGGGAAAAGCACCGGCTGCCGGGGCAGGCTTCACGAGGCCAGAGGCGGCGAGGCTGTGGCAGCGCCGAGGGATCGCCACGGGGGAGGTGCCCCTGCCAGTGGACGACCAGAGGAGGTGTGGTGGCACTGGAGGAGCTCGGGAGGAGGGGCGTCCATGGCACTAGCGGCAAGGAGGGCGAACGAGGAGCTGGGACGAGCAGAGAGTGAGGGAGCTGAGTTGAGGGGCGAGAGGATGGAGTGGAGCGCTTTGGTGCTCTCCATCTCGGGTAGGGTGAAGGAAATGGAGGTGGGGTGCACTGGTAATGGTGGGGGCGCGGACAGAGCTCGGGCGCCACGTCGCCATTTCGCCGAACAGGTGGCGAGTGTGGTTCTGACACGCTTCGGATACGATTTTGGGCATCTTCCCGGTATATTCTGATCCGATGCCTTAAAGCAAAGTCGTTCACCTCGGCACGCTCTACAAAAGTGGTGAAGGGTGCTCAGCCATTTCACAACTGGATTAAGAGATAATTAACCCCGAAGTGGCTGCTGTCAACAGGTTAATTACGATCAAAGATCAAGTGGCAACTCTTGTCAAACGAAGTCGGATTGACCTCAAATTTGAATATGTTGTGCTCCAAAGAGTTTGTGACAACTTTTATATTTGGTCCAACTCAAGTTACTTAACGAAATTTGGTGAACACGGGAAGGCCATGAAATCAACACCATTTTCAGACTTAGAATTATTTAAATCCTGAAATCAGGATTTTGCCAAACTTGATTCCACTGTTTGAGGCACTTAGAGATTGAATCATGAGTTGGTCCAAAAATAACAATTGTTGTACTCCAAAATATCTTCAACCTTTATTAAAGGTCAAACTTCATACCTTGCTCACAAATAGTATTTCCACTTTGGTCAAAGTAAGATCATTAGAGAGCTCAATGTGGATATTTAGGCCAATTGAGGTATTTTCTTGACATTTTCTCAACATGAGTCCTTCATGACTTTTGTTGTAGAGTTCAAATAGAGTTGTTTGGGCAAGGTTGCAAGGTTTGGTTGGCTTTGCATGCTCATCTTCACTTAATCCATAAATCCAATTAAGTGAATAACTTGTCATTCCATGTGAATTCTCAATTCGGATCTTTATGAACCATTTCCAATGATCATGGTAGATGGAGATGAATATGAAATAGTGATCAAGATCATTTATTGACATAACTTGGTTTGGTCCACACTCGCTGGTTAGCTCGTGACTAACACCTGAGGTGTTACAGCCTTCCCCCCTTAAAAGAATCTCGTCCCGAGATTCGGAACGTAAGAGCTTTCAAGGGTAGAGAAGCATGCCAGCCCCTTTTCCAAGGCGGTGCTAGTACGAAGCTACTTAAAAATTCCATAGGGCTCATAGGCAGGGGTGATCACTCATGGTTCACGATAAAGTGCTGACAATAAAGGTTGGTTCAGTTGTTAGTCCGAGAGATCATGTACTCCCATTTACTTGGATGCAAATGCAAGATGGATCATTATGGATAGGACAACTTTCCAAACATTCAAGAATTCTTAGAAGTTAACTCTTGGTTGAAGAATTTTCTTCATTGACTTCTATGAAGCATTGTTACTTTGGGATGAATCCAAGATAACACAGCTAATTTGGGAGGAACCCAAGACAAAATGTCCCAATTAGCACTCTTAGTATGAGGGTGTGAATTGGAGTGTCCAAAAGTAGCTTTAGAACATCTGTTTCTCTAGTGGATATAGCATATACCACCATTTTCATATGGGGTGAGATCATAGAAGAGGCAGACATTTGTTGAGGCTGAGAAAATTGCCTAACCAACATACAAGGTTCATGTCGGCTACAGACAAAGCAATTGGCGTCTGATGGAAAGCTACATAATGTTCCATGTGTACAGTTCTCTTTCTGATGGCAACACTGTATTATTTGAGTTTGTCGAGTGAACGATGAATGTGATAGCTGACTCTGTCGGCTCAGTGCTTTTGATGTCCATCAATAAGGGAACCCTCGTGTCTATGTAGTAACAGTCGTTTGAGTAGAGCCTAAGGTAACCTCTTTACAACTGTTGTTGTAAGAAAAACAATAATAGCAGTCACCATTTCTAACAAGATCCTTGAAAACAAAACACATATGCTCTCAATATGTATTTCAAGATTTGATCAATTCTTCCTGATTGGCCTGAGGTATGCTATGCTGAAGATAGGACGAACTCTGGATTAGTTTCATTATGTACACAAAGTTTTCTGTCACTCCGTGATAAAAGGCACAGAGGACATCAAGTGACAAGTGTAGGCATACAGATGCATATGGTTACACTCCATTCTCTTCCAAGGAACAAGATTCTGGCAGGCATTTACTCGAGTAAGGTGATTCTCGTAAATGCTTCCAAAATGAGCTGAAAACTATAGTTCATTATCCGAGACAATGGTTTGGGGCGCACCATGCAGTAGCAAAAGTTTGTGCAATATGCAACTTGGCATACACATTTGCACGATGGTTAGTCTAGACAGACATGAATTGTGCAGGTTGATGAGACAGATCACAAATTCCTGCATAGAATCAAAAACCTTTTTGTACACGAGGAAAACCGATGAGCAATCCCAAACTTATGTATTCTCATTTGCAGCCGAGAATAAACAAGATTGAAGCGGATTGACAGGTTTAATGAGGTTGGTTGTGTAGAGTGTTTACTCACAAAGTTTTGATAAGCAGTCCTCTACCAACAACTTGAGTATAACTTTCTTCATGATACAACCATTGATTAACAAAACCAACTTGTTGAACTACTTTTGACATTGGGTAAACATTCTTATTTTTGCATCAGCAATCCGAGATCAGAGGGTTTCCAAATAGAAATCTGAAATATGTTGTTTGACATAATTCAACTTATCTTCACTTCACACTCTTAGGAGTTGAGTGGTAGAACACCTTAACCGATCAAGAATAAGGAACTGATTTTTTTTAATGTCGTTTTTGCTGTCCATACCATAGAGTATCAAACAGGGCACCTGATTGCACCAAGATGTACTATGGTATTGACTTCATCTGTTGGGGTGTCTTTTGTAGCTCTTCACTAGGCTGAAACCATAGTTTGCACTATCTGAGTGATTGACAAAGATGGAATTGGCTTCATTATAGCAAGGCCTTGGAGTTAAGGGTGCCACAATAGTACCATTTGACTTAGGGGTTTCTTGCATAGCATGGTTCTATGAGACATGGTCTTCAAAAACATGGTCAAACACTTCTTTATACCCTCGGAACACACTTGTTAGCATGAAACAACACTTCTTGATAGTGATCTATTTGGCTATTTCATGCATCCATTTCTTTATGTCAAACAGACTAATCCAATTGGGCAATACATTGCTCACATGAGAGAGCGAATGAACAAACTTCTGCATTTCATCAGCAGAGGCAATCATCTCATCGAGCAGAAACTAATAACGACCGGTCTTGTTCCTTCTTGATACAAGAACCAAATACACTTCATTGCTTAGCTGCAGACTATTCTTCACACTGGGGTAACTAGTTAGTTGTCCCTAAAAAGGCTCTACATCTTCAGCTTCTGTAGCAAATGGTTGCAGATGATATACATGCACAAGGTCACCATCACGGTCAGCAGACATGAAGCAACACATGAGAAGATTTATTTTGACTGTATGATCTTCATGAAATAGGTATTGAACTTGGATAGAAGCTAGTGGACATGCAAATAACCTATCAGAAAACATATCACATCCTGCTAACTATTGCCTGACTGATACTTTGCAGATAACTTTAAAGTTCGTGTGCTCTTTTGATCCCACAATAATGGCAGGTGCTGGTTGATATGCCCTAGTAGATCATGTCAGATTCTTTGTTTACCACATCTTTTAGTATGTCAATGTTGATGTCAGTGACTTGCTCTTCAAAGATCATTCTCTTTGTGACTTCTGAAGGAAGCTATATACTTGACAAACATATGTGCCTTCTGATAGAACATTGAAGGATCGAGTCGATAAAGACTTTGTAAGATAGATCAAGAAACATAGGGATAGATCGATTTGAATTAGAGACACCTTCAAAGATATATTTGGGAAAGTCCATGGAAGATAACACAGTGGTATTGTTTCATAATGGATTACGATTAGAGGCCGTGATACCAACGTGTGCCGAGAAGCACTACTTTATTGGGCGTCCCCACAAAGAGGTTCTCGGTTTCGTCATGACACCATCAGTCAATAATCATAACACCACTATCAAGCATGACCAACGAGAAATCTTAAGAAACATGGATAGATTGGGAGATACGAGATATTACGCATCGGTGTAGTTCTGCAATGTATCATGACCAGAGACCTCGATATTCACACGTGCCGAGCAACACAGCCTAGTGGTTGCGATCCACAGGATGTCCTCGGTTACGTCGCAGTATCATCGATCACGGATCAGAACAACATAAATGAACATACAACCAATGAGAAAATCATGCGTGGCAAGGATAGATTTGTGCAAGGATGACATTTCGCAGAGGGAAGGTAAGCTACTACAATCAATTATAGGGTTAATAGACAACAGGAGCATGATTTGGCAATGAAAACATGAGTTAGAAGATAGATTAGTTGCCAAAATAGCAGTACATGAGGCTTTGCTTCAGTCCCACGCGGTTTCCATGTGTCTAGTATGGAGATTACCCGACCCATGATTTACAAGAGATTAGATAGAAGGAGGGAAAATCATGAGACAAAGATTGACAAGCATCTTGAGAAGAAGATAACCATAGACAACCAGATGTCTCATGAACCAACTATATACAACAATCATAGGTTGAGTTGACAACATCATGATTCCTACAGAAAGAATACAAGGAAAATGGGGAAGGAGAGATTTAACTCACACAAGATGGTTTCCTTCAAGTGAGTAACAAGGAGAGGGTCTAGATAGAAACATGGCATAAGAGAATTATAGGTTAGCTACCAAGAATAACTAACATGAGATTCTATAATTCCACATGCATCTCGCATCTATCAAGAAACCTTCAGACCATCCAATGGCGTGAGCTTATGTACCATTAATTAGTACTAGGAGACTCTTAATGATCAACATTGCTAGGCCTTTAGAGAGACTTGGAAAACAACTTGATCATGGGACAGATTTAGTGCATGATTTGTGAGATTGAATTGATAAAACCACAACATGATGCATAATGAAAAGATTACAAGGAACTTCTGGGTAAGCTGAGAAGAGGTTCAAATCAAGGATTTGGGCAAAGACTCCAATGAACATGATGTAGGCAAGCCTTGCTGAATGAAATCTAATCATTCTAGATATAGAGAAGACTGCTGGAAGTAAGGAACAGATTAGATCAAATCATTTGTAGGGGTGATCGATTTTGCATAACCTGATTTCCAAAGAAAAGATTATACAATCTAATTTAAGGAGGATCAAGAAATTATCATGGTATCTAGAAAGAGTAGAGGAGACACTCCAGATAGGATTTGGATAAGGCTTTAGATGAAAGAAAATGCAGGCATGGTTTCATAGATCTTGAACAAGAACATATGACAACCATAGGCTAGCATTAAGAGAAAACTCAGGTGGGTCTATTGTACCAAATGAAAAGCCTACAGGCAGAATTAGTTTAACTTATGACAAGATTTATGGTTGAGAAATACTTATAGAGGCTACTTAAAGGTTTAGCAACTCTTATGATTTCAAAACAAGCAAGGAAGAGAGGCAACACAAGTTGTAAACTTAATAAGGCTATTCAGACAACGTAGAACAAGGGTGAGAAGAAGCATACTTATGCAACAAGCAACAATCACATGATGCAACAATCATGATGCATGCTCGTCCTATTCATTCTCACTTAGTTGCCTATATATAACATGGCAAATACGTTCTAAGTCGGTGGCATAACCTACGTACTCTCTCGGTATATAACTAGTCGTTAACTACCATATACGCATTCGAGGTTAGCGTACCTGCAGAAGATTTATTTCAGCCCAACCCACATGTATGCATGGCAATAAGAAGCACTTTTTGCCAAAAATGCTCCCATGAGCACTTGCGACCCCAAGAAAGTAATTACTCCATCATACTTCCATAAGTACACATATGAATCACATGTACTCACTTTAGTAACCATAAACACTCACCATAGATCGACGGTTGTTCGATCGTACACTCACATCTCACCTTACCTCATTCGACGTGGCACATTGGACCATAAGAAGCAATAAGAAACTGACTGTTCATAATTATCCGCACGATAAAACCAAATGAACCGCAAATAGAAACATGATGCAATTTCCCCAAATTAGTACTTAAATAAGCCACCTAATAATCCTAATATGGGCTATAAGACTTGGTCCTTGGCACACTTAGTTTGTATAAACCATTAGTTTAAAATACCTACATATAGCTATAAGTTGGCAATTAGTTTTGCAAACTCAAAACTTTTTATTTTCAAATACTCATGTGACTGGTACATGCTGAATTTTTGCTCTAGTACCAACTGTAACAGAACCGACCAATTTATATGAGCACAAGTACAGCGACAGCTGTTTTCCCAGCTATCAAGCCACACTTGAGCTAATATAAACCCGGTAGTCCGTGAAATCTCGAAGGATTTCAAACTTTTACATAGTACATACCCCAAGGATCGCAGAAACTCAGCAGTACACATACACATGATACATAGATTCGCACATATTTCAAATACATCAGAGTACAAGATAAACTTTTACATAAAAGTTCAATAGCGGAAACGAAATCATTTTACATAAGCTTAATTTCATAATACAGTGCCAAGTACCGACCAGTCACAGCAACATAGATGAGACAGATAACATAACCTTGCCCAAGGTCTAGTCTTCCTCTCCCGAAGGATAGAGGTAACTCTTTACTCAACCAAGCATTCCTCCTGCAACATTGGGAATAAAACCCTGAGTACTCAATTGTACTCAGCTAGACTTACCCGACAGGAAGTAAATAAAAAGACTCTCAAGGATATGCAAGGCTTATTTGGTGGAGTTCAGGAGATAGCATCATTTTTACAGAAAAAAGCATTACTACAATAGTTCCTCAACTTATAAATTTTAGATGTGATTCAGCTTCGATTTCAGTTAAGCTATTAAGCTAAGGTTTGCAGCTATACTAAACAATCACTTGATATTATAGCAATCAATAAAACCATATGATTTCCGATATCCACAGATATCAACCTCATCTCACCAATAATCACGTTCAAGTTGTTAACCTCTACCTCACCAGAAGATCAGTTCAGTTTCTCACTAACCAGGAGAGATGGCGATTCGAATCGATTGTACCAGCTAGCAAATATGCCAATCACAAACCCTGTCAGCCGAGCCACTGGCTTCTTGGGCCACCGTTAAATCTTTCTGAGACATAATATGTATCGCGGGCTTGGAGGGGTCCATATTCTCAGAGACAAACCCACATTCCAGGATGCATCAGGTCCCTGACCTGCCCTTGGTAAGATGGTGTCTTCGCACATCCTTCCTACCTCCTAGAATATGTCTGGCTTATCACGCCCAATTCCCGGCTCAGAAAGAAATACTCGGCTTCGCGGTCAGAACGACTTATCTGGCCAGCTATGTGATGACGTCTTTCAATCTCAACTGATGTCTGGTGGTCTCAGTCCTAGTCGGCCGCAAGCAGCACCGAAGTCAACATGACCCATGTCATGCGGCTCCCCGCTACCTAGCCTTGATTCTCTCATTATTTCATTGTGGCATGATGACACATATAGCCAACCATGTGGATCTCGTCAGTCACCACCTACACTCGCGAATGACAGAAAATCACCCGACTTTCTCGCGGATGATAGGAAATCACCCGACATCTACCGGTCTAAGCAGGGCTAAGCATAAGATCGGTCACCTGTCTAGTAATAGTATCAGGTTCACATATATAGTAGACAAGGTAGATATGTAGCAACGGTTTCAAACCAACTCCTATACTTAAATGCACAAACATACGATTTAATAAAGACCGGTGCATTTATAAAAAGAGATAGGTGGAGGCTTAGGGATGCTCCGGGGCTTGCCTGGAGTTCAGCACTAAGTTAGTGTTTGTTAGATGACACTTGTTCGATGAGCATTTTCCATCCAAGCACTCGATTAGTCCTTCCACCTTCGTGATTAGTCCACCACACCGTCTTGTGGTTAGTTCCATCATCATGTCCTTCACTCCACGTGTTCATCATCTAGCGTACCTAAATGAGATGCAAAATGCATATGTATGAATAAGAGGAAGTAATACAAGCCATGTTAATCTACAGTCACTGAACCATGAGATAAAAAACACACCAAGCAAAGCAACATGAAAGCAATCCTAATCTCACAAATGCAGTTTAAGGACAGCAGGACAGCAAGCACAAGATTCAACCATAACTGAAGCTATATACATCCAACCAGGGTGATCTAAGCCTTTCTGAAAAGCTATTGAAATTGTCTACAACTTTGGTATTTTCCTCTTCAGATGATTTAATTCATATAATGGTCAAACAACACAAAGAAGGCAGCTCTATCCAGATTTGGACAGATTCTGTCCTCCCACTTCAAACAATCAAAACTAGGGATCTAGACCACCAAAAGGGATGATCCTAGACAATTTAGAAATCCAATGAAATTTACTAAAACTCTTCTATTATCACCAAGAGGTGATTCAAAGCATAACTCAGTCAAATAATACAATCAATCAGATCTAGACATAAAATTGGCAAAACCTGACAGCAGTCATCCAAAAGCCATAACTCCTAAACTATTAGGCCTATGAACAAGAAATTTTAGGACAAGCTAGATATAGAAGTTGGATACAACTTTTATATATAACACATTTACATGCAACATCATATTGATGGGGAAAACATCCCAACAACAGAGACTACACCTGCAGCCATTTCAGCACATAAGCAAAACATACTTTTCCCTTATTTATCACCTAAGCACACATAGGAATGAGCTATTTAGATAGCTCCAAACATGATTACATGGTCATACAAGACTCATCTCAGACCAAAGCATATTAAGGAATCACAAGAAACATATATGCATTCATTTGTCTTTAATTATTCACTCATTATTACATAAAAACCCATTATTTAATTATTTAAGTTATATGGTAAACATCTCAAATGAGTCACAAACTTTTATGAGAGCTAGGTGATTACAAATCATGACCAAGGTTCAAATCTTACATGCTCAGGTTCCATAATTTAATTATTACAAAATAAACAAATCTATAATGCAATAAAGCATTGGAGAGCAAATTAAATATGAAACTCAACATTTTCTGAAACAACATGACCATATTATTGATTCTCAGGCTAACACAATATCATACAAAGGTAGTGGAACACCATTTTCCATTTTTACCACAATATATTATTTATAAAGCATTTAAATCTACTTAATATGCATCCAAGAAGATAAATCAACAACTCAGTCATACATGCACCATAAATCATGAACTTTTAACCATACATCACACATTATACAGAGAGTCTACAATTAAATTTTCATGCCATTTAGAGCAATACAACTCCAGTTACAAAAATAACAAGCAATTCAACCATTTATTTCCTATTTAAAAAGATAAATGTGAAACACCAATAAAATAGTAAACAACCTATATGTTTTATATTCTTATGAGCAAGTGCATGTTACTAGAAGACTAACAAAACTGGAACCACAATTGTTGGACTTATATTTCTCAGATTATGGCTAAAAGCAAGTTAATCAAACCTAAAAACCACTTTTCCAAAATAATTTCTACAGCACATAGATGTAAATAACATAGTACATTTTATGTATCTAACATGCAGAATACTTTACTACAAATCCAACAAAACAAGTTTCACAATTTTTGGAACTTTCTAGAGCTAGATATGAATTTTACAAACTTCACATATTTCCTGCAAGAATGAGGTAGTATTGGATCTACGCGGGCCCCACTTGTCATAGAGAGAAAGAGATACAGAGAGCAGTTGCTGTTCTTCTTCTTCGAAGAGCAGAGCAGAAAGATGGAGATTGCCGGGGAAGCAGCAGCGTGACCTGGCCGGCTCCGGCGGCCTGCAGGGCCAGCACGGGACGGCAGCGGCCGGCCGCGGCCTGCTGGGCTTGCCCTCAGCCCTGACCTGGGCTCACTGAGGCCGGTGGCGGCCTGCTGACTGCTGCTGCCCTGCACAGAAAATAAAACAGGAAGGGAAAAGCACCGGCTGCCGGGGCAGGCTTCACGAGGCCAGAGGCGGCGAGGCTGTGGCAGCGCCGAGGGATCGCCACGGAGGAGGTGCCCCCTGCCAGTGGACGACCAGAGGAGGTGTGGTGGCGCTGGAGGAGCTCGGGAGGAGGGGCGTCCATGGCAGTAGCGGCAAGGAGGGCGAACGAGGAGCTGGGACGAGCAGAGAGTGAGGGAGCTGAGTTGAGGGGCGAGAGGATGGAGTGGAGCGCCTTGGTGCTCTCCATCTCGGGTAGGGCGAAGGAAATGGAGGTGGGGTGCACTGGTAATGGTGGGGGCGTGGACAGAGCTCGGGCGCCACGTCGCCATTTCGCCGAACAGGTGGCGAGTGTGGTTCTGACACGCTTCGGATACGATTTTGGGCATCTTCCCGGTATATTCTGATCCGATGCCTTAAAGCAAAGTCGTTCACCTCGGCACGCTCTACAAAAGTGGTGAAGGGTGCTCAGCCATTTCACAACTGGATTAAGAGATAATTAACCCCGAAGTGGCTGCTGTCAACAGGTTAATTATGATCAAAGATCAAGTGGCAACTCTTGTCAAACGAAGTCGGATTGACCTCAAATTTGAATATGTTGTGCTCCAAAGAGTTTGTGACAACTTTTATATTTGGTCCAACTCAAGTTGCTTAACGAAATTTGGTGAACACGGGAAGGCCATGAAATCAACACCATTTTCAGACTTAGAATTATTTAAATCCTGAAATCAGGATTTTGCCAAACTTGATTCCACTGTTTGAGGCACTTAGAGATTGAATCATGAGTTGGTCCAAAAATAACAATTGTTGTACTCCAAAATATCTTCAACCTTTATTAAAGGTCAAACTTCATACCTTGCTCACAAATAGTATTTCCACTTTGGTCAAAGTAAGATCATTAGAGAGCTCAATGTGGATATTTAGGCCAATTGAGGTATTTTCTTGACATTTTCTCAACATGAGTCCTTCATGACTTTTGTTGTAGAGTTCAAATAGAGTTGTTTGGGCAAGGTTGCAAGGTTTGGTTGGCTTTGCATGCTCATCTTCACTTAATCCATAAATCCAATTAAGTGAATAACTTGTCATTCCATGTGAATTCTCAATTCGGATCTTTATGAACCATTTCCAATGATCATGGTAGATGGAGATGAATATGAAATAGTGATCAAGATCATTTATTGACATAACTTGGTTTGGTCCACACTCGCTGGTTAGCTCGTGACTAACACCTGAGGTGTTACAGAGAACTCGCGGAGTGTCTTCTCAGCCATGTCTTCAAACACAGGAGTTAAATCTTCTCCTAAGTGTTCTTCTTCCAATGTTAGAGCTGGCTCCTCTGATGGACTTGCTTGAGCAGTGATGGGTATTCTTGATAGTGACTCGAAATTGTCCCTCGCCTCTACAACCTTCTTCCTTCTAAGAAGTTTCTCTGGATCGTCAGTGAAGTTGTTTGGAAGAGAAAAAACCATTCATTCATTACCCTATATAAGATAAGCAAATGATAAAAAACAAGGGTGTGCCTGTTTGAGTTAGAGATCAATCGATAACACAATCTTATCCATTATGTATATATGTTATATGTTATCAATATTTCCTAAGTTTAATGTGCCTTCCCCGGTAACGGTGTCAAAAATGCTTGTTGACATCTACTAACATCACCAAATAAAACTATATAACTTTTAATACTAGAGACGAGATTAGAGATGTATAGTAATTAATTAACTGGTCATTAGCAACTAGTCACTTATCTATTACCAATATTCTTATGCATGAACTAGGTTGTCATCCCTAATTATATATGCTAAGAATAAATAAAGATTTCATATATTATTCAATGTGACTACGCAGAAATAAATAAATATAAACTAAGACCAATTCTGTAAGCGGACAGATAATTATACAATTGTAGCAGTTTACCTAGAGTCTACCAGGTTATTGACTTATATTTATACCATTGGGAAGGACTGGATAAACTTTAATCTATTATATTGATAGAAACTATATACAATGGATAAGCGGTGATATCGATGTCATTTACTCTACTCATAACTGGTAGAGGTCACAAGATAATAAACACAAATAAAGGTGATAAGTATGATCAAGCATCATAATTAATGGATAAACATCAAAGCACTTTCTAGTCATAGTAATAGCTAGCCAATGGATAAACTAAGGAATTAATATCTAAGGTAATTCTATAACTACGTCAATGAATAACTCTAATTAGTGCAATTACATCTAGCAATCATTGTTAGATTAGTCCAATATCATGATCACATGCAAAGGGCATCATCTAGGAAGGATGTGAAACAGAGTCATCACCCATCTTCGTGCCCGTGCCTGCTTGCCTACATACGGGGGGTGGACTATAGAGGACTCAACGTAGCTGTCACCTCCGCGATCTACCACATGACTCGGCACATCAGGGTGCACTTACAGATAAACAAAATATCTAGACACCACGTCCACATATTGTTCATCATCTACCCAACGATCGTTTGGATAAACGCTATACGAGCAATTATATGAATTCAATAAGATCAAACCAACTATATGATGATCATTACTCCATAGCAATGATTCCTTCTCCATCCTTTATTTGAGAGCATGACTATGTTTTTACTTTTTTTTTGCTAAGGACCAAAATTGTGTCCTCACAATTTTTTTCCATGGGACATTTTGTCCTCTTTTTTTAATACTTTTCTGTCCTTTTTTTCAATACTAGACAATGCTTTTCTTAAAGAATGATGGAGAATGATCATGCTAACAAATGTGGAGTATTTATTTGGTGGAAATGGAAAGCATGTTTTTGCTTACTTCTAGTGTAAAAGCATACCAAATATTTGGTGGAGTGTATGTGAACTTGATTTTAAGTGTATGATAAAATCCTCAACACAAGTCAACAAGGTTTGACGAAACTCAATACATGAACAAGCAGCATAAGTGGAAAGTTTTCATCATGTAGCATGATATTTGGCCTTGGTAGGAAATAACACCATTGAGGAGAAATAAGGCTAATTGTTTTAATGTTTTATGAAAACAAAAACTTCCAAGAGCTTTAATAGTAAGATAGGATTCCTTTAGTCTACTATATCTCACTTCACAACAACTTAGTTGACATGTTTTTCCTAATATAGATATGTCCACAAGTAGCAAGTATATGAACTTGGACTAAATTTTATGCTAGCCAATCCTTTAAAGTCATGTTCATAAGTTGGCAAGGTTCTATCTCTTTTTTTTAAAAGTTTGATCTTTAACATGTAAAGCTTTCAACACATCAAACATTATAAATATAAAGCAAGAGTGAGTAGAGGGAGTGCAAACCAGCGTGCCCTAGTGGTGAAGTCTTGAAAAGTGGCAGAGACAAGGAAGCAACCTCCCCCACACTAGGACTTATGTCGCTTGACATCAAGAACCTAGTGTGGATGTTAGGACAGCCCTCAAAATGTACTCCATTGTTGAATGATGCCTTGCTCAGATTATTGCCACTTTGTGATTTTGATCCGTCATTCTTCTTCTTCTTTTCTTTTTCATCCTGCAGGACTAGTGACAAGCATACCCGAAGGATATGAGTCCACAAGATGTTGTTGTTCCCTCATCACAAAATTGTTGTTTATCTACTACCTCTATTTTTACAAGAGCATAGGCTTGTTAAGCAGAGCAATTATTCATCATTTTCAACAAACTTAGAGTACCACCTTAAGACATGTATATAAGGCAAGATGAACATCACTTCTTTTTTTTGCATGAAAATATATTTTTTTACATGTTCTCTCAAAACTACCAAATCTTGTCTATACAGTGTAATGTCAATTTAATGCAAAATAGACAGGAATGGATGCATATAGTAAAGAGTGATGTGATAATTTCATACCTGAGTTGGGGAGCTATTCCCCCACACTTGCCTTTTCCACGGAGTTGGACGTCTTCTGGTGGATAAGTCTCCTTCGATTCTTTATTTATTTAAGATGCAAGCTCTCTTTTTTTGAAATAAACCTATTCTAAATGCATAATGCTTCTATATGCACTTTTTATTGAAACATGCAACCTATCAACTAAAGATGCAAATTGGAAATGGAAACAAGATGACTAAAGCTAAGCGAACTATGATGAACAATAAATAAATGGGTTATCTCCTAGTAGTGCTTTGTTTTAAGTCATAAGCTCGACCTTGTAGTTGAACTACGAGCCTTGGAATACTTATGATAGACAAAAGCATCCGCAACCATTCTTTTATAGGTTTCATTAAGAAGGAACATAAGAGGGTTGCAACGCTCATAAGTGCTAGGAGAGAATGACTCTGAAGATTTCTCATGCAAGCATGGATTAAGTGGCTCCCTTGAAATATATCTTTCATGCTCATCTACCTGATTTTCAGTTTTAAATTCCAATGTTGATCCCTCAAGGACATAACTATCCATGATCTCTCGGCTAGGACATTCTAAGGTTAGATCTTCAACCTCATCCTCTATCAGAATGGGGTTCCCTACCTCTAATGATTTTTTCTTTCCTTCAAGGTCAACCAAAAGGTTTGGGTTGCCTCCTTGGTCCAAATTATCAATAAAGAAGCAAGGATGGTTATATGGGGGATCAAAATTAGAGGTGGTAGATGATATTGGTTTGGGGGATTCTTGTACCACCAAATCTTCTGATGAATAGGGAAGATAATGATTTGAGGTGAAGGATGCTAGAGATACTTTTTTGGGTGGGGTGATTGAAGGTGTCTTCATCATCAAAAGAGAGATCATCCTCAAGTTTTGACGGAAACTCCAAAGGATGAATTTCTTCCTCCTTTGGTGTCTCAACGAAAGGTTCAGGAATTGGGGTGACAGCTAAAGGTATGGATGATGGAATTGATAAAGATTTAGCTATCAGAACTTTTTTTTTGTCACAGGGTTTGGAAAGTCGTCTTCTTTAGGAGAGTCATCGTCCACATCGGTGTTGGGACAGCTTTCTAGGATCCTATCAAGGATAGCACTCCCCTCACTACCAGAAAGGCGTAAGAAGACTCCGCTAGAAGCAATATCAAGGATTGTGAAGATTCCTTGCTAAGACCCACATAGAAGTGTTGCAAAAGTACAGGATCGGGTATAGCAAGATCAGGGCCAGATGTGGAAAGGTCTATCAAGCGGGCCCATGCAGCTCCTAAAGTTTCTCTTTTCTGTTGACGAAAACTGATCACCTCGACTCGGAGTTTAGTTACTCAGGCGATAGGAAAGAAGGTCAAACAAAACATGGATTGAAGAACTTCCCACTCTCCGTTTACACTATCTACGGTTCGAGTATACCATAGTTTGGCTGCTCCCGTCAAAGAGAACAGAAATAGCTTCCACTTAAGGGTTTCATGTGACATATTAGAAATGTGAAGGCATGAACACAATTGCTCGAACTCCCGAAGATGAGTATATGGGTTTTATTTTTGATTTCTTGAGAAAGTATTTTCTCGTACAATAGTTATGAAACTAGGCCACAGCTCATACCCATTGGTAAGAATAGGTTGAGATGATGAAGGTGGCTCCAATCGCGTACTCTTGGGAGCAGCGAATCGGAAGATAGATAATTCTTCCATAAAAGATAGATGAGGATAAATGGTATGATAGGTAATGGGTAAAAGATTTTTTTAGAACAAAGTAAAAGATACTTGGATGACTAGGTTTAGAATAGCTACCGTTCCCCGGCAACGGCGCTAGAAAACTTGTTGACAATTCCTAATGCAATCACCAAGGCTACGGCAATAGCGCCAGAAAACTTGTTAACAATTCCTAACACAATCACCAAGGCTAAAGATATCCCTGGCAACGGCGCCAGAAAACTTGTTGACACTGGATATAGCACCCAGGGAAATTCGCAAGCGTACGGATGTCAAGGTAGTTTTCACCAAGGAGTATTCCTAGGTATCGAATTTCCACAGGGAACGTGAAGTAGACTAGTCTAGAACTAAGTGTATCCAAAGATAGGTGATAAATAGGGTAGAGAGGATTAGTGTGGTTTCTTTATCTGAGGCAAAACTAAGGAAGACTTTAATTGCCACTACGGGACAATGCGCGTTCCCAAATTATTCGGGTTACTCACATCAAAAAGCCCTATGCTGATAAAACCAGGCCGAATGTGGTTGAATCCAGAGGATCTTAGGGCTGTCACCACCTAAGACCTACCACTACTATCCGTGGGCCTAGCCACATTCACAGGCAAGATATAGCCTAAGCACCTTGCTTAATCTATAATCTTACTAATCTAATCGAACGTTACTAACTAGAGCACCTTAACCAAAGGGTGAACAATAGTAAAGCAAAAAAGTAATACTTAAGTAATGCGAAAGAATAAAGTTACCACACTGAAGAAGACTTTACTCCAAGAAGAGCTTCATCCTCCGAGCTACAAGTGGAGAGGCCGCCGACAGGCCCAACTCCTTCTCTAGCTTCTCCTCACTCTCACCCTCTCTTCTACTCCGCACTAGGAGAGCACTAAGGCTATGACTCTCATATGGAGAGTGTGTATCTAGTGGTTGTCCTCCTTACAAGTGAGGTTGAGGGTCCTATTTATAGTGCTGGAGGGCTCCAGGGGTATTTGTAGGCGTGCTGGAGGTCGGTGGCTACCAGAGGTAGGGCGGGCGCCCAGTTGATTTTGCCGACTTGCGATCCAACGGCCGTGGTTCCTCCCCAAAGGCGGTTGCAAGGTCGGTTGATGCCCGTTTTGCAGTTGTAGAGTTGGTTTGTGACCCTTGGTGGATGACATGTGGGTCCATAGATCCTTGACACCTCCATCTTGCACCATTGGTTGAAAACCGACTTTGATTGATGGCTAGGATGGCTTCTAGGGACCTTCACATGGATCGTGGACATGGCAGGCGACAGAGGCAGGGTGGGCGCCCTGTTGACAGGGCCACCAGACCATATATCTTGCACCGACCTTGGATCAACGGAGGACAAACTTTATTTGGCATCTCCCATGGATTGCTAACGTGGAACGTGGCAGGGACAGGGCGGGCGCACAATGGATAGGGCGGTCACCCTCCAACTTGGGCCAATTGTGATCATAATTGGTGAGCACGTAGGCCTCTCAGTTAGCTTTCCGATGCCAGGTCGTTTGCCTGATTCCGAGTCTGGATGCATCCTGGGCATCCATTTTACCCGGGACTGCTCTTGCGACACGTTCTCCAATCTCCGGAAAGTGTAACTTGATCGTCCACTTTCCGATTTGGGTGAACCAACACTCCATTTCAAACTCCTTGACTTGTTGTAGTCACAAGAAGCATGGATGAAGGCTTTTCTCCTTATATATAATCATTTTATACTTACTTTGCACCTACACTCACATAGCCATCACAACTTGTGGAAATGGTTAGAAATAAAAACCTATGACTTTGGTTTGTATCATTTTTAGGACCAAATTAGGCACTGTTGATGGTATAAAATGGGGTGTTAAGGACCATCAATAGCAACCAAGAGGATCTTGAGATATCTTAAGCACACACCCGATGTTTGACATTGGTATCCTAAGGGGTCGAACTTTGAGTTGATTGGTTATTCGGACTCCAATTATGCAGGATGCAAGATAAATAGGAAGAGCACATCCGGCACATACCAATTGTTGGGAAGATCACTAGTATTATAGTCATCCAAGAAGCAAAACACCATTGCACTCTCTACCGCCAAAGCCGAGTATGTTAGTGCGGGGAGTTGTTGTGCTCAATTGTTGTGGATGAAGGCTACATTGAGTGATTATGGAATCAAATTCAAGAATATGCCATTGCTATGCGATAATGAAAGCGCCGTTAAGATTGCCACCAATCCGGTTCAACATTCAAGAACAAAGCATATTGATGTGAGGCATCACTTCATTAGAGATCATCAATCCAAAGGTGTTATTCAAGTTGAGAGTGTGGGCACCGATGATCAACTCACCGACATTCTCACCAATCCACCTGATGAAGCAAGGTTTTACAAGTTGAAAAATGAATTGAACATCCTTGATTTCCCAAACATGAGTTGAGCATGCACCCATTTATATGACTTGCCTCTACTCCGACAAAACAAAGGTATCATTGTTTGGCATATCATTCATATGATGCTAAGACTTTTGTAGAGCATGTAAACATACTTTCTTTCTTAATTAGGCTCATTCATAACAAACTAAATGCTTTAGAGATCATATGCCACTTCTATTGCTTCCATGTCTTGTTTGATCTAGAGGTGACATATGATTAGTTTGTAGGCTTGTGAACCTAGCATTTGACTAGAATATGTGCATTATGGTATACAATTCAACTTTGTCAAGATAACTCCTAGTGGCATGAAGAAGCTTGCCAAAGGACAAACCGAATTATATATTTATGAAAGTAATCTAGCTAAATGCTTAAAAGAAGAAAGATAATGGAAACAATCTATGAATTTAACAAGTGGTTCCCTTCCATTGATTTCAAATCATATCCTACCCATACTACCCTTTTGTGGTCTTTGATGACAAAGGGGGAGAGAATGGAACAAAGATATGGGAAGATGGACAAAGAATGGAGGTTGGGCGATGAACCATCATTAGGCCAATGATGGGAGAGCTATAGGCCAAGTGAGAGGGATCACAAAATTTTAAAATTTGGATCTCACACTTAGGGGGAGCAAGCTCACAAGCATGATTGCAAGCATTTGTTTGTGCATATTCATATGTTTGGTGCATTGCATTTGTACTTAAATTAAATATACTTGCTTGCTTGGTGTATGCTAGACTTAAGTTGTGTGGTGAATTGAAGTACTAGCATGTATAGAAAGTGGTAGCTAGTTCCCAGTTTTTTCCAAGTGGTACAAGAACCTTGTCTCTAATGTTGATCTCACAAGGTATTCTAGTGTCTTTGGTTGCAAGAATTCTTTCAAGTGGAATATAGCTATCTATGGTTCTAAGGATGGTTTATATATGCACTCCGATGGTATCGTGCTTCAAAGGTCCAATTCTATAAACTTTAGCATTAAATTGGTAGTAATGTCTCTCCCACACTTCTAATCCAATGCATATGTGCAAAGCCTTTCAAATTCAAACTCTTGGCACATATGTAGGGGGAGATAATACTACCAAGTTGAATTCATTGCATATCTTTGTAGAGGTTGTCATCAATTACCCAAAAGGGGGAGATTGAAAGCTCTATGTTTGGCTTTGGCTAATTGATAATACCTAGTATCTAACCACATGTCTAAGTGTTGTGATTACAAGTGTGGTTAGAAGATCAAGTGTGGAGCTATGACGGCATCCAAGTCATTGGAGTAAGTCCATCAACATGAAGATCAAATGCTTCAATACTTGGTGCAAAGGATGGAGCTCAAGGCAAAGGTGATATCAATAGGGCTCTTTCCAGTTTAGTGATCAAGACACTATAGAGAGTGTGATCACATTTCGGTTAGATGACCGTACTATTAAGGGGGAAGAAACTTCGTTAACAACCTCGGTCATCAAGTGACTCTAGTTGACATAGTTGAGCATATGCATTTAGATCTAGAGAACTAACTTAAAACCTTGCAAACTTGACTTAAAAATCAAGCTAACACTCATGCCTAAGTGCTCATACACTTGGTTGTTAGCACCTAAAAGCAAGGTAGTTCAGGAGAGGACGAAAATAGCTCTCAGAGGTGCACCGGACGCTGGGCGTGTCCGGTGGATGAGCTCCTCTCTGGAACCTCTCTGAGTAGATACCGGACGCTGGAACAGTAACTCCAGCGCGTCCGGTGATGTTTTTGGAGCATCCGGTGAAGATTCGTGTTTTGTGACTGGGTGAAAGCACCGGACGCTGGCAGCATTCGGTGAACTAATAGTGGACGCGTCCGGTGCCACTTTGAGCTCTCTGGATGCTCTCTGGTGGCGCACCGGACACGGGCGTCGGAGTGTCCGGTGTGACGTCTCCGCGTCTGGTGAGTTGGCGCGCAACGAGGTAATTCAAACGGCAAGTACACGTGTCAGCGGGTGGTACACCGGACAACTACCGCACGCGTCCGGTGCTAACTTGACCAGCGTCCGGTGTGCACACAGAAACTGCAAAACGGCTAGTTTTTCACCCTCACTTATAAATAGCCGATCAACCAGTTTTCAGAAGCTCTCTTGCGTATTTCATTCATTGCTAAGCATCTCTTGAGCCTCCCAAACCTCTCTCACTCACTCTAGAGCTTGATTCTCATCCATAGTGAGCTAGGGAGTGATCCAAGTGCATTGTGTTCATCTAGATCATCTTTGGGCACTTGTTGATCATTGTTGCTGCGGATTTCTTCTATTCTCTTGGTGATTACCATCATCTAGACGGTCTTGGAGCAGCGGAAGAGTTGGCGGAGTTGGAGATTGTATCTGGCCACTCCCAGAGGTCTTTGTGAGGGGTTTGTACCTTCCCCAGCGGAGAGATGCAAGGTAGCCTAATACATTGCTCGTGTCATTGAGTTACCTTGCTCGTGGTAGGTTCTAGTGGCGCTCATTTGTTGAGCTTGACATTGGTTGTCAATTAGCCACCGAACCACCGAGTAGTGGTCGACACAACGAGGATGTAGCATGCCGGCAAGCACGTGAACCTCGGGGATAAATCGGTGTTCATCTTGTATTGATCTTTGGATTTCTTATGACCATCACCTTCAAGTGTATTGGTATATCTTCCGGTGATTGGCCATCTTCCCTACTCGGTGGTATAACCCTCCTACACATATCTCCTTTACTTCTGTGCAATTGGTTGTGTAGTAGTAGTGTAAGTAGTTTGCTTGTCCACCTAGGAGTAGTGTATCTCAACCTAGGCTAGCTTGTGTGTGATCTTAGTGACTTAAGTAGAACGGTTAGAAAGGCTTGCAATTTGAGCAGGCTAGCGCATAATTTGCTTCGCCATTTGTTTTACTGACCCTTTGGTCAAGTGTTGTTTATAGAATTTTAATTAGGCTATTCACCCCCCTCTATCCTCTTTTGGATGTTTCAACTTGACTCAAAAAATTTTCAGAGATCAAAAGCATGCCTTAGTCTGACTTGTGGGCCAAAATTGACCATGATAATAGCATTTTCATGGCTTGACCCCAAAATAACTTTGGCTCCAAATCAAATTTCCTACCAACTTTGCTTAAGTCACCAAATCATTTAAAGAATTTTAATTGCACTTTTGAAATGAATAAGCAAAAGCACTCCTAGGTAACCCTAGGTCAACTTCTATTTAGGGCTCAATTCAAGTGACTTTCTTAACATGAAACATGTTTGGTTAAACACTCTAAACAAGAATTGACATTCCAAAAATGTCTAGAAATTGTTTTACTGCAACTTACTGTTAATGCTCACATGTGTGTATATATACCTATGTATACATATATACTTATATATATATATACTTACATACATATATTTATTATATTTATATATATAAATATATAAGGTTGGCATTGTATTTTTTAAATCACTCTATCAATCCAAACATGAAATGATGTCATGATGCTCATGCTCATGAAATATAGATGATATGCGTGTGTTACAGCCCCTCCCCCTTAAAAGAATCTTGTCCTTGAGATTAGGGGTAGTTCTAGTTTTTGTAGAAAGTAGGATAGACTTCTTTTAAATAATCTTCTCTCTCCCAAGTGGCATCATCTTCTCCCAGATTATTCCAAACCACTTTATAGAATCTGATCACTTTACTGTGAGTCACTCTTTCATTGGTGTCAACTACTTGAATAGGTTACTCTTCATAGGTCAAGTCCGTTTTCAACTTTATATCCTCAATTTTTACTTGTTCTTCTGGAACTCTCCAACACTTTTTGAGTTGGGAAACATGAAAGACGTTGAATATAGCTTGCATCTCGGGAGGTAGTAGTATCTTATAAGCTACTTTTTCACATTTCCCAATGATCCTATATGGTCCAACATACCTTGGTGCCAATTTTCGCTTAACACCAAAGCGTTGTACCCCTTTCATCGGTGAAACTTTTAAGCACACATAACCACCAACGTGATACTCAATCGGTCTTCTTCTTTTGTCAGCATAGCTTTTCTGTTGAGATTGAGCTGCTTCCATATGTTGCTGAATAATTCTCACTTTTTCTTCGGCTTCCTACATTTTCTTCCGTATAGGGCTTCAAATGGTGCCATCTTAATACTTTCTTGATAGCTATTATTGTATGAGAATTCTGCTAATGGCAAGCACTTTTCCCAGGAACCCTTGAAAGATATAACACAAGCTCTAAGCATATCTTCTATAATTTGACTAACTCTTTCTGTTTGCCCAGAGGTTTGAGGATGATAAGCGGTACTTCGTACGAACTTAGTACCCATCTGCTTATGTAGGTTCCCAGAAACGAGTAGTGAACTGAGGCACTCTATCAGAAATAATAGTTCTAGGTACCCCATGTTGCCGTAATTTCTGAGCATAATAAATTTCAGCATACTTGTGCAGTGGGTAAGTAACCTTAACAAGTATGAAGTGAGCGGACTTAGTCAAATAATCAACAATTACCCAAATTGAATCATATCCATTCTGCATTGTTGGAAGACCCACAATAAAATTCATGCTAATTTCTTCCCATTTCCATCCTGGAATAGACAAAAGTTGTAGCAATCCAGCAGGTTTCAGATGAACCGCCTTTACTCGACAATATGTATCACACCTAGCAACATTGGCTGCGATTTCTTTCTTAATTTTTATTCACCAGAAATGAGGTTTCAAATCATGGTACATCTTACAACTTCTAGGATGAATAGATAAAGGAGAACAATGTGCTTCATCCATAATTTGATTTCTCAGCTCTCGATCTTTAGGCACTACCAAACGATCCTCGAACCATAGGATCCCTCTTTCACCAACTCGAAAATGTTTAAGCTCTTGCTCTTTCATTTTACACTTGATATGAAATATACCAGTATCAGTTTTCTGAGCTTCAATTATCTTACTTTCCAATGAACAACCAACAGTGATGTTCTGCAACACAACTAGATGCAACAAATTAAACACATCTGCTAACAATGGTTGAATTGACACATTATGGGATTTACGGCTCAGTGCGTCAGCAACCACATTAGCTTTCTCTGGATGACAGTGCACTTCTAAGTCATACTCTTTGATGAGTTCTAACCATCTTCGCTGCCTCATATTCAATTCTGGTTGTGTGAAGATATACCTGAGACTCTTATGATCAGTATAAATGTGACATTTGTTGCCCATAAGATAATGTCTCCAGATTTTCAAAGCATGCACTACTGCTGCTAACTCTAAGTCATGTGTTGGGTAGTTCTCTTCATGTTTTCTAAGTTGCCTTGAAGCATATGGAATTACACGGCTTTCTTGCATCAGGATACATCCTAAAGCCGTACCAGAGGCATCACAATAGACATCAAAAGGTTTCTCTATATTAGGTTGTGCCAGAACAGGAGCAGTAGTAAGTAGATTTTGTAATGTATGAAAAGCAGTTTCACAAGCTAGAATCCATTCAAACTTCTTATCTTTATGCAACAACTTAGTCATAGGGTGAGCTATCTTAGAGAAATCAGGAATAAATCGACGATAATATCCTGCTAACCCTAAGAAACTCTTAACTTCCGTGACTAAAGTTGGTGCTTTCCAATCCAACACCTGTTGTACTTTAGAAGGATCCATAGATATCCCCTTATCGGACAAGATATGACCAAGGAATGGCACTTTGTTTAACCAGAATTCACACTTATTGAATTTTGCATATAGCTTATGGTTTCCAAGTCTGGTCAAAACTATCCTCAAATGTTCCGTAGGATCTTGTTCGTTTTCCAAATAGATCAGTATATCATCAATGAAAACCACTACAAACTTGTCCAATTCAGGCATAAAGACTAAATTCATCAGCTACATAAAGTATGCAGGAGCATTTGTTAGGCGAAAGGTACAGCCTGGTAGAAAAAGGGGTCTTAGGAATATCCTGAGGATGAATTTTAATCTGATGATAGCTTGACCTCAAATCAATTTTGGAAAATACTTTAGCCTTGGATAACTGATCAAACAAAATATCAATTTGAGGCAGAGGATAATTATTTTTTTATGGTGACGGCAATCAAGGGTCTATAATCTACGCACATCATCAATATATTATCCTTCTTTTTCACAAACAATGCTGCACAACCCCATGGAGACAAACTAGGATGAATAAATCCTTTATCCAACAACTCCTGGATCTGCTTCTTGAGTTCAGCTAGTCTTGAAATTGGTGCAGTACCCGATATCAATTCTAAAGCAAACTCAACATCTCTGTCAGGTGGAAGTCCCGGTAAATCAACAGGGTAGACATCGGGGAATTCACACACTACTGGGATCTCAGAAATATTTGTTTCTATAGCACAGGATAAACTCCTAAGATCAAAATTCTGGGGTAGAGACACTTGAAAAGATCCATTACCATAAGGTTCTTTCAGAGAAAGGGTTTGGGTAACAATATTAAGGTTTGCATCCCAACGCTTCATCCAACTCATGCCCAAAATCACATCCACCCCTAAACCAGGTAACACTATCAAATTAGTAGAGAATTTTCATTTTCCAATTTCAATGGTTATCCCATGATCCATTTGCTTAGTGGAGATATCAGCTCCAGCTGAACTTATACGAAACCCATAGTTCAACTCTATGACTCGATATTCATGCTGTTGTGCAAATGTCTGACTTACGAAGGAATGAGATGAACCTGAATCAAACAAAACAACTGCGGGGCTCTGGTTAACGAGAAACATCCCTACGGTCATAGGTTCTCCTTCCGAAATTTCTTCAACTTCAGTGAAATGAACAAAACCTTGTTGAATGCTGACATTCCCAGATTGCTTCTTCGGATATGGACATTTCTTGGCATAATGTCCTAGCTTGTTGCAGTTGAAACAAAGCGCATGGTTAGCTGGCGCTTTGTTAGCCATTGGATTTCCTTGGCTTGCATTCCCCTTAGGAATGGGTACCGTGAAAACTCTGCGATACTTATTCTGCGGCTGAGTTGCATTGAAGTCCTTTGCTAAAGACTCACATCGAGACTCCGGCATTGGAGGGAAATAAATGAGATGATTTACAGGATTAATATTCTCCTGAGACGAGTCTCCTTCAAGTGCCCTCTTGTGACTCTTGGCAACGACATGCAAATTATTCTGATGCTCTTGAATCAAAGCATCCATGACAAACTCATTGAATGGAGTCCTTAAAGAAGTTGCCATAGTCTTCATGAGTTTGGTACTAAGCTCTCTTTTGAAACTTTCAATCTTCTTTTCTTCGGTATCAACAAAACTAGGAGTATACCTTGACAAATTATTAAAGGCATGAAGATACTCGGTCAGACTCTTAGTACCCATGGTCAATCGCATGAACTCAGCAGCCTTCATCTTTATCAGCCCCGACGGAATATACTGTCCTCTGAAAGTAGCCTTGAATTGTTCCCAGGAAATCTCCGCACCTGTAGGAAGAGTAGCCGTATAGTGTGACCACCAGATTCCTGCTGGTCCTTGATGCTGAAGAGCAGCATAATTAGCCTTACAAACTGTCATTCATTCTTAGTACACAAAATTTTTGTTCTATGTCATGAAGCCATTCATCTGCCTACAAAGGTACAATAGCCTCTTTGAAAATTGGTGGCTGGGTATCCACAAAAATCTTGTAGGAGCTAAACTGACTTTCACTATTGTCACGATGATGTTGAGCTCCACGGCATTATTGACTGCTATCTCACGCAGAGCAACTTCCAAACTGCGCTGAGTCTCAATGAACTATGCAAACATTCGCTCTGAAGTAAACGGTGGTGGTGGCAATTCTCTATTCTTATTTTCATTTCTTCCACCACTACCAGACCCACGAGAACAAGTGTTAACTGGCATCTGTGGCATTTTTCATAAAAAGGGAACGTATTAATAATGGTATTGTTCTAGATAATTGGATACTTATGCCAAAGTAGGATATAATGAGAAAATATATAGATAATAACAAAGGCACAAAATTCAACTCCACAACATCACCATATTATAACAAATAGGGATAACTACTTGATAACTACAACAAGCTCTTTCTCACTGACGTCCAACTTTAAATGTTATACATGTTGCTGATCCAACTGCATTGACCCATGTTGCCTGAGCGTCATTTGTCTCCCATCTCTTGAAATCTGTAGATGCCAAGGTGAACGAAAATCATTCTCCAAAAGTTACTTTTGCTGATTCTTCTAAAAGAAACACTCTGACATATAGACTCTCTGACAGAACTTTGGAAAACAACTAAGGTAAGTTAAGGAAATAGATTAGAGGATTTCAAGAAGGATAATATGCTAGTATAGTTTTGCAATGAATCATGACTAGGGACCTTGATACCAGTGCGCACCCAGAAGCATGATCATGTGTCGGCCGGTACAAGACGACCCCGGGTTCCGACACGGCACCATAAGCCACTAATCACAATACCATTACTGAACAAACACCAATAGGAAATCCCACGCGACAAAAATAGATTATTAATGATAACGCCAAAGGAGAGAGGGATATACGATCAAGAATGATTACAAGGTTAGAAGTGGGCGTGGGGGTAAGAAAAGGGCTTGTATATAGCATGAGTGGAATAAGGATTATTTGGTAAAATTAGCAAGACATAAAACTTCTGCTTTCCGACGATCCAATCTCAATGCCTGAAGGTAAATCTGACAACCCCATATTCCCTGGCTGCCTTGACCTTATGAGCCATCTCATTACTTTTCAAGCATAGGCTGAATGTTGAAAATACCCTGCAAACTCAAATGTTTTCCAAAGTAGAGTGGGGTTCCAAACTCCTTCAATAGCTTACTTCCCGATCAGATGACCTTTTCTAAAGAAAGTTAAGGTATACATAAAAATACTATGAGAATGTTTATTGTATTTTATCATGAGTTTAAAATACTATTTAGGAAAGAAATCAGATAAAAATAGAATATGAATGAGCATGATGCATGAAAGTTTCATATGTCCTCACACCTAATAATACTACCGTACTAGGCGGTGGCATACAATCGCACTCATATATGTAACTAAGTCGCACTACACGTAGTTAGTGTACCTACAGAAGATTTCATTTCATCCCAACCTCACATGTATGCATTTTGCCAGAAATGCTCCCATGAGCACTTACGACCCCATGAAAGTAATTACACCACATAGGGATACCTCCATAAGTACATATGGACAACATCGGTATTAATAAGCACTCTCCTTAGATCGACGGTTGTTCAATCATGCTCTCACATCTCACCTTACCTCATCCGAAATGGCACATTTGGCCCATCTTCACCTTACCTGGGCGTCGATAAAAAAATGAATCAAAGGTAAGTCGTATCAATGACAAAAAACACTCCCAAAGCATGATGCAATTTCCCCCAAGTTAGTATTGTAATAAGCCACCTATAGTCCTAATTTAGGGCTACACTAATTATAATCCTTGGCACACTTAACCTTTTCAACTCACTTTTCAAACCTAATAGCTAATAACTTGTAATTAGTTTTGCAAATCAAAACCTTTTACTGTAAAATATACTAATATGAACAGTGTATGTTGAACCTTACTCTGGTACCAGCTGTGACAGAACCGATCAATTTATAAGAGCACAATTACGGCGATAGCCATCGAAATAGCTAAACAACCACACTTGAGCCCATATAAACCCAGTAGTCTGTGAAATCCCGAAGGATTTCAAACCAAACGGTAACACAACCAAGATCGTATATGGTTCAACAACACACATCCATATTACATAGATTCACAAATACGGAGTTCGCACACAGTTATTACAAGACAGGGTTTAAATTTAACTAGCGGAAGCAAAATTGTTTCAAACTAATTCTTACACACCCTTGCTTATTTAAATACAGTGCCAAGTATGGATCAAACTTCAGAAGGAAAGAATAACTAGATATATATAACAAGTTGCCCAAGCTTCACTCTTCTTCAACAGCCGGGTAGAAGCAATGTTTGAAATACCCGTAATATACTTGTCCATGAGGGAAGGTCAGTCCAGTTTCTCACTATCTAGGAGAGATGGCAATTCGTATCGATTGCAAACCACCTGGCGATAAATGCCAATCACAAACCCAGACAGACCTGATCAGGGTCCCTTAGGTCACTTTTGGTACTATTTGGGTTCCGTCGCGGGTTTGGTGGGAGCCACGCATACTGGGGGACTGACTAGTGGCCAGGAAGCTCAGGAATCCACCTGTCCATGGTCTCATCTAGCTCCCGAACATCCTCCAAAATCTAGTATGCCAACTGAGACCACCAACTTTCGGCCCAAATAGAGCTACTCGGCTTCGCGGTCGGAATGACTTATCCGGCCAGCTAAGTGATGGCATCTTTCAATCTCGACTGAACTCCAACAGGGATATGTTCCTAATTAACTTGGCGAGGATTGGTACGCAACCAAGACCTCCATGCCTTGTTGCGTCCAGATCATCATCCTGCCCAAACTCAATTCATCACTCAACTCATATGGTTATTTCACGATAGCAAATATTGCCAACCGTGCTTCTCACTTTCTAGTTTGGTGACCGGAATCACCATATCTACCGGTTCTAAGCAAGACTAAGCAGGAGAGATGATCTTGAACTTACTTAGGTGATGATTATAAAGTTGTCCAAGGATATTAGTAATGCATCAACGGTTTCAGAGCAACTCCTATACTTAATGCAACAATCACTATACTCATGTTCATTAATTATAAAATTATAGGAGGTGGGAAATGCACCAGGGCTTGCCTTATAGAAATGAGAAAGACTGATGGTTAGGGCACTCGGGCAAGTCAGCATCTTGTTTGGCGGCTGGGGTCTCTTGAGGAACTTCCTCCTTCTATGGATTCACCTCCCACAACACCATCTCCTCCAACAATCATGTATGCATGATTATGCAATGAATGCTTGAAGGCATGGTGACTTGCACAGTGTTAAACATGATGCATATGTATGCTTCCATGAAATGAAAGCATACATTCATTTGTTGTTTACATTTACTGAGTACGTGTATATTTCTTCTCTGGTGGATCTATATTCATCTCCTTATAGTAAGTGAAGGTGGATTTCTTAGGAACTAATCCTAGTTCATATACAAGCATAAGCATAGTTTATGGAAGTCATACCAACTAACCAAACCACTTTAGAACTTACTACCAATACCCTCAAACTCAACTCCAGTACACACTCCAGCAAGTAATATACCCACTGAAATGATCAAAGGAGCATCCAAGTTATGCAAGTTTAATTCAAATAAGTGCTTAATTGCCTAATTAGTGGGCTCTCTTGCAATATGAGTGGGTTGAAGCACTTGAGTTGAACTAGCATCTTGGACTTGATCTTGATCTTGACTTTGACCTTGAGCTTGAGAGTCACTTGAGCTTGTTTGATTTACATCATCTGCCACTTGCACAATAGGAGGGGTGACATCTTGATCATCATTTTCTTCAACTTGTCTTGCCCTAATGTCACCAATGTCCATGTTCTTCATAGCATCAACTAATTGAGGTCCTCTTACATCATCAAGATTGTCTTTCTCATCTTGTGACCCATTTGTTTCATCAAACTCAACATCATGGACTTCTTCAACAATCTTGTAAGTCTTGTTCCATACTCTATGGGCTTTGCTTGAAGTTGAATAACCAAGTAGGATGCCTTCATCACACTTCTTCTCAAACTTGCCCAAACGAGTGCCTTTATTCAAGATGTAGCACTTGCATCCAAACACTCTAAAATATGCAATGTTGAGCTTTCTTCCATTCAAGAGCTCATAGGGTGTATTCTTCAACATTGGATGACAATAGAGACGGTTGCTAGTGTAGCAAGCCGTATTGATAGCTTCGGCCCAAAACTCATCACTCACATTGTGCCCACTTAGCATTGTTCTTGCCATATCAATAAGAGTTCTATTCTTCCTTTCAACAAGACCATTTGATTGTGGAGTGTACTTGGCCGAGAATTGATGCTTGATTCCCAAATCATCACATAGCTCATCAATTCTTGTATTCTTGAACTTACTACCATTGTCACTTTGAAAGGTCCTTGTTTGGTTTTGGTAATTGAGTGACAAGTTAGGTGGACTAATATGAGTTTAAGTGTTGATTACACAGGTGATTAGTCCACAGGTAGATGTGTGTGAGCAACTATGCCATGGAGGTGGATATGGCTTGGAGAGTATTGCTTGGCTCCAACATGTGGTGATGAAGGAGCTAAATACACATGAGACATGACATGGAGTCATGTGGCTAGGTGGAGAAAATCAAGGCAAGGCTTTGCATCGACAGACCGGTTGCAAGTGTGAAGGGCAAGTCGGGTGATGGCTTGGCACCGATGGACCAACGCAACGGTGAAGAGCAAGCAAGTTGACGATCGATGGACCAAAAGCCACATGATGATATGAAGACGGTGATTGGAATGGAAAGCGCAAGGCAAAGGTATAACCTAGGGCATTTCAATTTCACCGGTCCAAGGTTGAGTAGAGAAGTGCTTGACTGAATTTAGGATAGATTGCCGTACTATCAAGAGGGGCAAACTTGTTTGCATATTAGTCATCTAGTGCCACTTGAGAGATCTAACTTTGCATACATTGCTAGGATCGAGTGGCGTGGTGAAGTAAGTGAAAACCCTTTGAAAATGATTGTGAAAATGCTAACTCACTTGCATAAAGTAGTGAAACACTTTGGAGTTGGCACATTTGCCAAAGGAGGTGAAGGTTGAGAGGTTTTGGGTTCTCGCAAGCTCGGCAGGATTCAGAGCTTTTCGGTGGTGTTTCATTGGAGAAACACACACCGAACGCTGCACCGGACGCTGAGGCGCGCGTCCAATGAAGGTGGCCGAGGACAGCGTGTTTGGGTAGTGTTGCACCGGACGCGGAGCAGTTATTGTTCCCGCATCCGGTGGTTGTGACGTGGTAGTGCGTGAGAGAGGAGAGGCGCACCGGAGCTATGGTCTGTCCGGTGGGTGCGCACCAGACGCGTTCGGTGGCACTTGGGTGCTCTCGGGTGCTCTCTGGTCGTGCACCAGACACTGAGCTCCGCGCGTCTGGTGTGATGGCGGACACGTCCGGTGTGGACAGAGAAGGCGCGAGCTGAGTTAGCCATTGGCGTGTAACGGTTACTTTCAAATGGCTAGCTGACGTGGCGTTCTGTGGTGCACCAGACGCTGGGCACCGGATGCGTCCGGTGCTCCTGTCTGCGCGTCAAGTGTGGGCGTTTTCAGTAGAGTGAAAGGGCAATGGTTCTATTTGTCTTGTGGGCTATAAATAGAGCTAAGGGCCAGCCAAGGCAAGTGGCTTAGCACCTTGGGAATGTGTTTCCCTTGCTAGTGCTTGGCTTGGTGCCCTCCTACTCACTTGTGCTAATTGACATCGCATTTGAGAGTGAGAGATCGATCGCCAGTGCTTTGCATCGTGAGGATTGCTTTGAGTGGTACTAGGTGATCGAGCTGCAAGCCGGTGGTGCTTGTTACACTTGGAGGTCGCCACCTCCTAGATGGCTTGGTGGCGAGAGGCTCCGTGGAAGCAAGGAAGGAGTTTGTGCTTGGCTCCGGAGCAAGATTGTGAGGGGTTGGAGCTCACCCCACGGGAGATCGCGAAGAGCATCGCTAGTAGAGCGAGACGTGAAGAGCGACAAGTGGTCCGGCCGAGTCAAGTGCTAGAGCTTGTGGTAAGCACTCAACGTGGGAGAGTGTGACTTGCGGGTCACCACTAGCAAGAGGACCGGCAGCAACCTTGGAGCTTATCTCAACGGATGACGTAGCTTGTGGCGACAAGTGAACCTCTGGGAAATAAATCACCGCGTCAACATCTTCCCATCCTTCGCGGTGGTTTGCTCCCTTCTACACAAGTCCTTTACTTTGTGCATTACTTTCCTTGTGTACTTGTAGTTGCTCTTATGAGACCGGTTAGCTTGTGTAGCTTGCCACTCACCTTCTTAGCTTATGTAGCTTAGAAGTAGTGCTCTTGATTAGCTTGTGTAGATAATCAAATTGTGCTCCTTGATTAGGATTGTGTATGCTTGTCATTGAGCAAGTAGTGAGCTTAGGTGCTTAGTGCGCTCTTGCTTGCTAGTTGGTAGGAGCTCCCCGGTGCTTAAGTACTAGAGCTTAGGTTTGTGTGACCTTACGCTAGAACGGTTTAGGGAACCTCAAACTAGGCTTGCACCTTTGCTTCTTGCTAGGATCTTTTGTAAGGTGCTTATAGTCTTAGTTAGAGGGGTGAATTGTCGCTAGAACCCGATTAGATTTTATTTCCGCTGTGATTAATTTTTGTTTGGACTATTCACCCCCTCTAGTCCGTCATCTCGACCCTTTCACACTTCTCACTTACTTCACCCTTGTACCAAACTTATTTTGGCTTCTCTTGATGAAAGATTTGAAGATTTCATACACTTCACTTTTGTCAACAAGAAAGAATACCTAAGTGTATCTTGAGAAGTCATTTACTATCACAAAGCCATACATTCTTCCTCCAATACTTGCACAAGTGGTTGGACCAAACAAGTCCATATGCAATAGCTCAAGTGTACTAGATGTACTCATCATTCCTTTCTTAGGATGTGTATTCCAACTTGCTTTCCAAATTGACAAGAACTACACAACCTATCCTTCTCAAAGTGCACATCTTTCAAGCCTCTAACCATGCCATGCTTGACCAATCTTCCAAGTTGCTTCATGCCAACATGTCCAGGCCTTCTATGCCACAACCAACAAAGACTAGACTTTGAGATCAAACATGAAGAGAGCTTAGCTTCACTATCATTGAAATCCACCACGTATAGATTCCCATATCTAAATCCCTTGAAGATCAAGTTGGAACCATCCACACTCACAATTTCAACATCATCTATCTCAAAGATGCACTTGAAACCAAGATCACAAAATTGTGCAACCGACAATAGATTGAAATTGAGAGATTCAACTTGCAATACATTGGATATGCTCATATCATTGGAGATAGCGATCTTGCCTAAGCCTTTCACCTTGCCTTTGCCATTGTCACCAAATGTGATAGAATCAAACTCTTGATTCCACTTGTGTTGATAGAATTAAACATACTAGACTCTCCGGTCATATGTTGAGTGCATCCACTATCAAGCACCCAATGCCTTCCTCCGGCTTTGTAATTGACCTACAAAGACTAAATCAATTGGTTTTAGGTACCCAAGCATTCTTGGGTCCTTAAAGGTTAGTGACCAAAGACTTTGAAACCCAAATGGATCTTCTCCTTGGGTTGCCACTTGGTGTACCAATGTACTTGGCTTTAACACCCTTCACTGCCTTAGTGAGCATGTAACAAGAATCAAGGCGAATTGAATTCGCTTTAGCAAAGTTTATTTGCTTGATCTTGTTGGCCATGCAATATTGCTCATTATGCCCCACTTGCTTGCATCTTTGGCAATACCTACCGTTGCTCCTCACAAAGCTAGCTTTGGGAGTCACAAAGGCAGCCTTGCCTTTCTTGAGGGTATAGCCTAGTCCCTTCTTAGAGTGACTAAATCTTTGGCTACCCAAGCACTTTAGCAAGCGGGCATCCCACCATAGGCATTTTCTAAGGCACGGGTGAGCTTGTTGACCTCCTCCTTGTGGTTCTTGTTTTCCACCACAAGTGAGGCCTTAGAGCCATCATCTTTGGGTGAAATAGGAGTGGTAGAGCTGCAAGAAGGGTTAGTGACAACAATAGTAGTAGAAGAAATTGACTTGTCAGTAAGGATGTCACATGATGAACCCATGTCACATGTCTTGATGGATGGCCTCTTCTCATTTTCGGCCACTAGAGAGGAATGAGCTATCTCTAGCTTGGAGTGAGCTACCTTGAGCTTCTCATGGGCTTCCATTAGCCTCTCATGAGACTTCAAGAGCTCATCAAAGGATTGCTCAATGACTATTTTGCCTTTGCACAATTCTTTGCACTTCTTTCTCTTGGCCTCAATGTAAGTGTTGACATTATCAAGCATGGACATAAGCTCATCACATGAGAGCTCCTCCTCATCAATCTCATCATCGGATTGGACCTTGGATGGCTTGGCCATCAAGCATGTGGATGGAGTGTCGAAGAGAGATACCTTGTTGTTGAGAGCAATGCTTGCCATGGCATTCTTCTTGATGGTCTTGCTCTCATAATCACTATCATCCTCATCGGTAGAGGCATCACTATCATCCCAAGTAACACAATATGATTGCCCTTTCTTCTTATTCTTGAGTGTCACATTCTTGTTTTTCTTTTCTTTCTTGTCCTTCTTCTTGCTCTTCTTCTTGTCATCATCACTCTAATTGTCATTGTCACTATTGAGAGGACAATAGGCAATGAAGTGATCTAAGCTCTTGCACTTGAAGCACCTCCTTAGCTCTTGCTTGTTCTTGGAGATGAACTTCTTCTTGCCTTGACCATAGCCCTTCCTCTTCATGAACCAGCCAAACTTGCGCACTAGAAGAGCCATAGCCCCATCATCATCATCATCATCATCACTTGAAGTAGATTCTTCATCAAGCTCAACCATCTTGGCCTTGCCCTTGTTCTTGGAGGATGTTGCCTTGAGAGCCACACTCTTCTTCTTCTTCTCCTCGACCACTTCCTCATTATTCATATCTTGAGTGATAATCTCGCCGAGGATTTGGTTGTGCTTCTTGGTGCTCAAGTCTTCTCTTGCAAGCAATGTCTTGATGATAGCAAACCTTGGGGCAAGCACCTCAAGAATTGGTGAGAAAAGTCCTTGTCCTTGATGTCCTCACCCAAGCTCTTCAAGTCATTCACAATTACTTGCAACCTGTTGAACATCTCCGGCACACTCTCATCATCATTCATTTTTAATGTGCCAAACTTCTCCCTTAACATATAGACCTTGGCATTCTTGACCTCTTGTGTGCCCTCATATGTCTCCTCCAACCGCTTACAAATGTCATGAGCCAAATCAAGATCCTTGATTTGCTCAAAAACATGAGACTCAAGAACGGTGTAGAGTGCATTGATTGCATGAGCATTGCACTCCATCTTCCTCTTGTCGACATCGGTGGGAGCTTGTGGACTCTCATACTCAATCTTTGTGTCCGTTGCCTTCCAAACATCAATGTGCATGGTCATGAAGTGACCTATCATCTTTCTCTTCCATTGATCATAGCTTGTGCCATCAGACTTTGGCGGCTTCCCCAACACATTGATTTGACCCATCTTGCACCACAAGGATATTAAGCCTCAAACGGTGGTGACCTCGGCTCTGATACCAAATGAAAGGTCCCAATAGGCTAGAGGGGGATGAAGAGCCTATAAAAATTTCTACAAAGCACTTGACCACAAGTTAGTAATTAACAAGGCTATAGCTAAGCATTAGCTCTAAGCTACACTATGCAAGCCACCTAGCACAATATACTACTTACAAGAATATGCACTCAATTGCAAAAAACCCACTGCTTCGAAACCTAAGGAGAGAGCACCTAAACAAGTAATATGCGCAAGTGAGTGAGTGATCAAGGAAGCAATACCACCGAGGAGTGTAGAGGTTGATCCAATCACCTAGAGAAGATTAATATGAATACCAAGAGATCAACCAAGAGAACACCGGAAGACCAATAATCCACTCGAAGGTGGAGAAGAGAGAACACTCGATTTTTTACCGAGGTTCACGTGATCGCCGTCACGCTACTCCTCGTTGTGGCACCGGTCTTCCTTGGTGGATTGCGAGCTAGGCTTCACACGCCAATCTCTCACCGGGAGCCGCTCACCAACACAGGAGAAGTGGCTATCAACCACGAGCAATCCACTAGAGTTGGTTTTGGCACTCCGTCGGGGAATAACCGCAACAACCCCTCACAACAAACCTTCGGTGTGGGCTTGAACAACCATCAATCAACCTCAACACCGGAAACACCTCTAAGCCGCTAGGGACATGGCAATGCCCCAAGAGAATAAGAACTCAGCAATGGCTTGCTCTCAAGTGCTCTAGAATGCAATCCACTAGCAATGATGCACTTGAGGATCACTCAACCCACAAAGATGATCAATGGATGAACAAGTGAGTGAGTGGGAGGCTAGAAAGTGCTCACAAGTGTATGGCAATGAATCAAATGTGCAAGAGAGTCACCAAGTGACCAGGGAAGGAGTATAAATACCCCTAAGTGCACTCCTAGTCGTTACCCACTAAAAAATAGCCGTTAAACCACTTTTCGTGGTGTCGGACACTACCGTCGGACGATAGGCGTCGGACCAATGTCCAACGTCCGACGCTCACGATGGTGCCACGTGTCAGCTTAGTTTAACCACAACTGCTGGATCTCAACGGCTAAATAATCGCACCAAAAACACAACCGTCAGATGCACACCTCGTCGGAGTAAAGTGCACTGGCGTCCGATGCTTCTAGAGCCTACGTGGAGACGATTTTATTCATTGGACGTTGTCCGACGCTCAGCATCAGTTGAACGCTCAACGTCCGATGCTGTGAACTCAGCTCACCATGCACAGTGCCACGGCGTGAACTCGCCACGCCACGCCACGCCATCGGACCGACAGCCGATAGTCCGACGCTCGTACACCACGAACCGTCGGACTGTCCGACTCTCACAGCGGACAACTGACCCAGACACCGTCGGAAGCTCTCCAGTTAGTGCGTCGGACCAACGATTTCTACCATCCGACGCTACGCATTTTTACACCGAGAGCAATTGAAATGCTCGGACGGTGTCCGACACTTACCGTCAGACCAAAGCGCACCGTCCGACACTTTCATCACAGTTCAGCACAGTACTGGGAACCGTCGGACGCTCGCGACCAATGGTCCGACGCCCTAGGAGCCCAGCATCCGACGCTCTGAAAACAACTCTTCTCAAGATAGTTTCATACCCCTTGCTTCTATGTGCTAACACTTAAGGTATTCAACACTTGTGCACAGTGTGTTAGCATTTTCGAAATATTTCCCAAGGGTTTCTAAGATGATCTCTAGGTTGAGTTAGTCAATGCACATGAAATGCAACCTAGAGCACTTGAAGGTAATCTAATTACTTAGTTCTCCCCTTAATAGTCGGCTATCTATCCTAAATGTGATCACACCCACTTGGTGTCTTGATCACCAAAAGAAAAGCCTACTAGAGGTTATACCTTTGTCTTCGAGCCTTTTCTTATCGCCTTGATCATCTGTACTTGATCTATCATGCTTGATGCATGTTTCAGCCTTCCTTGATCATCAATATCAATCACTAGGCTCCACACTCCATGGTTAAGACCATCTACACTTAACCATCACTTAGCATGTAGGTTAGTCCTTAGGGTGTTATCAATTATTAAAACCAAACTAGGGCTTTCAAAGTTGACACCATGGTCTCTTCTTTTGCCACTGCCCGCGTTGAGCTTGAAAAGTTGGTAATCCGACACCAAGAACTGGAAGAAGAACTCCGAACGGTAAACACGGCTATTACTCAGCACGAGCAAAACTTGGCCAACTCTCCAGACACCATTGCCCGACTGAGGTAAAGCGTGGGTGCAAAGATCAATGAGGGCAAGCTCATTCGCAATTGACTCGGTCATCTTCTTGGACCAAAGATGCAGACTGTCGAGCCATTTAGACTGGTGAATCCCTTCATGCTAAAATCGTGGTTGCTCTTCGTGCCATGTTGAACTTTTAATCTCGTGATGTGTTTGTACTGACAACTTCTAGTGACAAAAACTACAACTTTATTCTGCCAATATCGGCTATATTTTACTCAATCCTGTTGTGACCTTCATTTAGCCGATTCAGAACGGCTCCTGGCATAGCTGATTTGATTAGCTTTCCATGTGTGCCAATCATCGGGGTTTCCCTTTCATTACATCCGGCATAATTCCGAAACGCCATCTCATCTCCCGAGAAACCAACTCCGACTATAAATCTGTACTGAAAGCACACGGTGATCCACATGGCACCGGCGTTTTACTCTCTCTTTCTCCACTAGCTCATCAGTTTTCCTCTTCCTTCTTCATTCCACTTGATAAAACCCGAATGGCCGATGACGACAACAACCGCGGCAAGCGCCCTGCCAATGGACCAGCCGACGGTGCCGACTCGCTGGGCCGGGCGATTAGACGCCTGTTGCCGCACAGTCATCGGTTAGACAGGGTCACCGGGTATGCTCGGGAAACCCCCTTTTTCTTGATTCTGTTCTGTGTATGGACTTCTCCGTTTCTGTCCTAGCCTGGGTGGAGATGAAGGCACTTCTAGCCATGCCACCGGGTCGTCTAGTGCCAACCCAGTGGCCATCGAGTCATCGTCCGACTCGGTGGACTCGTACACGGCGGAGGACGGCCGACGCTTCCACCTGCAGGTGCAGGTGTACCGCAACCTATACTCAGAGGCAACGAAGGAGAATGGCCGCCTCGAGAACCTCGTGGGGGCTCAGATGGTTGTTGATGGTCGCTAACACCCTATTTTACCGTCAACATTTCACCCATAATCAAGGTAAAACCACATGAAAAGCAAAGAACTCACCTTGAAACTCACCTAGTTCCACATGTCCTTGAAGAAATATTGTGTATGCAGGAAAAATGGTGGAAACAGGCAAAAACGAAGCAATCCAAGACAGCTTGACACCATAGCTGCCACATGGGAGCCAGGGGGTGCCCGCCCTATGATTCTTGCCAAATGGACATGCCACCTCACGGATCCGTGTGCCATCCTCTCAAATGGCCGATGGAACGTTCATTCAACATCAACGGCATAGAAACAAGTCACGAGGATCCGGTGGCCCTATCAACAGGGCGCTCGCCCTATCCAAACTGGGTGCCACGTCCACAATCCGAGGGAAGGCCCCCAGGAATCATCCAAGCCATCAAATGAAGTCGGTTTTCATCCAACAGTGATCAAGTGATGTACCATGGATCGGAGGACCCACATGTCATCCTCCCAGGGGTTGCAAACCACTAAATCAGGGCACCAACCAACCTTGCAACTGCCATATGGGAGGAAGGAGGGCCGTTGGATGCAAGGTGGTGCATCCAAGGGGGTGCCCGCCCCCTAGGAGGGCGCCCGCCCTACCTCTTCGCGCCACCAACCTCCAGGACCCCTACAAGTAGCCCTGGAGCTCTCCTACACTATAAATAGGTCTAATTTCCACACTTGTAAGCAGAAACCACTAGAGGATCACTAGCAAATCACTAGAGATTTAGCTCATAGTCTGTAGTAGCTCCTCTCTCTCTCTAGCGAAGCTCTGCTCTTAGGAATAGTGCTAGCTAGAGAAGAGTATAGTAGTGAGAGAAGTCGGGAGAAGAAGGAAGTCTGTGGACGAGCCGGGCTTGTCGGTGACCTCTTCTGCAGTGTTCTTCACTCTTATTGGTAATAAAGATCCCTTTCTTCATTTATTTATTGTTATACTTTAAGCAGCTGTATACTTGCTCATTGCTTGGTTAGAGCGCTCTAATTCTTTGCCCGGAGTTAGAGTAGAAAGTTTCATAGATTAAGCGTGGTGCTTAGGCTATAGCTTACCCTTGAGTATCGCTAGGCCCACGGATAGTAGTGGTAGGTTCTTGGTGGTGACAGCCCTAGAATCCTCTAGATTCCACCACGTTCGGTCTAGTTCTCGGTATAAGCATAGGGCTGTAGATGTACTGGGCCTAATCAGTCAAATCCTGGCGAGTTTAGGACTTTGCGTGCCCTGGTTATAGCAGACTCTTTGGTATAACAAACAATTGATCTTTTACTAAGTTAGAGTTCTCCCATAAACTCCAGAGCTACTTCAATTTACCCTAGTGTGTTTCCACCTTAGTTATACTTCATTGATTTATCCTCACTAAGGTTGCTACCTCATTTATCCTTATTTAGATCCTTGACTATCAGATCCTAGGAATCACAAACCCAGCTTTCCTTTGGGAAAATATAAATTCGACACCTGGTACTCCCAGGTAAAGTGCTACACGATAGTTCTGTGCGCTTGCAGAATCCAATCATCTGTCCTATAGAGCTACCCATAGCATTTTTGGCGTAGTTGCTAGAGATAACTTTATTCCTAGTAGCAACGTTAGAAGTGTCAACAACCATAAACTTTGAGCACGGGGATAGACAACCCCCGTGATTGCATTGAGAAGTATTGTTACCACAGCTAAAGGATATATTTGGCTATACTCTTTTGATAGCGTTAGTAACTGTCAACAATGGTCGCTCTTGCTGCGGCTGATGCAAAGCTCACAGTGATGCGGGCTTGACTCCGGGAGGCTGACACCATGGTGGCAGGTAACCTTCGCTCCTTTACCCTTCACTTGCGGTGATTGCCATGGCTCTTGTCAATGTATCTTCTCTTGTCCATCCATGATGGCACAGATGGAAAACCTGCGTCTGATTGCCACTACCACCGTCGATGCAGTCAACGCGCACGGCGAAGCAAAGAAGTTTCGGCTTTAGGACGTCAACCACCGCGTTCGTCAGATCGCGATGAACGACGTTCGCCACGGCGCCTCCGTCGCGCTCGCCGCCCAGCTCCGCTCCGGCCAAGACCTCCTGACCGTCGAGCCCGGCTTCCCAAAAAAAGTAGTGGAGCCGGAAGGCCTGGTGGCTGCTTTCGAAGAGCATGCCGACGCCGTCGCGCTTGTCACCTCCGCTGAGGACATTATAAACACAGTGTTCCTCGGCGATTAGTTTGTAATTAGATGTGAACTTTATGAATAAAACTTCTGAATGTAAATATTCTTTTATTTTATTTTTGCTTTAAAGGCGATGCATATCGCATCGGCTATTACACCCCATCGTGGGTTTTATTTTGCTCTGAAGGCGATGCTCGTTACATCGGCTGTGACACCACATCATGGGTTTACACTTTTTGTTCTAAAGGCGATTCCTTACTAGAATCGGCTATTGCGCTCCGTTAGAGTCACATTTTTATGTTAAAGGCGATCCTGTTATAGAACCGGCTGTTCCAGCCCGACCTTTCCGATCGGCTCCACCCCTTGTTTTAGAAGTTTAGAATAAAGTCTCATAGCCAATTGTCTGGATCGGCTGTTGGTCGTCAGTGGTGACCTTGATGACGCCTCCTTCCCATGTTTTGCCTGAGAAACAATCAAAGTCTGCCAGCTCCCAGTAAGCGGCATCTGCAGTAGCTATGCTCGCAGAATCATCTGCAGGAACAGTCTCCACTTTATCCCCGTGCCATTGAATGATGCACTGATGCATTGTAGATGGGATGCAGTAGTTAGCGTGGATCCAGTCACAGCCAAGGAGTAGACTGTATGAACCTTTACCGTCAATGACAAAGAAAGTAGTGAGCAGAGTCTTCTTCCCAATCTTTAGCTCCACATTGATTGCCCCCGAGTCAGAGATGAGTCATCGCCAAAGTCCCTGAGCATCAGATCCGTTTCAATCAAATCATCAGGCCCCTTGCCAAGCTTCCGGAACATGGTGTCAGGCATCAAGTTGACAGATGCGCCGCCTTCCACCAGCATCTTGGTCACTGGCACTCCGTCGATGTAGCCTTTCAAGTATAGTGCCTTTAGGTGCCGATGCTTGGAGGGTCTGTCAAATGTAGCCTGCTACGCGATCACCAACCTAACTGCCAATTCTTCGTGTTCATCTTCATCAGATTCTGACGGAGTCTTGTCACACCCAATTTTAAGGATAAAATTGAATGCACAACCTTATGTGCGCCCCAGGATCAGTCACATACATAAGCCGACAAATACATGGTAATATCAAAAGACAATGCTCAAAATACATAACGTAGTATAATTAGAATATAACCTTAAAAAGCAAACAGCGGAAAGACTCTCCGATCTTCGCGTGTAGACGCCAACTCCACAGGGACACAGCTGTCTGGTTGACCACAAACCTAACTGTTGTTGATATAGCAAGAGTGAGCACATATCGTACTCAACAAATATAACATGAGGTTTATGAGGCTCAAAAAGGATAGACACGGGTTTACAGCGGTTTGCTTTTAATTAAACATCTTTTATGCAATTGGATAGCAACAAGTTGAATAAGGCCATTCTCATGATCATAAGTAAACATAATTAATGAATTGCAACAATCAATTAGCAACAAGTCAACATCACCCCAAAGATAACTATTCTATGAGTTTTCCGGGCCACTCGTGACCGTGAGCGCGGCGAGTATACCAGTTTTACACTCTGTAGAGGTTGTGCACTGTAATACCCCTGGTATTACTGTTAACTAAAATGACATGTCATCATATCATCATGTGCATTTGCTTGTCATTAGGGCTAATAGTGTGATTAGCTTGTTTAACTCTTGTGTGTGCTTGAAGGAACCCTAATTGAGTTGTTATTTCTTGTTGATTTTTTTTAATTTTCCTAAAACCCTAATTAGAGGCTTCAAAGTGCACTTTCTAAATTTGATCAAATCTGAGGTATGTCCCTTAATAAAAGTTGTAGAGTTTTTAATGTAGAACAACTTCTATTTTGGGTGATTTTGAAGTTATGTTGAAAATTTTTGAATTAAGCTCAAAACAGTGTTTCAAAATTTGAATTTAAAACTGCCTTTCAAAAACTAATGAGAATTAGACAAAACTTCCTTAATAGAAGTTGTAGATCTCTCTGAGATGCACAACTTATATTTTGGCCAAATTTCAAGTTCTTTAGAAAAATAGAAAGTAATTTTAAATATTCAGTTTGAATTTCAAAACCCTAGTTTACCCCCTTTTGAATATTTTCAAATCTAGGCCGAATTTCAAAATGGTGCAAAAACAAAAGTTGTCCAGCACAAAAATATCTACAACTTTTCTTTTGGGCGTGGCCTCGGATTCGGTCGTTTGGCCAGTCAATTTGAGCGATTTTCCCTGAGCAAGTACTGTACCGGCGACACTGTTCACGCGTCACGCGCGCGTCCGGCCGCGGCGTGCACGTCGCCGGCGTGCGTGACAGCGCCGCGCGTCCTCTGACGCCGGAGCTCCGTCCGTGGTACGCGCAGCATGGAGCCAAGTACCTCCCACGTTCTTCCCCACCGTCTCCTCGCCTATTTAAACCCCAGGTGCTCCCTCCCGACCGAAATCGCCACCGCCGCCATCCTCGAGCTCCACTCGGTCGCCGGCGAAATTCACCGTCCACCGGCTATCTCCACCCTCTCCATCCTCTCAGTAAGTGTGCAGCTCCAAGGCGCTCCGGTTGGTGCCTTTTGTGCCCCCTCTAACGCCTTGGGTGCCCTGCTCCAGGTATCGTCGTCTTCGGGTCCGGCAGAGCGCCGCCGCGGGCTCGGTTTCTCGGCCACAGCTCGTCGTGGTGAGCTACTACCCTGCCTAAGCCTCGTTTCCTACTCTCTGACCTTCCCTTGAACTCATGCGCTCGGCGGTTGCGTGTTTCGTCCCCTAGGTCCAGCGGAACGGGTGCTCGCCGGAGTGTTCAAGCCGCCGCATCCGCCGCCGTCGTCAATCTCTTCTCACCGGTCCGTTTCAGCCCCATCCTTCTCCCTCACTAGACTCGTGGTGAGCTCTAGATCCTTCCTAACCCATTGGTTTATCACTTTTTGGTCTCGGGAGCCGAGCCGTGGCGTCCGCCATGGTCGCGGAGAGCCTCGTCGGAGGCGGCTAAGGTCGAAGCTAGGTGCTCTAGGTTGTCCGTTAGGGTGTGTAGTAGCCGTAGGTCGCATCCGAGTGGCCGTCGGTTCGCCGGCGGCGAGGGCCGCGCCGGTGCGCGCGTGCTCGCTCGCGCCGCGCGAGGAAGAAGACGGAGCTGACAGGCCGGCCCCGCCTGTCAGCGTCCGGCGCGTGTGGGAAAAGGGGAGCGGGCCATGTGGGCTGATTGCCCCGAGTTGGGCCGGCTTCGGGCCGTTTCGGTTTTCTCTTTTTTCCAGGATTTTACAATGTCTTTTCCATTTTATTTTCAAATGAATAGTGCTGCAGTTTCATAATTTTGTTAGAATATTTTGGCTAATCCAAAATTCATGAGAATTTTTGTATGTGCTCTCTGAGTAGTGTAGAATTTTATAAAAATATTTTTGTCATGTTTAAGTACTTTCTGCAGTAGGTAAAAATCCCTAAAATAAATGGAAAATGGATTTTTGCACATTTTTAATTAAATCTAGGTAACTCCAAAAATCACCAAAATTTATGTGTCTCTGTTTGGCATGAGAGGCTATCTGTAGGTGAAGTTTGGTCCCAATTGGAATTAGTTTGCTCTTGTATTAAATAGATATGGGTTTATTAAATAGTAAAAAGAAGTGTAGAAAATGAATTTAGGATTTGTGTGACTTTGGAATTGATTGTGGTTCTAGGTCAAACCCATTTAAGACCTAGAACACCCTAGTGATGCCATCTTATGCTTGTCATATGTTTAGTTCCTTATTTCTGGCTTATGCTCTTTTCTGCATCGCATTCATACATGCATTGTTGCACACGTGTAGTGCCGGTAAACGAGGAAGTCAAAGTCGAGGTGCCTGGAGGAGAAGGTTCCGAGCTGGTTCTTGAACCTGAAAGCTGTGGTGCTCCTGCCCCGACTATTTTTGCGCTGCAAGGCAAGCCCCGGTGCATTTAACCCTCTATTTATAAATGCTTTTATCACTTGAGTTAATCAACTGCATTAAGTTGTTAGGAGTTACGTGATGAAACAATTGGTGCATTTACCATCCTTGACTACTTGTTACCCAAGGAACCTAATGCTTTGAAATGAGTTGAAAAATGCTTAGTCATGCTTAAATATTAGAATTTCAAAAATGCTATTTTAAACTTGATTTTTGGAATGAAGAATTATCAAGGGATGGTTATGAGTCCATGTATGATGGCAGGGTCCTTTGGCCGGGGCACTGTTATTGTAATGGATGGGTTTCCCGAGTGACCGGCCATCTGTTTGGGTTAGAGTCCCAACTGATCGTCATCATCGGGAAAGGGATTTGAAAACCGGGCAGAATCCAGGGTATTTGGGTTAGAGTCCCAATGCATGGTTTCTGACGGAAAGCAGTAGGGACCGTTCGTTGTAAGGCCTGTTGTGATCATGATGAACAGCCTAGCCACATACCAATTCGGAAAGCCTAGGGTCAGGTCGCTCTATTGCTGGAACCGACAACCGCGCACTGGGAGTGGAGAGATGGCGAGAGTAGCGTGTACCCACGTGGCCGGCGTGCCTGGAGACTAGTGGAGTACTGTGCTCTCGGGTGGCGTAGGACCGGGTCCGGAATGGAAAAGCCGTGACAATGGGTTGGTATATGTAAGCTTAAGTGCTACATATGCAGTGTGGATAGAATCCCCAGCTGGGTATACTTACTTGATTCGAATCGACATGCTCCTCGGTTATGGAGACTTGATCCTCACGTCTACCTCGAAAAGTGGTTCGAAGAATAGGATGTTTTGAGAATAATGAAAAGAATAAAATAGATGGAAGAGATGAATTATGACTTATGGTATAAATAGGGTTATTCAATGAGCAAAAATACTGAGACAGGATAGTAATGCTTTTCCGCTAAACCCTTACCTCTTGCTAAGCCTTACCCTTAACCTTGCATTCCAAGAGTCAAATATTTTTCTTAGTCGGGTAAGTCTTGCGGAGTACCCAGTACTCAGGGTTTGTTAACCCCGTTGCAGGAGGGCCACAGCCGGAGATTTGTCTCGACCCCTGTTGTGCTACAGTGATCGAAGAGGATAGTGGTGAGGAGTGAAGGACCCGTGGGCTGGGTTCGATTATCTGCTATCTATTTATGTTGTATCGTTGTTCCAGTGCCACTGCTACTGTTTTAAGTTGGTTTGTAATAACTACACCTATTTACTATTTGGACTCGGTTTGTAACTCAAGTACTAATTAATCTTCCGCTTTTACTCTGATGTATTTTGATTATGAAATGTTGTAACTCTGTAATGGCTTCGCAATGGAGATCCTGTCGGCATACGGGCACTGATGTAGCCCGGCAGGGCTGCCTCGATCATTTGGGACACGGGTACGACTGTCAGAGGTCATTAGTGACGATGACAGGTGCTTGTGGGCCATGTGATTAAGGTGGTTCTGTTACATGCACTTTCACTATGAGCCTTGATTCCCATTTGCTCGGGGTAGCTAGCCCCATAAGACTACCAAGGTGAGCGAGCAGGGTTTCACTATGAAGTCTTTCAAAGTACTCCGTCTGACAAGTTAGGGCCGCTAGGAACCCGGCAAGCAGATGTAGAGCCCCCGTTCGTCGTGGCACAAGGTCGCGCAGGTTATACACACTCGGACAGGAGCCGCACTATACCCGAGTCGACAGGTCCCATCACGCCTTTCGGTAACCTCTAACAAGCTAGAAAAAGTGCCCATACTTGACTAAAACCAGAGCCATGTAGCCGTCATAGTTGCACTGTAAGTTCCCGCTTTTGCTGACAGATCATTACCAAGGGTGAAGGATTTAGAGCATCACAAAAACTATGCTCCAATCCCCTACTTCCATGTTGCTAAAAAGGCATATTTTAACCTTATTGCATATTCAATTAATCAAGTTTACATGATCATGATTCCAATAGCGCGCTAGCATCAACTACCCAATGCATAAATCCCATAGGTGATCAAGGAACAAGATAACAATACTAGGTAGAAACTATGCTTAACAAGGTAGACACATGCACAGAAAATTAATTATTGGGGTGAATAGGACAACAAGGAAGATCCCATGCTATACTTGCCTTAGACTTGAGATCATTTTCTCTGATCCAAAACCTTCAATAAATTGCTTCTTGATCACCACATAAATCTCACCGACTGGACATGATCATAATGCACCACACAGCATCCAATACATTCATACATCACATACAAGTATAATATTCTATTAGAACAATACACTAATCAATGAAAAATAGAAGTTAAAAAGTTTAGAAAATGAATCTACGTATTGCTATGAGCACATAGACGCGAAGATAACGCTAATCGGAGTTACGGTTGAAAAGATACAACTATCAGAGGATTTTCTTTTTATAAAAGAAAGAAAAGAAAACTATAAAATTTATATATATAAATACATTATAATCAGTTTTCAGAGAATATTATTTATATTAAAATCATATTATATCAAGAAAACAAAATAAGGATCAATTATAGTTATTAATAAAAGACCAAGGTTGAATTAATTTTATATACAGAAACCAGTGGCTTTATGGATTTATAAAATAACATTTAGTTCAAAATCTTCAAACAGTTTTGAAATGTTAATAAAACCTTTGTACTCGTCTCTACGATCGCATCAATATAAAGTTCACGAAAAACGGATTTAAAACGTGAAAATTATGATTTAAACAAGATTTACTTTTATAAAATAATAGATTGATTTTAATTACGAAATTTAAAAGTACCAAAATTAATGTTCAGTGGTAAAAACATGTAGAGTTCGAAAATACGATTCTAACGTAACTTGAATGAGTCAAATCGGATTTAAAACGAATAAACGACGGAGAAATACGAACCGATGGCAAACATGTAAATAAGTCGTCTTCAACCTCTGGTCATGTTCTTCCTTCATCTGCTGTCCGTACAGACCATGGTGGTGGCGCTGCTATTGCTGCCGCTCGGGGAAAGAGAGGGCTCGGTCAGCTGGAAGCACAGGGAGCGGCGCCCTTCAGCCTGGCTGCTGGGAGGAGGGAGGTTCGGCCACCTGCTGCTTTGCTTGATGCTTTGCTGCTGCATGGTGGTTCTGCCTTCTTTGCTGCCGTTCACGTGAACATGCCGGGAGGGGCGCAGGATGGCTCGGCAGGGGCCAAAGGGCGGTGGCGCAGAGCGGTGGGGCTGCGGCCATGGCCTGCAGGAAGTAGCAGCACTGGAGAACACGAAGTAGATCGCCGGAAAACGAAGAACAGCTGGTGCTCGCATGGTGGACCTCGCCGGAAAGTTCACCGGAGAAGGAAAAACAAACGGGGAACAGTCAAATGGACATGGATTTGAGAAAACAAATATACCACGACGTAGGGAACGAAGACAGCTACCTCGTGGTGGTGGTGGTTTTTGCCGAAGACGGTCGAGATAGCCGGAAAAGCTCACCGGAGAATTCACCGGAAACCTAATTTTTCCAAACTTCGTCTTTAAATCTAGGAGGCTACGAGTGGCGGCTGGGAAAACAGGCCGTACTTTCGGAATCAGCGCGTCAAGGGCTTTGCGACCATATATATAGTTGTAGGGTTTGAGGTCGGTGGAAAAACGAGATATTTTATTATTTTTGGAATTATTAAATATTCCAAATTAAATAATTCCAAAAAAGTCCAGAATTGATATTTAGGTCCCGAAAAATGTTCCGAAGGCCCCCAAAATTATAGGAAAATTCCCAGAGACATTTTGAAACATGATGAACCCGAGTAAAGGATTTGGAGATGATGAAAAGATATTTTGGAGCGTCTAAAAATTAAATTTTGCTCACAGATAAATAGGAGAAAGGCCCAGAAAAAGCCGGAAAAATTTCCGAAAAGTATTTAGAGATATGTTGATGAACGATGAGTATGAAATAGTGACGTAGAGCTGAAGAAAAGGTTCTGATATACTCTAAATACAGAATCCGAAATTGGGAACCAAGGGATTTATTAGAGAAATGGACAGAGACATGTCGTAAAGAAGATCGTTGTACTAAACGCATCTTAAAACTTTATTCACTCACATCATAAAATCATTTACAAAAAAGGATTTGAATAACTTTTAGTTTTGGCAAAAACCACTCAACCAAAATAAATCATATGCAAGGGCATGAGTGCTCAAACATGTTGGTAAACCCTAGTTGAATTTTAACTTAATGATTTTTTTAATTTCCCTATATTTCCATGAATACAAAAATACAAAATCAAATCAATTTAGCTCTATTTCAAAATTAGCAAAATTTGGGGTGTTACAATTCTACCCCCCTTAAAAGAATCTCGTCCCGAGATTCGAGAGAGCAAGATCAAAAGAATAAAGTTTAGATGATTGAGGAGATTCAGATACTCTACCATTGAATCTTCTTTGTTTTCTCGGGTACCTCCTCTTTCGTGATAATAATTCTGATGCTCATTTCCTGTTGTCACCACCTCTATATAAATACTCCAGATAATGTTTCCATACATTGATGGGTACCCAGTATGGTAAGATCCTTTGTCAGTCATAACTCATCCAATCGCATATGTGATACACATCTAATGTTCCATATAATAACTCATCACGCTTCTGCTACGCTACTCTGATATTCCATCCAAACACTACACTTGTGTCCAATCAGGCAATATTTCTCAACTTCATACATGAATTGTTATTTCTAAATCTTGTCCTTGATAGTGTCCTCTCCAAACATGGAGGGATCTGATTCTTCCAAGTAAAATCACCGAAGCTCAGAAATCTTCATCTTGGTACTCTTTAACTTGGCTACCTCCCTTAAAAGAAATTAACTTGGGGCACCAAGGATAGCTTGCATCTTCTTCTGAGTGGGTTGATTACTACCATCATGTACTTCTAACATTCCAACAGTACCCATGAGCATAGGTAAGAATAGGTAATCTGAAGTTATTCGCGAGCAGAAAAACAACAGCTCAGTAAATCAGTTGTAACTCTAGATCTCCTACTACAAATAAGTCACAGCACATATCGTTGGAAAGCTGCTGAAATTTCATACAACTTTGATGTAGAACACGTTTCCAGATTCTATAGTTATAATGGTCGAAAACAGGGCACAACCAAAATATTTTTAGATTCCAGACAGCACAGTTGCATCGTCTTGTGATTTTCATAACTCCCAAACCATAACAGCTATCAGGGTGATTCTTATGCCCACAGAACGATCTTAAGGTCTACTTATGTCCAGAATTTTTCCAAGATTTTTTGACCTTCCAAAAATAGAGGTAGAAGCGAACAAGGACATGTTGCTCCGAGAAGACAGAATAAAGCAAGCAATAGAGAAAGAGAACCCAACTATGTATTCCATTAATCCTTATACCTTGGGCATATAAACTAAATGAAATTATGGACAACTCCATAAGATCATTACAATCAGTACAAAGATCCAAATCAAGCAATGTGATAATAACAATTCAATAAGGCACAACAATCACTAATACTTTGCGACACTATCGTTCTATTTCTATCAAGGGTTCAACTCTAAGGCTACTATTTCATATTATGCAAGAATAAGATAAGAGATAGTTGTAAAAGAATAAAAACCAAGGAGTAGATAAGACACAATACATTTATAGCAACAAGGAGGAGACGAGAAAGGCAAGGAGTATAATATAGCAGAAATTATCAAGGGTGTTGGAAGAAGGATTCCATAGCAAGATATAAAGCTAAGGATGGTCAACTTCTAACAAGGCTTGCGTCCTACAGTCAGCATTGCTTTGATACCACTTTGTCACACCCAATTTTAAGGATAAAATTGAATGCACAACCTTATGTGCGCCCCAGGATCAGTCACATACTTAAGCCGATAAATACATGGTAATATCAAAAGACAATGCTCAAATACATAACGTAGTATAATTAGAATATAACCTTAAAAAGCAAACAGCGAAAAGACTCTACGATCTTCGCGTGTAGACGCCAACTCCACAGGGACACAGCTGACTGGTTGACCACAAGCCTAACTGTTGTTGATATAGCAAGAGTGAGCACATATCGTACTCAACAAATATAACATGGGGTTTATGAGACTCAAAAAGGATAGACGTGGGTTTACAGCGGTTTGCTTTTAATTAAACATCTTTTATGCAATTGGATAGCAGCAAGTTGAATAAGGCCATTCTCATGATCATAAGTAAACATAATTAATGAATTGCAACAATCAATGTCACACCCAATTTTAAGGATAAAATGGGATGCATAATCTTATGTGCGCCCAGAGATCAGTCACACACATAAGCCAACAAATTACATAAATTGTATCATAACCAATGTTTAATACATAGCGAATAATATCAAAGTCATTACACAGCGGAAAAATAAAGATAACTCTCGCGGTAGCTCCATAACACAGGGACGTCGACTGGTGAAGCACAAGTCTAGTAGTCCTCTGGGTAGTCCTCATCACTATCACCATCTGTTACCCATCCGGGATTTTTAACCAAGTAATGAAAAATAAACAAGCGTAAGTACATGTCGTACTCAACAAGACTAGCATAGGTTCATGAGGCTCAAAAGGATTGACACGGTTTAACAGCAGGTTGCTTTTAGTTAATCATCTTTTATGCAGTTGGATAGCAACAAGTTATTCAGCCCTTTCTCATGATCAGAGTAAACACAATTAATGAGTAGCAATAAATAGATTAGCAACAAGTAAACATCACCCTGTAAGATAACTATTCCGTGAGTTTTCCGGGCCACTCGTGACCGTGAGCGCGGCTAGTATACCAGTTTTACACTCTGCAGAGGTTGTGCACTTTCACTATGAGCCGTGATTCCCATCTGCTCGGGTTAATTACTCCCATAACACTACCAAGGTGAGAGAGCAGGGTTTCACTATGAAGTCTTTCAAAGGTTCGTCTAACATGTTAGGGCCGCGAGGTTTCCTCGGCAAGCAGATGTAGAGCCCCCCTTCCATATGGCACAAGGTCACGCAGGTTATACACACATGGACAGAGGCCGCACTATACCCGAGTCGTCTAAGCCCCTCTTGCGCCTTTCGGTAACCTCTAACAAGCTAGAAAAGGTCCTCATACTGAGCTAAAACCAGAGCCATATAGCCCTCATAGTTGCACTGTAAGTCCCAGCTTTTGCTGACAGATCATTACCAAGGGGGAAGGATATGGTGCATCACAAAACTATGCTCCAATCCCCTAGTTCCATGTTGCTAAAAAGGCATCTTTTAATCCTTATTGCATATTCAATTAATCAGTTTACATGATCATGATATCCATAATGCACTAGCATCAATTACCATATGCATATCCCATAGGTTGCAAGGAACAGGATAACGAAACTAGGAAGTAACTATGGTTAACAAGGAAGACACATGCAAATGCAGTTATTTATTTGATGAATAGGACAACAAGGATGATCCATGCTAATACTTGCCTTGATCAGCAAACTCCTGGTGATCCGGGTTGTCGCAGTACTGATCTTGATCACCCACGTAAAGCTCACCGTCTATACTCGATCCATCATAACAACACACACGCATACAAGGGCAATCATGCATACAAACAAGAGTTTTCATTAGAACAGTACACCAACAAAAGGTTATAAAACAAATCTACACGTTGCTACGATCACATCGATATAAAGTTTGCGCAAATCGGATTTAAAACGAGGAAGATATGAATTTTACAAGGTTTATAATAGAATAACAATAGATTAAATATAATCTCGAATTTTCAAAGTTGAAAATATATGAAACAGTCATACCATCAGATAGATTATGAAATTACGAATCTAACGCAATTTGAATCGTTCAAATCGGAGCTAGAACGTGGAAATTATAAATGAAACAATTTTGAATTCAAATCTGAAAACACATTTCCATATATACCGAAAATAAATACGCCTTCAAACGTAATCTACTGAATATGCTGAGGGCTGCAGCTAAGCATTAAAACTGCAGGGGGTTATTCGCAAAAACGCCGGCCGAATCGGTATGGGCTGCTCTGCGGCCGTCCGATTCAAAATCGGCGGATCAGATTAAAAGAGGGGAGAGGTGGCGGTGCTCTCGGCCGGAAAACAGAGGCCGACGGCAGCGCCATGGCCGGAAGGCCGCCGAAGAAGGTGAACTCGGCCTTCGGTGCATGAAATAGGTCGGGAAGGGTACCCATAGATCGGGAAGAGCGTCGCAAGCTCACCTAGGGTGATGTGAAGGTCGGAAATCGACTCGGTGATAGCTCGCGGCGTGATCCGGCGGACGGTGGATCTCTGCAATGGCGGCGGAGGCATGTCAGTGCACAAATCGAAGGGGGAAAGTGCTCGGGAACTTCACAAGATAACAGCGAAGCTCCTCAAAGGCTTACCAGGAGGAAATTGGTGGCGAATCGAGCTAATTGCTCGCGGCGGCGGCTGCTCGGTTCTCGCGGGAGCTCGGCAATGGCAGCGAGAAGAGGCGGCTAGGGTTAGGTGACGGCTACGGGGGGGTGTGGCGCTGCTTAAATACTCCCGAGGTGTGGTGTCAATCTCGGAGATTGAAACAAACTCGGCGAGCGGAGAAATCGGCTTCGGCCGTTTCTTCTCTGCTTCGGACTCTCGGCGCGGCGACGAACTCGGCTTCGGCCGTTTCTTTCTTGCCCGCGTCGGACTCTCGGCGAGCAGCAGAGGGAAACAGGGAAGGGGCTGTCCTGTGGGTCCACAGGTCGGTAGCACCGAGTGCTGGGTCGGGCTGGCAGTCACGGCAGAGGGACGCTTCGCGCGCGCGTGCTCGGCCGCGGCGGATGAACACGGCAGCGGTGACTCTGTTCGCGCGGCGAGGGAGGTGGAGAAGGAAAGGCTGACCCGTGGGTCCCACTCGTCAGTCAGATGGGGTAAGGGGAAGGGAGGGAGCAGGTCGGCCGAGCTGTCCTCGGGCCATCCGACCTGGGTCTGCTGGGCCAGGGAGTGGAAAACAGGCCAAGCTGCTGCTCGGGCCAGAAAGGAGAGGGGAAGGGCTCTGTTCTAATTCCTTTTTTCCATTTTCCAAAAGGATTTTCAAATTGGGTTTTGAAATATTTGAGAAATTCAAATAAGCTACAACAGTACAAAGAAGAAATGCTCCAGCATGAATGCATCACACATGTGTATGACCTAGGTTTGTTTTTTATATTTGAGAAAAATTATTATTTCCCTATATTGGAATGATCAATTAATTGCACAATTAAATAAATTTCTACTATTTAAAAGAATGCAATTTTTCGGGTGTTACAATTCTACCCCCCTTAAAAATAATCTCGTCCTCGAGATTCAGTTGATGCTTACTCAAACAACTCCGGGTACTTTTCTCTGAGATCTTCCTCTCTTTCCCAAGTAGCTTCTTCCTCAGAGTACCGATGCCACTGCACCTTGCACATCTTTATAACTTGACTTCTTGTAACTCTTTCTGCGGTCTCCAAAATTTTCACTGGATGTTCCTCATAAGTGAGACCCTTCTTGAAAATTATTTCCTCGACAGGAACCTGCTCTTCCGGTACTCTCAAACACTTTCTCAACTGAGATATGTGGAACACATCATGAACACTGGACAAACTTTCCGGAAGTTCTAGCTGATATGCCACTTCTCCACGTCTCTCTAGGATCTTGAAAGGACCAATATACCTTGGTGCCAATTTTCCTTTACTGTTGAACCTTTTCACACTTCTCATCAGGGACACTTTAAGATATACATAGTCTCCTACATTAAAAGCTAGTTCTCTTCTCCGTGTATCCGCATAGCTCTTCTGTCTAGATTGTGCTATTCTCAAGTTCTCTCTTATTGTCTGGACTTTCTCCTCTGCGTCTCTCAACACATCCGGTCTAAACACTTGACTTTCTCCAGTTTGATTCCAAAACAAGGGTGTCCTGCACTTGCGTCCATACAATGCTTCGAAGGGTGCCATCTTGAGACTTTTCTGGTAACTATTATTATAAGAGAACTCCGCATACGGCAGACTCTTATCCCAACTTGTTCCATACTGTAAAGCACAAGCTCTCAACATGTCTTCCAAAATCTGATTAATCCTTTCAGTTTGACCGTCAGTTTGAGGGTGATATGCAGAACTGAAATTCAACCGTGTTCCCAATGATTTATGCACTTGTTGCCAAAACTGTGAGGTGTACTGCGTACCCCTATCGGACACTATCTTCTTTGGAACTCCATGTAGACACACAATCCTTTCCATGTACAACTCTGCAAGTCTTGCTCCGGTATAGGTGGTCTTGACGGGGAGGAAATGAGCAACTTTAGTCAGTCGATCCACAATTACCCAGATTGAATCATAACCTCTCTGAGTACGTGGCAATCCAACTATGAAGTCCATACCGACCTCTTCCCACTTCCACTCAGGTATCTTTAGTGGTTGTAGCAATCCTGCAGGCCTCTGGTGTTCAGCTTTAACTCTCTGACAGGTATCACAGATAGCCACATATTCTGCTACATCACGCTTCAGTCCAACCCACCAATATTTTTCCTTCAGATCCAAATACATCTTGGTACTTCCTGGGTGTATAGAATATGCTGACTCATGAGCTTCACGCAGTATAGCGTCTCGGATGGATTTCACTTCAGGTACACAGAGTCTCTTCCCAAACCATAAGGTTCCATTCTCATCTAGTCTGAATCTGGGTGATTTTCCAACCACAATGTTCTCTGCTATTTCTTTGAGCTTCTCATCTTCCAACTGAGCCTTTCGTATCTCTTGCTCTAGTGTGGGTTCAACCTCCATCTCAACGGCATAGATCACAATTCCCAAGTTGAGACGCTCCATCTCTGCACACAACTCTGCGGGTATAGTGGTTGCTCGAATCTCATTAGCATAACTTTTCTACTAAGAGCATCGGCCACAACATTTGCTTTGCTTGGATGATAATGCATTTCCAGGTCATAATCCTTTATCAATTCCAACCAACGACGTTGCCTCAAATTCAACTCTGACTGGGTGAAGATATACTTCAAGCTCTTATGATCAGTATAAATGTCACACTTATGACCAATCAGATAATGCCTCCATAACTTCAGAGCGTGAACCATAGCTGCTAGCTCCAAATCATGAGTAGGATAATTCAACTCATGCTTCCTCAACTGTCTCGATGCATATGCTACGACTCTTCCTTCTTGCATGAGAACACAACCAAGACCTAGGCGGGAAGCATCACAATAGATAGAGAACTTCTTACTCAGATCCGGCAAAACCAACACTGGGGCTGTTGTCAATCTCTTATTTAATACTTCAAAACTAGCTTGGCACTTCTCAGACCACACAAACTTGGCATTCTTCTCTAGCAAGGAAGTCATTGGCTTCGCAAGCTTGGAGAATCCTTCAATGAACCTTCGGTAGTAACCAGCTAAACCAAGAAAACTACGAATGCCAGTCACATCAGTAGGCGGCTTCCAATTCAACACGTCTGCCACCTTGCTTGGGTCTACAGAAATTCCACCATTGGACACAATATGTCCTAGAAAAGCAACTTCTCTCAACCAGAACTCGCACTTGCTTCGCTAGGCATACAGCTTATGTTCTCTGAGCTTCTGCAAAACCAATCTCAGATGCTCGGCATGCTCTTCTTCATTCTTGGAGTAGATCAAGATATCATCAATGAACACCACAACAAACTTATCCAAGAATTCCATGAATACCTTGTTCATCAGATACATGAAGTAGGTAGGTGCATTAGTCAAACCAAAAGACATTACCGTATACTCATACAATCCATACCGAGTAGTGAATGCAGTCTTAGGTATGTCAGAGTCACGAATCTTCAACTGATGATAACCTGAACGGAGATCAATCTTGGAAAACACACAAGCACCTCTCAACTGATCAAATAAGTCATCAATTCTAGGCAACGGATACTTGTTCTTAATGGTGACCTCATTTAGTGACCGATAATCAACACACATCCTTTGACTACCATCTTTCTTATCAACAAAAATAACCGGGGCTCCCCAAGGTGAAGAACTAGGACGAATGAAACCTTTTTCTGACAGTTCTTTGATTTGTTTCTTAAGTTCTTCTAATTCTTTAACTCCCATTCTATATGGACGTTTAGCTATAGGTGCAGTACCAGGTAACAACTCAATGATAAATTCAATGTCACGGTCAGGCGGCATACCTGGCAACTCATCTGGAAACACATCTTCAAACTCATCCACCACTGAGTTATCCGGCTGCACTTCTTCTCTAAGCTGATGTACTGTGGCTTTCTGTTGAACTTGCAAAACAACCTCAACTCTGACCTCATCTCCCTTCTGGGTAGTGATAGTCACGACCTTCTCCTTGCACTTTATATTAATGTCGTTCTTCATTATCCAATCCATACCCAGGATAAGATCAATTCCGGCAGTATTGAGCACAGTAGGGGTTATCTCAAATTCTACCTCCCTTAATGAGACAGTAATCGGGAGACACTGAAGAGTAGCTTGCATAACACCACCCGGAGAAGAGACCATAATAGGATGTTTCATGACACTAAGGGGAATACCATGCTTTCTAACAAATGTGTGCGAAATGAAAGTATGCGAAGCACCAGAGTCAAAAAGAACTGTAGCGGGGATGGAGTCGATATTGAACGTACCCATCATGACCTCTGGGGTCTCCTGTGCCGTATCAACCGACACATGGTTCACCTTCTCGGTGCGAGGTGGCACTCTCTGCTGGTTGTTCTGCTTCTGGGAGGCTTGGGAACTCTGCTTCTCAGGACAATTGTAGGACAAGTGTCCTTTCTTGCCACAACGGAAACACTTGTTGGGGGCACCATTCTTCACTGGGATGTTGTTGGGAGCAGTCAGTTGTGGCGCCTGGTTGCCACCTTGTTGCTGGTACTGGGAACGCTGCTGGTTTTGGGAACGTTGTTGATTCTGGAAATTGTTCTTGAATCCAGACTGTCCCTGGAAACGTTGTTGCTGCTGAGGCTGCTGTTGGTTGTTACGGAAGCGGCTGTTGCTTCCAGACGACTGCCCTTGAAACTTCCTCTTCTTCTTCTTCTCATCTATCTCACGGCGCTTGCTCTCGATGATCAAAGCTTTGTCCACCAACTATCATAACCAATGTTTAATACATAGCGAATAATATCAAAGTCATTACACAACGGAAAAATAAAGATAACTCTCACGGTAGACCATAGCACAGGGACGTCGACTGGTGAAGCACAAGTCTAGTAGTTCTCTGGGTAGTCCTCATCACTATCACCATCTGTTACCCATCCGGGATTTTTAACCAAGTAATGAAAAATAAACAAGCGTAAGTACATGTCGTACTCAACAAGACTAGCATAGTTTCATGAGGCTCAAAAGGATTGACACGGTTTAACAGCAGGTTGCTTTTAGTTAATCATCTTTTATGCAGTTGGATAGCAACAAGTTATTCAGCCCTTTCTCATGATCAGAGTAAACACAATTAATGAGTAGCAATAAATAGATTAGCAACAAGTAAACATCACCCTGTAAGATAACTATTCCGTGAGTTTTCCGGGCCACTCGTGACCGTGAGCGCGGCTAGTATACCAGTTTTACACTCTGCAGAGGTTGTGCACTTTCACTATGAGCCGTGATTCCCATCTGCTCGGGTTAATTACTCCCATAACACTACCAAGGTGAGAGAGCAGGGTTTCACTATGAAGCCTTTCAAAGGTTCGTCTAACATGTTAGGGCCGCGAGGTTTCCTCGGCAAGCAGATGTAGAGCCTCCCTTCCATATGGCACAAGGACACGCAGGTTATACACATATGGACAGAGGCCGCAATATACCCGAGTCGTCTAAGCCCCTCTTGCACCTTTCGGTAACCTCTAACAAGCTAGAAAAGGTCCTCATACTGAGCTAAAACCAGAGCCATATAGCCCTCATAGTTGCACTGTAAGTCCCAGCTTTTGCTGACAGATCATTACCAAGGGGGAAGGATATGGTGCATCACAAAACTATGCTCCAATCCCCTAGTTCTATGTTGCTAAAAAGGCATCTTTTAATCCTTATTGCATATTCAATTAATCAGTTTACATGATCATGATATCCATAATGCACTAGCATCAATTACCATATGCATATCCCATAGGTTGCAAGGAACAGGATAACAAAACTAGGAAGTAACTATGGTTAACAAGGAAGACACATGCAAATGCAGTTATTTATTTGATGAATAGGACAACAAGGATGATCCATGCTAATACTTGCCTTGATCAGCAAACTCCTGGTGATCCGGGTTGTCGCAGTACTGATCTTGATCACCCACGTAAAGCTCACCGTCTATACTCGATCCATCATAACAACACACACGCATACAAGGGCAATCATGCATACAAACAAGAGTTTTCATTAGAACAGTACACCAACAAAAGGTTATAAAACAAATCTACACGTTGCTACGATCACATCGATATAAAGTTTGCGCAAATCGGATTTAAAACGAGGAAGATATGAATTTTACAAGGTTGATAATAGAATAACAATAGATTAAATATAATCTCGAATTTTCAAAGTTGAAAATATATGAAACAGTGGTACCATCAGATAGATTATGAAATTACGAATCTAACGCAATTTGAATCGTTCAAATCGGAGCTAGAACGTGGAAATTATAAATGAAACAATTTTGAATTCAAATCTGAAAACACATTTCCATATATACCGAAAATAAATACGCCTTCAAACACTGAGGGCTGCGGCTAAGCATTAAAACTACAGGGGGTTATTCGCAAAAATGCCGGCCGAATCGGTATGGGCTGCTCTGCGGCCGTCCGATTCAAAATCGGCGGATCAGATTAAAAGAGGGGAGGGGTGGCGGTGCTCTCGGCCAGAAAACAGAGGCCGACGGCAGCGCCATGGCCGGAAGGCCGCTGAAGAAGGTGAACTCGGCCTTCGGTGCATGAAATAGGTCGGGAAGGATACCCATAGATCGGGAAGAGCGTCGCAAGCTCACCTAGGGTGATGGGAAGGTCGGAAATCGACTCGGTGATAGCTCGCGGCGTGGTCCGGCGGACGGTGGATCTCTGCAACGGCGGCGGAGGCATGTCAGTGCACAAATCGAAGGGGGAAAGTGCTCGGGAACTTCACAAGATCACAGCGAAGCTCCTCAAAGGCTTACCGGGAGGAAATTGGTGGCGAATCGAGCTAATTGCTCGCGGTGGCGGCTGCTCGGTTCTCGCGGGAGCTCGGCAATGGCGGCGAGAAGAGGCGGCTAGGGTTAGTTGATGGCTACGGGAGGGTGTGGCACTGCTTAAATACTCCTGAGGTGTGGTGTCAATCTCGGAGATTGAAACAAACTCGGCGAGCACAGAAATCGGCTTCGGCCGTTTCTTCTCTGCTTCGGACTCTCGGCGCGGCGACGAACTCGGCTTTGGACGTTTCTTTCTTGCCCGCGTCGGACTCTCGGCGAGCAGCAGAGGGAAACAGGGAAGGGGCTGTCCTGTGGGTCCACAGGTCGGTAGCACGGAGTGCTGGGTCGGGCTGGCAGTCACGACAGAGGGACGCTTCGCGCGCGCGTGCTCGGCCGCGGCGGATGAACACGGCAGCGGCGACTCTGTTCGCGCGGCGAGGGAGGTGGAGAAGGAAAGGCTGACCCGTGGGTCCCACTCGTCAGTCAGATGGGGTAAGGGGAAGGGAGGGAGCAGGTCGGCCGAGCTGTCCTCGGGCCATCCGACCTGGGTCTGCTGGGCCAGGGAGTGGAAAACAGGACAAGCTGCTGCTCGGGCCAGAAAGGAGAGGGGAAGGGCTCTGTTCTAATTCTTTTTTTCCATTTTCCAAAAGGATTTTCAAATTGGGTTTTGAAATATTTGAGAAATTCAAATAAGCTACAACAGTACAAAGAAGAAATGCTCCAGCATGAATGCATCACACAAGTGTATGACCTAGGTTTGTTTTTATATTTGAGAAAAATTATTATTTCCCTATATTAGAATGATCAGTTAATTGCACAATTAAATAAATTTCTACTATTTAAAAGAATGCAATTTTTCGGGTGTTACAATCAATTAGCAACAGGTCAACATCACCCCAAAGATAACTATTCCGTGAGTTTTCCGGGCCACTCGTGACCGTGAGCGCGGCTAGTATACCAGTTTTACACTTTGTAGAGGTTGTGCACTTTCACTATGAGCCGTGATTCCCATTTGCTCGGGGTAGCTAGCCCCATAACACTACCAAGGTGAGCGAGCAGGGTTTCACTATGAAGTCTTTTAAAGTACTCTGTCTAACCAGTTAGGGCCGCTAGGAACCCGGCAAGCAGATGTAGAGCTCCCTTCGTCGTGGCACAAGGTCGCGCAGGTTATACATACTCGGACAGGAGCCGCACTATACCCGAGTCGACAGGTCCCATCACGCCTTTCAGTAATCTCTAACCAGCTAGAAAAAGTGCCCATACTTGACTAAAACCAGAGCCATGTAGCCCTCATAGTTGCACTGTAAGTTCCCGCTTTTACTGATAGATCATTACCAAGGGTGAAGGATTTAGAGCATCACAAAAACTATGCTCCAATCTCCTAGTTCCATGTTACTAAAAAGGCATCTTTTAACCTTATTGCATATTCAATTAATCAAGTTTACATGATCATGATTCCAATAGCGCGCTAGCATCAACTACCCAATGCATAAATCCCATAGGTGATCAAGGAACAAGATAACAATAATAGGCAGAAACTATGGTTAACAAGGTAGACACATGCACATAAAATTAATTATTGCGGTGAATAGGACAACAAGGAAGATCCCATGCTATACTTGTCTTAGACTTGAGATCATTTTCTCTGATCCAAAACCTTCAATGAATTGCTTCTTGATCACCACGTAAATCTCACTGACTGGACATTATCATAATGCATCACACAGCATCCAATACATTCTAGCATCACATACAAGTATAATATTCTATTAGAACAATACACCAATCAATGAAAAATAGAAGTTAAAAAGGTTTAGAAAATGAATCTACGTATTGCTACGAGCACATAGACGCGAAGATAACGCTAATCGGAGTTACGGTTGAAAAGATACAACTACCAGAGGATTTTCTTTTTATAAAAGAAACAAAAGAAAACTATAAAATTTATATATATAAATACATTATAATTAGTTTTCAGAGAATATTATTTAGATTAAAATCATATTATATCAAGAAAACAAAATAAGGATCAATTATAGTTATTAATAAAAGACCAAGGTTGAATTAATTTTATATACAGAAACCAGAGGCTTTATGGATTTATAAAATAACATTTAGTTCAAACTCTTCGAACAGTTTTAAAATGTTAATAAAACCTTTGTACTCGTCTCTACGATCGCATCAATATAAAGTTCACGAAAAATAGATTTAAAACCTGAAAGTTATGATTTAAACAAGATTTACTTTTATAAAATAATAGGTTGAATTTAATTACAAAATTTAGAAGTACCAAAATTAATGTTCAGTGGTAAAAATATGTAGAGTTTGAAAATATGATTCTAACGTAACTTGAATCAGTCAAATCAGATTTAAAACGAATAAACGACGGAGAAATACGAACCGATGGCAAACTTGTAAATAAGTCGTCTTCAACCTCTGGTCATGTCCTTCCTTTATCTGCTGTCCGTACAGACCATGGTGGTGGCGCTGCTATTGCTGCCGCTCGGGGGAAAGAGAGGGCTCGGTCAGCTGGAAGCACAGGGAGCGGCGCCCTTCAGCCTGGCTGCTGGGAGGAGGAAGGTTCGGCCACCTGCTGCTTTGCTTGATGCTTTGCTGCTGCACCGTGGCTCTGCCTTCTTTGCTGCTGTTCACGTGAACATGCAGGGAGGGGCGCAGGATGGCTCGGCAGGAGCCAAAGGGCGGCGGTGCAGAGCGGTGGGGCTGCGGCCATGGCCTGCAGGACGTAGCAGCACCGGAGAACACGAAGTAGATTGCCGGAAAACGAAGAACAGCTAGTGCTTCCATGGTGGACCTCGCCGGAAAGTTCACCGGAGAAGGAAAAACAAACGGGGAACAGTCAAATGGACATGGATTTAAGAAAACAAATATACCACGACGTAGTGAACGAAGAGAGCTACCTCGTGGTGGTGGTGGTTTTTGCCGGAGACGGTCGAGATGGCCGGAAAAGCTCACTGGAGAGTTCACCGGAAACCTAGTTTTTCCAAACTTCGGCTTTAAATCTAAGAGGCTACGAGTGACGGCTGCAAAAACGGGCCGTACTTTCGGAATCAGCGCGTCAAGGGCTTTGTGACCATATATATAGTTGTAGGGTTTGAGGTCGGTGAAAAAACGAGATATTTTATTATTTTTGGAATTATTAAATATTCCGAATTAAATAATTCTAGAAAAGTCCAGAATTGATATTTGGGCCCCGGAAAATGTTCCGAATGCCCCGAAAATTATAGGAAAATTTCTAGAGACATTTTGAAACATGATGAACCCAAATAAAGCATTTGGAGATGATGAAACGATATTTTGGAGCATCTAAAAATTAGATTTTGCTCATAGATAAATAGGAGAAAGGCCCAGAAAAAGCCAGAAAAAATTCCGGAAAGTATTTAGAGATACGTTGATGAACGACGAGTATGAAAGAGTGATTTAGAGCTGAAGAAAAGGTTCTGATATACTCTAAATACAGAATCCGAAATTGGAAATCAAGGGATTTGATTAGAGAAATGGACAGAGACATGTCGTAAAGAAGATCGTTGTACTAAACACATCTTAAAACTTTATTCACTCACATCATAAAATCATTTACAAAAAAGGATTTTAATAATTTTTAGTTTTGGCAAAGACCACTCAACCAAAATAAATCATATGCAAGGGCATGAGTGCTCAAACATGTTGGTAAACCCTAGTTGAATTTTAACTTAATGATTTTTTTAATTTCCCTATATTTCCATGAATACAAAAATACAAAATCAAATCAATTTAGCTCTATTTCAAAATTAGCAAAATTTGGGTTGTTACAAGTCTCTGACCTGTGTGCTGCTGGCGCCTTGAACTCCGCAGGCAATATGACCACCATCTGGACATCGGTTGGCGCCTTGCCTCTGTCATCGGTCTGCTTTCTGTGCCAAACTCACCTTGTGTAGACACCAAAAGTGGCAAACGGATATACCGCAAGCGTACGGTAGTCAATGTAGCCTTCACCGGGAGTATTCCAGGTATAATATTTCCACGGGGAACGTGAAGTGTTCTAACTAGGTTCAAGACCGTCCAGTGATGAGACAAAGGATCTATGATAACTAGGTAGAGAGGTTCTTATGTAGCAAAGATATCTGGTCTTGGGGTTCTAAGTATAAAGAGGTCTACCACCTCCTCCCTTTACAAGAGGTGATAGGCGAAACAGTAGGAGGTAAAACTCCTACCCGAGGTGGCTATGCTATTGTATTCATGCCCTGCCATTTTAATAACTAGTCTTACACACGTGGCAGGATACTAAGACCAGACAAGGCTATCACCACTTGCTGGCACTCACAAACAATCCGTGCGACAAGCGGCCTACACTGTTAAGATATAGCCTAGACACCACGTCTACACTACACTTACTACTCTAACCTTCGCGAGAGACTAGAGCACTTCACTAAGTAAAGCAATGTAAGGTAAAGCAAGTATATACTTATAGTACCAGAACTAGAATATCAAATACTTAGAAGGACTCAGATGTAAAACTTACTTGAAGATTCGCATCGGCTGAGGTACACCTTAGAGAAGATTCCCGATAGGCCCGGGGCTTTCTCCTGAAGACTTCCCTCACTCTCTCCCAACTAGCACAACACTATAACAGAGCTAAAACTACTACATAGTGGTTTCTTCTATGAATCATGCGCTAAAGTGAAGGCCTATGGGGGTATTTATAGGGGAGGTGGAGTAGAGGCTACTCCATTGCCATGTCATCAATCCGCGTGACCTCCATCATGTACCATTGGATCAAACCGCCATATAACCGCCTTAGGATCAATGGTGGAGCTTTTCCATCATGTGTTCAACATGAGGAAGGCGGTGGAGGTTCAACCGACCTGGCTGGGCCCAAGGAGGGGGTCGGCCGACCCCCCTATGGCAGGTGGGCCCAGCCAGGGTCTTCTACAAGGTTTCCTATGACGATGGAGTGAAGTTCAGCTTCGGGGCCCACCAAGTGGGGGTCGGCCGACCCACCCTATGTCAGGTGGGACCATGGTTGAGTGTCCCCACATGTCATAGAGTCCATTCCAGGTGTTGGTTACTTTCTTGTCACATCAGTTCCTTTGTTGTGGGCCCATGGATCCATGTGACTTCATCTTTTACCGTTGAGAGGAAACACACTTGTGATCCAAGGGTGGCACTTGCTTGGGACTGTGATGGGAGGATCCTGGTTGTCTGACAGTGGCTGTGAAGGTCCCATATGGGGGTTGGCCGACCCCCCTTTGGTGGGACCAAAGTTCCATCTTCTGCAGGTGACTTCTCCATGCAATTCTAAGCACAATGGTGGTGCTGGCTCGCCCAAGGTGGGGTCGGCCAACCCCATCATTGTGCCCATCTTTTGCACATTGTCTCCAGAAGCTATGATATTAATGATTGTGAAATTGGATTATCATTTGGCCATACTTGGTTGGTTGCCCAACCTTCATATGGAGCTTCCGGACACTGAAAAATACTTGTTCTGAGTGCGTGCAACCAAATACTGACAAGTACATGTGGAACCAATTTATTTGTACCTAAGTCACTACGTGTTTGGTGGTTTTCTTCTAGAAAGAATGTCTTGTTGACGGTTTTGATGGGGTAAAACCATGGTATAACTACCGTGAACAAGATCCCCCACGCTTAAGTCTTTACTCGTCCTCGACCAATGGTTAGAGAGAATGATAAAACATGATTATGACATTTTTAAGGTATTAGCAAACACAAAGCTTTAGTCAAGACATATCTCATACAAGTGGGTTATGTGGTAGTGTCTAGCACATGTAACAGAACCGCCTAAATCACGTGGCCCACAGGCACCTGTCATCGCCACTAAGGACCCCTGACAGCTAGGCCCGTGTTCCAGATGACCTACGCGGCCCTGCTGGGCTACATAAGCACCCGTTATCTCCGACAGGATCCCATTGCAAAGCCATTACAAGATTACAACATTTCATAACAAAATACATCAGAGTAAAAGTGCGGAAGAGTAAATAGTATTTAATATTACAAACGAGTGTTCAAATGGAAATTAGGTGCAGTTATTACAGACCATAATTTAAAGGGTAGCAGTAGCGGTAGAACAATAATACAACACGATAGATAAGTAGTACACGAACCTTACCCACGGGTTCAACTTTTATTCTTCCTCGCTCTCCTGGACGATAGTGACACAGCACGGAGCAAGACAAACTTCAGGCTCCTGCTGACTACCTGCACGGGGTTAACAAACCCTGAGTACATGGGGTACTCCGCAAGACTTACCCGACTAAAAGTGTAAAATTAGACTCAGGAATTCAGGCTGAGGGGCGTCAAGGTAAGGCTTTAGCAAGAGTTCAAGTGTTTTGTGGAAAAAGCATTACTAGTCGTATTTCAATATTGAGCAAAATACACCACAGGTCCCTAACTTTTGGCCTCTGTGTCATCTAGGTCCATCACCTTTAAAAGTGCAGTTTTAGGTCCTTAACCTTTGACCTGTGTGCCATCTAGGTCCATGACCTTTGAAAGTGCACTTTTAGGTCCCTAATTTTTGCATGCAGTTCACTGGTAGTCCATTTCTACTGTAGCAGTGATGTCACCTTTTTGTTTTCTCCAAATTTTGCCCAAATTTGTGTAATAACTTGAAAAAGTCTTAAAATAAAAGTTGTTGTAAATTTTGTGTTGTACAAGTTTGCTTTTTAAACTATTTTCAAATTCTTTCTAGCTTTTGAAATTTTAAATTGGGGATAAATTGGTCATTTGAATTGAGGTTTGCAGTTCAAATTTTTATTTAACAACTTCAAAATTTCCAAATATAAAAGTTTTTCAAAATAATGAGATCTATAACTTTTATTTAAGACTTATCACCAAATTCTTAATATTTTTAAAAATAGAGTTTAAATTTGAAACTTTGCATTCAAATTTAGGGCTTTACACACGAAAATAGTTTAAAAAGCAAAGTTGTAGAGCATAAAATTTGGAATAACTTTTATTTTGGGACTTTTTCAAGTTCTTACACAAATTAGGGAGAGATTTGGAGAAAATAAAAAGGCGACGTCACTGTTATAGTAGAAATGGACTACCAGTGAACTGTATGCAAAGATTAGGGACTTAAAAATGCACATTCAAAGGTCATGGACCTATATGACATACGGACCAAAGGTTAGGGACCTAAAACTGCACTTTCAAAAGTGATGGACCTATATGACACAGCGGCAAAAGGTTAAGGACCTGTGGTGCATTTTACTCTTCAATATTTTATAATAATACTATTAATCATTAACCATATCTCCAAGTTCTCTCTCATATATCAACATCCTTTCGTTTGCTTAATCCCTTCAAAAACACCCTAGTTCCGAACCACTATTCGCTGAATGGTCGAAGGATCAAGTCTCCATAACCGAGGAGCAACGACGATTCGAATCGATTAATACCCAGCTAGGAATCCCTATCCACACCGCGTATGTAGCACTTAAGCTTGCATACGCCAACCCCGCCTACCACGGCTTTTCATACCTCGGAACCGGTCCTACGCCACCCGAGAGCACAGTACTCCTCTCGTCTCCAGGCACGACGGCCACGAGGGTACACGCTACTCTCGCCATCTCTCCACTCCCAGTGCGTGGTTGTCGGTTCCAGCAGTAGAGCCACCGGAGTCAGAGGCTTCCCATAGTATGTGGCTAGTTGCAAAGTCTTGATCTAGCAGGCCTACAACGAAAAGTCCCTAAGACTTTTTCTGACGGCGACAGTGCATTGGGACTCTAACCCAAATAGCCCTGTCCCTTCGGTTTTTCAAATCCCATTTCCGTCGGTGACAATTGTTGGGACTCTAACCCAACGCCACGATCATCGAGCAGGAATACCCTTCCTCGTTGATGACAATGAACTAGCTGGGAACACTGCCAACCAACAAGGACATAACCAGTCCCATAAAGTGATTCTTGTGCTTTAGATCATCACAATTTAAAATAGCATTTTTGCAAAACTAACCATTAGGCATGACTAAGCATTTTTCAATACTTTTAATAAATCAGGTTCTCAAGTATGGTCAGGTATTCAAGGATAGTAATGCATCAATTGGTTGTTACCCAACTCCTATTAACCTAATACAATTAATTAACTCAAGTGATAAATACTTTTAAAACAACAAGGAAAGGGGCAAATGCACCGGGGCTTGCCTTGGATGGTGTAGAGTGTTGGGTCCGGGTCAGTGCCACAAATATCAAAGCCCTGCACAACCTCAGCAGTAGGCTCCTCAACTGTCACCTCGGGCTTCACTTCAGTGTTCTCGGTCACTACACGTGTGCAATAGTGAATGCATGAATACGATGCACATGAAATGACAGATAAGATTCAATAATAAAGAATACAAACTTATTCATAACCCTACCATACACTAACCATGACTATTCTAATCCATTGAGCCCTAGGTCATATAGATGTTTGTCCTAAGTTCACAATCAACCATAACATCACACAAACCCTAAGTTATTAATGTTTTCTAATTACTTTTATTAATCATTTAATCAAACATTTATTTAATAAATAACTAAACTATTTCCATTTGATGCCAAACTTCACCAACAATTAGCTCTGGACCTAAAACAGTACCAATTACATTTTCACGATTTTTGGACTTACGGAGAATTAATTAAAATTAGACAAAGTTGTATTTATGAATTAAATTGCTGATTTTTGGTTACTGTATAATATGTCCAAAACACATACTCAACATTTTTATTAAATAATAAATGTTGTAGAGTACACTCACAAAAAATTTGGTGATTTTAGGAGCAGTAAAAATATTCGTACAAAAATAACAAAACAGAGTACTATTCATTCAAAATAGAAATGGAAAAAGGGATTGAAAAACCCTAATAAATGGAAAAACCTATTGCGGCCCGGAGCGGCCCACGAACGGAACAGCCGGCCCACTCGGCTAGCCCCGCACCGCGCCAGCCATTTTGCTAAAGAGACCTCGAATGAAAAGAAAACTAACCCGCAGTCCACACAACACTATTCATATGAGTCTTTCGGTTTGCACTTAACCCCCTGGATCTTTCCTTCTTCTAACCCGACACCCTTCCCTCTCTCTCAGGGCTGACCGGCGAGTCGCCGGTGTTTGACCGGCCCCAACTCGCCGACGGTGAGCCGGCTGGCCCAACCACGGGTACCAGTGGACTCGGGACTTCCCCACGAACCAAACAAGCTACGTGTCGGCCTCCTTTAGGTACACAGGTGTACCCAGCCTCAACCGCGGTGGCTCGGCCCCGACGGCGTGCCTCAAGCTGGTGAGCTCAAACTAGTAGACACCAAGATTAAGCGCGTTAAGGATTCGGGGGCTCACGACGGTTTGGTCTGGCTAGATGGTTCGACCCGTGACGGTACGGAGAGGCGAGAACGGTGAGGAAGGCGGACGGGGTGGCGCGAACACCACGGCGAGGTTCTGTTCCGAGGTACCTAAGACCCCAAACGAGGAACCCATGGAAGCATGAGCATCACTGAATCATTTGGAGTTACAAAACGCCAGTTGAAACGGGGAGGGACTCACCGAGACGAGCTGGCAACGTCGAAGTTGCCCACGGCGGCGCTCGGTCGGAGCAGAGGAAGAAGACCAGGCGTGCAGCGGACTCCGACAGCAACCAGCAGACCCAAACGGCTCAGAAGGTGCGCAATGGACCGAATCACACTACCGCATGAGGGAGAGGATGGAGATGGATGAAGGAGCAGCAATTCGGCCGATGACGGAGATGGGGTGAGGGAGGAAAAATGGATGCGGCCGTCGCCTTTAAGCGGCCAAGGCTCGGGGATAAGGCCGGGAAGGGTCCGGAGCCCCCATGCGGTCGTAGCTCGACGGTGACAGCCCATGTCCCGGCTGGACATCGCCGGCGTGCGGCGCGGCACGCGCGCGTACCCGCTGCCCACGCGGCCGGAACAGAGAGGGGGACCCGGTACTGTAGATCAGCTTGGGTCAAAAGGGGGTAGAATTAGGTTTTCAATTTCAAACTAAAATTTTAAAATTACTTTTAAATTTTCTCTACAACATGAAAAATGGTGAACATGAAAGTTGTTCTAATCAGTGAGCTTGACAACTCCTATTAAAGGAGTTTTGTAAGATTCTCAATATTTTTGAAATTGAAGTTTTAAATTTAAATACAAACATACTAATTTGAGTTTAATTTGAATTTCTATAATATAACTTCAAAATCTCCAAAAATAAAAGTTGTTCCATTTTAAAAGTTCTACAACTTTCATTAAGACACTTTCATCAGATTCTTTATAGATTTTGAATTAGGGTTTTAGGTCAACTCCAGGGCTTAATTTGCTTTCTATTTAATTTTTATTTTCGATTTTTGATTGAGGACTTAATTACACAATCAATACTTGATGAAATCAAATCACTCTAGGAGCCCTAAGCACAATCATATGCAGATGATTAATAATAAACATGATGACATGGCAAATTAATTGTGTTGTAATACCAGGGGTATTACAGCCTTCCCCCCTAAAAGAAATCTCGTCCCGAGATTTGATACAAGATAAAACAAGACTCAACAAAGTAATGGAAAAGAAAATATTTTAAGCGATCTAAACCCACCTGATACAACTATCTAGGGAACTCTACATGCTTCATCACCAGACAATTACACCTACAGGGTAGCGAAAAACTCGGGGAAATTCTCGGCGAGATAGTCTTCAGATTCCCATGTGGCTTCTTCTTCAGAATGCTAACTCCACTGGATCTTGTACCACCTGGTTGTCGTCCTTCGCGTGACACAATCCTTTATATCCAAAACCCGAATTGGATATTCAACATAAGTCAAATCCGGCTCTAGCCCTACTCCTTCAACATCGACAACTTGGTCAGGTACTTGCAGACATTTCTTGAGTTGTGACACATGGAATACATTGTGTAGGACTGAGAGGTGATCGGGCAATTGCAGCTTGTAAGCCACCTTTCCATAACATCCCAAAACATGGAATGGTCCGATGTAGCGAGGGGCTAATTTCCCTTTGACCCCAAAATGACTGACACCTTTCATTGGTGATACCTTCAGGTAAACATAATCTCCCACTTTGAATGCCAAAGGTCAACGCCTTTTATCGGCATAACTTTTCTGTCGAGACTGTGCTACCTTTAAATTCTCTTGGATCTGCCTAACCTTTTCTCTGGCTTCATTGACCAAGTCCACGCCATAAAACCAACTTTCTCAAGGTTCAGACCAATTCAATGATGTACGGCACCTACAACCATAAACTGCCTCAAATGGAACCATCTTGATTCTTTCTTGACAGCTATTGTTGTATGAAAATTCTGCCAATGCTAAACACTCATCCCACTTGTCAGGGTAATTGAGTGCACAAGCCCTCAACATATCTTCCAGTACTTGATTGACTCTTTCTATCTGTCCATCAGTCTGTGGGTGATATGCGGTACTATGCAGGAGTTTCGTCCCCAACGATTTGTGAAAAGACTTCCAAAAGTTTGAGATGAACTATGTACCTCTATCAGAAACAATAGTCTTGGGTACCCCATGAAGCTTCATAACATTTTTGATGTATAGGCTAGCATAGGTAGAGGCAGGATAAAGGGTCTTGACCGGCATAAAATGAGCCTGTTTAGTGAGACGATCCACAATAACCCAGACGGAGTCAAAACCTCTTGTAGTCTTGGCTAAACCAGTGATGAAGTGCATACTAATATCTTCCCACTTCCAAGCAGGAACAAGCAATGGCTGCAGCTCTCCTCCAGGCTTCATGTGAACAGCCATCACTTTCTGACAAGTGTCACATCTCGCGACATACCGAGCAATCTCTATCTTCATCTTTGTCCACTAGAACTTTTGCCTCAAATCCTGATACATCTTGTTGCTGCCAGGATGGATAGAAAACCTTTTCAAATGTGCTTCATCAAGGATCTTTTGTCGCAACTCCGGCACCTTTGGAACTACCAGACGATCCTTGAACCACACGACACCATCATCATCAATCTTGAAGCAATCTGCCTTGCTAGCTTGAACCTTTTCCTTGATGTGCTTGATTCCTTTACTTTCCCGCTGAGCGGCAATAACCTCATCTCGGATGGGTGTTTTAATACTAATATTGGCTAGACTGCGTTGTGGAACTATCTCTATTTCTAATTTTTCCAACTCATAGCACCAGGATAGATCATACGGCATGACTGTCAAACAATTGCAGTGCACCTTCTGACTGAGTGCATCGGCGACCACATTCGCCTTGCCTGGGTGATAATGCACTTCAATATCATAATCCTTGATTAGCTCGAGCCATCTTCGCTGTCTCATGTTCAACTCTTCTTGAGTGAAGATGTATTTCAGGCTCTTGTGATCTGTGTATACATTGCAGGTACTGCCCAGCAAATAGTGACGCCATATCTTCAAGGCATGTACCACGGCTGCTAACTCTAGGTCATGAGTAGGGTAGTTCTCCTCATGTCGCTTGAGCTGACGTGAAGCATAAGCAATGACTCTACCTTCTTGCATCAAGACACATCCCAACCCTGTGCCAGACGCATCGCAGTACACATCAAATGGCTTTTCAATGTCTGGTTGAGCTAGTACTGGTGTAGTGGTCAACAACTTTTTAGAGTTTGAAATGCCTTCTCACATTCTGGTGACCAGACAAATTTGACTTGATTTTTCAATAGGTTGGTAATGGGCTTGGCTATTCTTGAGAAGTCCAGAATAAAACGACGGTAATACCCCGCCATTCCCATAAAACTGCGGACTTGATGAACTATGGTTGGTGGCTTCCAATTCAAGATCTCTTCTACCTTGCTCGGGTCCACGGATACACCTGCAGCTGACAAAATATGAACGAGAAAAGGAACTCGATCCAACCAAAACTCACATTTACTGAACTTGGCATATAGCTAGTGTTCTCTTAAGCGAGTTAGGACAACACGAAGGTGGTTGGCATGTTCATCAGGGGTTTTGGAATAAACAAGGATGTCATCGATGAACACGACCACAAACTTGTCAAGCTTAGGCATGAAGACAGAGTTCATGAGGTACACGAAATAGGCAGGTGCATTGGTTAGACCAAAAGACATGACCAGATACTCATAAAGGCCGTATCTGGTGGTGAATGCTGTTTTGGGGATATCTTCGGGACGGATCTTTATTTGGTGATAACCAGACCTAAGGTCAATTTTGGAAAAGACCTTGGCTCCAGCTAACTGGTCGAAGAGTAGGTCAATGCGAGGTAAAGGATATTTATTTTTAATGGTGACCTCGTTGAGTGGGCGATAATCGACACAGAGTCTGAGTGACTTGTCCTTCTTTTTGACAAATATAGCAGGACAACCCCAGGGAGATGAACTAGGTCTGATGAAACCCTTATCAAGCAGATCTTGTAGTTGAAATTTAAGCTCAGCTAATTCCTTGGGAGGCATCCTATAGGCTCTACGGGATATAGGTGCAGTTCCCGGCTTCAACTCAATAGCGAACTCCACGTCACGGTCAGGTGGCAGACCAAGTAGATCATCAGGATATACATCCAGAAATTCATAGACTACCGGAATATTTTGGATTTCTTGGATTGAGGTGGCACACAGTCTCTGCATAGACTTTTCAACCATTCTCACGGGTAGTGGAAGCTGGATAAGAAGCTGAGATTGACTACCAGGTATGCTGACTTTTATGGTCCTATTCAGCACATCGATCAGAGCCTTGTGCTGATACATCCAATTCATACCTAATATGACATCTATGTCCTGATCCTTGAGCACTATCATGGTGGTTGGGAATATATGCCCGCCCAACTCGATAGGTACTCGATTCACTACCTCCTTAGTATTTATACGCCCTCTGGGCGAATGTATAAGGAAGTTTTCCTTTATTTCCCCAATTGAAATCTCATGCTTGACAATAAATGTACGATTAATGAATGAATGTGATGCACTAGAATCAAAAAGTGTAATAGCAGGGTGACTGGCGACAGGAAACCTACCCATCATGACGGGCTCTTCTGCAGGGATGTCATCCACATGAGTATAATAGACATGTCCTGTCTTCTTGACAATTTTGACCTTCTGAGCCTGGTGCTGCTGGCCACGGCGCTGATTCTAATGCTGTTGCTGCTGCTGTCCAGGACCTTTCTGGACATTTTGATTGTATTTCTTGGGATATGGACAGTCACGAGCCCAATGTCCCATCTTGCCACAGTTGTAGCAAGGATGATTGTAGGTGGTCTGAGGTCTATTGATATGAACGCTTGGGGCACTCGGCTGAGTAGTGTTCTGTTGGTTTGAGGTATGAGAGGTGGCCGTGGTGCGTACCACGACTTGCTGCTGGGGGTAAGCTGGACGGTTGTGGTGAGTAGGATGATAGATGATCTTCTGGCATTTTTGACCGCCAGAAAAGCCTGATTTCTTTTTCTTCAACTCATCTTGATGCTTACGATCACTTTCTTCGTAAGCAATGGCGCTGTTGATGGCTTTGTGATATGAGCAATTATGGTTGTTGGATAGGCTGCGCTGGATCTTAAAGTTTAGGCCCCTGACAAAGCAATCTTTCTTCTTTTGGTCGGTGTTGGTATGTTCAGGAGCATATCGGGCAAGATGATTGAACTGGTTCACATATTGCATAACTGAAGAATCCTTCTGCTGCAGAGCTAAGAACTGATCCAGTTTCATTTTCATTACACCTGCTGGGATGTAATGTGCTCGGAAGGCCTCGCGAAACTCTGCCCAAGTAAGCTGATGTTCCTCGGGCTATGCAGACAACAGGTTGGCATACCAGGCAGTGGCTGGTCCACGCAGCTGCTGAGCTGCGAATAGTGGCTTTTGGATATCTGTGCAACGGATCAAGCTGAAATTCTGCTCCATAGTACAGAGCCAATCATCGGCCTCCAAGGGTTCATCGGCTTTTGTGAATACTGGGGGACGTGTTTCAGTGAAGTCCACATAGGTAGTTTCCTCATCTTCGCGGCGGCCTCGACGCCCGCCACGATTCTCCCGGTTTTGGGCCATAGCATTGGCTGCATTAGCCAGGGCTGTGATGGCATCGGACTAAGGTTGGTGGAATGAGTGGCGGGTTGGGAGCAGCTCCTTCATCGGAAGTACCGGCACCAGTCGAGCGGGTGTTGACCACCTGTTTTTAGGACAACCAACTTAGGACTTACATTGTATAATTAAAACATGGTAGGATTACAACTTAAAACATTAAACATAACAAGGTTCAACACGCATGAACATAACAAGTTCCACCCCAGACTAAGGTTCTAGGCACGACAATTACAACACTTGGATAGCAGAAGACTAAAATCACTAGTCCTAGGACTAGCCTAGTCGATGACGACAATCTCCTCCTTGTCGTCCTCCTCAACGACCACGTCCTCCATCGGGTCAACTGCCTCAAAGTAACCATCCTCAGTAGCCTCACTGTCATAATACTTCTCATCTGGTCCCACAAGAACACCTTCCTCGGGCTCCTCCTCACGTGGAACCAGAATCGGGTTAAGCTGAACATTCAGCCTATGCACCTCCTCGTGCAGCATACCATTGTTCCACTCAAGGTTCTCCACATACCCTTCTAGCTCCTCGACCCTCTCACGGGCCATGCCCTCCTGCTCCAAGGCCCGATCCCTCTGCTGAGTTAGGCGGTCGATCTCCCGAAGTACATCCTTGTTGGTCCTCACATCCCGGTAGTGGTCAGCCCGAGCCACGCAGAAGTCCTCGCGCATGAGACTCATCTCCCTGTGCAGCTCCTTGATCTCCTTCTTCAACGCTTTACGACAACGGCAGGGAGGGCGGCTGCCAGACGCCTCCTCACCGTTGCGCGGTGCCAACTGGTGGCGCGGAACTCCACGGGGTCCAGTCATCTTGCGTGCGGTCAACTTACAACGTGCCAGCGGGAATGGTAAGTTTGGATTAGTGAGGATATAATAGGCTAGCAAGAATAGGTGTGATAAATCCTAACCCATAAACCCACTTTTAAGGAGGAAGTTATTAACATGTGTGATTATCATGATGCATGCACGTACTTACGAATTTTAAATCATGCAATATAACTCAAAACATGAATAATTTAAACATAGGGCTAATGTTAATAATGTTGTTCCACCTGCTACCATAACCATAATAAGATATGATAAATTACAGAACAAGATAAGAACTACCGAGTAAAATAAGAATGTAAGCACTTTGGACTCAAAATAACAGTTTAAGTTTTTATGATCCAAAACATTTTGAAGTTTTCGAAAAATAGCCCGCAATGATTTAGCAATGGAATGCTCTAATACCAGCTGTAACAGAACCGCCTAAATCACGTGGCCCACAGGCACCTGTCATCGCCACTAAGGACCCTGACTGCCGGGTCCGTGTTCCAGATGACCTAGGCGGCCCTGCCGGACTACATAAGCACCTGTTATCTCCGACAGGATCTCATTGCAAAGCAATTACAAGATTACAACATTTCATAACAAAATACATCAGAGTAAAAGTGCGGAAGAGTAAATAGTATTTAATATTACAAACCAGTGTTCAAATGGAAATTAGGTGCAGTTATTACAGACCATAATTTAAAGGGTAGGAGTAGCGGTAGAACAATAATACAACACGATAGATAAGTAGTACACGAACCCTACCCACGGGTTCAACTTTTATTCTTCCTCGCTCTCCTGGACGATAGTGACACAGCACGGAGCAAGACAAACTTCAGGCTCCTGCTGACTACCTGCAACGGGGTTAACAAACCCTGAGTACATGGGGTACTCCGCAAGACTTAGCCGACTAAAAGTGTAAAATTAGACTCAGGAATGCAGGCTGAGGGAAATCAAGGTAAGGCTTTAGCAAGAGTTCAAGTGTTTTGCGGAAAAAGAATTACTACTCCTATTTCAATATTTTATAATAATACTATTAATCATTAACGATATCTCCAAGTTCTTTCTCATATATCAACATCCTTTCATTTGCTTAATCCCTTCAAAAACACCCTAGTTCCGAACCACTATTCACTGACTGGTCGAAGGATCAAGTCTCCATAACTGAGGAGCAACGACGATTTGAGTCGATTAATACCCAGCTGAGGATCCCTATCCACACAGCGTATATCGCACTTAAGCTTGCATACGCCAACCCCGCCTACCACGGCTTTTCATACCTCAGAACCAGTCCTACACCACCCGAGAGCACAGTACTCCTCTCGTCTCCAGGCACGACGGCCACAAGAGTACACGCTACTCTCGCCATCTCTCCACTCCCAGTGCGTGGTTGTCGGTTCCAGCAGTAGAACCACCGGAGTCAGAGGCTTCCCGTAGTATGTGGCTAGTTGCAAAGTCTCGATCCAGCAGGCCTACAATGAACAGTCCCTAGGCCTTTTTTCGACGGCGATAGTGCATTGGGACTCTAACCCAAATACCCCTGTCCCTTCGGTTTTTCAAATCCCGTTTCCGTCGGTGACAATTGTTGGGACTCTAACCCAACGCCACGATCACCGAGCAGGAAAACCCTTCCTCGTTGATGAGAATGAACTAGCTAGGAACACAGCCAAGCATCAAGGACATAACTAGTCCCATAAAGTGATTCTTGTGCTTTAGATCATCACAATTTAAAATAGCATTTTTACAAAACTAACCATTAGGCATGACTAAGCATTTTTCAATACTTTTAATAAATCAGTTCTCAAGTATGGTTAGGTATCCAAGGATGGTAATGCATCAATTGGTTGTCACCCAACTCCTATTAACCTAATGCAATTAATAAACTCAAGTGATCAATACTTTTAAAACAACAAGGAGAGGGGCAAATGCACCGGGGCTTGCCTTGGATGGTGTAGAGAGTCGGGTCCGGGTCAGTGCCACAAATGTTAAAGCCCTGCACAACCTCAGCAATAGGCTCCTCAACTATCACCTCGGGCTTCACCTCAGTGTTCTCGGTCGCTACACGTGTGCAATAATGAATGCATGAATAAGATGCACATGAAATGACAGATAAGATTGAATAATAAAGAATACAAACTTATTCATAACCCTACCACAGACTAACCATGACTATTCTAATCCATTGAGCCCTAGGTCATATAGGTGTTTGTCCTAAGTTCACAATCAACCATAACATCACACAAACCCTAAGTTATTAATGTTTTCTAATTACTTTTATTAATCATTTAATCAAACATTTATTTAATAAATAACTAAACTATTTTCATTTGATGCCAAACTTCACCTACAATTAGCTCTAGACCTAAACAGTACCAAATAAAATTTCATGATTTTTGGACTTACGGAGAATTAATTAAAATTAGACCAAGTTGTATTTATGAATTAAATTGCTGATTTTTGGTTACTGTATAATATGTCCAAAACACATGCTCAATATTTTTATTAAATAATAAATGTTGCAGAGTACACTCACAAAAATTTTGGTGATTTTAGGAGCAGTAAAAATATTCCTACAAAAATAACAAAATAGAGTACTATTCATTCAAAATAGAAATGGAAAAAGGCATTGAAAAATCCTAATAAATGGAAAAACCTATTGTGGCCCGGAGCGGCCCACGAACGGAACAGCCGGCCCACACGGCCTGCCCCGCACCGCGCCAGCCATTTTGCTAAACAGACCTCGAATGAAAAGAAAACTAACCCGCAGTCCACACAACACTATTCATATGAGTCTTTCGGTTTGCACTTAACCCCCTGGATCTTTCCTTGTTCTAACCCGACACCCTTCCTTCTCTCTCAGGGCTGACTGGCGAGTCGCCGGTGTTTGACCGGCCCCCAACTCGTCGTCGGTGAGCCGGCTGGCCCAACCACGGGTACCAGTGGACTCGGGACTTCCCCAAGAACCAAACAAGCTACGTGTCGGCCTCCTTTCGGTACGGGGGTGTACCTAGCCGCAACCGCGGTGGCTCGGCCCCGACGGCGTGCCTCAAGCCGGTGAGCTCAAACCAGTAGAGACCAAGATTAAGCGCGTTAAGGATTCGGGGGCTCACCACGGTTTGGTCTGGCTAGATGGTTCCACCCGCGACGGTACGGAGAGGCGAGAACGGTGAGGAAGGTGGATGGGGTGGCGCGAACACCACGGTGAGGTTCTGTTCCGAGGTACCTAAGACCCCAAACGAGGAACCCACGGAAGCATGAGCATCACTGAATCGTATGGAGCACAAAAATCCAGTTGAAACAGGGAGGGACTCACCGAGACGAGCTGGCCGCGTCGAAGTTGCCCACGGCGGCGCTCGGTCGTAGTAGAGGAAGAAGACGAGGCGTGCGGGGGACTCCGACAGCAACCAGCCGACCCAAATGGCTCAGAAGGTGCGCAATGGACCGAATCACAGTACCGCACGAGGGAGAGGATGGAGATAGACGAAGGAGCGGCAATTGGGCCGATGACCGAGATGGGGTGAGGGAGGAAAAACGGATACGACCATCGCCTTTAAGCGGCCAGGGCTCGGGGATAAGGCCGAGAAAGGTCCGGGGCCCCCATGCGGTCGTAGCTCGACGGTGACAGGGCCATGCCCCGGCCGGACATCACCGGCGTGCGGCGCGGCACGCGCGCGTACCCGCTGCCCACGCGGCCGGAACAGAGAGGGGGACCCGGTACTGTAGATCAGCAAGGGTCAAAAGCTATAAATTTTGAATTCCTCCTAAATCGTGGAGCTACAGTAGGTGCTCCAAAAATAAAAGTTGTACCAAATTTTATTTAGAACACTTTTGCTTTTTACACCATATTCAAATTCTGCACCAAATTGAAAATATACAAAAGGGGGTAGAATTAGGTTTTGAATTTCAAACATGAAATTTTAAAATTACTTTTAAATTTTCTCTACAACTTGAAAAATGGTAAACTTGAAAGTTGTTCTAATCAGTGAGCTTGACAACTTCTATTAAAGGAGTTTTGGAAGATTCTCAATATTTTTGAAATTGAAGTTTTAAATTTAAATACCAACATACTAATTTGAGTTTAATTTGAATTTCTATAATATAACTTCAAAATCTCCAAAAATAAAAGTTGTTCCATTTTAAAATTTCTACAACTTTCATTAAGACACTTTCATTAGATTCTTTATACATTTTGAATTAGGGTTTAGGTCAACTCTAGGGCTTAATTTGCTTTCTATTTAATTTTTATTTTTGATTTTTGGTTGAGGACTTAATTACACAATCAATACTAGATGAAATCAAATCACTCTAGGAGCCCTAAGCACAATCATATGCAGATGATTAATAATAAACATGATGACATGGCAAATTAATTGTGTTGTAATACCAGGGGTATTACAGCCTTCCCCCCTAAAAGAAATCTCGTCCCGAGATTTGATACAAGATGAAACAAGACTCAGCAAAGTAATGGAAAAAAATATTTTAAGCGATCCAAACCCACCTGATACAACTATCTAGGGAACTCTACATGCTTCATCACCAGACAATTACACCTACAGGGTAGCAAAAACTCGGGGAAATTTTCGGCGAGATAGTCTTCAGATTCCCATGTGGCTTCTTCTTCAGAATGCTCATTCCACTGGATCTTGTACCATCTGGTTGTCGTCCTTCGCGTGACACGATCCTTTATATCCAAAACCCGAATTGGATATTCAACATAAGTCAAATCCGGCTCTAGCTCTACTCTTTCAACATCGAGAACTTGGTCAGGTACTTGCAGACATTTCTTGAGTTGTGACACATGGAATACATTGTGTACGACTAAGAAGTGATCGGGCAATTGCAGCTTGTAAGCCACCTTTCCATAATGTCCCAAAACTTGGAATGGTCCAATGTAGCGAGGGGCTAATTTCCCTTTGACCCCAAAACGACTGACACCTTTCATTGGTGATACCTTCAGGTAAACATAATCTCCCACTTTGAATGCCAAAGGTCGACGCCTTTTATCGGCATAACTTTTCTGTCGAGACTGTGCTACCTTTAAATTCTCTTGGATGTACCTAACCTTTTCTCTGGCTTCATTGACCAAGTCCACGCCATAAAACCACCTTTCTCTAGGTTCAGACCAATTCAATGATGTACGGCACCTACGACCATAAACTGCCTCAAAAGGAGCCATCTTGATACTTTCTTGATAGCTGTTGTTGTATGAAAATTCTGCCAATGCTAAACACTCGTCCCACTTGTCAGGGTAATTGAGTGCACAAGCCCTCAACATATCTTCTAGTACTTGATTGACTCTTTCTGTCTGTCCGTCAGTCTGTGGGTGATATGCGGTACTATGCAGGAGTTTCGTCCCCAACGATTTGTGAAAAGACTTCCAAAAGTTTGAGATGAACTATGTACCTCTATCAGAAACAATAGTCTTGGGTACCCCATGAAGCTCATAACATTTTTGATGTATAGGCCAGCATAGGTAGAGGCAGGATAAAGGGTCTTGACCGGTGAAAGCCCATGTTTGGTTTTGGGTAATTGATGAAACCTAGTTTGCTAACGATTGCTCTAAATGTTTCATGAGACTTGATTAACAAATGGCAAGATGGAGCAAAGGACCAGGTCGGTGGAGGCCACAAGTGAAGGGCGATGACAGCGTCCATGAAAATGGTGTAAGCCCATCAATAAAGGAGAAAGCCTTATTGACGGCATCCATGTATAAGTCCATCATCAAAAGGAGTCCACAAGCTTCATCAAGAGATGGTGAAAAAGCTAGGAGCTCAAAGCAAAGGTATAATCCATAGGAGCTCTTTTGCTTTTGGTGATCAAGACTCCATAGAGGGAGTGATCACATTTAGGGGCGAAATCGTTGATGAAATACGGTTATCAAGTGCCACTAGGTGTTCATGATCATTGCATTGCATATAGATGCTAGTGACACTAACAAACCCTTGGAAAACTCTTTTGAAAAGGCTAACACACGTGCACAAGGTGTAGAACACTTGGTGTTACCACATGGGAACAAAGGGTGAAAGGTTTGAGTGAAAATCCTAAGAAAATAGAGCGTCGGACCGTAGAGTCACAGAGCGTCGAACCATTAGCCACGGTCCGACGGCTAACCCTGTGGAGGAGCATCGGACGCTCAGTTTCGGAGCGTCAGACTTTTTGCCCAAGCGTCCGACGGTGAAGATCGTGCGAGAGTGACACGTGGCGAGCTCTGAGAGCGTCGGACTCTCGGCGTTAGTCCGACAGTGAGCGTCGGACCAACGTCCGATGGTTTTCAGGGCTCGGGGAGCTCTCTGGAAACATCGGACCGTGGTTTCGTTCGGTCCGACGTGCCGTGTATTTTCAGTCCGACAATGCAATGGCAGTGGGTGTCGGACCACGGGTGTTGGTCCGACGTTCGTCCGTCCGACGGTTCGTTTAGCGCGGAAAGTTAGCCGTTGTTATCCATCGTTCGACTTCAAACGGCTAGTGACACGTGGCGTTCATCTAGAGCGTCGGACTGTGCGGTATAGTCCGACGGTGTGGACGTCGGACAGTACGACGGTACACAGTGAAATCTAAAACGGCTAGTTCTTTGTGTATGGCTTATAAATAGTCACTTGGCTGGTTTGGGGAGTATCTCTTGGCACTCCTGAACATCATAGCATACTTGTGAGCCTTCCCACTCCACTCTCACTTATCCTACTTAATTGTGATCATCATTTGGTTAGTTTGGAGAGCATCAAGTGCATTGCATTGATAGAGATCATCTAGAGGCACTTGGTAGCGGTGATTCGCAGCGGTTTCTCTCATTACTCTTGGAGTTTGCTGACTCCTAGACGGCTTGGAGCTGCGAGGATCGTTGAGGGGAGTTGGTGATTGTCTCCGCCTCCGATCAAGTTATTGTGAGGGGTTCTTGAGCCTATCCCCGCGGGAGATCGCGAAAGGCATCTTTAGTGGATTGCTCGTAGCTTGGTGGATCCCCGTCTTGTGTTGGTTGTGCGGCACCCTTGAGAAGGGTTTGGCGTGTGATGCCAATTAGCGCGTGAACCTCCAAGTGGGTGTATCGCTACAACGAGGACTAGCTTGCCGGCAAGCAAGTGAACCTCGGTAAAAATCTTGTGTCATCTCTCTACCGAGGATTTCTCTTGTATTTGATTGATTGGTTATATTGGACTTCATCTCTTCTCTACACTGGGGGTATTGAAATCACCTTTACTCTTTATATTTGTGTACTTACTCTCTTGTGTAGTTTGTTAGTTAGTTGCTCACTTAGGAGTAGTGTATAGTAGTGACATAGCCTTTGAGTGTGAACTAGTGATCATAGTGTAGTATACTTGTCTAGGTGGCTTGCATAGTGTAGGTTAGAGCTAGTGCCTTGCAAAGCTTGCTATTGTTACTAATCGGCTTGTTAAGTGTTGTTTGTAGATTTTTATAGGCTATTCACCCCCCTCTAGCCATTTAGGACCTTTCAACCAGCATAAAATGAGCCTGTTTAGTGAGACGATCCACAATAACCCAGACGGAGTCAAAACCTCTTGTGGTCTTGGGTAAACCGGTGATGAAGTCTATACTAATATCTTCCCACTTCCAAGCAGGAACAGGCAATGGCTGCAGCTCTCCTCTAGGCTTCATGTGAACAGCCTTCACTTTCTGACAAGTGTCACATCTCGCGACATACCGAGCAATCTCTATCTTCATCTTTGTCCACCAGAACTTTTGCCTCAAATCCTGATACATCTTGTTGCTGCCAGGATGGATAGAAAACCTTTTCAAATGTGCTTCATCAAGGATTTTTTGTTGCAACTCCAGCACCTTCGAAACTACCAGATGATCCTTGAACCACACGACACCATCATCATCAATCTTGAAGCAATCTGCCTTGTCAGCTTGAACCTTTTCCTTGATGTGCTTGATTCCTTTACTTTCCCGCTGAGCGGCAATAACCTCATCTCGGATGGGTGTTTTAATACTAATTTTGGCCAGACTGCCTTGTGGAACTATCGCTAATCCTAATTTTTCCAACTCATAGCACAAGGATAGATCATACGGCTTGACTATCAAACAATTGCAGTGCACCTTCCGACTGAGTGCATCGGCGACCACATTCGCCTTGCCTGGGTGATAATGCACTTCAATATCATAATCCTTGATTAGCTCGAGCCATCTTCATTGTCTCATGTTCAACTCTTCTTGAGTGAAGATGTATTTCAGGCTCTTGTGATCTGTGTATACATTGCAGGTACTGCCCAGCAAATAGTGACGCCATATCTTCAAGGCATGTACCACGGCTGCTAACTCTAGGTCATGAGTAGGGTAGTTCTGTTCATGTCGCTTGAGCTGACGTGAAGCATAAGCAATGACTCTACCTTCTTGCATCAAGACACATCCCAACCCTGCACCAGACGCATCGCAGTACACATCAAATGGCTTTTCAATGTCTGGTTGAGCTAGTACTGGTGTAGTGGTCAACAACTTTTTAGAGTTTGAAATGCCTTCTCACATTCTGGTGACCAGACAAATTTGACTTGATTTTTCAATAGGTTGGTAATGGGCTTGGCTATTCTTGAGAAGTCCAGAATAAAACGACGGTAATACCCCGCCATTCCCATAAAACTGCGGACTTGATGAACTATGGTTGGTGGCTTCCAATTCAAGATCTCTTCTACCTTGCTCGGGTCCACGGATACACCTTCAACTGACAAAATATGACCGAGAAAAGGAACTCAATCCAACTCAAACTCACATTTACTGAACTTGGCATATAGCTGGTGTTCTCTTAAGCGAGTTAGGACAACACGAAGGTAGTTGGCATGTTCATCAGGGGTTTTGGAATAAACAAGGATGTCATCGATGAACATGACCGCAAACTTGTCAAGCTCGGGCATGAAGACAGAGTTCATGAGGTACATGAAATAGGCAGGTGCATTGGTTAGACCAAAAGACATGACCAGGTACTCATAAAGGCCGTATCTGGTGGTGAATGCTGTTTTGGGGATATCTTCGGGACGGATCTTTATTTGGTGATAACAAGACCTAAGGTCAATTTTGGAAAAGACCTTAGCTCCAGCTAACTGGTCAAAGAGTAGGTCAATGCGAGGTAAAGGATATTTATTTTTAATGGTGACCTCGTTGAGTGGGCGATAATCGACACAGAGTCTGAGTGACTTGTCCTTCTTTTTCACAAATATAGCAGGACAACCCCAGGGAGATGAACTAGGTCTGATGAAACCCTTATCAAGCAGATCTTGCAGTTGAACTTTAAGCTCGGCTAATTCCTTAGGAGGCATCCTATAGGCTCTACGAGATATAGGTGCAGTTCCCGGCTTCAACTCAATAGCAAACTCCACGTCACGGTCAGGTGGCAGACTAGATAGATCATCGGGAAATACATCCGAAAATTCACAGACTTTCGGAATATTTTGGATTTCTTGGACTGAGGTGGCACACAGTCTCTGCACAGACTTTTCAACCATTCTCATGGGTAGTGGAAGCTGGATAAGAAGCTGAGATTGACTACTAGGTATGCTGACTTTTATGGTCCTATTCAGCACATCGATCAGAGCCTTGTGCTGATACATCCAATTCATACCTAATATGACATCTATGTCCTGATCCTTGAGCACTATCATTGTGGTTGGGAATATATGCCCGCCCAACTCGATAGGTACTCGATGCACTACCTCCTTAGTATTTATACGCCCTCCGGGCGAATGTATAAGGAAGTTTTCCTTTATTTCCCCAATTGGAATCTCATGCTTGACAACAAATGTACGACTGATGAATGAATGTGATGCACCAGAATCAAAAAGTGTAATAGCAAGGTGACTGGCGACAGGAAACCTACCCATCATGACGGGCTCTCCTACAGGGATGTCATCCACATGAGTATAATTGACATGTCCCGCCTTCTTGACAATTTTCACCTTCTGAGCCTGGTGCTGCTGGCCACGGTGCTGATTCTAATTCTGTTGCTGCTACTGTCCAGGACCTTTCTAGACATTTTGATTGTATTTCTTGGGATATGGACAGTCACGAGCCCAATGTCCCAACTTGCCACAATTGTAGTAAGGATGATTGTAGGTGGTCTGAGGTGTATTGATACGAACGCCTAGGGCATTCGGCTGAGTAGTGTTCTGTTGGTTTGAGGTATGAGAGGTGGCCGCGGTGCGTACCACGACTTGCTGTAGCGAGTAAGTTGGACGGTTGTGGTGTGTAGGATGATAGATGATCTTCTGGCGTTTTTGACCACCAGAAAAGCCTGATTTCTTTTTCTTCTTCTCATCTTGATGCTTACGATCACTTTCTTCGTAAGCAATGGTGCTGTTGACGGCTTCGTGATATGAGCAATTAAGGTTGTTGGATAGGCTGCGCTGGATCTTATTGTTTAGGCCCCTGAGAAAGCAATCTTTCTTCTTTTGGTCGGTGTTGGTATATTCAGGAGCATATTGGGCAAGATGATTGAACTGGTTCACATATTGCATAACAGAAGAATCCTTCTGCTGCAGAGCTAAGAACTGATCCAGTTTCATTTTCATTACACCTGCAGGGATGTAATGTGCTCGGAAGGCCTCACGAAACTTTGCCCAAGTAAGCTGATGTCCCTCGGGCTGTGCAGACAATAGGTTGGCATACCAGGCACTGGCTGGTCCACGCAGCTGCTGAGCTGCGAACAGTGGCTTTTGGATTTCTGTGCAACAGATCAAGCTGAACTTCTGCTCCATAGTACGGAGCCAATCATCGGCATCCAAGGGTTCATCGGCTTTTGTGAATACTGGGGGACGTGTTTCAGTGAAGTCCACATAGGTAGTTTCCTCATCTTCGCGGCGGCCTCGACGCCCGCCACGATTCTCCCGGTTTTGGGCCATAGCATTGGCTGCATTAGCCAGGGCTGCGATGGCATCTGCTAAGGTTGGTGGAATGAGTGGCGGGTTGGGAGCGGCTCCTTCATCAGAAGTACCGGCACCAGTCGAGCGGGTGTTGACCATCTGTTTTTAGGACAACCAACTTAGGACTTACATTGCATAATTAAAACATGGTAGCATTACAACTTAAAACATTAAACATAACAAGGTTCAACACGCACAAACATAACAAGTTCCACCCCAGACTAAGGTTCTAGGGACGACAATTACAACACTTGGATAGCAGAAGACTAAAATCACTAGTCCTAAGACTGGCCTAGTCGATGACGACAATCTCCTCCTTGTCGTCCTCCTCAACGACCACGTCCTCCATCGGGTCAACTGCCTCAAAGTAACCATCCTCAGTAGCCTCACTGTCATAATACTCCTCATCTGGTCCCACAACAACACCTTCCTCGGGCTCCTCCTCACGTGGAACCAGAATCGGGTTAAGCTGATCATTCAGCCTATGCACCTCCTTGTGCAGCATACCATTGTTCCACTCAAGGTTCTCCACATACCCCTCCAGCTCCTTGACCCTCTCACGGGCCATGCCTTCCTGCTCCAAGGCTTGATCCCTCTACTGAGTCAGGCGGTCGATCTCCCGAAGTAGATCCTTGTTGGTCCTCACATCCCGGTAGTGGTCAGCCCGAGCCACGCAGAAGTCCTCGCGCATGAGACTCATCTCCCTGTGCAGCTCCTTGATCTCCTTCTTCAACTCTTTATGACTATGGCAGGGAGGGCGGCTGCCAGACGCCTCCTCACCGTCGCGCGGTGCCAACTGGTGGCGCGGAACTCCACGAGGTCCAGTCATCTTGCGTGCGGTCAACTTACAACGTGCCAGCGGGAACGGTAAGTTTGGATTAGTGAGGATATTATAGGCTAGCAAGAATAGGTGTGATAAATCCTAACCATAAACCCACTTTTAAGGATGAAGTTATTAACATGTGTGATTATCATGATGCATGCACGTACTTACGAATTTTAAATCATGTAATATAAATCAAAGCATAAATAATTTAAACATAGGGCTAATGTTAATAATGTTGTTCCACCTGCTACCATAACCATAATAAGATATGATAAATTACAGAACAAGATAAGAACTACCAAGTAAGATAAGAATGTAAGAAGTTTGGACTCAAAATAACAGTTTAAGATTTTATGATCCAAAACATTTTGAAGTTTTCAAAAAATAACCCGCAATGATTTAGCAATGGAATGCTCTGATACCAGCTGTAACATAACCGCCTAAATCACGTGGCCCACAGGCACCTGTCATCGCCACTAAGGACCCCTGACAGCCGGGCCCGTGTTCTAGATGACCTAGGTGGCCCTGCCGGGCTACATAAGGACCCGTTATCTCCGACAGGATCCCATTGCAAAGCCATTACAAGATTACAACATTTCATAACAAAATACATCAGAGTAAAAGTGCGGAAGATTAAATAGTATTTAATATTACAAACCAGTATTCAAATGGAAATTAGGTGCAGTTATTACAGACCATAATTTAAAGGGTAGCAGTGGCGGTAGAACAATAATACAACACGATAGACAAGTAGTACACGAACCCTGCCCACGGGTTCAACTTTTATTCTTCCTCGCTCTCCTGGACGATAGTGACACAGCACGGAGCAAGACAAACTTTAGGCTCCTGCTGACTACCTGCAACGGGGTTAACAAACCCTGAGTACATGGGGTACTCCGCAAGACATAGCCGACTAAAAGTGTAAAATTAGACTCAGGAATGCAGGCTGAGGGGAGTCAAGGTAAGGCTTTAGCAAGAGTTCAAGTGTTTTGCGGAAAAAGCATTACTAGTCCTATTTCAATATTTTATAATAATACTATTAATCATTAACCATATCTCCAAGTTCTTTCTCATATATCAACATCCTTTCATTTGCTTAATCCCTTCAAAAACACCCTAGTTCCGAACCACTATTCGCTGAATGGTCGAAGGATCAAGTCTCCATAACCGAGGAGCAACGACGATTCGAATCGATTAATACGCAGCTGGGGATCCCTATCCACACTGCGTATGCAGCACTTAAGCTTGCATATGCCAACCCCGCCTACCACGGCTTTTCATACCCCAGAACCGGTCCTGTGCCACCCAAGAGCACAGTACTCCTCTCGTCTCTAGGCACGACGACCACGAGGGTACACGCTACTCTCGCCATCTCTCCATTCCCAGTGTGTGGTTGTCGGTACCAGCAGTAGAGCAACCGGAGTCATAGGCTTCCCGTAGTATGTGGCTAGTTGCAAAGTCTCGATCCAGCAGGCCTACAATGAAAGGTCCCTAAACCTTTTTCCAACGGTGACAGTGCATTGGGACTCTAACCCAAATACCCCTGTCCCTTCGGTTTTTCAAATCCCGTTTCCGTCGGTGACAATTGTTGGGACTCTACACGATCACCAAGCAGGAAAACCCTTCCTCGTTGATGACAATGAACTAGCTAGGAACACTGCCAACCTACAAGGACATAACCAATCCCATAAAGTGATTCTTGTGCTTTAGATCATCACAATTTAAAATAGCATTTTTTTAAAACTAACCATTAGGCATGACTAAGCATTTTTCAATACTTTTAATAAATCAGGTTCTCAAGTATGGTTAGGTATTCAAGGATGGTAATGCATCAATTGGTTATCACCCAACTCCTATTAACCTAATGCAATTAATTAACTCAAGTGATAAATACTTTTAAAACAACAAGGAGAGGCGCAAATGCACCGGGGCTTGCCTTGGATGGTGTAGAGAGTCGGGTCCCGGTCAGTGCCAGAAATATCAAAGCCCTGCACAACCTCAGCAGTAGGCTCCTCAACTATCACCTCGGGCTTCACCTCAGTGTTCTCGGTCACTACACGTGTGCAATGATGAATGCATGAATACAATGCACATGAAATGACAAACAAGATTCAATAATAAGGAATACAAACTTATTCATAACCCTACCATAGACTAACCATGACTATTCTAATCCATTGAGACCTAGGTCATATAGATGTTTGTCCTAAGTTCACAATCAACCATAACATCACACAAACACTAAGTTATTAATGTTTTCTAATTACTTTTATTAATCATTTAATCAAACATTTATTTAATAAATAACTAAACTATTTCCATTTGATGCCAAACTTCACCAACAATTAGCCCTGGACCTAAAATAGTACCAAATAAATTTTCAAGATTTTTGGACTTACGGAGAATTAATTAAAATTAGACAAAGTTGTATTTATGAATTAAATTGCTGATTTTTCGTTACTATATAATATGTCCAAAACACATACTCAACATTTTTATTAAATAATACATGTTGCAGAGTACACTCACAAAAATTTTGGTGATTTTAGGACCGGTAAAAATATTCCTACAAAAATAACAAAGTATAGTACTATTCATTCAATATAGAAATGGAAAAAGGCATTGAAAAACCCTAATAAATGGAAAAACCTATTGCGGCCTGGAGCGGCCCACGAATGGAACAGCCCTGCACCGCGCCAGCCACGAACGGAACAGCCCCGCACCGCGCCAGCCATTTTGCTAAAGAGACCTTGAATGAAAAGAAAACTAACCCGCAGTCCACACAACACTATTCATATGAGTCTTTCGATTTGCACTTAACCCCCTAGATCTTTTCTTCTTCTAACCCGACACCCTTCCCTCTCTCTCAGGGCTGACCGGCGAGTCACCGGCGTTTGACCGGCCCCCAACTCGTCGATGGTGAGCCGGCTGGCCCAACCACGGGTACCAGTGGACTCGGGACTTCCCCAAGAACCAAACAAGCTACGTGTCGGCCTCCTTTCGGTACGGGGGTGTACCTAGCCGCAACCGCGGTGGCTCGGCCCCGACGGCGTGCCTCAAGCCGGTGAGCTCAAACCAGTAGAGACCAAGATTAAGCGCGTTAAGGATTCGGGGGCTCACCACGGTTTGGTCTGGCTAGATGGTTCGACCCGCGACGGTACGGAGAGGCGAGAACTGTGAGGAAGGTGGATGGGGTGGCGCGAACACCACGGTGAGGTTCTGTTCTGAGGTACCTAAGACCCCAAACGAGGAACCCACGGAAGCATGAGCATCACTGAATCGTATGGAGCACAAAAACCCAGTTGAAACAGGGAGGGACTCACCGAGACGAGCTGGCCGCATCGAAGTTGCCCACGGCGGCGCTCGGTCGTAGTAGAGGAAGAAGACGAGGCGTGCGGCGGACTCCGACAGCAACCAGCCGACCCAAATGGCTCAGAAGGTGCGCAATGGACCGAATCACAGTACCGCACGAGGGAGAGGATGGAGATAGACGAAGGAGCGGCAATTGGGCCGATGACCGAGATGGGGTGAGGGAGGAAAAACGGATACGACCATCGCCTTTAAGCGGCCAGGGCTCGGGGATAAGGCCGGGAAAGGTCCGGGGCCCCCATGCGGTCGTAGCTCGACGGTGACAGGGCCATGCCCCGGCCGGACATTGCCGGCGTGCGGCGCGGCACGCGCGCGTACCCGCTGCCCACGCGGCCGGAACAGAGAGGGGGACCCGGTACTGTATATCAGCAAGGGTCAAAAGCTATAAATTTTGAATTCCTCCTAAATCGTGGAGCTACAGTAGGTGCTCCAAAAATAAAAGTTGTACCAAATTTTATTTAGAACACTTTTGCTTTTTACACCATATTCAAATTCTGCACCAAATTGAAAATATACAAAAGGGGGTAGAATTAGGTTTTGAATTTCAAACATGAAATTTTAAAATTACTTTTAAATTTTCTCTACAACTTGAAAAATGGTAAACTTGAAAGTTGTTCTAATCAGTGAGCTTGACAACTTCTATTAAAGGAGTTTTGGAAGATTCTCAATATTTTTGAAATTGAAGTTTTAAATTTAAATACCAACATACTAATTTGAGTTTAATTTGAATTTCTATAATATAACTTCAAAATCACCAAAAATAAAAGTTGTTCCATTTTAAAATTTCTACAACTTTCATTAAGACACTTTCATTAGATTCTTTATACATTTTGAATTAGGGTTTAGGTCAAGTCTAGGGCTTAATTTGCTTTCTATTTAATTTTTATTTTTGATTTTTGATTGAGGACTTAATTACACAATCAATACTAGATGAAATCAAATCACTCTAGGAGCCCTAAGCACAATCATATGTAGATGATTAATAATAAACATGATGACATGGAAAATTAATTGTGTTGTAATACCAGGGGTATTACAGCATATATCCTTCAAATGTTGAAAAAATGGAACAGTTGTCAAAGCAAAGTCGTCTTCCCATTTTCGTATCCTTAGCACTTAGAGTTTTTGATAATGGTTTTAAAAGAAAGCACATAGTTCATTCTTACTCCTCAAATAGTACTCTCAAGTCACTCAGTTATGTATGATTCCTTACTAAGGCGTATCTTGAAGATGCCTTCATTTGTTTTATCGTACATCCATCAGGTTTATTTGTAGTTCAGGTAGGGATAAACATGACAAGCATACTTACAATGCATATATTATAAAGTCAAAACAAGGATCCAAGGAGAAAAATATCATAAACCTAGATCAAGATGTGCATGAGTGTGGAATATGATGGAAAACAATGCTCCTTTATTTGTATGATCTCTCTATACTTTATTATTTTGAGACATGGCTAGCATTTTTTATGACCTTTCATGTGCTCACATTTTTTTCCAATGCAATGGACCTTCATGTGTCCACTTTTTTTTTACTTTGCATAGCCTCATGTCTCATCTACTAGATCAAACTTAGAGAGATCTCACAACCTTAAAGCATGGAGCATTTATTTGATGAAAAAGGATGACATGATTTTGCGTACTTCCAGTGTAGAAGTAGCCGGTGTATATGTGGTGTGTACATGATCTTGATCTTTAGACTATGACACAGTTCTCAACAAGGGTCAACAAGATTTGACCAAACTCAAAGCAATTGCAAATAGCATGATTAGAAAGGGTTTTGAACATGATATGATCATTTATGACTTTGGTAGGAATTTTCTTACTAATGAGGAGTAAGTGACACTATGGTTTTATGACATTTTCAAAATAAACCTCTAAGCACTTTGAATGGAAAAGGTATGAATCATGAGCCAAGAACTGTATCACATTTGTCAATAACTTAGTCAATATGATATTCCTATCAAGATATGTGACCCACAAGCATAAGCATATCAAGAATCAGACTTTGTGATGCTTTCTTTGAATATCATAAATCATGTCACTTTTTATTTTCAGATGCAAGTCTTATTTTATTTTTATTTCATTCCATCTAAGGAAAGCAAATAAAAAGTAAAAATGAAAGAACAGAGGAGAGTAGAAGTGGCAAACCAGTCAGGAAGCATGTTGACGCTGGGTTGATGCTAACTAGTGGGTCCAGGCCCCATAGGTGGGGTCGGCCGATCCCACCAAAGGGTCACGGACCCCTCCGTTTGAGTCACCTCGCCTCAAAACGTATCCCTGCATACGTGTTTTCCCGTTGTGCGTCACGTTGTGGGTCGCCCGACCCATGTTTTGTGACGTCTTATGCCTGTTTTGATCCTGCAAATGTGTCATGCAGTGTGGCGTGCTTGGAGTCACACAGAGAGCTATTGGGAGGTCGCCCGTCCCCCCACTTGGTTCTTTTCATCTGGTGACACAGAGACAGCAAAAAACGTCAAGTGCAGGTGTTCTGCTGGTGGCAACACACCAGTAGAACGAAAAACTTTATTTTATTTAATAGATCATAGGCACAAGTTACAAAGATAAAAATTGAATGAACTTAACTATGTGCCTAGCATATTTGTGAACGGGTTTGAGATATCTAAGGAAAAGGTCAAAGGAGGATGGCCTCGTGCCCCATTGTTGTTTCTAAGTGTGCAAACCACAATAAGGACCTTCTTCATGACTTTCTTCTCAAACAGTCATCCTTGAAGAGCCTTGACGGCCCCTTTAACATGGAGGATTATCCTTTCACCTTATGAAGTTCAGCTACTCCCACAACTACTTCTTCTCCTCTGAGGTGAACAAGGGAACAAAACAACTTTCCTTGTCCAGCCCACTGCCAATGCCCTTGTGGTTCTTCATGAAAGGTGGGTATGGTTGGGCTCTACTTCAAACACAATGGCCTCCATGGTGACCTCTAGATTTTTCAAACGGGTCTCCCTCATGATTGGAAGGGCACCCATAAAAGGGAGTAATGACATTTGTGCTAGTGGGGGCCATGGTGAAGTTACTCTAGGTAACTTGGGCAACATAAAGGAGGCTAGAAGGTGTTGAATTTAAGGTGAGGAGAAATAGGTGAAGAAAAAGAGGAGAGGTCAAAGGGATCTATTGCCAAAGATTACAACCCTTGTTTCTATGAGAGTTGCAACTAGGGATGGCCTCTAAGTGTTGGCATAGCACTCTGGGACAAACGGGTCAGGCTGGATCCTCAAACTAGGGGTCGCCCCACCCCTACCTGGTGGAGCCAGGTGCTCAGACTTTTCTGTGAACTCTCCTTGTCGTAGAACCAGCCTTGAGACTTTTGTATCGTGTTAAGTTGGGGTCACCCGACCCCTACTTGAAAGGTTTAGAGCAAGTGGGTACTGGTTCTATGCTCCCTAGTGGTTTGGCAAAGTTTAGGCTCAAGTGGGCACTATGCCTAGGTCGCCTGACCCCTGTTTGGGTGGTTTGGAGCGAATGAGTTTTGAATTTAGGCTTCCCTTGAGGCAAGAAATGGTTTGCCAAAACTCGGCAACCAGAAGTGGGTCGCCTGACCCAACTTTGGAGGCTTCTTGGGCCCAGTTTTGACATGGAGACTAGTCTAATTATGTGCATTCTAGACTAGTGCTCAAACCATAAAGAAGTAAAGACATGTAGATTTTAGTTGTGTCAAACCATTGTCAAGGATGAATTCTAGCATGTCAATTTCTTCTTCAATGGTTCATGTTGATGGAAAACTTTAAGAGGGTGACCATTTACCTTAAAGATGATGTCATCGTTATCGCAATGGTCCTTCTCAATTGCATCGAAGTTTTCCTTGGCCAAATAACTCGACCTTTTATCATGAGGATCTCAATTTGTCTCCATGAATGATCTTATGACTTTCCCATAGAGATGTTGATGTTCTTGCTACAGGGGTTATTCCAAAAGAGCAACCAAGTTCCATGCAAGTATGTTTGATTCAATAATCATGCTTAACACCATGTCTTGTTTGATTAAGGTAGTCTATTTAACTTAAGCACCATGCTTAATTTAAAAAGAATATGGAGGTGTAAACAATCCATACACCCAAACCAAAGCATGCTAACATAGAAAAGGAAGCATAATGGAATAAACAAGATTCATTCTACTAGAAACAAGAGCATGAGTGGTGAAGACAAGAAGCATTTTGTTAGAGGGTTGAAGACACAAATAAGAGGAATGCAATAAACAACAGGAAGGGAAAGTGTCAAACCAGTCAAGAAGTATGTCTCAACGTAGTGGAGGTTGACTAGTGGGCTGAGGGGCCCATGATGCGGGTTGACCGACCCTACCTTGGGGGCTCCAGCCACTTTGGTCCCCTTCCGGCGTATTCTTACCTCTAGTGATGTGTTCCTACACTGATGCTTTTTGCTAGGGATGTCCTTCGACGCCCAAATGTGTTCGAGGGGGTCAAATGACCCCCCACACTTGGTGTAAGGTGTGCCCTGAGTTATGAAAACCAAAACAACATCAAGTGCAGGGGTTCTACTGGTGGCAGCACACCAGCAGAACCACGTCTTACTATCCTACTCAAGTTAGGCACACAAGTTCCATGATGTTAATTCGAAGCCAACTTGTGGGGGCCTAACTCAAGGAACTCATACCACTACGAGATTTGGAGAACTTATGATAAACAAAAGCATCTACAACCTCTACTGCAAAGATTTTGGACACAAAAAGAGTGAAGGTGTTGTAGATCTCTTGTTGGGTAGTGATAGAGAGAAAGATCGAGTCGGGAGATTTCTCAAATGAGCAAGGACTTGATGAGAGGATCAAAGGATAACTTTCATGCCTTTTGATGAAATTCTCCGTCTCAAGGAGTGGGTGAGCGATTTTCTTCTCATGACATTCCAAATCCTCCTCAAGACTTGGACATGTCATGGTTGTTTGTGAAATCATCTTAAGCTCACCCCTTGGACCAAGAATAGGATTGGATTCTACCCTTGTGCTAAGAGGTTGGGAAGACCAAACAGGTAGATATTCCTTGCCTATTCTATGACCAAGCTTCTCATTTCCCAAAGCATTCTCCAAGATTCGCTCAATTAGCCTTCCAATAAAAGTGAGATGAGAGGAAAGTCTGGGACGGTCAAAGATGTGGAAATCTAGGAAGGTCTTTAGAGCATCAACCACCATAGGTACGCCTCGAAGGACTCCTAAACAATCAAGGACTTGACCATTTAGGAGTCTAAGGTGTTTTTGGGATTGTAGCAGGTGATTCTTTGATGAACTTTGAACATGGAAATGAGGAATGATGTTTATCCCAAGGCTAGGATCATAGCAAATTTCACTATAAATGCCCATGACTTGACAAGATATTCTTTTTACATGAGTAGGCTTTTTAGTGATTTCATTAGAATCTTTGGTCTCCTCCAACCATTCTTGACTTACAACAGTGAATGGATTCTCAAACTGTTGTTGTTTTTCTTCTTGGTTAGATTTATGGCCCTCATGACATCCGTGCCTTGGGTGTCTTAATGAATCCCCAGAGTCAATGATTGGATCAACATAAGACTTAGAAGGAAGACCACCATTGGGATCATCGGGACCAAGGATGAGTTTAGAAATGGGTTCAAAGGACATGGCGGATGTGGGCATAGAAGAGGAGAGGATAGATTTTTCTTCTATGAATTTTGGCTCTCCTTCTATGGGCACAGTCAATATTCCGTTTGGAGGTTCATCCAAGATCCTAGATATTTGCCTATGTGCCACAAGAGAATTCGAGGCAGAAAATGATGCTATTTTGGGAGGTTCTAAGTATAAAGAGGTTTACCACCTCCTCCCTTTACAAGAGGCGATAGGCGAAACAGTAGGAGGTAAAACTCCAACCCGAGGCGGCTATGCTATTGTATTGATGCCCTGTCATTTTAATAACTTGTCTTACACACGTGGTGGGATACTAAGACCAGACAAGGCTGTCACTACTTGTTGGCACCCACAAACAATTCGTGCGACAAGCGGCCTACACTAGCAAGATGTAGCCTAGACACCACGTCTACACTAGACTTACTACTCTAACCTTCGTGAGAGACTAGAGCACTTCACTAAGTAAAGCAATGTACAGGTAAAGCAAGTATATACTTATAATACCAGAACCAGAATATCAAATACTTAGAAGGACTCAGATGTAAAGCTTACTTGAAGATTCGCATCCGCTGAGGGTCACCTTAGAGAAGATTCCCGACAGGCCCGGGGCTTTCTCCTGAAGACTTCCCTCACTCTCTCCCAACTAGCACAACACTATAGCAGAGCTAAAGCTACTACATAGTGGTTTCTCCTATGAATCATGCTCTAAAGTGAAGGCCTATGGGGGTATTTATATGGGGAGGTGGAGTAGAGGCTACTCCACTGCCATGTCATCAATCCGCGTGACCTCCATCATGTACCATTGGATCAAACCGCCATATAACCGCCTTAGGATCAAGGATGGAGCTTGTTAGCATTTCTTAATGTCGCTACTAGAAATAGAGTTAGACTCTATCCCCGATAAAACGGCGTCAGAAATGCCCGAGGGTATTTCTTATGTCTATTGGATAATTCCGCAAGCGCACAGAATATACCGCTGTAGCACTTCACCCGGGAGTATTCCAAGGTATTGTTATTTATTATATCCCAGGGGAAAGTGGTGCTTGGAATGTTAATAAAAGAGAGATCCTTAGGTCTATAGCAAATTAGCAACCAACTAATGATAGGGGGTAAATCGATATAGAGGAAAGATAATGACACAGAGACAAGACAAGGTTTAAGATAACTAAGGAGAACTAGTAGAGTATATCTAGGTGGGAGGACAACGAGTCAGTTTAGGACTCCTATGACTCTTACTTTACTCCTGTAAACTTAACCTTAACAGATAGATGACTTAACTAGACTGCTACCTTACTTCTTGTGTGAAGGGGATAGTTCGAGATAATAGAGGATATAACCTCTACCCAAAGCAGCTATGCTCTTATGGGAGTCTACCTTTTAAGAACTTGCCTAAAACACATGGAGGGATGCCAAGACTAGACAGGGCTGTCACCACCTGCTAGTACCCACTAACAATCCTTGCGACAAGCGGTAATCAAAGGCAAGACTTAGTATAAGCACCACGCTTACACTAATTCTCACTACTTTAGTTGTGTACAAAGCAACTAAAGCACCCTATGATAGGCGATGAACAGCACACAATAGCTGGTTACAGGATCACAATATAGAATAAGATGACTATAATGTTAAGATAAGACACAACAATACTATAAAGAATATTAAAGTACTAAGAAAAGACTCAGTAATGTTAAGTAACATATTAATAAAGGTCAAGTCTTACTGAAGCAAAGGTACAAGAGCTATACCAGACTCTCTAGAAGACGACTCCGGAGATCCCGAGCGTAGCTCGACTCGACTCTAACTCCCACACTAGTCTAATACTACTACTAAAGAGAAGTGATGGACTCTAGCTTGCTTGTTGCCTCTTTGTGTCTCTTGTGTGTCTCGAAAGGGTGGAGGCTGCCTCTATTTATAGGAGGAGTAGAGAGGTGCCACGTCACCAGGGCTCAGTGGGCCCCATATATAGGTTGGTCGACCCATGCATGGGCCCACCAAGACCTTGGCTCTCATCCATTTGATGTTGTATACATTGTTTTGAAGTGTGGTGGCCTGGGGTGACCATGTCTGGGTCGACCGACCCACACAAGTGGCCCCCAGCTGCTCACTTCTGTATTGTTTCGATCTTCCCTGCATTCACAAGCTAAGAGTACAAGTGGAACTCGTTATTGGATAAAATATGTTCATGTTATGTTGTTCTTCATTGAAACCGAGTCAAGTTGACGGTGTTTGAGTGTGGATTTTCATGGTATATCCGCCGTCAACAAGATCCCCCAAGTTTAACCTTTGCTCATCCCGAGCAAATAATCAAACTTAGCCTCGGTGGATCAGGAGTTGCTACAATGTTCTTATTTCAATAATACCATGTGTACAACAAAATACTTCTCTTTGAATGGAAAAATCGGCTATAAAAATGCATCCATATTACCTTAGTTCTTTATGGGGCCAATGGCCTTTCCCTTGCCTTAGGTGGTTGAGAGACAGAACAGTTTAACTTGAGCACTAATTTTCTCATTCTTTGCAAGTTTCATACTGGAGGTTTTAGCAATGTTTTTCGAAAGAAAACTTAATGTTCGTCATATGGTTCTCTTGTGTCGCTCAAATGGTGTATGATTCCTTACCAAGGCACAAAGTAAATGTTGCCTTCTCTTTTCATCCTACTTCTACAAAAGCTTATCTATTATTCAAGGTAGAAGAGTATAGCATACTTACTTTGCATATATTGTAGAGTCAAAGCTTGGATCCAAAAAGAGAAGTGTCATGCCCTTAGATCAAGATGTGCATGTGTGTGGAAAATAGTGGACTATAATGCTCCTCTATTCAAAATTGTATCTCTCTACTAAAATTTCGAGACATGGCTATCATTTTTCCTCTCTTTTTTCCATGAGCCTAGATTTGCTCCTATTTTCTTTTCTTTTCTATGGACTTTTAAATGTCCATCTTCCTTTCTTTTTCTTTTCTTTTATTTTGCATAGCATTTTGTCTCTTCTACCATATCAACTAAGAGAGATATTTTATAACTTTAACACATGGAGCATTTATTTGGTGGAAATGAAAGGCATGTTGTTGCGTACTTCCAGTGTAGAAGTAGCATATATATGTGGTGTGCACGTGATCTTGATCTTGGGGGCATGATAAGTCTCTCAATAAGGGTCAACAAGACTTGAAAAAACTCATTGCAAAACAAATAGCTTATGTGGAAGGTTTGAAACAAGTGTAGCATATTTGGCTTGTGGTATGAATTTATTACCATTGAGGAACAATAAGGTTTTGATTATTTAGAAATAAATCTTCAGTAATCATGCATGCTTAGAGTAATATTATAGCAGATCTTATTTCCACTATATCATATCTCACAACAACTTAGACTTAGTTGTAGCACTTGCAACCTACAAAGTTTCCAGGTTCATGATGATTTTAAATAAGCCAAGTAATCCATACTCAAAGAAGTACTAAGTTGTAAACTAGGCATTAAAGAAACATGAACAGAGCAACTATTCATCATTTCCAAGAGGAAGTCAAACATTCATGAGACATATGAGATAAGGATTATTTAAGTAAAGATAAATGCACTGAAATTAAATAATGCAATAAGCTAGGATAGAATACTTACCTTAGTGGGGGAGAGGATCTCCCCCAAGCTTGGCTTTTGCTCATTGTGGTGGCGGATGTGTAACACCCTAGTGTTAGTTACTATTTTCACACTTGTATTTGCATGTCATCAAGCATAGATCATGTCATTTCATGCATTATTATCATTGCATTTTATTTGATTCCCTTTTATTGCTATATGTTTGTTTATATGTCCATATTATGCAAAATGTGTTGTCATGCAAATGTGATGCTTGTTTACGGTTCTAAATGCTTTATACATGTTTAGGATAACATTTGGAACAATGTTCATGTTGGTGAAATCCCCAAAATACCCCTCTAGCTCATAGTTGACTAGAGAGCCCTTTAAAAGCTATTCTGTTTGACCAAACAAGAAGGGCATTTTAGAGATTCTGCATGTCAGTGCACCCTTAATCAAAGTTGTGTAGAATTTTATAAGCAACAAACTTTATTTTTGGGTCAACTCAAGAAAATGAGTGGAAGAAGGTCAAAAAGTTGAATTAGTGCAGATTTGGAGCTGTTTTGGAAGTTTTCAAATTTTCCTAAGTCTAAACCGGTTTTCAGTTTCGGTGTACCCCTGTTCATCGACTTGTATCTCTCAATCCAGGCCGAACTAGAGTAAAGTTCCTTAATATGAAATGATCTACTCGTATAGCTCTTCAATCCATATTAGTGAAGTTTTCGCTGAAACGCCCTGGATCGCGAGTTATAGATCGATAAAAATCGAGTTTCAGTCGGGTCCGCGGAAACTGAATCGGAGCCGATTCAGTTCGACCCTCGGGCGAATCGCGGGCGAATCGCGCGACCGCGTCAGGCCTCGGCCGCCAGATGGCGCCGTACGCCGTCGTTGCTGCCGCGCGGTCGGCTTACAAAGGGGAACACGCAATGCTGTCTCCCGCACGCTCGCCCTCACTCTCCCCGCTCTCTCGCCCTCTGTTCGCTCGCTGCTATCCTCTTTCCTCTCCGCCGTCGCCATTTCCGCCGTCGCCATTTCCGCCGCGACCGCCGCGGTGAAATCCGCCGCCACCGAGCCGTCTCCGACCGCGCCAACCTCGGCGCAGCTGCGGCTTGCTCTGCTCTTCGTTTCCGACCCGTTGCCGACCTCAGCCGACCTAAGGTGCAGCTCCAGCAAGCTTTCCGCCGTCCGCCATTGCCGGAGCGCCGCCGAGCTCTCGGGTCACCGCGACGAGGGCGATGCCGGGGTCGGCTTCCCTCTCTTTTGCTCGTCTAAGAGTCTCCGTTAGCCGTAGATCCTTTCCACACCGTCGGTTAGGTCTATCTCGCCGTGGTTTCGCCGGAACCCGAGTTCGCCATGAAACCGCTCGCCACTGTGCCGCCATGCGAGCGCGGTCAGTGAGTTTCCGTGCGCAATAGTTCGATTAGTCGCGCGCACAGGTCCGCTAGGGTTGCAGGAACACGGAACGAGGCCGAGCCGCGCGAGCAACGGCCGGAATCGGCCGGCGCAAGTTCGCCGGACCACCGCCGTCTGCCATTGCCGCCGTCGAGCTCGCTCCGGTGGAGTACGACCCTCGGCAGTTGGTCCACCGGGTTCGTCTCGTTGCCGCGAGTCGGTAAGTAGCCTCGGCGTCGCCGGAGACCTCGCCGTCGGCGAGCTCTCGCCGGTCAGCGCCGGCGGCTCTGTTTCCTCTCTCTGACGCGTGGGGTCGGGTCGACCCCGAGGCCCGCGAGTCAGCCGTTCGGGTGCGCCTCTGGTTCTCTGAGCCGGGTGCACGTAGCAGTTCTATCGGGTTTAGGTTTTTGATTTATAAAATGAATTTCCAGAAAAGGGGTAAAACCTTCCAAAATTCATATCTGGAGCTAGGAATGTCCAATGGGGGTGAACCAAATTTTGTTGTGTTTGTATTTCTGAGCTCTATCAAAGAAAAATATAAAATGTACTTTTTGAATACTTTTTGTGTGCAGTTATAATTAAATTGTTAATTGCTTGTAAACTTGATAAATGCATAAGTAATTGCAGGAATGTGCTAAAAATGTGATTCCACTTGCATTCATCTTGTTTAGGGAAGTAGAATCTATGAAAAATATGTTTGTTGGTGTTTCACTGTTATTTATATGATGTCTAGTATAATGTGCCTTTTATGTTTTAATCTTGCAAAAATCACCATGCTTAATGTGTTAAGGTTATGGACATGAATATTTTTCCTGGGCTATGTTATGTTGGAAAGAAGCTAAGAAAATTAGGAAATCTGTTGTTTGATACTTTTCACTGTGTTAAGTATTTTCCATTGCTTAAAAGGCTGGTTGCTTGTTATTTTTGTGTAGACTGTTATACTTGTCCAAATGACTTGAAATTTTGTCAGTAGGCTAATCTGGATGTGTAATAGCTACTGTAATTTCTATGGATTTTTCTGGTCACAGTAAGCAGTAGGTCCAGTTATAGGCTAGGGTTTATTTAATCGTTTCTAAGCAAATATCTTTTGGTTGTGGTAGGTTAGTTGATGCATGTTAATTATTAAGTGCAGGTTGTAGACCTCTCACCCGGGACGAGAAATTGTTCTATGCTTTGCTTAAGAAGGGTGAGTATGAGTTGGTTGTCTAGGAAAGAAATAAATGAGTGTGGATTGTTAAACTGATTGCATATCATGGGTTAATTCGTGCATCTCTATCTTGCATTTCATGTGCATTCTCAGTTCTCATATATGCATATCATGCATACAGGATCGCCGGGAGGCTGTGACACTGTTGCAATTCGATCCACCGGAGGAGGGAGTTCCACCGGAGATTGAAGTGCCCGAGGTTTCCGAAGGACAAGAAGAAGAGGCTGAACTTCCGGAGTGCCCGGATCACCAACCCGCTAACTTTGTGAAAGGCAAGCCCCGGAGCATTCCTAAGTCTCCACCTACTCTTTTTACAAATACATTGGTCTTTATTAAATCGTATGATTGTGCACTTAAGTATAGGAGTTGATATGATACCGTTGCTGCATTTATTCCTTGTCCACTTATACTTGATCCTGAAGTTATTACTAGACAAGGGGATGGGTTCGATCTTATGCTTAGCCATGCTTAGACCGGTAGAAGTCGAGGGATTTCCTGTCCTTCGCGAGCATAGGTGGTTACTAATGATGATGGGGTTGGATTCCACATGATGGACTATATGTGCCACCATGCCACAGTGTCTAATGAGAGAATCAAGGCTAGGTAGCGGGGAGCCGCATGACATGGTTGAGGTCATGCCGTCTTCGGTGCTGCTTGCGGCCGACTAGGACTGAGGCCACCAGACATCAGTTGAGATTGAAAGACGTCGTCACATAGCTGGCCAGATAAGTCGTTCTGACCGCGAAGCCGAGTATTTCTTTCTGAGCCAGGAATTGGGCGTGATAAGGCAGACATATTCTGGAGGTAGGAAGGATGTGCGGAGACACCATCTTACCAAGGGCAGGTCAGGGACCTGATGCATCCTGGAAGTGGGTTTGTCTCTGAGAATATGGACCCCTCCAAGCCCGCGATACATATTATGTCTCAGAAAGATTTAACGGTGGCCCAAGAAGCCAGTGGCTCGGCTGACAGGGTTTGTGATTGGCATATTTGCCAGCTGGTACAATCGATTCGAATCGCCATCTCTCCTGGTTAGTGAGAAACTGAACTGATCTTCTGGTGAGGTAGAGGCTAATAACTTGAACATAATGATTATGGTGAGATGAGGTTGATATCTGTGGATATCGGAAATCATATGGTTTTATTGATTGCTACAATATTCAGTGAATGCTTAGTATAGTGGCTAATCCTAGTAAATAGTTTAACTGAAATCGAAGCTTATCACAATTAAAAATGAATAAGTTGAGGTTCTACTGTAGTAATGCTTTTGATGCAAAAATGATGCTACCCTCTGAGCTCCACCAAATAAGCCTTGCATATCCTTGAGAGTCTTTTTATTTACTCCCTGTCGGGTAAGTCTAGCTGAGTACAATTGAGTACTCAGGGTTTTATTCTCATTGTTGCAGATGGTGTAGTCTTCTATGGTATTGCAGGAATTGCTTCACCCCTGCGGGCGAAGAAGACTAGACCCGAGGGCAGGGTCATTATCTATCTTTAGTTGTTGTAAGAATGCTGTGACGGGGTCATGTGATGGTACTCGTATTTGAACTCTGTGGTGTAAAACTATGTTGACTTCCGCTACTACCCTATTTGTGTAAAAGACTATGTTGTACTCTGATGTTTAAATTCGGTTGCGAACTTATGTGTCATGTGATCGGGTATTGCTGAATGAATGATCCTTGGGGTATGAAATGTTTGAAATCCTTCGAGATTTCTGGACTACCGGGTTTATATTGGCTCAAGTGCGACTGGATTGCGGCGAAAATGCGATCGTTGTACTTGTGCTCGTATAAATTGGTCGGTTCTGTGACAGCTGGTACCAGAGCATAATTCAGCATATACCGTCACTTGACTATTTAAAAACTAAAAGAGTTTTGAGTTTTACAAACTAATTGCCAACTGATAGTGTGTATAGGTGATTTAAACCAAGTGTTTGCAAAACTTATGAGTACCAATGACCAAGTCCTATAGCCCAAAGTATATGTGGTAATTAGGTGGCTTATGTAAGTACTGACTTGGGGGAACTTGCATCATATTTCTATTTGTGGTTCATTTGGTTTTATCATGTGGATAATCATGAACTGTCGGTTTCTTATTGCTTCTTATGGGTCAATGTACCACGTCGCCTAAGGTAAGGTGAGATGTGAGTGTAAGATCGAACAACCATCGATCGATGGTGAGAGTATGTTACTGAAGTGAGTACATGTTATCCATATGTGTACTTATGGAAGTGAGGTGGAGTAATTAATTTTTGGGGTCGCAAATGTTCATGGGAACATTTCCGGCAAAAAGTGCTTCTTATTGCCCTGCATACATTGGGATTGGGCTGAAATCAATCTTCTGCAGGTACACTAACCACGCAAAACGTATAGCACGGTTAGTTACGTATATGAGAGCACGTGATATGCCACCGACTATAACGTTAGTTAAAAAAATATTATGTGTGAGGTCGTTGGCACGTGCATGCATCATGATCATGAAATTAATTTAAGCTATCTGTACTATTTCCTTCCCTATGGTAAAAATTTGTGCTGTCCTATCTTATTCTAAATGCTGAAAGATGTTGTAATGTACCAGATGGCAGCTGAAGGTGAGCCGCAGAGTGGTCAGTTTCTGGAGCAGTTTGGCACACCCACTGTGCTATGGAGGTTGTTGCAGTCGGTGGGATATGCAGAGCCACCACTGTATTTCTGGAAGCCAGCGCAAACCATGGTGCAGCCTTGGTTTGATGTTTGGGTGACTATCCCTGTGTTTGAAAGGGGTTGGCCGTTTCCAGGAATAAAGGTGGAAGTTGACATGAGGACGCCATGGGATGGTGCGCAGCTTGCAGCTTTCGAGGTGTTGACGGATATTTGCAGCCGGTTCAACAAGAGAGCTGATTTGGGGCCAGCAAATATTTTTCCCAGGGTGGATGCTTCTCAGGGTGAGTGGGCTCAGTCTAGCCAAGCTTCTTTGGAGCAAGGCAGGGACGAGCGTGCTCATAGCACGGGTGCTTCTATGAGTGCTATGTTTGCTGTCCTGAGGATGCACTATTCCACTAGGGATGGTTGGATGAAGTGCGTTGAAGCCCTGCATGATGCTGTGGAGAAGAAGTTAGAAGCTGAAGAGTGGGCACGTATGGCTCGTCGTAGCTCAGATGACTTGGTGGTAGCTCTCACTGCCTGTCGCAATGAGTTGTTACGATGCACTGGCGCCTTGTTGGCAGCTGATCGCCGTGTCGAGGTGCTTGAGAGGGAGAACGCAGATCTTCGCCGCCAGCTTGACAATCGCAATATGAGTTTGACACGTCAGCGCACTGAGTTTCTGCAGGAGTTGCGTGCTAGTCAGCAGCAGGTTTCGGAGTTGCAGCAGGATGTTCATCGTCTGAACAACCGTGCTGATCCGTTTCATCCTCCGGGTGCAGCGGAGTTTGCTCCTGAGATCTTCATTGCAGCTGATGATGGTGAAGCAAGTGAGGAAGAAGAGGAAGAAGACCCCGAGGAGATCGTGCCTATTGGCGAGAGTGATGACCATGGTGGGAACGTGTCCGGCGTGGACAGTGACCACGATGACTAGGCTTTTTCTAGTGATCTTGCCATGATCGGCACCCTTTTGTATTGGGAAAACCTTTAATGTCATGTAATGGGTAGAACCTGAATTGTAATGAAAGAACCCTGTGTGTTCAGGGCTGGAACCATCAAACTTCTAATTAAGTAATGGTAACTTATGCAGCTTGGAAACCCTTTTTGGTTGCGCCTTGTTATTGTGCGGTTGTGTGATGATTATTGAATTATTGTGCCGTTTGTTGGTTATCAAAAAAATGATCATTGATATCTTTTGGGCATAATCTTTCGGTTATCTTTGACATAACTGACACTTAACAATGGTTGTTGCGTGTTGCTACAGATGGCACCTCATACCCGTCGTCATGGGTCAACCAGTGGTGGTGGGAACGAACATGAAGATGAGGAGTTACCGCCTCCTCCACCGCGTACCCAGGAACAAATGTTTGCTCAGTTCTTGGACACCCAGCAAGCGATTTTGCAGCAGATGGTTGCTAGTAACAACCACAATCGCGATCGAGGTGGACACCGCGGAAACGATGAGGACCAATACAGTAACTATAAGGACTTCATGGACACTAAGCCTCCGGTATTCAAGCAGGCCGTAGAGCCACTGGAAGCTGATGAGTGGTTAAATACTATTGAACAGTCATTCTCTGTGCTGCGATTGACTGAAACCATGAAGGCTAGCTTTGCTGCTATGTTACTGCAAGGCCAAGCTGGAATATGGTGGGCCAATCGTAAGACCGCCTACCCTGTGGTCGCTGATATCACCTGGGAGCAGTTCACCAGGGATTTCAGGGGGCATTTCATTCCAGCAGGCTTGATCAAGATGAAGGTCAATGAATTCATGCAGCTTACTCAGGGTACCAAGACCCTCACTCAGTATCATCATGCCTTTAACAATCTGTCGAGGTATGCCCCGTGGATGGTAGATACAGATGAAAAGAAGATTGAAACCTTCAAGAGAGGTCTTAGTACCAAGCTTATGAAGACTCTGGCGAACAACGCTCGTACAACTTTTAACGAGTTCATCAGTTAAGCTTATATCCAAGAGAAACAGAACAACTTGCACACTGCTTCCAAGGGAGGCAAGAGGCCATTTGAAGGAAGCTCTTCTCAGTCAAGGACTCCAGCAGCTAGTCGTGTGGTGGCAAATCGCCCTGCTTACCGTCCGGCTGTTTCTGGAGCAAAATTCAGACCCCCTCCAAAGAAGCAGCCAGCGCCTCAGCGCTACAAGAAAGGTTTCACAGTGCCTTTGAACAAGAACAACGCTCCTCCAAGCAACGCCGTTCCAGTGAGGACCAACCAAGGTCTGGGGCCATGCTTTAACTGCGGTCAACAGGGGCACCTTGCTCGCTATTGCCCTCATCCAAAGCAGGCTCGAGTGCATCACACCACTATTGAAGAAATTCCAGAAGGTGAACCAGTCACTGCGGGTATGTTTTCTGTGAATCAGCATCCTGCTATTGTTTTGTTCGACTCTGGATCATCGCATTCTTTCATAAGTCAAGCATTTGCACAAAGGCATGCCTTTCAGATCGTTGATTTGGGCTGTAACTTCCGGATAACCTCAGCTGGGGCTGAAATATGCACACGTGAGGGTATCAAGCAGGCGAGTATTGAGATTAATGATAGGAGTTTTATCAGTCATCTCATTGTGTTGCCTGGGCTAGGTCTGGATGTAATTCTAGGGGTTAGCTGGATGAACAAATGGGGTGCGGTATTGGACGTTGCTAACCGAACTTTGACGTTGAAGGCGCCCCAGGGTGGGGGTACCTTTCAAGTTTCCTTACCTCGAAGAGGGGATCTTTTTAATCTCTCTTTCGCAGTTGAGGGCAAGACCGTCCAAGGTATTCCGGTAGTGTGTGAGTTTCCTGATGTCTTTCCTGATGATCTACCTGGACTTCCTCCTGATCGAGATGTGGAGTTTGCAATAGAACTTATTCCCGGTACGGCGCCTATTTCTCGAAGGCCATATAGAATGCCTCCTCATGAATTAGCTGAACTCAAGAAACAACTCCAGGAGTTATTGGACAAAGGGTTCATTCGCCCTAGTTCCTCTCCGTGGGGCTGCCCTGCAATCTTTGTTAAGAAGAAGGATGAAACTTTACGTATGTGTGTGGACTATAGGCCACTAAATGCTGTGACAATTAAGAACAAGTATCCTCTACCTCGTATTGATATCTTGTTTGATCAATTGTCCAAGGCCAAGGTTTTCTCCAAAATTGATCTGAGATCTGGGTATCACCAAATTAAGATCAGACCACAAGATATTCCCAAGACGGCTTTCTCCACTCGGTATGGCTTGTATGAGTATTTGGTTATGTCTTTTGGATTAACCAATGCTCCTGCACATTTCATGTATCTAATGAATTTGGTATTCATGCCTGAGTTGGATAAGTTCGTGGTAGTCTTTATTGACGATATTCTGGTGTACTCTGAGAGCATGGAGGATCATGCCGAACACTTGAGGATAGTCTTGACTAGACTCAGGGAGCATAAGCTGTATGCTAAGTTCAGCAAGTGTGAATTTTGGTTGACTAAGGTACCTTTTCTGGGCCATATCTTATCTGCTGAAGGTATTTCTGTAGATCCGTCAAAAGTTCAGCAGGTGTTGGATTGGCAGTCACCAACAAATGTGTCTGAGGTTCGTAGCTTTCTGGGATTAGCTGGGTATTATCGCCGCTTTATTCAAGATTTCTCTAAAATAGCTAAACCTATGACCAAGCTATTGCACAAAGATACCAAGTTTGTGTGGAGTGAGGAGTGTGAAACAGCTTTTCGCACCTTGCAAACGTTGTTGACCACTGCTCCAGTTCTTGCACAACCTGATATTGAAAGGCCTTTTGATGTGTACTGCGATGCTTGTGGCACTGGGTTAGGATGTGTTCTCATGCAAGAAGGCCGAGTCATTGCTTATGCCTCGCGTCAACTGAGAAAACATGAGCAAAACTATCCTACTCATGATTTGGAACTTGCCGCTGTAGTTCATGCATTGAAGATTTGGCGCCACTATTTGATGGGTCACAAATGTCATATCTATTCCGATCACAAGAGTCTCAAGTACATTTTCACTCAGCCTGAGTTGAACATGAGGCAAAGAAGGTGGTTGGAGTTGATCAAAGACTATGATCTAGAAGTACACTATCATCCGGGCAAGGCCAATGTCGTAGCCGATGCCTTGAGCCGAAAGTCTCATTGCAATGTATTGCAGCCTTTGCTAGTAGACGGGTTCAATCTTGTGCATCCAGTGGTGTTGAATAATATTACTCTCAGTTGTACTTTGGAAAGCAAGATTATTGAAGGTCAGAAAACAGATCACGGCATATATCATATCAAGAGGAAGATGAAAGAACAAGAAATGCTTCATTTCCGAGTAGATGAAAAAGGTATATTGTGGTTCAAGGATCGATTGGTAGTACCGAAAGACCGTGAGTTGAGGAATCAGATTATGGATGAGGCTCATTTGTCCAAGTTGTCTATCCATCCTGGTAGTAGTAAGATGTATCAAGACTTGAAACCTAGGTTCTGGTGGACCAAAATGAAGAAAGAAATTGCAGCCTATGTGGCCAGGTGTGATACCTGTTGTCGCGTGAAGGCTATTCATCTTAAGCCAGCAGGCCTATTGCAACCCTTACCAGTTCCAGGTTGGAAATGGGATGAGATAACCATGGATTTCATATCTGGGTTACCCCTAACGCAAAAAGGCCACGATTCTATTTGGGTGATCGTAGATCGATTGACTAAGATTGCACATTTCTTACCAGTTCGAACTACAGATCGTCCTCATCAGTTGGCACAGCTCTACTTTGCTCAGATACTTCGGTTACATGGTGTGCCGAGGACGATAGTTTCCGACAGAGGCCCGCAATTTATTGCACGCTTCTGGGAGCATCTACACAAGTGTTTGGGAACCAATTTGGTTCGCAGCTCAGCTTATCATCCTCAAACTTTTGGTCAAACTGAAAGGGTAAATCAAATTCTTAAAGATATGTTGAGAGCTTGTGTTCTATCGTCTAAAGGTTCGTGGGAAGAATGGTTGCCTTTGGCCGAGTTCTCATACAACAATAGCTATCAAGAGAGTATTCAAATGGCTCCTTTTGAAGCTTTGTATGGGCGCAAATGTAGAACTCCTCTCAATTGGGTTGAATCAGGTGAAAGGAGATATTACGGGATTGACTTTGTGAAAGAGGCCGAAGAGAGAGTGCATACCATTCAAACACATCTCAAAGCCGCTCAGACTCGTCAAAAGAGCTATGCGGACAAGCGAAGAAGGCCATTGGAGTTTGAAGTGGGCGACTATGTATACTTGAAAGTGTCACCCATGAAAGGCGTGCAACGCTTCGGAGTGAAACGAAAGTTAGCTCCAAGGTTTGTAGGTCCTTTTCAAATTCTGGAAAGAAGTGAGAAGGTAGCATACAAGTTACGGTTGCCACCACACATGTCCACTATCTTCAATGTGTTTCATGTATCTCAACTCAAGAAATGTTTACGAGTACCGGAAGAGCAAGTGGATTTTGGTGATATCAAGTTGAAATCAGATTTGACCTATGAAGAAAAGCCTATTGAAGTAATAGATTACAAAGAAAGAATCACCCGTAGCCGAGTGATCAAGTTCTATAAGGTGGTGTGGAACAACCAAAGTTATTGGGATGCGACTTGGGAGCGAGAAGATTACCTCAAGGAAGTCTATCCGTCTTTCTTTAAACAATGGTAATTAACTCTAATCTCGGGGACGAGATTCTTTTAAGGGGGGAGGGCTGTAACACCCTAGTGTTAGTTACTATTTTCACACTTGCATTTGCATGTCATCAAGCATAGATCATGTCATTTCATGCATTATTATCATTGCATTTTATTTGATTCCCTTTTATTGCTATATGTTTGTTTATATGGCCATATTATGCAAAATGTGTTGTCATGCAAATGTGATGCTTGTTTACGGTTCTAAATGCTTTATACATGTTTAGGATAACATTTGGAACAATGTTCATGTTGGTGAAATCCCCAAAATACCCCTCTAGCTCATAGTTGACTAGAGAGCCCTTTAAAAGCTATTCTGTTTGACCAAACAAGAAGGGTATTTTAGAGATTCTGCATGTCAGTGCACCCTTAATCAAAGTTGTGTAGAATTTTATAGGCAACAAACTTTATTTTTGGGTCAACTCATGAAAATGAGTGGAAGAAGGTCAAAAAGTTGAATTAGTGCAGATTTGGAGCTGTTTTGGAAGTTTTCAAATTTTCCTAAGTCTAAACCGGTTTTCAGTTTCGGTGTACCCCTGTTCATCGACTTGTATCTCTCAATCCAGGCCGAACTAGAGTAAAGTTCCTTAATATGAAATGATCTACTCGTATAGCTCTTCAATCCATATTAGTGAAGTTTTCGCTGAAACGCCCTGGATCGCGAGTTATAGATCGATAAAAATCGAGTTTCAGTCGGGTCCGCGGAAACTGAATCGGAGCCGATTCAGTTCGACCCTCGGGCGAATCGCGGGCGAATCGCGCGACCGCGTCAGGCCTCGGCCGCCAGATGGCGCCGTACGCCGTCGTTGCTGCCGCGCGGTCGGCTTACAAAGGGGAACACGCAATGCTGTCTCCCGCACGCTCGCCCTCACTCTCCCCGCTCTCTCGCCCTCTGTTCGCTCGCTGCTATCCTCTTTCCTCTCCGCCGTCGCCATTTCCGCCGTCGCCATTTCCGCCGCGACCGCCGCGGTGAAATCCGCCGCCACCGAGCCGTCTCCGACCGCGCCAACCTCGGCGCAGCTGCGGCTTGCTCTGCTCTTCGTTTCCGACCCGTTGCCGACCTCAGCCGACCTAAGGTACAGCTCCAGCAAGCTTTCCGCCGTCCGCCATTGCCGGAGCGCCGCCGAGCTCTCGGGTCGCCGCGACGAGGGCGATGCCGGGGTCGGCTTCCCTCTCTTTTGCTCGTCTAAGAGTCTCCGTTAGCCGTAGATCCTTTCCACACCGTCGGTTAGGTCTATCTCGCCGTGGTTTCGCCGGAACCCGAGTTCGCCGTGAAACCGCTCGCCACCGTGCCGCCATGCGAGCGCGGTCAGTGAGTTTCCGTGCGCAATAGTTCGATTAGTCGCGCGCACAGGTCCGCTAGGGTTGCAGGAACACGGAACGAGGCCGAGCCGCGTGAGCAACGGCCGGAATCGGCCGGCGCAAGTTCGCCGGACCACCGCCGTCCGCCATTGCCGCCATCGAGCTCGCTCCGGTGGAGTACGACCCTCGGCAGTTGGTTCATCGGGTTCGTCTCGTTGCCGCGAGTCGGTAGGTAGCCTCGGCGTCGCCGGAGACCTCGCCGTCGCGAGCTCTCGCCGGTCAACGCCGGCGGCTCTGTTTCCTCTCTCTGACGCGTGGGGTCAGGTCGACCCCGAGGCCCGCGAGTCAGCCGTTCGGGTGCGCCTCTGGTTCACTGAGCCGGGTGCACGTAGCAGTTCTATCGGGTTTAGGTTTTTGATTTATAAAATGAATTTCCAGAAAAGGGGTAAAACCTTCCAAAATTCATATCTGGAGCTAGGAATGTCCAATGGGGGTGAACCAAATTTTGTTGTGTTTGTATTTCTGAGCTCTATCAAGGAAAAATATAAAATGTACTTTTTGAATACTTTTTGTGTGCAGTTATAATTAAATTGTTAATTGCTTGTAAACTTGATAAATGCATAAGTAATTGCAGGAATGTGCTAAAAATGTGATTCCACTTGCATTCATCTTGTTTAGGGAAGTAGAATCTATGAAAAATATGTTTGTTGGTGTTTCACTGTTATTTATATGATGTCTAGTATAATGTGCCTTTTATGTTTTAATCTTGCAAAAATCACCATGCTTAATGTGTTAAGGTTATGGACATGAATATTTTTCCTGGGCTATGTTATGTTGGAAAGAAGCTTAGAAAATTAGGAAATCTGTTGTTTGATACTTTTCACTGTGTTAAGTATTTTCCATTGCTTAAAAGGCTGGTTGCTTGTTATTTTTGTGTAGACTGTTATACTTGTCCAAATGACTTGAAATTTTGTCAGTAGGCTAATCTGGATGTGTAATAGCTACTGTAATTTCTATGGATTTTTATGGTCACAGTAAGCAGTAGGTCCAGTTATAGGCTAGGGTTTATTTAATCGTTTCTAAGCAAATATCTTTTGGTTGTGGTAGGTTAGTTGATGCATGTTAATTATTAAGTGCAGGTTGTAGACCTCTCACCCGGGACGAGAAATTGTTCTATGCTTTGCTTAAGAAGGGTGAGTATGAGTTGGTTGTCTAGGAAAGAAATAAATGAGTGTGGATTGTTAAACTGATTGCATATCATGGGTTAATTCGTGCATCTCTATCTTGCATTTCATGTGCATTCTCAGTTCTCATATATGCATATCATGCATACAGGATCGCCGGGAGGCGTGACACTGTTGCAATTCGATCCACCGGAGGAGGGAGTTCCACCGGAGATTGAAGTGCCCGAGGTTTCCGAAGGACAAGAAGAAGAGGCTGAACTTCCGGAGTGCCCGGATCACCAACCCGCTAACTTTGTGAAAGGCAAGCCCCGGAGCATTCCTAAGTCTCCACCTACTCTTTTTACAAATACATTGGTCTTTATTAAATCGTATGATTGTGCACTTAAGTATAGGAGTTGATATGATACCGTTGCTGCATTTATTCCTTGTCCACTTATACTTGATCCTGAAGTTATTACTAGACAAGGGGATGGGTTCGATCTTATGCTTAGCCATGCTTAGACCGGTAGAAGTCGAGGGATTTCCTGTCCTTCGCGAGCATAGGTGGTTACTAATGATGATGGGGTTGGATTCCACATGATGGACTATATGTGCCACCATGCCACAGTGTCTAATGAGAGAATCAAGGCTAGGTAGCGGGGAGCCGCATGACATGGTTGAGGTCATGCCGTCTTCGGTGCTGCTTGCGGCCGACTAGGACTAAGGCCACCAGACATCAGTTGAGATTGAAAGACGTCGTCACATAGCTGGCCAGATAAGTCGTTCTGACCGCGAAGCCGAGTATTTCTTTCTGAGCCGGGAATTGGGCGTGATAAGGCAGACATATTCTGGAGGTACGAAGGATGTGCGGAGACACCATCTTACCAAGGGCAGGTCAGGGACCTGATGCATCCTGGAAGTGGGTTTGTCTCTGAGAATATGGACCCCTCCAAGCCCGCGATACATATTATGTCTCAGAAAGATTTAACGGTGGCCCAAGAAGCCAGTGGCTCGGCTGACAGGGTTTGTGATTGGCATATTTGCCAGCTGGTACAATCGATTCGAATCGCCATCTCTCCTGGTTAGTGAGAAACTGAACTGATCTTCTGGTGAGGTAGAGGCTAATAACTTGAACATAATGATTATGGTGAGATGAGGTTGATATCTGTGGATATCGGAAATCATATGGTTTTATTGATTGCTACAATATTCAGTGAATGCTTAGTATAGTGGCTAATCCTAGTAAATAGTTTAACTGAAATCGAAGCTTATCACAATTAAAAATGAATAAGTTGAGGTTCTACTGTAGTAATGCTTTTGATGCAAAAATGATGCTACCCTCTGAGCTCCACCAAATAAGCCTTGCATATCCTTGAGAGTCTTTTTATTTACTCCCTGTCGGGTAAGTCTAGCTGAGTACAATTGAGTACTCAGGGTTTTATTCCCATTGTTGCAGATGGTGTAGTCTTCTACGCGTATTGCAGGAATTGCTTCACCCCTGCGGGCGAAGAAGACTAGACCCGAGGGCAGGGTCATTATCTATCTTTAGTTGTTGTAAGAATGCTGTGACGGGTTCATGTGATGGTACTCGTATTTGAACTCTGTGGTGTAAAACTATGTTGACTTCCGCTACTACCCTATTTGTGTAAAAGACTATGTTGTACTCTGATGTTTAAATTCGGTTGCGAACTTATGTGTCATGTGATCGGGTATTGCTGAATGAATGATCCTTGGGGTATGAAATGTTTGAAATCCTTCGAGATTTCCGGACTACCGGGTTTATATTGGCTCAAGTGCGACTGGATTGCGGCGAAAATGCGATCGTTGTACTTGTGCTCGTATAAATTGGTCGGTTCTGTGACAGGATGTATTGGAACCATCCCGCCCAACGTTGTGCTTCTTCATCTTGTATGGCTTGCAATAATTGGGCATTATGTTGTGCCATGTTTAGTGTTGCTTCTTGCTCAACTTGCATTGCGCCCATGTCGTCGATGAGTCGATCTACTTCCGTCCTTTCGTTCTGACGTCCCCTCGCCCGTGTGGACGGACTGGGAGTGCGCACTCTTGGAGTGGGCTCTGGGGGGCCTTTCCATGGACCCTGAAATGTCCATGGAACTTGCCTCATCGCCTTCTTCTTCATTTCCCCCTACAGCTTGTGAGGTGCCACCTTGCTCGAATTGAGCAGCCTGTGACCTGCTTCTAGTCATCCTACTTGTACCTGAAACATGTTGGCTTCTTGCCTCTTGGTCCAGTTTAATGGTTAGTGTGCGAAGCGCATACAACCTACGTCTCTCACATGGGAGAGGGACCTCAGCTGTATGGCCACGATAAATCATTTTAAGGCCGCCCTTTGGACCTCTCTTTAATACTTGAGCGCTTATGAAGAAATCTTCAGTTATAGTATCTCGAGAAGACGTAATGTGCTCAAAGTAATGTGTTCCATTTAACAGATCCATTGTTTTAGTAATGCAAGTGATAAAGGAAGTAAAGAATATAGGTTCTTCTCTATGGAACACGCCAGCCAAAAGCGGGCTAAAAGCTTAGCAGGTGAAACTTTTATTTTATTGGTTATGGCATAAAGCAATCTTAGCTCATCATTGTATAAAAATTGCACATTATAGCTAGGAAAAAGAGTTATAGCCATCCAATAATGAAGAAAGCGCAGAGTAGGATTATGAATTTCATCAGGGTTGGGATTAGAGCAATCATCACATCCAGATATGGCTTTCCAAAAATCAGCTTTATCAAATCTTCTTTTGGCATTAATTAAATCTAGCTGACAGGTGTTATCGAAACCAAGAGCCATACTAAAAACTCCCCAAGTCAAATTGTATTATTTATTAAACATGCGAAAGTGAACATTATCATCTGTGACTTGTAAAGAGCATAGGAATTCTATAGTGAGCTTTTTAATCCCAAGTTCAGGAACTTCCCAAAAGCTTCCCCAACCAATTTTATTAAACAACGTATTGAATTCTGCGGTCATACCTGTGCTGTCCAAAAGGACAGGATCGATGATGCCGGTGTGTTCAAACCCGCAATGTCGGATGGAGAGATACCTTTGGTACTCTTCTTGGTTCAACGTGAGGCCGCTCTCAAGATCAAATGTTCTCTCGGGAGGTACTTCTAGCACCTCGTGGCCTTCTCTTGGTGAAGCTTCTCTTCCTTCTTCCTCGTCATGGTGGGGTCATCGAGAGGAGCTCCCCATGGCACCCTTGGCCTTCTTGAACACGGAGGAGAACTTCTTCATCTTCCTGCAGCAATGAGACAACACAAAAACACACTAGGACAATAAGGACTAGCGTTAGCATTAGTTGTCCTAATGTTAGTAGTCCTTGTGGGGTATGGTCACCACCACAAAACCGTTTTTGTGGGTAGGAATACTCCACCAACGTGCTCTTGAGAGCAAAGACAAGCTTCTACTAGTACAGCAATATTTTTTGGATTTTCATTTTGTGTGGCTAACTACAACTAAACTTGAGAAAAGAACTTGCTCAACTAGAGAGAAGAAGAGAAATTGTGTGCTCGAGAAGATTTAGCTGGTTTCGGTGAGGAAACGAGCACACAATGTAAGGGTATTTATATGGGGAGATGGGCTGGTGGTGACCCCACTAGGGCCAGGTCGGCCGACCCCATTATGGCAGGGTTAGAGCTGCTTTCACCTTTGGATGGGGAATCTATTTGAATTCAAACACAACTTTCTTGGGGGATAGCAAATCATGGGTCGGCCGACCCATGTTTGGTCCCTTCAGTAGCTTTAAACAATGTGTTTCACTTTGTTCAGCGAAGTAAAGACTAGTGGTGGACCAAAAGTGGTGAAATTTTCAGAGATTCCCTTGTCTAGTGCTTTGTGAAAGAGAAAGGTGTATGAAAAAAGTGGAGACATATTTTGAAATAATTCCCATGGACCATGGGAGCACTAATGCATGCCAAAGTGACCACTTTTCAGAATTTGGATGGTAGTGAATGTTGGATTCTCCTTGGAGCATGTGAAAGTGATCATGACCAAAGGTGGTCGACCAAATTCAAAAGGAGATGGTGCTCAAAATTCAGGATGTGAATCGACATACCAGGCCAACACCACCAGAGGTGGGTAGGCACCATGGTGGGGTCGGTCGACCCCACCTTGGTTGGTCCCACCACCTTAGGTGCGATGGCTAAAGTTCTACTCAAGTTTTATTTATCTATGATCAATTATTGTGTCGAAATAAATTATGCAAAAAATTTAAATAGGAAGATGCAATATAAAAATGCAGGGATTGAAATGTAGGAATTAAACATGAGATAAATGCTGATTTAGCTTATCAGCAAGGGCTCCATGTTTTAGGTCCATCGAGCAGGACCTCTCCTTTTCGGGTTCATTCTTCAGGTGCTTCGATTGGTCCCGGAGATGGGGACCATGATGATTGCACCTCTTTCTTCTGCCATTCCTTCTTGGTTGATGCTTGCGACTCGACAGATTCATCCTTCCTTACCGCCTCGCCTTTACTTACCAGTTCGGCCTTTTTGGCCTTTGGCGGTTGATTCTTCCGGCGGGGTGCATATTGCAGCTTGTTCCTCCATAGGTTTTTCCTTGCCTGTTGCATAGATTTATAGCCATTGAAAGGACATTTAATTCTCTTACCTATGAGTTGGAAGTGCATTTGGCCGGATCCCACGTAGATGATGGCGTTAACGGTGTTGAGGAACGGCCTTCCTAGGATGACAGGGACTTCGTCATCCGCTCCCATGTCGAGGATGATGAAATCAGTAGGGATGTACTCGTCTTGAACCTTGACAAGGATGTCCCTTGCCAATCCCTTAGGAAACCGGATTGATTGATCGGCCATCTGCAATTTGATAAATGTGGGGTACAGGGCTCCCCCTAGCAAATTTTCATACATTACCTTGGACCTGATGTTTACTCCTGATCCAAGGTCGCAGAAGGCGTTATTGAAGGTGTGTGGCCCGATCTCGCAGGTGATGGTTGGATGACCGGGGTCACTCTTCTTGGCCATGAATGGTGGATCAAGAAGATAACCTGGGTTTGACCTGAGCGGAGGCTTACCAAACCTCATAGAAACTAACCGGACACCTTCAACTGGTTCCTTAGGTTTCCCTGGGATTTTACCTTGTTCGAAGGAAGGGACAGCTGCTGCTATTTGAGCTAATTGTGTTTCTAGCATTTTATTAAAGCTCAATTGATTTTTCATAGCAGTGGCAAAGCTATCCATTTTCTCATTAACATTTTCAAGAATCTTATCATTAGCCATTATTTTCTTATTGATGTTATCATTAATTTTAGATTGGCCTAGGACAAGATCTTTTAAAGAAGGTTGGTTATCATAAGAATTATTGTAATTATTGTTATAACCATTACCCTGATTACCTTGGTAGAAGGGGCGTGAGTTCCATCCTCCTTGTTGCTGGGGTCGATACCCATCATTGTTGTTGTTGATGAAGCTCACTTCCTCCTTCGTCTCAGGACAGTTGTTGCCCGAATGATCTTCTCCTACACATACCTCGCACCATGGATCAACTTCAATGGCTCGTGCAGTAGCATGGGGTCAAATGGCCTCATGTTCCTTTTTGGAACCTTCCTCGATCTTCTTCATCAAGAGGTCCATTTTTTCTGAGGGCATGTCCACCTCATGAACGGTGTGCATACCCCTCTTCTTGGGCTGGAGACGTTCCTCATTCCATCCTTGGTTGATCACCATCTTTTCAATGAGGTCCTTAGCATCCTTGACATTATGTTGCAGGAATGCTCCTCCAGCAGCAGCATCAAGGTGACTACGGGCCAATCTAGTTAGCCCATGATAGAAACCTTGGATTTGGAGCCATTCTTCAATCCCATGATGAGGATAGGCATGAATGTACTCCTAGAGACATTCCCATGCTTCGGGAATCATCTCATCAGCTTGCTGTTGGAATCTTGAGATCTTTCCACGAAGTGCGCTGATTTTGCCCATCGGCAAGAATTTCTTGAGAAATGCAATAGCACATCTCTCCCAAGTGGTAACTTCATTCTTGTTGGCATAAAACCATTGCTTCACCTTCCCAAGCAGTAAGAATGGGAAAAGGCGAAGACGGATGGCGTTTGCCGAGACATTTTTGATAGTGAAGGTACCACACACCTCCAAGAAGTGCAGGAGATGGGCATTAGCGTCTTCATGCGGCTTTCCACATAACGAGTTGGCTTGCACCATGTTGATAAGTGCTGGCTTCAGCTCAAAAGTAGCATCTCCCAAGTTAAGCTGCGGACCTGTGGCGATGTTGTCAGCCGACGGTGCAGAGAACTCAAAGATGGTCTTTCGGGCCATGACTTCTTTGAGTGATAGTGCGGAGCCTCTTTCCTCGAACGGATTCAGGTATGAGATGAACCTTTGAGGGGGAACTTGACGGTGTCTAGTTCTCCTCAACAATTGCTCTGGATCTTTAACAAAGTTTGACAGCAATTGGAAACCACTCATGCAATGTCTAGCTTCATAGTAACGAGAAACACAGACAGGGGTAAGCCCCTAACACTAATTGATAACTAATTTGATAATAGACCCTGGATTCAATTTTATTAATATTCCTAGACTGATGCTTTCCCCGGCAACGGCGCCAGAAATGCTTGTTGTCATTTCTTAACGTCGCTACTAGAAATAGAGTTAGACTCTATCCCTGATAACGGCGTCAGAAATGCCTGAGGGTATTTCTTATGTCTATTGGATAATTCCGCAAGCACACAGAATATACCCCTGTAGCACTTCACCCGGGGGTATTCCAAGATATCGTTATTTATTTTATCTCAAGGGAAAGCGGTGCTAGGAATGTTAATAAAAGAGAGATCCTTAGGTCTATAGCAAATTAGTAACCAACTAATGATAGGAGGGTAAATCAATATAGAGGAAAAATAATGACACAGAGACAAGGCAAGGTTTAAGATAACTAAGGATAACTAGTAGAGTATAGCAAGGTGGGAGGACAACGAATGAGTTTAGGACTCCTATGACTCTTACTTTACTCCTGTAAACTTAACCTTAATAGATATATGACTTAACTAGACTGCTACCTTACTTCTTGTGTGAAGGGGATAGTCCGAGACAATAGAGGATATAACCTCTACCCGAAGCGGCTATGCTCTTATGGGAGCCTACCTTTTACGAACTTGCCTAAAACACGTGAAGGGATGCCAAGACTAGACAGAGCTATCACCACCTACTAGTACCCACTAACAATCTGTGCGACAAGCGGTAATCAAAGGCAAGACTTAGTATAAGCACCACGCTTATACTAATTCTCACTACCGTAGTTGTGTACAAAGCAACTAAAGCACCCTATGACAGGCAATGAACAGCACACAATAGCTGGTTACAGGATCACAATCTAGAATATGACAACTATAATGCTAAGATAAGTCACAATAATACTATAAAGAATAGTAAAGTACTAAGTAAAGACTCAGTAAAGTAAAGTAAAGATAATATATTAATAAAGATAAAGTCTTACAGAAGGAAAGGTACAAGAGCTATACCATACTCTCCAGAAGACGACTCCGGAGATCCCGAGCGTAGCTCGACTCGACTCTAACTCCCACACTAGACTAATACTACTACTAAAGAGAAGTGATGGACTCTAGCTTGCTTATTGCCTCTTTGTGTCTCTTGTGTGTCTTGAAAGGGTGGAGGCAGCGCCTATTTATGGGGGGAGTGGAGAGGTGCCACGTCACCAGGGCTCAGTGGGCCCCATATATGGGTCAGTCGACCCATGCATGGGCCCACCTGGACCTTGGCTCTCCTCCATTTGATGTTGTATACATTGTTTTGAAGTGTGGTGGCCTAGGGTTACCATGTCTGGGTTGACCGACCCACACAAGTGGCCCCCAGCTACTCACTTCTGTATTGTTTTGCTCTTCCCTGCATTCACAAGCTATGAGTACAAGTGGAACTCGTTATTGTATAAAATATGTTCATGTTATGTTGTTCTTCATTGAAACCGAGTCAAGTTGACGGTGTTTGAGTGTGGATTTTCATGTTATGTCCACTGTCAACAGAGCATTTCCATCATGTATTCAACATGACGAAGGCGGTGGAGGTTCAACCGACCTGGCTGGGACCAAGGAGGGGGTCAGCTGACCCCCCTATGGCAAGTGGGCCTAGCCAGGGGTCTTCTAGAAGGTTTCCTATGACGGTGGAGTGAAGTTGAGCTTTAGGGCCCACCAAGGGGGGGTCGTCCAACCCACCCTATGTCAGGTGGGACCATGGGTGAGTGTCCCCACATGTCATATAGTCCATTCCAGGTGTTGGTTACTTTCTTGTCACGTTGGTACATTCGTTTGGGTCCATGGATCCATGTGACTTCATCTTTTACCGTTGAGAGGAAACACACTTGTGATCCAAGGGTGGCACTTGCTTGGGACTGTGCTGGGAGGATCCTGGTTGTCTGGCAGTGGCTGTGACCCATATGGGGGTCGGCCGACCCCCTTTAGTGGGACCAAAGTTCCATCTTCTGCAGGTGACTTCTCCATGCAATTCTAAGCACAATGGTGGTGCTGGCTCGCCCAAGGTAGGGTCGTCCGACTATTGATGGTAGTTATTTCTCAATTTTAAGCATCAACAAGACATGAAAAAGGACATAAAAACATCCTCAAACATAGAATAGGGTTTAAACTAACAGAATTCCACAAGTTTTGGTGAATCTGTGTTTCGCAGGGTGTTAATCAGAAAAAGAATCAAGGGAGACCCACATGTCAGATCAAAATATCAAATTCCGATGCGAAAGTGGAACAAGAACATTCTAGAGAATACTAGAGACATGCCCGACGAAGCGGGGCCAACTTGGCAGAGAGAGGAGATCGGTCGATCTCCCTGCTAGATCGGCCGATGTATCAGAGAGTCCTCTTCGCCCCCATTTCGACGTGGCCCCACATCCCGAAATTTCACGCAATCCTAGCCACCCATCGAAGTCGGGTTTGATCCAAGGGCTACGGTTCATCCCACCGGTCCATATAAGCACCCCCAGACCCCCCACGGTTTCAGATCATTAGGAGCTCAGAAGTTCAGATCAGATAATTCAGAGAAGAGCTCTCCACCAGAGATTAGGGTTAGACACTCAAAGTTTTAGTTGAGACCTAGATAGTAGATTGAAGTAGAGTTGAGCCTTCGGCTCAGGATTCTGGATCGTTTGTCTACTAGAGATTGGTAAATCAACTGTATTACCTCTCATTATGACTTTATGCTATTTTAATACTATGTTTCGGTTTGTTATGTTCCTAGTTTATTCCAGTAGTATATTTGATATGGTTATGATTGGTAATGAGTTTATGCATGAGTTCGCAAAGCGCTTAATCCAATACTCGAGTGGATTAAGTGGTAGATATTATAGAGGCATGGTGCTTAGATATTATTTGCCTGCGAATGCGCTCTATATGCCAGGTCATGTGGTAGATCGTGGATGTGACACTCCCATTGAGTCCTTTGTAGTCCACTCCCCGTATGTAGTGAGAGTAGAACTAAGTTATGAAGGTAGACTTGCTCTGTTCTTGTTCTTCCTGAATAATGTTCCTGATGCATAGATAAAGAGTCAATTATGCTATACATGATTATATATTTGCTAGAGTAGATGAATAACATAATTACATAGGAATGACGTAAGAATCTGACCTCTTAAGTAATCCTATGCTTTGGTTGACTTTAACTTGAGTAGTCCACACCTCTCTGGAAAGTTATCTAAGCCTTTATCATTATATCTATATCTTTATTATTGGCTTACCTTGTTTAAGTATGTGCTATGTGGTTGATTCTATTCATAAGTAATGTAACTTGAATCTATCCACTCATGCCCGGCTCCATACCTTCTCCCTGTGGTAAAAATATAAATCGACAACCCTCCAATACTCGGGTAAAATGCTACAATGGTATAATTAATCTGTGCGCTTGCAGATACTTTAAGCTTGACTATTTATTTGTACCCTCTTTAGTCACTTGCATTCACAATAACTGCTTAGTATTATTATGGGTAGTTTCCATACATATCTCTTATATTCATGCTGGGGATGACAACCTAGTTATTGTAAGAGATATAGGTTTAAAAGAGGTGGCTAAGTAATTTACCAAGTGACACTTAATTAATACCAACAAGCATTTTTTTGGCGCTGTTGCCGGGGAGAAGTAACGGAAAGGCATTTGAGAAAAGATCAAGTACATACTTAGTGATAGAATCATACCTAGTACCTCTACTTTTACAGAACTACCCCTTGTTTTTCTTGTCTACATTTTATGCAAGGTATCACAGGATTCAATCAACTTCAATCATCCGAATCAAATCAGCGCAAGAAGAAGCTAACACCAAGTTCCCGAAGCCATGGCTGAGAAAACATTGCGAGAGTTCGCTACACCAAGCACCAAGAACATCCGCACCGGACCAGCACTCAACACCGATAATTAGAGTTCGAGCTCAAGCCAAGCCTCATCAACATGGTTCAAGCTATATCATTTAGTGGAAAGGCACATGAAGATGCAAGTGCTCATCTTCAGAATTTTCTAGAGATTAGCAGCACCATCACCATCAAGAACGTTGCTCAAGTCATCATACTACTCCGCTTATTCCCATTTTCACTCTTGGGAAGAGCGAAGCAGTGGTTCTACTCCAACAAAGATTACATCAACACATGGGCAAAGTGTTCTAAGGCCTTCCTAGAAAAGTTTTTCCCTATAGGCAAAACCAATGCCTTAAGAGGAAAGATCACCGACTTTCAGCAGCAAAAAGAAGAAACTATTTCAGAAGCATAGGAGCACTATCAAGAATACATCTCAGATTGTCCCCATCATGGAATAGAAGATTAGTTACTCCTACAAGGTTTCTACCATGGATTACCTCAAAAGAGTCATAACCAACTTGATGCAACTGCTGAAGGGTCATTCCTGTCACTCACTCCTGGGAAAGCTGAAGTACTTATGGAGAAAATAGCAAGAAATCAAAGCTGGACCCATGACAATAGTCAACACTGTCATCAGAGTGAGGAGACAACTGAAGAACTGTGTGCATTATCAACCAAGATGGACGTACTATTAGGTTGGCTTGCACAGCGAGACGACTACAAGAAGGATCGTCAAGCTATTCAAGATGCATTCAACACACAGAATAAATGGGGAGAGTACTTAGGAGTGAACACCGCAAGATGACATCAACGTCGTCCTCAACAACTCTACTCCAAGTCAACAGAAGCAAGGATGGACACAACAACAATCCAACCAAGGTAAGTACCCAGGTAACTATCCTAAACAACCATCCTTGAGAGATTTGATATTAGAGCAGGCTAAGATTAATGATCAGATCGCTAAGAAACATGCTTCTAATGATAGAATCTTGGAAAGTATACATATTAAAATGGATAACTTTTTTCTGGTTTAAAAGATCAACTTATTCATAATAAGAAGATAGAATCACAAATAGCACAGTTGTCTGCTATGTTGTCTTTTGCCACTAACCATGAACAGGTCAAAGCCATAACCACGAGAGGTGGCAAATCAACCCGAAATCCCCCATATCCAAAAGGGACACAACCGCGAGGAACATCTAGGGTACCGGCAGCACCAGTAGAACCAGAAGAAAAGAGAGACGAAGAAGTAGAAGAAGTTGTACCACAAGAGCATGAAATGACACGAGATTTCCATGATGACAACTTCCTACCATTCCCCCGAAGAATTCAGAAGACTCAACAAGATCAGCAGTTCGGCAGATTTATTGAAGTCATCCAGAAGCTATATGTCAACATACCATTATTGGATGCCCTTCAAGTCCCCACTTATGCAAGATACATTAGAGACATTCTAAACAAGAAGTGACCACTGCCGACCACCGAAGTCATCAAGCTGACAGAAGAATGTAGTGCTGCTATCCTCAATATAGCACCGGAAAAGAAGAAAGATCCAGGATGCCCCACTATAGATTGCTCGATCAGAGAACAATACTTCACCAATGCATTATGCGATCTTGGAGCAAGTGTCAGTGTGATGCCCAAATCAGTCTTCGAGAAGCTCAGATATTCCACCCTAGAGCCCACATCAATGTGCATTCAACTGGCAGATCAATCAATTCGCTACCCCGAGGGAATTGCGAAGAACATTCCAGTGAAGATAAGAGACTTCTTCCTGCCAGTAGATTTTGTGGTCCTAGACATGCAACTAGACTCAAAAGTATCCCTCATCCTTGGGAGACCTTTCTTGAGCACAGCCAATGCTCACATTGAAGTCGGGGCAGGAGAAATCAGATTCAACATAAATGGGAAAGAAGAGCGGTTTGCTTTCCGACCAAGACCAGAACAACAACTCACTGCAAACATGATGGAAGGAAAGGACAAATCAGCTAGATCACCATCTCCCGGACTGGAGAATTCACCCGCCAACTGAGCTAAAAGAAGGAGTCCGATTCGGCGGACGAGAAAATCCCGAACCTTCGCCGAGAGGTAATTTGGTATTTATCCACATTTATTTACCCGCAATTATTTTCTACATTATGCACTATAAAAACAAAATAAAAATTTGCATAGTAATATTTTTTGGAGTCTCATATAGGATTTTCCTGGAGCGTAAAAACTCCCGGTAGAATTATTTCACCACAGAGTCAGAAAATTATAAAAATTTCATATTTCAATTCCTTGCATTTTGTAGTTTCATAAAAGCATTATTTTTAGTTCGTATTTGCATGGTATTTGTCTACGGTAAAATACAGGAGACACATGGGTCCCACACCTATCACACCCATCACTTCCACCTCCATTATCATCCACTATCACCCACCATTATTCACTACCATCCATTCTTTTCCATCAACTCCATCACACTCTTCCACCACCTTGAAGAAACAGCCATCAGACACCATGGTGCATTCACAGACTTTGGATTGAAGCAAAGAGTATTCACGAGAAAGGAGAGAACAAATGGCCAACAGGTGGGGTCGGCCGACCCCACCCTTGCATCGGCCGAACCACCCCTTGCTCTCCTATAAAAACACAAGTGCTCAGCTCTCCATTTGCACCATCCCAAACCCAAGAGCTCATCTTTCATCTGCAAATTCATTCAGAGAGTTTGGGTAGTAGCTAGCTCTTTATTTTGAAGAGTAGAGAGAGCCTGAGAGTGAAGCCTATGAGAGTAGAAGTTCTGCTGGTTCTTGAGTGAAAAACATAGCACTTATAGGAGACTCTGTCCAACTAAAATCAAAGTAGAAAGTCATCACAAGTTTGAGCTTAAAATTTTGATCAATTTGAATGAATCCTTGAACGACTAACCGTTGAACGACTGACTTCTGGGCGGCTAACCTCTAACATCTCTTTGTGCTAACCCCCTGTGCAAGTTTTCTTTTGTAGTGTGCACTAACCTTTTCCAGGTATGAGTTGGTTCAAGAAGAAGCTCACCCGTGCAGGATCGTCACGCTCTACCCGTAGCCATTCATCAGGCAGCGGTTTGGATATGAACGTTGACTCCCCATCGCAGGAGCTACGTGCTACACTCGCTTTCATCCTCACCGATGAGAAGCATCTGAAGCTGCGACGCCCCGAGAAGACCAATTTCAACACTATCAAGAACCTTCCATTCACGTTGAAGAGCGTCTTCAGCGATGGCCTTCTCCATGATACATGTATGGACACTAAATTCCCCCTTATGTTTCATGAGATTGGTTGGGAGAATTTTTGGCAAATAACTGAACCAAGTAGTAAGCTTCTCACTGCCGAATTTCTTTGCACACTTAAAGCTGAAAACAATGGAGTTTCTTTCCGTTTGTTTAACAACAAATTTTCTTTAACATGGAAAGAACTTAGTTAGTACCTTGGTTTTCATTTGGAATGTGTGATAGACATGGATGTTGCTTTGCATGAATTTGATAGAGCTAAATTTTGGAAAGAGATAACTGATGAAAATAACTGTAGACATCCTGTTACCAATTCCATTCAGCTGTCTACTTTGCATTTTATGCACCACTGGATAGGAACTACAATTTTTCCAAGGGACGATGTTCGCATCGTTAAGACTGAGGATATGCAGATTTTGTTTGCCATGGCTAGGCATAAGAAGGTTTCACCTGTTTATGCCTTAGTAGAGCATTGGATCAAAACTTTTGAGAGGAAGTTTGGGCATATCGAGGACTTGCTAGCAGTTTGGGTCTTCTAGAAAATGCCACTCTTGATTTTATAACTGAAGACCGCCCTAAGATTACCATTGAACATTTCAGACAGGCCCAAATAATAAAAGGAGGGAAAATAACATTCCTATTTCTATGATGTATCGCGGTGATGCAACCGAGATCCCGTTGCCTAACCCGGGACTCGGATTGTACGCTGCACCTTCTTTTATTGTTTTGCCAAGCAGGGCCATTGTCGGCAGGAGCGCACCAGCACGCCTGGACCGCATACCGCAAAGATACTATGGCGCAGACCAGACTCCACAGGGGCCAGCATTCACTGGCTATCAGACGTTCGACCACACGAGCACCTCATGTGGTTTCAATACCCCGTGGGAGGCCACCCCGTCCAGACACTCGGACGGATCCTGGCAATAAGCGAGCAGCGGCCAGTGGCAGCACGGCTACTACGGCTATTATCAGCAAGGTAGTGGTCAGTTTGACATGCAGGAGGAGACTTCTAGAGGAGTGCACCACCAACCTGGACGTGCTTCCTACTCCAGCCCCAGCTACCACGAGTACCAGCAGGACCGCCACGAGCTTCGCACGCAGCTAGGCAGGATTGAGGAGACGCAGAACGCCCTCATATAAGCCTAGGACCAGATCCAGCAGCGCCAGATAGTGCACGACAACAACTGGGAAGCACTCTTCACCCACTTCCACATTCGACCACCGTACCAGTAAGACTGCACCAACACTAGCTTGGGGGAGGACCCCCGCAGGACCAGGTAAGTTATCTCGACCCACTTTGTATTTAAATTTGTGTGCTAGTAGTTTGCTTTAGTTTATTTAATTAGTTTGATTTACTCCGTTTGGTTTGCTTAGTTTGTGTGTGATAATAAAGGAACTTTGAGAATTTGAAACTAGATGATAGTTGCTATAGTACCATGCTTAAATTAAAATTTCTCCCACTATTGAGTTATCAATTTAACTTGAGAATTTATCCTGAAACTTGAAATCTGTGGGAGCATACTTGAGCTAAGTCTAAATAATAGATAGACATGATATAAGAAGTTTGAGCTGCTATCTATATAATTCATTATGACACTAAATTCCGGATGCTTTATTTTGAAAAATGGTAAAATCAAATGATGAGTTCCTTGTATGACCAAAGCTGAAATTCCTACCAGAGCCATATATCATGTTTAGAGTAGAAAACCCATTACATATATGCTGCTTGTACTGCATTGAGTTTAGTCAAGCTTTGATGACACTTTATGAGAGCTTTGTCATACTTTTGAAATCAAGATCACGCACACTCCAACCACATAGGCACTATCCCTACACTGGGGGTAGGCGCCACCACATGCCATTCCATCCAAAAATATTTTCTCCTACAACTAGGAGTAAACACAAAAAATATTCCATATATTTCCACCCAAATAATTGCTCCAAAGTTCTTGTGAATATCTCTCAAAAATAAAAAGTTGCAGAGAAGAGGCATGAGGCTAGGCAAAAGTGTGAGTTGTGAGAGAAAACAATGGGTACTCAGATACCCACCTGAGAGGAAAAAATGGACAAGTGTCCGATAAAATAAAACAATGGGTACTTAGATGCTCGCCTGAAAAAAAAAGAAAGCTAGCCCATGTTATCCTACAACACAAGTTTAAAGTTTCAAAAGAGAGATTTATTTCCAAGGAGCAAAGTAGAATTAGCCACCATATACACCCCTCATTCCACACATATCCACATCTTGATTTGATTGTATGACTTAACTCCCTTTGGATCCTGTTTACACCAAAATCTGGACTGAGTGCAGATAGTCGATGCCGAGCGCAGATAGCCGATTTCGGGGCAGAGGCCCAGACAGATAGTCGATCGGGTCCTGGAATCAATTGTTGGGCTGAAGTATAGACGGTGCGGTTGAAGGAAATAGCCGATTGATGATGTCAGCACAGATCTCCGGCGCCAGGAAACGATCACGTTCGGAGTCAGATAAAGAAAGGAAAGATTGGGCTCCAAGTTACCTTTAATTTATGAGAGTTTGTTAGTTTTTGTATTTATCTTGAGTTGTAATTCAAATAGGACTCTATCAAAGCCCTGGGTATAAATATAAGCCCCGGCCATTGTAATAGTACAGACACATCAATACAACACATCTTTCGGCTCCAACCAAATCTAAGGAGTAGGAGTAACGTAGATCTCGACGAGTTCTTCAATCGGGCTGAGTGTCATCCGGTGGACGCAGGCTTGCTTGTAAGTACCGTCATGCCTTGCTAAGCTTTGTCTCTTTAATGTCATCCGGTGGACATGGGGGCATTGTAGATCGGGGTTGATTCTTGTTTGATATGAGTTTAGCATCATCCGGTGGACGTGGGCTTAGATCAAATAAGGGTTAGTTATCGATTCATGTTTGTTTCTTGTTTAATCTATGTTTAACGTCATCCGGTGGACGAAGGCTTAGGTTAAGCTTGATTATGTGCATGGATTAGTTATCGGTTCTAACTAATTTGGCATCTTAGTTAGATTCATTAAGTTATCAAGAAGTTATTTGTCATTTATTGTTTATTTATTGATATAACATCTTTCTGCCCGATTAAGATTGCGTAGTATTGGCCATAGATCCACATGAAAAATGTCATTTATGTCTCGTTCATGTTTATGCTTTGTTATGATATCGCTTGATTCGGCCAGTATTATTGTAATCTTGCTTGTACGTGCTGTGGATGCTTGATAAGAGCCAATCTGAATGAACACAGAGCCGCCGGCCTTCTAGACCAGCTCTGTATTCCTTCTAGATTTGCTTGTGATTATTTTTGGGAATATATCTAAACTGGTGCAAAGCCGCAGGCCTTCTAGACCAGCTTCGTATTAGTACTAGATTTATACTTGGAACTAATCACCGCCAAGTTTTCTGCTTCACGGACCCCGAATCGGCTAATTAGCCGATACGGTTGTGCTTTCTCGAGAAAACCAATTAACCGATCGCATTCTGCCCTGCCTGTTTGACGTTCAGACAGCCTGAACTGAATGATTTGACCTGTTTACAGCTTCCGATTATGCTTTAATCTGTTACAACTATCTGCATAGATTTGTTTAATGTAGATTATTCTATTTGATCATGCATATCAATCGATTATGTATCAGTTCAGTATCTGTTTCTATAACAAAACATGCATATATGCCGAAATCGACTCTTTAGTCGATTTCCGATTGAATCGACTCTCAGAGCCATATAATTGGAATTACCTGGACACACCGGTTAGTTCCGCCCTATGATTACTAATCATTATCTTTTCCTTATCAATTGCAGGTCAAATTGACTGGCACGCCTGAGGGTTATAGGCACTCTCTCACCGGGTTTGAAGATAGCTGGATCTTGGAAGCTCCGACGCTCTTGAGATCATATCTGGCTTCGCTGGTGTGTTGAGACGCAAGAACCACATTTTGTGCCAACACACTTTTTGGCACGCCCGGTGGGACAGTTTCACTCATGACTAAGGGAAACGCTCCAGAGACCGTGGCTCCCAGGGACGACGGCATCATCAGAGTCAAGCGTGAGTAGATCGACCCCGAGGATGCTGCGGTGCTGGAGCAGATCATCGAAGAGTTCACTGATGCCTGTCTGCTGTCGTTTGCTAAAAATCGCGATGGCCACGTGTTCAAGAAAAACCCTAACCATGGTGGGTCATGCCTGGCCACACCGACAAGGAGGAGCAAGAGTTCAAAGAGTTCATCCAGAGTGCCATCTGGAACGCTTCACATCGGGCAGTCGGGCACCATCACAACGTTTTCCTGCAGACATTCTACAGCATCATGAAGACCGTCATCAAGAAGCAGGACTGGGAATCATTGGGCCCAACGTACTTTAATATTCCCCCAGAAGATACCAAATCAGATGCAGCGGCCGGAACATCCGATCCTCCGCCGCAACAGCCAAAACCGTCAAAGTCATCTGATCAACATCCCAATATGACGACGGATTCGGCTCCAAAAATAGCTCCGCGGCCCAAGCTATACAGAGATTACTCTCCTAAGCAGATTGCCGCTTATATGCATACAGCTGGGAACGCACTGGCCGGGAACGTGTAGACTGGAAACGTGACTTCGGCAACTCCAAACTATCACATCGGGCACACCTATGATGAGCTCACATCAGCGCCACATCCTGGTTATGCGCAATCACCTCAAGACGAGTTAGTAGACAAGATGAGTGCAATGCTCAGGGACCAATTCGGTTTGCAGCCGAAAGCGAGGGTGTCGATCAGATACAGGCGCCCCTACCCTGAATGGTTTGATCGTGTGGCATTACCACAAAGGTACCGCATGCCGGATTTCGCCAAGTTCAGCGGTCAAGATGACATATCCACCATAGAGCACATCAGCCGCTACCTGACTCAGCTTGGTGAGGCATCTTATGAGGATGCTCACAAGGTTCGTTTCTTCTCATTGTCCTTGACAGGGCCGGCTTTTAGTTGGTTCACCACTCTGGAGCCCGGGACAATCCAAAAATGGGCAGACCTAGAAAGCAAGTTTCACGGTTATTTCTTCTCTGGCACTGGGGAGAAAACTATTGTTGATTTGACCAGCATGCGCCAGAAGAGTAGCGAGACCGGATCAGCCTTCATCAAGCGCTTCAGGGAGATGAAGAACATGTGCTATTCACTGAACCTGCTTAACAAGCAGTACGCTCACTTGGTCATTGGTGGGATGCTCTTGCACATTCAGGAAAAGCTGGTGGGCATTGACTTTGATAGCATTAGCTAGGTGTTGCAGCGAGTGACGGCCTTGGAGCTGCAAGCCCAGACCTTCCGTAAGGAGGGGAGATACAAACAGATGGCGTTCGTCAGTAATTCGGACTCGGAGGATGAAGATGAAGATAAAATCGCTGCTGTCAAGCTGAGATGGGGCAAGAAGCCCATGGCTGTACCTAAAAATTGGAGCTCAGAGGATCAGTATGATTTCGATACAAATAAGCTGGACAAATTATTTGATCTGCTGGTCAGTGCTGGGCAGATTACCTTCCCTGCCGATTATGTAAGACCCTCTCCTGAAGACTTGAAAGGGAAGACTTTCTGCTAGTACCACGGCCTCACCTCACACGACACCAATGGATGCCGCGCGTTCAGAACTCAGATACAGAGGGCTATCTCCCGCGGCTTATTGAAGTTTGACAGTTCTGCTAAAGGGAAAATGAAGATTGATAAGTTCCCATTCCCGAAGGGCCAGAATATGGTCGAGGTGTCGGCCCCTGCAGGCAAGATGAAAGTTCTAAACTCCAACCAAGCTAGAAAGAATGCGTCAGTCGACCTTGATATGCAGATATCGGCTGAGGAGCTCACGTTGATCAAGAGAAGGCGGGAGCAGAACCAGAGGCAATATGAAAAGGGAGAATCCAGCGGCACCAAAAAGATCAGACCTACCTCCCGCGATCTGCTAAACAAATGGCGTCGGGAGAAGGAGAAGACCCACCAGAAGCAGCTCAAAGAGGAAGAGTACTGAAGATGGGCTCGTGATGAGGAGGAGGCCCACTACCAGGAGGAACTGGCTCGCCGCCGGGAGGAAGAAGAAAGTCACTGGCATTGCCCATTCTTCAGGCATTGTTGGAATGAAGGTCTGAGATTGCCGACTCTGCGCAATCGCCCGGAGTGCAGCGATCAATACCGAGACTACAGACACTCTCAGACCAACCGCCGGTTTGTGCTTGAGAGGCTTGGATGCCCACATGATATGCAGGGTCAGCGCGAAAAAAGAGACCTGTGCGATCGGCTCAGCGAAGCGGCAGTTGATCACCAAGAGCCGGTCTGGCAGGCGAATCAATGGTGCCCTGGGGACTTGACCAAGAGCCAGAGGCACCGCGTGCAATGCCTCAGGAACAGGGAGCTCAAAGCAAAAGGCCGCGTGAAGCAAATTTGGTGGGAGAAGCTTCCCCAGGACAAAGGGAAGGCAACAGCCGATGCGCAGATGGTGTTTATGCTTCCGGCTGAATTCAGGGCGTCTCGAGCCAAGAAGATTGAGGTTCTTTCTGATTCTGATGAGTCAGAGTTTGAGCAGGCCACTGCCAAGCTGGTTTTCGCGCAGCAGGCTGCTTTTGACAAGCCGCCCAAGCACCGGTACCTGAAGGCCCTGTATCTCAAAGGATATGTCGATGGGATGCCCATGACCAAGATGCTAGTCGATGGTGGTGCCACTGTCAATCTCATGCCCTACACCACATTCCGCAAGCTGGGCAAGGGCCCTGATGATTTAATCGAGACCGACATGATGCTCAAAGATTTCGGGGGCAACTCTTCAAATACCCGGGGGGCAATCAATGTCGAGCTAACATTCGGGAAGAAGATGCTACTTACCACCTTCTTCGTGATTGACTGCAAGGGTTCTTACAGTCTGCTACTTGGGTGTGATTGGATTCATGCTAACTGCTGCGTGCCATCGACCATGCACCAATGTGTGATGCAGTGGCATGGTGAGAAGGTCGAAGTGGTCCCAGCCGATCACTCGGTGAGTATAGCCGCAGCGGATGCTACCTACTGGGAAGCTGGGGATCATGACTGTTTCTCTGGCAAGACTTGGGAGGAAGGCTCCATCAAGGTCAGCGATGAGAGTCAATAGCCGGTCAGCGCAATCGATGGCACTGAGGGCAAGCTTGGCCAGGGTTTCACGTCGGTCGATAAACTTGAAAAAGTGGATATCGGATCTGGTGATAGACCAAGGCCGACATATATTGCCGCCGATCTTGACCCTGAGTTCAGGAGAGAGTTGATTGACTTATTGAAAGAATACAAAGACTGCTTCGCCTGGGAGTACTACGAGATGCCCGGCTTGGACAAATCAATTGTCGAGCACAGATTACCTATCAAGCCTGGATTTCGGCCTTTCAAGCAGCCGCCACGACGATTCAAGTAGGATTCATTACTTGACATCAAGGCTGAGATTGAAAGGTTGCTGGAAGCCAAGTTCATTCGAGCTTGCCGATACGCCGAGTGGGTATCGAGTTTTGTCCCTGTGTACAAGAAGAATGGCAAGTTGCGGGTCTGCATCGATTTCAGGGATTTGAACAGAGCTACCCCGATGGACGGCTACCCAATGCTGATAAACGATATGTTAGTCGATTCGGCTGCAGGGCACTAGGTCATCAGTGTAACACTCCTGTGTTACGGAACATTTAAAACTGAGCATGTCATCATGAGCATTGCACAACATATATGAATTTTTGTCAATCTTGACCTGCATCAACTAAGAACAAGTTTACTTTTCACTAAAGGCTTGTGCTTAGGGCAATAGAGTGGATTTACTAGCAATTTAATTTTAAAACCCTAAATCGGACTAAAAATCTAGTCTCAAAACTAAGTAGAATTGGACTTTGGTTCCAAAAGCAAAGTTGTGGCTCTTATTAAATAGAGAAACTTTGGTATTCAAAGTTTTTCAATTTTCCATTTGGAAATTCAAATTAAACTTGAATTACTATATTCAAATATAAATTCAAAACTTCAATTCAAAAATTATATGGAATCTGAAGATGGTCTTTAAGCAAAAGTTGTAAAGCTCTCTGAGTTGAACAACTTTAATGTTCATAGATTTTGAACTTGTTCAATAAAAATTTGATATTTAAACTGAATTGAAAAAGGTCCATTTACCCCCTTTTCTATAATTTCAAAAATATTTGAAATCTGAAAATACTTAAAATACGAAAGTTGTTCAGAATTTAATTTCCCACACATCTTATTTTGGGATATTTTTGACTTGTTACATAAAAATGAAAGTAATTTTAAAAAAACCCAAAATCGAGATAATACCTAGCTACAGTACCGAGCAGGGCAATGCCACCGAGCTGCCTGCCTGCTTCGGCCGCCGCCGCCCTCGGCGCCGCAGCGCGCGCGAGCACATCACCAGGGTACGTGGCAGGGGCAGGGAGGCGTGGCACGCGCTCGGGAACAGACCTCTACCTTATAAGCTTGAAGGCGAGCTCATTTCTTCCTTTTCGCCTGATTCGGCTCGTCGCCGGCGAGCTCGCTGCTCGTCCAAATCCGCCATCCCCGTTCACCTTCACGTTGAGTCGATCCTTCCAATAGGTTCACCATTCTCTTGTGAACTCGTAGAGCCGTTGACCACGTTGTCTTCGTTACCGGGGTCGTCGTGCCCGGCCATCTTCTCGGGAGCCGGCCGAAACGCCGTCGAGCTCGACCTCGACGAAGCTAGCTCTAACCGGTGATGCTCGCTCCTTCTTAACTTTAGTTCTATGTTGCCACGGGCATTGACAGCATTGGCGGCGGTTTCGGTGGCCACACGCAACTCTTCAAGCTACGCGGTGAGGGCTGCAAGAAGAAAGAAGGGTCAGCATGAAGATGATCATCAGCGCATCACAATAAGGATTTTCAAGGCATTAACTGCCACTAAAGCGTCTGATTCGGCGAGCTGGGCCTGTATCCTGGTCACCTCGGCCTCGGCGGCGGCAAGGGAAGCGGCTTGGGCTTCTCTGACGCCCTGCAGCCGGCCATTCTCCTTCATAGCCTCTGAATAGAGGTTACGGTACTCTACCATCTGCTGGTGGAAGCGGCGACCGTCAGCGGCGGTGTAGGAACCGTCAGAGTCTACAGAAGACCCCGAATCGGATCCAGCGCCTGGGGCCAGATCTTGAGGAGGGTCCTGAGGAGGCGTAGTCCGGTGAACCTAGGAGTCAGGGCCAATCGGCGCACCCGGAGGAAAAGGAACCAGGCGAGCCTAACTGAAAATAGCAGAGAAGCAGATGTATCAAGGTCGAAAAAGATCAACAACATGAATGCGGATTGGTTTACCTGCTGTGTATAGCCAGCTGCCGGGGGGTCACCCAGCGATGACGGCCGTGAGATGGGCCCGCTGTAGCACCCGCGCTGGGGGTGGTTCCAGCGGCCGCAGGGGCAGCCTGAGATGGCCCGGCGGTGGTTCCCGAGCCTCTAGCGCCAGTGGGTTCCGCATCGCTCCACAGAATGACGATGGTCGGATTAGATCAGATGGATGTATCAAGAAGTGAACAGTAGCCTTACCCTAGCCAGGCTCATAGGTGGTGCCTCCGTTCACCCACAGCCCGCAAGCTCCAGCTAAAGTTGTCGCCCTCAGCCGAATCCGAAGTCGGCCGCTTGCCGCGGTCTCTGTCGCCGGCCATGAGTTGGTTTTGAAGGTTTGCTTTTCTCTGTTTGAGGAGAAGGGGCGAAGAGCAAAGGTTGGTTGAGCAAGGTTATGGTGTCTGCGTTTGCTCGCTCTGGCTGGGCGTTTATTTATAAAGACGGAGGCACCAAGGCGGTTTCTCGCTCGGGAGACGAGACGACACGGTGGATTTTATGCTGGAGTTTACCCACGTTTCTTGAATCCAGAACCGACGCCGCGCGTGGGAGGTGAAACGTCTTGATCGGCTATTTTGGTCGGTTGCCTAGAATCGGTTAATCAGGCCGTTTGCTTGGGATCGGCTAAGTAGGTCAGTTACTTGGATCGACTAAATAGCCGATTTCTGTGAACCGCGATAAATACTATGGATCAAGCTGAATAGCCAATTCCAAGACAAAACAAGAAGAAGGCCGATTTCAGTCTGGCTAATGTACTTTACATGTTTCGCAAGGGAGAAATAAGTATTAGTTACAAGCCCAACAACGACCGAATAAAAGAAATACATTCAATATGAAGAGCATGTCCGGTCTGCAAAGATTCTTGATCTTCATCAGCTGTCGAGTTGAGGATGTTCAGTCGCTGGTTGATCTGGTTGCCTTCAATAACTCTAGCACTAACCTGTTTTCTCTTCTCAGCCATGTCAACGGTGTTTGTTGATACAGAGATCTCATGTTGGGTAATCGCTGAGTTTACTTCCTCAAGCTCCTTCATCAGCTGCTTGCGCCTGTTTTTTAAAGTATTCAACTCTGATTCAGCCGAGGTGATGTTGTTCTTCAGCAGTTTGACTTGACCCGCCAACTCATGGACCTCTTGTTTGTTGATCAACTTGTTATTCTACAACCGATCAAGTTCAGCCAAGTTTGTATGGGCAGTGTTGATTCTAGGAGTGGCACTTTTGAGTTTGACAAGCTGCTTCAGGAGGCTGAGAGTTGTCGGGCGTGTATGCTGTTGAATCAGCTCAATTGCCTGATCAATTGTTTCAGGTTGCCGGGATAGATCAAAAAGGTCTACTTCCAGCTGAGGCAAGAGCTCATATAGCTGATTCTTAAAATCTGGCTCTGGCAGCGTCATGGATTTGGAGCTTAGTTCGCCTTCATCACAACATTCCTCCAGGTCGAAGGAGTAGCTGGGAGTTGAAGGCTGCAGCAACTGCATTCAGATGTTAGGAGGTGGTAGCATGAATAATGTGATCAGTTAAGGGGTGAATGCTTCACCTGAATAAAGCTTGAAGGAAGTGGAGCTGATGAAGTGCCCGGCTGATCTGTTATGGCAATCTCTTTTCTAGCAGTGGGGATGGCCTCAGCGTGTGTTTTTGTAGTCATTTGAAGCTCTGAAAAAGAAAAGTGAGTAAGAAATGAAGCAAGCACAATAATATTAACAGCCGAAGAGCCTTACTTGGATGTTCAGGAGATGGTGTGGTTTCTTCCTCAAATTGGTTCCATGAAGGAGGGCTGTTCGACTGCATTTTTTAGAAAGAATCAAAAATATTCAGTGAGGTGGGATTGTATGTTTACAAGCTTGATTGATACCTGAGTTCCTGCTCCTTCTTGTTGGATAGTAATGTTTTCATCCATTCCCGAAAAGCCTCCAGCAATATCTTGGTGGCTTGTAGTTTCTGGGAGGATTTCAGCCTGAATACTTTCAGAAGGTGCCTGAATCGGCTGAATGCTCACCTATTGTATAGCTGATTCAGTTAGGTAAGCTGAGTAAATGATGCAGAGAGTATTTCAAGACATCCAAGTACCTGGGCAGGCTTCCTTTTGGATCTCTTCTTGGTGGTCGTCTTCTGGAGACTTGATGAAGCCTTTCTTTTTGAAGCTGGAGCAGTTGTCATACTGGCAGGGGCCTTCATCATCTTTTTCAAGGATGGAACCTGAGAGCCTAGCCTGGCAGTTGGGCAAGAAGGATAATAGTTGATCTGCTCTGGTGGGTTGGATTCTGGGTCCTGCATTAACAAAAGTTAGAACACAATTTGCAGCCGGTTTGAATGGAATCGGTTAAAATGCTTACTGCTGAGATGGAGTTGAAGCTTGGGTCCAGGGCTTTGCATCTATCATGGATCCCTTGGCAAAAAAGGTGAGCATGCCATTGTTGCCACCAGTGATCAAAGGTCTCATGAGACATTGAAATTTGGCTCCAATGCTTTACAGTGTGAACTGGCAAGCCTGCTCCCAATGAGAAGACCCTATCGGCTTCTAACATCTCAGTGATTTCATCTCTGGGCCTCAGAAGGTGTAGAAATGGAAGCTTGGGGGCAGTTGGCCAAAACCCAGTTGTCTTGCTGCAACGTTAGGGTGATAAAATTCATATGAAGGCCAGCTGGGTTCAGTACTGCTAGTGCCACGAAGATGCTTGAAGTCAACTGGCAGTATGCAGGGTTTTATGATGACATTGAAAATTTCAGTAGCTACAGCATCAGAGCATCTTGTACTGAATTGGAAGGTATAGGGCATTGGGAATTTATTATCATCTGCGTATGGGAACCAAATCAAGGTGTCTGATCCCAAGCCTCTGTAAAGTTTTTCGAGTATGTTCCCTCGGTTCATGTTAATAGTAATAGTTGAGGCGGCTTCTCCAAAATTCTGACAGAGGCTTGGGATCAGAATCTCGATTACCAGGGTGATCGAGATTGTTGAGATTTGGCCTGACCATCTTGTGCAAATACAAGTTGAGGCATAGTTGAATTAACCACCATGGACCTGTTATGCATCGTACTTCTTCCCCTTTCAGCAGATAGCCGGTGACTCGGTTCATTAATTTGTTGGCGGATCCCAGCAATATTTTACCTAAGGGGATTAAATTGCCTTGGGCCAATTTCTCTGCAAGGGCTTTGAAGGGATAGGCCAGCCCCAAGGAAGCGCCACAGAAGACAAACCTTTCCAGCTACAAGATCAAGAAGGCTATGTATTCCTTGTCACTGATGCTGGAGGTTGTTTGCTAATGAGTTTTGATGTAGCCGGTCCAGCCCTTGTACTCATTCAGTTTGGCGAACTTCTTTTCGCCACCTGAAAGAAAATCCCACAGTTGGAAAGACCCGGTGATTTGAAGGCCAGTCAGCATATGGATATCACCCAAGGTGATGCTCATTGTCACATCTCCAAATACAAAGGCGTTCAGAGAATTGGACCAGAAGTAGTTTGCAGCGATCAAGAGGGGTTCATTCTTCTTCATATCACATAGGGAAAGGTCTAGGCACTAGCTTAGATTGCGCAGCTCCCAGTCTGCCCTTTTCCTTTCTGAAATGCGGCGGAACCAATTTCTCCATCAGCTAAGCATGCTTGGCCAATTCCGGAAGGGCTGCCTAGACCATGAAGATGCATCCACCAGCGGGCCTCTAAAGGGGATCTGGTTGGTCTCTTGATTGATGAACTCCGCGGGGTTGGAGTCGCCCATTGGGCCCATGAAGAAAGCGGTCGGAGCATCCCTCAATGGAATCAAGATTTTATTTTTTAGGTCCTGAGATAGAAGGGTGATAGGTGTGACCAAACGAGCAAGATTGGGCTCCAAGTTACCTTTAATTTAGGAGAGTTTGTTAGTTTCCATATTTATCTTGAGTTGTAATTCGAATAGGACTCTATCAAAGCCCTGGGTATAAATATAAGCCTCGGCCATTATAATAGAACACACACATCAATACAACACATCTTTCGGCTCCAACCAAATCTTAGGAGTAGGAGTAACGTAGATTTCGGCGAGTTCTTCAATCGGGCTGAGTGTCATCCGGTGGACGCAGGCTTGCTTGTAAGTACCGTCATGCCTCGCTAAGCTTTGTCTCTTTAATGTCATCCGGTGGACATAGGAGCATTGCAGATCGGGGTTGTGTAACACTCCTGTGTTACGGAACATTTAAAATTGAGCATGTCATCATGAGCATTGCACAACATGTATGAATTCCTGTCAAACTTGACCTGCATCAACTAAGAACGAGTTTACTTTTCTCTAAAGGCTTGTGCTTAGGGCAATAAAGTGGATTCACTAGCAATTTAACTTTTAAAACCCTAAATCGGACTAAAGATCTAGTTTCAAAACTAAGTAAAATTGGACTTTGGTCCCAAAAGCAAAGTTGTAGCCCTTATTAAATAGAGCAACTTTGGTATTTAAAGTTTTTCAAGTTTCCATTTGGAAATTCAAATTAAACTTGAATTACTATATTCAAATTTGAATTCAAAACTTCAATTAAAAAATTATATGGAATCTGAAGATGGTCTTTAAACAAAAGTTGTAAAGCTCTCTGAGTTGAACAACTTTGATGTTCATAGATTTTGAACTTGTTCAATAAATATTTCGGATTTAAACTGAATTGAAAAAGGGCCATTTACCCCCTTTTCTATAATTTCAAAAATAATTGAAATATGAAAATACTTAAAATACAAAAGTTGTTTAGAATTTAATTTCCCACATATCTTATTTTGGGATATTTTTGACTTGTTACATAAAAATAAAAGTAATTTTAAAAAAAACCAAAATCGGGATAAATCCTAGCTACAGTAACCCGGAGAGGGCAGCGTTGCCACCGAGCTGCTTGTCTGCTTCGACCGCCGCCGCTTTCCTCCGCCGCAGCATGCGCAGGCACGTAGCCAGCGACGTGGCCACACTCTTCATCGACATGGCGGCCTCGGAGTTCATCCTTTCCTCTTCTAGACACGAAGGCAACGTCGCCGTTCTTCTTTTCCCTCTCCTCTGCTCTCCGCTCGCCATCCCTGTTGTCGTCGAAAAATCATCGTCGTCACTCGAACTCCACTGTCTCCATCTCGTAGTTAAGTTCGCCACCTCCTTGCTGTTCGTTTGAGTTGGTTCTTGCATCCTTTCGTGGTCGGGTTCGCCGGCGCGGCTGCTTTTTATTCGTTGCCGGCCGCGGCACCGCCGAGCTCCACCTCGACGTGCCCAGCTCGCACCAGTGAGCTTTGCGCCCATGTGTTACTTGTTTCGAGCCCGCATCGTTGCTCTGAAGTTCATGCTTTAGACTATTTCTTGTTTGATGCTTAGGGATCACCGGAACGGAAGCTTTGTCGCCAGAGTTCGCCGCCGAGGTCACGGTTGCCGCCAAACTCTCTACTCCGAACCCCTTTCCGTCGAACCAGTGCGGGCATCACACTTTGGTGAGCACCTCCGTGTCGTGGATGTAGTTGATTTGGTCGGGAAGCTTCCGGCTGGCCGAGACGCGGCAAGCCGCCGTCGCCGAGCAGACCGGGCCGCCATGGCCGCCTGTTAGATTCCACCGGTGCTCTGGAGTTCGCCTAAACTGACTAGAATGGTACGGGTACTTGCTGGGGTCGTGCCTAGGGCTTTGTCCTCGCCGGAGTTGCCGCCGCCGGCGAGCCCCGCGGCGGGCAGCTCCCCTCCCCCGCGCGCCTCTGCTCTGTTTGCTCTGCTCTGTTCGAGCAAAGGGAAGAAGAAGCCCGAGTGGGCTCTGCTGGGCCTGGCCGAGCCGGCCCAGTACCCCCCTTCAAATGTTCTTTTCATTTTTTTAATGAATTATGGATGCTGAATTTTAGGAATTTTGAATGAATTAATTTATAGCTCCAAAAATTCTGAAATAAATTCTGGAGTCTCTCTGAGTAATGTAGAATTTTTGAAAAATAAGAAATTTGTATTTTGAGCACTCTCTGTAGACTGAAAAATGCATATTTTAATTAATAAATAACACTTCTATGATTTTTATAACTCAATCTATAAATCCAAAAATTTTGAAATTAATTGGGTAGCTATTTTGACCAGTGAGCTACCTCCACAAAAATCCGTGGCTCAGTTGGATAAAGTTTTATTATTTGTGATTTATTCTTAATTAAGTAATTAAATAAAAATGATGATTAGTGTTAATCACTCTAGGATTTTTGTGTTATTTTGGCATTGTGTGAAGACTTAGGATCAGAAACCCTAATTGATCCTAAGCACTTTTCTTAGTGTTGAAGGTCGTGTTAATTGCGGCTTTCTATGACTGTTAAGAATAATTAATGCACTAATTATGCAACAATAACACTGTTAGGTGAGATCTTGATTATAACTTTACCGTGAAGGAAAGTTGTACTCAAGGTTATTAATTTAATACTTGTTTATTGTTAATCATGTATTTGCACCATCATTAAACATGCATCATTATCACGTATAGTGACCGAAGGCGAGGAAGTGAAAGTCGAGCAAGTCGCCGCTGACGAACCTACAGGAGTTATCGGTGGTTTTGACATTTGCGGTTCTGACCCAGATCCGTCCCTCGCCGTGCAACAAGGCAAGCCCTGGTGCATTAGCCCCTCCTTGTGTTTTATAAATCTTTATCACCTTGAGTTAAATTGCTGCATTAGGTTGATAGGAGTTGATTGTCACCTATTTGCTGCATTTACCTGCCTTGATATAATATCCTTGAAACCTGATTTAAAGGAAAATGTTTATAAAATGCTTAGCCTTGCTTAATAGTTAAGCTTTTATGAAAAGATATTTTGTATGCTTTGGGTATACTACTATATACTATGAACTATTATAGTTGTTTGACAGGGCAGCAGACTTGCATTGAGAAAGGACTCTCAATGTAGTGTCTCTGACTGTCTATTAAGAAAATGAAATGGAATCCATTAGGGACCATTCGTTGTCGGCCTGATGGATCGAGACTTTGCAACTAGCCACATACGACGGAAAGCCTCTGACTCTGGTCGCTCCTCTTCTTGAATCGACAACCACGCACTGGGAGTGGAGAGATGGCGAAAGTAGCGTGTACCCTCGTGGCCGTCATGCCTGGAGACGAGAGGAGTACTGTGCTCTCGGGTGGCGCAGGACCGGTTCAAGTTTTGGAAAAGCCGTGGTAGGTGGGGTTGGTATATGCAAGCTTAAGTGCTACATATGCAGTGTGGATAGGGATCCCCAGCTGGGTACTTAATCGATTCGAATCGTCGTTGCTCCTCGGATAATGGAGACTTGATCCACTGACTTACAGCGAAGAGTGGTTCGGAACTAGATGAAAGATGTGGGAAATGGGTGAATATTGAGATTATCTTAATGAATCAATCTAGATTCAGGATTGAGTTTTAAGCTGACTTAGAGTGCTTTTCTGCAAAACTCTTTGATTCTTGCTAAAGCCTCATCTTGATTCCCCTCAGCCTGCATTCCTAAGTATTCTCCCCAATTTTTAGCAGGGTAAGTCTTGCGGAGTACCCCTTGTACTCAGGGTTTTATAACCCCATGTTGCAGGCAATCAGCAACCCAAGGTCTGCGTTGGACCTTGCTGTATGACGGTGTTCGAGGAAGTGGTCCAGGAGGATAGTGATAGTGAGTGAGTATTTGATCCCTGGACAGGGATGTTATGTAATATAATTGTTGTATAAGCCACTTACCTACTGCCACTACATATATTTTGGTTTGTAATAATCGTACTTAATGTATAATTAAGAACACGGGTTTGTAATCCTATGTAATATTTTAAGTCTTCCGCTCTTGTACTCCGAGTTGTAAAATTTGTATGAAATGTTGTACTCTGCAATTTCTTCGCAATTAAGATCCTGTTCGGAGGAAACGGGTTTACTCGTAAACCCGGCAGACCCTTTTAGGTTATATGGGTCACCTGCATGGCTGTCAGAGGTCTTTGGGACGTCGTCAGGTGCATGTGGGCCATATAGCTTAGGCGGTTCTGTCACAGCTGGTACCGGAGCCTTAATTGCAAAGACTTGCAGGGTCTTTTTGCAAAATTTCAAAATGATTTGGATCCATTATTAATTTATAATTTGGTCCAAATTGCTTATTATCTTGTCTTAATCACTTTAATAAAGGCAAAAATTGATGAGTATTGGCATAGTAGGGAAATAGCATTTATTATATACTAGCCCTATGTTTAAAATTTTAACCTATAATCTTGTTAAGCTAATTCTAACTCACCTTGTTCAGATGGCTCGTACCAAGCATACCGCTCGCAAGATGGTTGGACCTCAAGGCGTGCCACACCATCAAATCGCACCAAGGGTCACTCCCAACAGCAGTCAAGCTGAGCTGTGGGCGGAGATCGAGAGGCTGCATGAGCGTCTTGACAGGATGTTTGACAACCGCTGCAGGGGCCAAATCGAGGTGCGTCAACTGAAGACTCGTCTGCGGGAGGTGATGGCTAAATGTGAACTTGCGGGACAGCAGGAGGACTGCGCTCTGACTCGAGTTCGCGAGTTGGAGGTTTATGCAAGAGACCTCGAGCGCCAGAATGAGGAGGTGCGCGAGGAGATGTACCGACTGTATCATCAGCTCCATCCTCACGGTGCGTCTGACGAGGCGGACCAGGACGAACAGGACGCGGAATCCAGTGAGGGCAGCAACATGCCTGCATCACCCAGCACTACCTAGGATAGCTTAAACCTTAGGTTGGATATGTAAAATAAGTATCTAAGTTAAACTAACCACTAAGCTGTGTCGTGCTAGGAGCGCGACAAATTTTGGTATTGTAATCCGTAAAACGCTATGTACTGCTAAGGTTTGGAATAATTATATGTGAATATGGCTTGCTTGTATATACAGATGCCGATGTGTACTCGTGCTTCTGATGAGGCTGGAACCTCTCATGGTGGTGATGAGCTTCCTAACCCGCCACCGATTCCACCAACATTAGCGGATGCTATCGCCGCACTAGCGAATGCCACTGCTCATCTGGTACAGAATCAAAATCAGAATAATCAGGGAAACCGTCGTGGGCGTAACAACCGGGACGAAACCACTTATGTGGATTTCACAGATACTCGTCCACCGGTTTTCACCAAAGCTGATGAGCCGTTGGAGGCTGACGATTGGCTCTGCACTATGGAGCAAAAGTTTAGTCTTATTCAGTGCACCGACTATCAGAAGCCTCTGTTCGCAGCACAACAGCTTCGGGGAGCTGCCAGCAGCTGGTGGGCGAACTTTGTTGCCGCCCAGCCAGAAGATCACCGTGTGACATGGGCCGAGTTCCGTGAAGGTTTTCGTGCCCATTATATTCCTGCTGGAATAATGAAGCTGAAGTTAGACGAGTTTCTAGCACTTCGCCAGAGGGAGGACACCGTGATGCAGTATGTGTCCAAATTCAACCACCTTTCTCAATATGCACCTGATCATGTGAGCACTGATCACAAAAAGAAAGACTGCTTTGAGAGGGGTTTGAACTCAAAAATTCAGAGAGCATTGACCTCCAACCCAGATGCTACTTATCATCAGGCGGTCAACATAGCAATTGCATATGAAGCTAAGAATCTTGTTCATCAGGCGGAGAAACGAAAGACGAAGATTGTGTCGACCGGACCTTCTGGTGGTAAGAAGCGCCAGAAGATTGTGTTCCATCCTATTCAACATTAACGTACCCATTATCCACCTCGGCAACAGGTTTTCATCCGCCCTGCTGCCGCACCACAAAATATTAATAAGCTAAATACCGCTCAGCCGAACGCCCCTGGTGTTCGTATCCAAGCTCCACCACCAAACTACAACGCTCCATGCTTTAACTGTGGAAAGCCCGGGCATTACTCTCGTGATTGCCCGTTTTCGAGACAGTATAATCAGAATGTTCCGAGGGTTGTTGGTGGTCAACAGCAGCAGCAGCAGAATCAGAACCGTAACAACCAGCAGAACCAGAAGGGTAAGGCCATGAAGAAAGTTGGACAAGTCCACTATACTCAAGTCAATGAGATCCCGGAAGGAGAACCCGTCATGCTTGGTAGGTTTCCTGTTGCAAACCATCCTACTGTTATGCTTTTTTATTCTGGTGCATCTCATACTTTTGTCAATCGTACATTCGTCATTGAGCATGATATTCCAATTGGGGAAGCTAAGGAAAGTATTATAGTACAGTCGCCTGGGGGACGACTGAGTACCAAGGAAATGGTATATCAAGTACCTATAGACTTAGGTGGTCATCTTTTCCCCACATCCATGATAGTGTTAAAGGATCAAGATATAGATGTGATCCTAGGTATGAATTGGATGTACCAGGGAGGAGCTGTTATTGATACTTTGAATAGAACCATAAAGGTGAACTTACCTAATAGTACTTCTCAACTTCTCATACAAATTCCAACACCTCAGAGGGCTGTTGAAAGAGTTAATGCCACCTCAGTGAAAGAAGTTTAGGACATTCCGGTAGTTTGCGAGTTTCCAGACGTGTTTCCAGAAGATCTGCCTGAATTACCTCCTGACCGGGATGTAGAGTTTACCATTAAGTTGAAGCCGGGAACAGCCCCAATTTCCCGAAGATCTTATAGAATGCCTCCGAATGAGTTGGCAGAACTGAAGATTCAGTTGCAAGAGTTGCTTGATAAGGGATTTATCAGACCAAGCTCTTCTCCTTGGGGTTGTCCTGCTATTTTTGTAAAGAAGAAGGACAAAACACTAAGGTTGTGTGTTGACTATAGACCGTTGAATGAAGTCACTATCAAGAACAAGTACCCTCTACCTCGGATTGATCTTCTTTTTGATCAGCTTGCTGGAGCAAAGGTGTTTTCCAAGATTGACCTTCGCTCGGGGTATCACCAAATAAAGATTCGTCCCGAGGATATCCCTAAGACAGCTTTCACTACTCGTTATGGGTTATATGAATATTTGGTCATGTCTTTTGGTCTAACCAATGCTCCTACTCATTTCATGTATTTGATGAATTCTGTGTTCATGCCAGAGTTGGACAAGTTTGTAGTAGTGTTCATAGATGACATCTTGATATATTCAAGGAGCGAGGAGGAGCATGAGAAACATCTTCGCATTGTTCTAACTCGATTAAGGGAGCATAAGTTATATGCCAAGTTCAGCAAGCGTGCATTTTGGTTGAAGGAAATCCAATTTCTGGGACACATCCTATCAGCTGAAGGCATAGTTGTCGATCCGAGCAAGGTTGAGGAAGTCTTAAATTGGCAACCACCGACCACTGTTCATCAAGTTAGAAGTTTTCTAGGAATGGCAAGATACTATCGTCGGTTCATCCCTAACTTCTCTAGAATAGCTAAGCCAATCTCTGAGTTGCTTAAGAATGATGTGAAGTTCAAATGGTCAGCTGAATGTGATGAAGCTTTCCAAACTCTAAAGAAACTCTTGACCACTGCTCCTGTCTTAGCTCAGCCTGACATCGTGAAGCCGTTCGATGTGTATTGCAATGCCTCAGGTATTGGTATTGGTTGCGTGCTGATGCAAGAAGGCTGAGTCATTGCATATGCATCTCATCAGCTGAAGCGACATGAAGAGCACTATCCAACTCATGATTTGGAATTAGCCGCTGTTGTTCACGCTCTAAAGATCTGGCGTCATTATTTGCTGGGCAACACTTGTCATATATACACAGATCACAAGAGTTTGAAGTATATTTTCACTCAATCTGAGTTAAATACGAGGCAAAGAAGATGGCTTGAACTGATAAAGGACTATGATCTGGAAGTGCACTACCATCCTGGTAAGGCAAACGTGGTTGCCGATGCACTTAGTAGAAAGGCTCACTGCCATTGTCTGACAGTGAGGCCGTTAGACCTTTCCTTGTGTTTTGAGCTTGAAAAGTTAAACATTGAAATGGGTCAACGAGGCAGTTTAGCCAACCTTAACATTGAGTCGACTATCCGAGAAGAGATTATTGCTGCCCAGAAAAAGAATAAAGTTATTAAACACATCAAGGAAAAAGTTTTAGCTAGAAAGGCCGACTGCTTCCGAATTGATGATGATGGTGTCGTATGGTTCAAGAATCGCTTAGTAGTTCCAAAGGTTCCTGAGTTACGTCGAAAAATCCTTGATGAAGCGCACTTAACAAGGTTTTCTATTCATCCAGGAAGTAATAAGATGTATCAGGACCTGAAACAGAGATTCTGGTGGACCAAAATGAAGATCGAGATTGCCCAATATGTTGCTGAGTGTGACACCTGCCAGAGAGTAAAAGCGGTGCATATGAAATCAGCAGGTGAACTCAACCCACTGCCTATTCCTGGAGGCAAGTGGGAGGACATTAGTATAGACTTTATAGTGGGTTTGCCCAAGACATCCCGAGGGTTTGATTCCATTTGGGTTATTGTAGATCGCCTCACTAAACAAGCCCACTTCCTACCTGTTAAGCTCGCGTACCTCACGGCAAAGTATGCCAGCTTATACATTAATAACATTATGAAACTTCACGGGGTGCCAAAGACTATTGTATCTGATAGAGGTACACAGTTTGTCTCTAATTTTTGGAAATCTTTCCATGAGTCCTTGGGTACTAAGCTTTTGCACAGTACTGCTTATCATCCTCAGACTAGGGGTCAAACGGAGAGAGTCAATCAGATTCTCGAGGATATGTTGAGAGCTTGTGTTCTCAATTATTTGGCTAGTTGGGATGAATGTTTGCCCTTGATAGAATTTTCGTATAATAACAGCTATCAGGAAAGCATCAAGATGGCACCATTCGAAGCGATATATGGTCGCAGATGTCGAATTCCGTTGAATTGGTCCGAACCTGGGGAACGATGGTTCTTTGGAGTCGACATGGTTAAAGAAGCCGAAGAGAAAGTTCGAACTATTCGAGCTAATATGAAAGCGGCCCAATCTCGCCAAAAGAGTTATGCTGACAAAAGACGTCGACCTCTAGCATTCAAAGTAGGAGAATATGTATATCTGAAAGTCTCACCTATGAAGGGAGTCAGTCGTTTTGGAGTTAAGGGAAAGTTATCCCCGCGCTACATTGGCCCGTTCCAAATCATACAGAGGTGTGGACCTGTAGCGTATAAGCTAAAATTGCCTGGGCAATTGTCAGAAGTTCACAATGTGTTTCATGTGTCACAGTTGAAGAAATGTCTTCGAGTGCCTGATCGAATCATTGACCTGGAAGGGGTAGAACTTAAGTCAGACTTGACCTATCCAGAGTACCCGATCAGAGCCTTGGATCAAAGAGATCGAGTCACACGAAGGACGACCACGAAGTGGTATAAGGTTCAGTGGAGTCAGCACTCCGAAGAAGAGGCTACTTGGGAATCCGAGAATTTTCTATCAGAAAATTTTCCAGAGTTCTATGCTTCCCTGTAGTCTGATCTATTTCTTCTGTTTTGTAAAATGCAACTTCCCCACCTGTTCCATAGTATGAAAAGAAGTGTGTTTGTGTGAGGCGTTTTCTTTTCCATTACTTAAACCAGGGTTTTTAGCGTATTAAATCTCGGGACGAGATTTCTTTAAGGAGGAAGGGCTGTAACACTCCTGTGTTACGGAACATTTAAAATTGAGCATGTCATCATGAGCATTGCACAACATGTATGAATTCTTGTCAAACTTGACCTGCATCAACTAAGAACGAGTTTACTTTTCTCTAAAGGCTTGTGCTTAGGGCAATAGAGTGGATTCACTAGCAATTTAACTTTTAAAACCCTAAATCGGACTAAAGATCTAGTTTCAAAACTAAGTAAAATTGGACTTTGGTCCCAAAAGCAAAATTGTAGCCCTTATTAAATAGAGCAACTTTGGTATTTAAAGTTTTTCAAGTTTCCATTTGAAAATTCAAATTAAACTTGAATTACTATATTCAAATTTGAATTCAAAACTTTAATTCAAAAATTATATGGAATCTAAAGATGGTCTTTAAACAAAAGTTGTAAAGCTCTCTGAGTTGAACAACTTTGATGTTCATAGATTTTGAACTTGTTCAATAAATATTTGGGATTTAAACTGAATTGAAAAAGGGCCATTTACCCCCTTTTCTATAATTTCAAAAATAATTGAAATATGAAAATACTAAAAATACGAAAGTTGTTTATAATTTAATTTCCCACATATCTTATTTTGGGATATTTTCGACTTGTTACATAAAAACGAAAGTAATTTTAAAAAACCGAAATCGGGATAAATCCTAGCTACAGTAACCCGGAGAGGGCAGCGTTGCCACCGAGTTGCTCATCTGCTTCGACCGCCGCCGCTTTCCTCCGCCGCAGCACGCGTAGGCACGTACCTAGCGACGTGGCCACGCTCTTCATCGACGTGGCGGCCTCGGAGTTCATCCTTTCCTCTTCTAGACACGAAGGCAACGTCGCTGTTCTTCTTTTCCCTCTCCTCTGCTCTCCGCTCGCCGTCCCTGTTGTCGTCGAAAAATCATCATCGTCACTCGACCTCCACTGTCTCCATCTCGTAGTTAAGTTCGCCACCTCCTTGCTGTTCGTTTGAGTTGGTTCTTGCATCCTTTCGTGGTCGGGTTCGCCGGCGCGGCTGCTTCTTCTTCGTTGCCGGCCGCGGCACCGCCGAGCTCCACCTCAACGTGCCCAGCTCGCACCAGTGAGCTTTGCGCCCATGTGTTACTTGTTTCGAGCCCGCCTCGTTGCTCTGAAGTTCATGCTTTAGACTATTTCTTGTTTGACGCTTAGGGATCACCGGAACGGAAGCTTTGTCGCTGGAGTTCGCCGCCGAGGTCACGGTTGCCGCCAAACTCTCTACTCCGAACCCCTTTCCGTCGAACCAGCGCGGGCATCACACTTTGGTGAGCACCTCCGTGTCGTGGATGTAGTTGATTTGGTCGGGAAGCTTCCGGCTGGCCGGGACGCGGCAAGCCGCCGTCGCCAAGCAGACCGGGCCGCCATGGCCGCTTGTTAGATTCCACCAGTGCTCTGGAGTTCGCCTAAACTGACTAGAATGGTACGAGTACTTGCTGGGGTCGTGCCTAGGGCTTTGCCCTCACCAGAGTTGCCGCCGCCGGCGAGCCCCGTGGCGGGCAGCCCCCCCTGCGCACCTCTGCTCTATTCGCTCTGCTCTGTTCGAGCAGAGGGAAGAAGAAGCCCGAGTGGGCTCTGCTGGGCCTGGCTGAGCCGGCCCAGCACCCCCCTTCAAATGTTCTTTTCATTTTTTTAATGAATTATGGATGCTGAATTTTAGGAATTTTGAATGAATTAATTTATAGCTCCAAAAATTCTGAAATAAATTGTGGAGTCTCTCTGGGTAATGTAGAATTTTTGAAAAATAAGAAATTTGTATTTTGAGCACTCTCTGTAGACTGAAAAATGCATATTTTAATTAATAAATAACATTTCTATGATTTTTATAACTCAATCTATAAATCCAAAAATTTTGAAATTAATTGGATAGCTATTTTGACCAGTGAGCTACCTCCACAAAAATCCGTGGCTCAGTTGGATAAAGTTTTATTATTTATGATTTATTCTTAATTAAGTAATTAAATAAAAATGATGATTAGTGTTAATCACTCTAGGATTTTTGTGTCATTTTGGCATTGTGTGAAGACTTAGGATCAGAAACCCTAATTGGTCCTAAGCACTTTTTTTAGTATTGAAGGTCGTGCTAATTGCGGCTTTCTATGACTGTTAAGAATAATTAATGCACTAATTATGCAACAATAACACTGTTAGGTGAGATCTTGATTATAACTTTACAGTGAAGGAAAGTTGTACTCAAGGTTATTAATTTAATACTTGTTTATTGTTAATCATGTATTTGCACCATCATTAAAAATGCATCATTATCACGTATAGTGACCGAAGGCGAGGAAGTGAAAGTCGAGCAAGTCGCCGCTGACGAACCTCCAGGAGTTATCGGTGGTTTTGACATTTGCGGTTCTGACCCAGATCCGTCCCTCGCCGTGCAACAAGGCAAGCCCCGGTGCATTAGCCCCTCCTTATGTTTTATAAATCTTTATCACCTTGAGTTAAATTGCTGCATTAGGTTGATAGGAGTTGATTGTCACCTACTTGCTGCATTTACCTGCCTTGATATAATATCCTTGAAACCTGATTTAAAGGAAAATGTTTATAAAATACTTAGCCTTGCTTAATAGTTAAGCTTTTATGAAAAGATATTTTGTATGCTTTGGGTATACGACTATATACTATGAACTATTATAGTTGTTTGACAGGGCAGCAGACTTGCATTGAGAAAGGACTCTCAATGTAGTGTCTATGACTGTCTATTAAGAAAATGAAATGGAGTCCATTAGGGACCATTCGTTGTCGGCCTGCTGGATCGAGACTTTGCAACTAGCCACATACTACGGAAAGCCTCTGACTCTGGTCGCTCCTCTTCTTGAACCGACAACCACGCACTGGGAGTGAAGAGATGGCGAGAGTAGCGTGTACCCTCGTGGCCGTCGTGCCTGGAGACGAGAGGAGTACTGTGCTCTCGGGTGGCGCAGGACCGGTTCAAGTTTTGGAAAAGCCATGGTAGGTGGGGTTGGTATATGCAAGCTTAAGTGCTACATATGCAGTGTGGATAGGGATCCCCAGCTGGGTACTTAATCGATTCGAATCGTCGTTGCTCCTCGGATAATGGAGACTTGATCCACTGACTTACAGCGAAGAGTGGTTCGGAACTAGATGAAAGATGTGGGAAATGGGTGAATATTGAGATTATCTTAATGAATCAATCTAGATTCAGGATTGAGTTTTAAGCTGACTTAGAGTGCTTTTCTTCAAAACTCTTTGATTCTTGCTAAAGCCTCATCTTGATTCCCCTCAGCCTGCATTCCTAAGTATTCTCCCCAATTTTTAGTCGGGTAAGTCTTGCGGAGTACCCCTTGTACTTATTGTTTTATAACCCCATGTTGTAGGCAATCAGCAACCCAAGGTCTGCGTTGGACCTTGCTGTATGACGGTGTTCGAGGAAGTGGTCCAGGAGGATAGTGATAGTGAGTGAGTATTTGATCCCTGGACAGGGATGTTATGTAATATAATTGTTGTATAAGCCACTTACCTACTGCCACTACACATATTTTGGTTTTTAATAATCGTACTTAATGTATAATTAAGAACACGGGTTTGTTATCCTATGTAATATTTTAAGTCTTCCGCTCTTGTACTCCGAGTTGTAAAATTTGTATGAAATGTTGTACTCTGCAATTTCTTCGCAATTAAGATCCTGTTCGAAGGAAATGGGTTTACTCGTAAACCCGGCAGACCCTTTTAGGTTATATGGGTCACCTGCACGGCTGTCAGAGGTCTTTGGGATGTCGTCAGGTGCATGTGGGCCATATAGCTTAGGAGGTTCTGTCACAGGTCAATTCTTGTTTGATAAGAGTTTAGCGTCATCCGGTGGACGTGGGCTCAGATCAAATAAGGGTTAGTTATCGATTCATGTTTGTTTCTTGTTTAATCTATGTTTAACGTCATTCGGTGGACGAAGGCTTAGGTTAAGCTTGACTATGTGCATGGATTAGTTATCGGCTCTAACTAATTTGGCATCTTAGTTAGATTCATTAAGTTATCAAGATGTTATTTGTCATTTATTGTTTATTTATTAATATAACATCTTTCTGCCCGATCAAGATTGTGTAGTATTGGCCTTAGATCCACATGAAAAATGTCATTTATATCTCGTTCATGTTTATGTTTTGTTATGATATCGCTTGATTCGGCCAGTATTTATTGTAATCTTGCTCGTACGTGCTGTGGATGCTTGACAAGTGCCGATCTGAATGAACACAGAGCCGCTGGCCTTCTAGACCAGCACTGTATTGCTTTTAGATTTGCTTGTGATTATTTTCGAAAATATATCTAAACTGGTGCAAAGCCGCAGGCCTTCTAGACCAGCTTCATATTAGTACTAGATTTATACTTGGAACTAATCACCGCCAAGTTTTCTGCTTCATGGACCCCGAATCGGCTAATTAGCCGATACGGTTGTGCTTTCTCGAGAAAACCAATTAACCGATCGCATTCTGCCAAATCGGCTGAATAGCCGATTTCTGCCTGTTTGACGTTCATACAGTCTGAACTGAATGATTTGGCCTGTTTACAGCTTCCGATTATGCTTTAATCTGTTACAACTATCGGCATAGATTTGTTTAATGTAGATTGTTCTATTTGATCACGCATATCGATCGATTATGTATCAGTTCAGTATCTGTTTCTATTAGTCGATTTCCGATTGAATCGGCTCTCAGAGCCACATAGTTGGAACTACCTAGACACACCGGTTAGTTCCGCCCTATGATTACTGATCATTATCTTTTCCTTGTCAATTGCAGGTCAAATTGACTGGCACGCCTGAGGGTTATCGGCACTCTCTGACCACCGGATCTTGGTAGCTCCGACGCTCTTGAGATCATATCCGGCTTCGCTGTTGTGTTGAGACGCAAGAACCACATTTTGTGCCAACAGATCCATTGTTTGACTTTACAATAAATGTTTTGCAAGTAAGTGTTTATTGTTTCCCCACCTATGAGCTCCACAAAAAGCCTTATCAGTTCTAGGAAGGAAAGCATATACCTTATTGCTTTGGTAAGGATCCACAGTTACCACATATATGAGAGATTCGAGAGAAGATCATACAAGTGTAACTCTGAGTTTTATTTTGAAAATGCAAAAATACCGGAACAGAGGTAAAATAATGGATTTGATATTTAGTGCTTAACTGATTATTCTATCTTTCAATTACCCAAGGCTAAGTGATAGTAACAGCCCCATGATTGCAGGTTATATGAATAAATTTAAAAGTTAGATTGCTCACTTTGTTTTGGTAGAGACTTTTAATGAAGGCATGTGTGCAGGAGTAATTCATTGTTTGCTCAGGGACGAGAAAAGGTTAAGCTTGGGGGAGCTTGTTGATGGTAGTTATTGCTCAATTTTAAGCATCAACAAGACATGAAAAAGGACATAAAAACATCCTCAAACATAGAATAGGGTTTAAACTGATAGAATTCCACGAGTATTGGTGAATCTATGTTTCGCAGGGTGTTAATCAGAAAAAGAATCAAGGGAGACCCACATGTCAGATCAAAATATCGAATTCCGACGCAAAAGTGGAACAAGAACATTCTAGAGAATACTAGAGACACGCTCGACGAAGCGGGGCCCACTTGGCAGAGAGAGGAAATCGACCGATCTCCCTACCAGATCGGCCGATCTGTCAGAGAGTCCTCTTCGCCCCCGTTTTGACATGGCCCCACATCCCAAAATTTCACGCAATCCTAGCCACCCGTCGAAGTCGGTTTGATCCAAGGGCTACGGTTCATCCCACCGGTCTATATAAGCACCCCCAGACCCCCCAGGGTTTCAGATCATCAGGAGCTCAGAAGTTCAGATCAGGTAATTCAGAGAAGAGCTCTCCACCAGAAATTAGGGTTAGACACTCAAAGTTTTAGTTTAGACCTAGATAGTAGATTGATGTAGAGTTGAGCCTTCGGCTTAGGATTCTGGATCGTTTGTCTACTAGAGATTGGTAAATCTACTATATTACCTCTCAATATAACTTTATGCTATTTTAATACTATGTTTTGGTTTGTTATGTTCCTAGTTTATTCCAGTAGTATATTTGATATGGTTATGATTGGTAATGAGTTTATGCATGAGTTCGCAAAGTGCTTAATCCAATACTCGAGTGGGTTAAGTGGTAGATATTATAGAGACATGGTGCTTAGATATTATTTGCCTGCGAATGCGCTCTATATGCCGGGTCATGTGGTAGATCGCGGATGTGACACTCCCGTTGAGTCCTTTGTAGTCCACTCCCCGTATGTAGAGAGAGTAGAACTAAGTTATGAAGGTAGACTTGCTCTGTTCTTGTTCTTCCTGAATAATATTCCTGATGCATAGATAAAGAGTCAATTATGCTATACATGATTATATATTTGCTAGAGTAGATGAAGAACATAATTAATTAGGAATGACATAAGAATCTGACCTCTTAAGTAATCCTATGCTTTGGTTGACTTTAACTTGAGTAGTCCACACCTCTCTGGAAAGTTATCTAAGCCTTTATCGTTATATCTATATCTTTATTATTGGCTTACCCTGTTTAAGTATGTGCTATGTGATTGATTCTATTCATAAGTAATGTAACTTGAATCTATCCACTCATGCCCGGCTCCATACCTTCTCCCTGTGGTAAAAATATAAATCGACAACCCTGCAATACTCGGGTAAAATGCTACAATGGTATAATTAATCTGTGTGCTTGCAGATACTTTAAGCTTGATTATTTATTTGTACCCTCTTTAGTCACTTGCATTCACAATAACTGCTTAGTATTATTCTGGGTAGTTTCCATACATATCTCTTATATTCATGTTGGGGATGACAACCTTGTTATTGTAAGAGATATTGGTTTAAAAGAGGTGGCTAAGTAATTTACCAAGTGACACTTAATTAATACCAACACCAACCCCATCATTGTGTCTGTCTTTTGCACATTGTCCCCAGAAGTTATGATATTAATGATTGTGAAGTTGGATTGTCATTTCGCCATACTTGGTTGGTTGCCCAACCTTCATATGGAGCTTCTGGACACTGAAAAGTACCTGTTCTGAATGCCTACAACCAAATACTAACAGGTACATGTGGAACCATGTTATTTGTACCTAAGTCACTATGTGTTTGGTGGTTTCCTTCGAGAAAGAATGTCTTGTTGACGGTTTTGATGGGGTAAAAACATGGTATAACTACCGTCAACACCTTGTACGGGCTTGTTCCTCCAACTCCTTGTTCCTCAGACACTGGACGCGCCTCTTCTGGCTTCATGTCAGACCGCTGGGGCACCACTGTCCTTCGTGCCATATCGGCTCTTCGCGATTTTAGTCTCTATACTCACGTTCCTCATATGTGTTTCTTTTTTTCGCACTGATCAGTACTCTGGTGTGGGTACCTTATGCGATCGTGTATGGATCGGCGGTTGATCTGATGTTGGCTGTAGTCCCGGTACTGATCACTACATTCGGGACGATTGTTGATGGTTGGCAACTTCAGACCTTCGTTCCAGCAACGCCTGAAGAAAGGGCAGTTCTAGTGTTCCATTGCTCTTTCCTGATAATAGGTCTCTACTTCCTCTCTGGCCCATCTCTGGTAGTCCTCTTCCTCAGGTCACCTTTGGTAATCTTTCTCTTTGCGTCATTGCCACTTCTTCAGTAAGTGCTGGGATGTCACCCTTCATTTGCTGGGCCCCCTTTGGATGTGCCTGTCGACGGAATAACGACGATAGTCTACCGAGGGGTATGACCAAGGTAGTAGATGATCGGTGATGGTGCGCCTGAGACGAGCAAGAGTTGCGCAGTTAGCGCGAGACACGAGATTTATACAGGTTCGGGCTGCCGCGAGGCGTAATACGCTACGTCCTGTGTGTTGCTGTCTTGTATTATTAAGAGTTGAGTTGATTAAATCTATCCCTGTCCCTCCTTATATAGTCTGAAGGGACAAGGTTACAAGTAAACTATCCAAGTTGGTATAATAACCGTGCGGTGCATTGCCTTGCGCCGCATGCCTTTGTCTTCTGGGCCGGGCCAGCTTTGATGGTGCGGCTCATGTCTTGACTTATGGTATCGGGGGTTTATATCCCCATAGCTAGTCCCCGAGCGCCTTGCATTCGTCAGGAGGTGCAGATCTTCGGAGTTGCTTGACCAGACGGATGTAAGGAGCTCAGAAAAAATTTAAAAAAGAGCTTCTCTTTGGTGAAGTGTATCCACTTTTGGTTTGTCAGAACCAATACCTTCACCGTTAGGTGAAGTGTATCCACTTAGTCCCCGAGCCTGATAGTAGGTGACGCAGTCACGTGGTGTCAGGGTCAAAATCTTTATCCTTGTTGATCTTGTGAAGTGTCGACGAAGTCCCTGAGCACAAACAAGTGATCGGGAAAAATCTTCTGAGCAGGCGAGGCGCATATCAAGACCCCCGATGTGCTGCCCAAGATCAGCACCCTGATCCGAACAGCATGGAGTGACTTGATAGCTTGGCGACGAAGTCCCCGAGCAGCTGTACTGCTCGGAAACGCTTGACGAGGCGTCGAAATCCCCGAGCAGCTGTACTGCTCGGAAACGCTTAGCGAGACGACGAAGTCCCCGAGCAGCTTGGTGCTCGAAAACGCTTGACGAAGACGACAAAATCCCCGAGTAGGTTGGTGCTCGAAAACGCTTGACGAGGTGGTGAAGTCCCCGAGCAGATCTATTACTCGGAAACGCTTGACGAAGATGACAAAGTCCCCGAGCAGCTTGGTGCTCGGAGACGTTTGATGAAGACGACGAAGTCCCCGGCGTAGTCCGAGCAACGCGAGGACGGCGAGCAGCGATAACGAGTCCCAGTGTGGTCGGAGATGATGTCCGAGCAGCGCGAGGACGGCGAGGAGCGACGGCGACGAATCCCCAGCCTGGTCAGAGACGATGTCCGAGCAGCGTGAGGATGGTGAGGAGCGACGGCGATGAGTCCCCAGCGTGGTCGGAGATGAGTCCGAGCAACGCGAGGACGGCGAGGAGCGACGGCGACGAGTCCCCAGCCTGGTCGGAGACGATGTCCGAGCAGCGTGAGGACGGTGAGTAGCGGCGACGAGTCCCCATTCTAGTCGGAAGCATAGTCCGAGCAGTGCGAAGACGGTGAGTAGCGACGGCGACGAGTCCCCAGCCTAGTCGGAGACGATGTCCGAGCAGCATGAGGACGACGAGTAGTGACGGCGACGAGTCCCCAGCTTGGTCGAAGGTGGTGTCCGAGCAGCGCGAGGATGGCGATGAGGAGTGGTGAGTGCTCGGCGTTGAGTTCTTGTTTCACGTCGGATGGAGTAGTCGGCGCATTGATATCGAAGTGTCTGATCAGCGGCTTGATCGGCTGGGTGCTTGGCTGCTCGCTTATGTGTACGATTATAGCCTTCTGCCGCACGTCGAAAGCACGGGCGATTGGAGCTTGAGGTAGATTGATTTTGTATGATCGGCAATGATTTTTGTGCTCTTTCAAATTGGCCCAGTCCTCGAGCTTTAGAAAATAAGCTTCTTTGATTGGACACGGCCCCTGTAAAACAAATACGTAGACCGGACAGTACATGGAGTAGAAATAAGATGTTTAAATTTGGAGATTTTGACGGACAGTTGCATGGTGTGCATGGTGAAAAACATATGGAGATGACATAACATGTACAAAGAAAAAAAATTTGGAGAAAAACTCAGAGGCATATGGGATCGAAGAAATATTTGATTGAAATATTTAAGAAATAGCACTTAGCTTGTTGGAGATTGTAGTGGCGATCGTAGCGTCGTACTTCGCGGTGACCATTGTCGTGACGTACAGTTCGGCCTTCTGGCAGACCAGGTTTGGAGAGATCGTTGATGCAGCTATAATCGATCTGGTCCCAGAATAGCACCCCATGACGTGGAGTCCAGGTGCGTCGAGGATATTAGCCGAGGTGGTCGTCGTTGGCTTGTTGTCCGATGCATATACGCCTCTGTAGATGGATGAATGGCTGTCTTGCATGCAGCACACGTACATACAGCTTGCATGTTCCTCCTTACCCAATTCTGATTGGGTTCTTGCCGTCTCGTGGAGATAGACAAATAGGACGAACCTTCGGTGAAGAGTTCTTAGTATCTCATCGGCGAAAAAAATCTTCTGAGTGCCCGAGCGTTGTCGGGGCTTATGAAGAAATCATCGGCAAAGAACCATGGAGATAATTTCCGGAAATATATGGAGGTCGAACAATATTAAAAATATGACTTAGCTTGATTTGACGTCGGACGGAGTGATCGGCGTGTCGAGAAGTCGCTTGACGTGGCTCGCATGATGGTCCGAACAGTTCCAGGCTTGGTGTAGTCGAGGTCGCCGCGGCGTTGACAACAAGAAGCTTGATTGAATCTTTAGCTTGTTGGTGGAGGCGAGTCATCGCATGTGTGGTTAATGATGAAGCCGATCAGTCGCAGACATAGACATTTTGTAGGTGTCCTCTGTATGCTGAAGGCGTACACATATAGGATTCGTCGTGGATGACGACGTACAGCTGCGCATGTTGAACTTGTGCTATACCAGAGTCGGTATTGCTTGAGGTTAACTTGCATATTGCCGGAGGTAGCTGGTACTTTGGATCGAATCGTGGCCTTCTGTATATTCCAGATTGGTGCACTTTTTTGACTTGGAAATTTCAGTATCGATGCATGTGGGAGAGGAGGCACAGGTGCAGATTGATTTGCCTTGTGACTTCACCGTGAGTCTCGAGATTGGATCTTGCGTGCGGGTGCATATTGCTTACTTGCTTCTTGATTGGCTCGTCGTGTAGCAGCATCAGGATATAGTAGCCTTCAAGATCTTGTACATGTATGTGTACGTCTCATGCATGCATACGTGCAAATCTTCGGTGTCCTTCAAGATGATGTAGAGCTTGTGGAATCAGTAGTAGTATGGTGACCATGTTTGCTCAGTGGTCGATGGCACCGGACCAGCCAGCTTGAGAGTGTATCATTGCCATGTGCAACACACGTACATGACCTTGCTAGCTTGTGTAGCCTTGCGTGTCTTGCGCACCGATCTGCATGTGGATTTGGACGTGGCGTGCTCCTGATTTGTGTAGATCTGATGTTCGTTTCATTGGCACGTACTGCTTTGATCACTCGTCATCAACTTTGTATGGTCCTGTGGATGACGGGATTGATCAGGTCTTGATTCCGTAGCGCGACTGGAGGCTGAGGCGTACATCATGATGTATGTCCATGCATATATGTCAATCACTTTTCTCTCGCATGTTCTCGTTGCCTTATTTGACGCCCGGTAGTGTCGTTAGCGTGTCTCTTGACAGCGTGGCTGACGTGCGCCATCGTACTTTCACAGCTTGCTGCTGCCTCGTACGTTAGAATCCACCTTGTACATGCACGGGTGCTAGCATCCGCTGCTTCTTAGCACGTATGCACGCTGTTTTTTTTAATTCCTTGTATGATCGTGATCTTCCGAGGTTGCTAAAATCAGATTGTATGTTGATGCGTCGAGTCCAGGTCTTTCCTTCTTGTTTGGTCGTCCTCAGTCCTCGCGATTTGTCGTTGGCGTCGGCGAGGATCCACGATAGACGAAGCCGATACGTCATGTTGTTGCGGACATAACCGAATTTAGCGATGCTGGCTATTGGGAATTGATGACGTGCCGACGTCATGATCTTGAATGAATGCGTGGAAGGCAGGACCCAGAGGCGAGGTCATATCGGCGTACGGGCGCAGAATCCAACCTATCGGTGCTTGTCCGCCATAATTGATCTCATCCACCAAGGAAGTACGTGTGCCGCCGAAGTGTGTATTGGCCTTTGCATGGAGCTCAGTATTGTATAAAGTGATCAGCGCTGTGTTGACGGGGTGATCGGCGCTGCGCCACTGGAGTGCTCGGCAATATGGGGATGAAGAGCTCGGTGTAGAGCTTGACTGGAGAACACTATGGAGTCCGATGTCTCGACGAAGTCACTGAGTGTAAAGCTCAACTGGAGAATATGGCGGCGCTGGCATGTCTTGGAGAGTGATGAGGTGTCCGAGCGAGGTCGGGGCTTATTGAGATGTCGGCAAGGAGTCCTCCACGCCCTGCGTGGTGCCCGTGCTTTTGCCGGGGCTTTTGGAGACGCTGCTAACCTGCCCAAGCATCCTCGGGGCTTATGTGTTAGCGAGGACTTAACGGCCCAGGCGTCCCTGGGGCTTACATGGTGGCGAAGCTGCCCGCGCCAGGCGGGGGTTACGCTTATCGTGGGCGAAGGCTACCCGATATATCGGGGCAGTTGGTGAAGTGGCGTAGTTGGGTGGCCTATCATGTGTAGGGCTTACGCGGCGTCGAGCCAGATGCTGCCCGGCGGGTGCGGGGGTTACGCATTGGCGAAGTCGTGCTGCCCGATCAGGTGCGGAGCTTATGCATTGGCGAAGACATGCTACCCGAGCAGGTACGGGGTTTACGCATTGGCGAAGACATACTGCCCGAGCAGGTGCGGGGCTTACGCATTGACGAAGAATCTTGAAAATAATCTTGGTGATGGTATGGTAGGCGGCTCGACGTGGCTTCGCTTGGCAGTTTGGAGAGTTCGGACGACTCCAAAGATTGCTGCTGCCGCGAACGGATGACGATGAAGCCGCCGCAGGGCGTTGATGCCGAGAAATGTAATCAATTTCCTGAAAACAAATATCATATAGATTTGTGGAGAAATCTGAAAATAATATTTAATAAAATATGTTGATTGAGATAAATAATCGTGACTTAGCTTGTTGATTTTGGACAGCAAGCGTCGGATCATACAAACCGTATAGGCATGTATGCATTCCATCTTCAAGATCCTTATTTCTTTCTATAACCACCTTGGAAAGAATCCTTTGTAGATCGGATAGCTCATGGTAGGTGGCTTGACGGGTCATGTAGATTTGTGAAGAAATCATATATACATATGTTGGTAGATGGTACGTAGCCTTTGTTTCTATTTTTGAGTGCACGCATGCGTATCTGTGTTTGCCTGGTTCGATGTAGGTGTCCTTCCTTATTTGGCTGATAGGAGACGACGTGACTTCATTGAGCTTCGGTCGCATGCATGACCCTGTAGATCTCCGGTGGCCTCCATGTCTTTTTCTCTGTGGTCGATCGTGTGCGCTTGCTGTACGCCATGGATCCGTCCGCCGTCGTCGTAGCAATTTATTGAAGATCTTCGTCGTGAGGAGCGAAGCTCGACTAGATGGCGCTGCCGCCGTAGATCGCGATGCCAACGGTGAGGATCTTGGCCGCTAGCTTGCGTGAAGTTGCTTGCATGGTGATGTAGATCCAAATGTGTATGCGGTTGTATATTCCCCCAATCGCTTCAATTAGTCTGTATAGTACTTCAGCGTCTTTCGTAGAAAATACTGTCCCACATAGCTTTATCGCCGCCGTCTTTCCAGACTGCTGGGTAGTTGTCGTGATCCGATCAGAAATCGTGAGCAACAACAAGATGCGAATAGATTTTTCCCAACGAAAATTATGCAGGCATACGGATATATCTGGAAGTATTCATATGACAATATTTAATTATGAAGCGATTTGACTTAGCTTCTTGACTGATCGATGATATGTGTAGATTGGATCCAAGTCGGCAGCTGCACTTGACATGCGCGTCGTCGAACACGGGGCTGCCTCGGGGAGACGACGACGAAAGCCAAGGGGCGTCCGCCACCCGAAGTTCTGAAGCCGTTCTGAAGCTGGTTCGTGACGGGGTTGCCGTGGATGATGTGGCATAAAGAAAAATTTCATCTGGTCCGCCGCCGCCGGACGCCGGTGATGAAAATTCGGATCTGGTACGCCGCCGCCAAATGCCGTTCTCGTGGTCGACGAGAAAGAAATCTCCATCTTGCTCGCCATGGGATCATGAAGCACACCCCCTACCTGGCGCGCCAACTATCGACGGAATACCGACGATAGTCTACCGAGGGATATGACCAAGGTAGTAGATGATCGGTGAAGGTGCGCCTGAGACGAGCAAGAGTTGTGCAGTTAGCGCGAGACACGAGATTTATACAGGTTCGGGCCACCGCGAGGCGTAATACCCTACGTCCTGTGTGTTGCTGTCTTGTATTATTAAGAGTTGAGTTGATTAAATCTATCCCTGCCCCTCCTTATATAGTCTGAAGGAATAAGGTTACAAGTAAACTATCCAAGTTGGTACAATAACCGTGCGGTGCAATGCCTTGCGCCGCACGCTTTTGTCTTCTGGGCCGGGCCAGCTTTAATGGTGCGGCTCATGTCTTGACTTGTGGTACCGGGGGTTTATATCCCCACAGTGCCTCCCTGTTCTAGCTCCCCGATAGCGATATGAAGGTCGGGGTCCACTGATGCATCCCTCTTGGCTTCTTCGGAAGTCAGAACTTTGACCTTTTCCTTTGGGAATACCACCTACACCATATTCTGCTCCTTCGGGAAAGGATTGTCTTCTATGCTCATCTTCTTGGGATTCTCGAACTTCAGGTCCCTTCTCTGTATAGCCCTCTAAATGAGCTGTCTGAAGACACTGCAATTGTTGGTATGGTGAGAGTCCCTCGCATGGAATTTGCAGCAGGTCTTCCCCTTCAATGTTTTAGCGTTCAGAATTGCATGCTTTGCCGGAAGCTTGATCTGACCGTTCTCGAGTAGGTAGTCAAACAACTGATCGAGCTTCTAGACATCAAAGTCATATTTCTCTTCAGCGCACCAAGACTTGGGGATAGTCATTGGCTTCTTGCCCCACTTCAGCTCGACTGCAGCGATATCCTCATTAGTCTTTTCTGACTCATCAGAGTAATCGTTGCTGATGAAGGCGCTGCCTTTGAATCGACTCTCTTTACGATGGCTTTGCAGCTGTGCCTCCATCATGGCTACCTTCTGAGAAAGCTGGCTCAGGTTGTCAAACTCCATACCTGCCAACCTCTCCTTGACCGCTGATGGAAGTCCCACAATAGCAAACTACGTCAGATGGCTGTCAGATAACTCCAGTGAGTAGCAAAGGTTCCTGACTTCGCTGAACCTTTTGATGAACTCGACGCCTGACTCATTTGGCTTGTGTCTCATAGCAGCCAAGTCAGCGATGGTCCTCTCTTCGTTCCCAGCATGGAAGTAGGCGTGGAGCTTCTTCTCCAAATCTGGCCAGTTGCTGACCGAATTGGGTGCCAGCGACGTGAACCAAGTGAAAGCCGTCCCGGTCAATGAGAGCGAGAAGAAACAGACCCTGTGGGCATCTTTGACCGAGGCCTCGCCTAACTGGGTGAGGTACCGGCTGATATGCTCTAGTGTGGTGGTGCTATCCTGCCCACTGAACTTGGAGAAGTCTGGGATCCGATAGCGTGATGGCAAGGCCACCAGATCATACCAATCTTGATAGGGATGCTTGTAGGTGACTGCCATCCCCTTGGGCTTCAGACCAAACTGCTCTTTGAGCACATTAGTCATCTTCTGCAGCAGATCATCATTATGTCCTAGGAGCTGATGGTTGACACAAGGATTGTAGCCTGAAGCCCCCTGGTAGCCCGGGTTCTGGCGCATTCCCCAGTAGCTGGGGTCAGAGTAGTAATGGTAACCAGCTGCCCCTGGAATGCCCAGGCACACTCTGCTCGAGCACATTGGAGTCGGTGCTCTTGCCCAGCTTCTGGTAATACGGAGATATTTTTGCAGCCGATGGGACTGCACTTGTAGTGGCAAAGGCCTTGTTGGTCCCTTCGGCTATTGCGGCTGGGTTGATGCTTCTGCTGCTTCTGATGATCCTGCCGGTGGCACAATGGTGTAGACATACCCATTCGTCATGTACTACCCGAACAGTATCTTCATGTGCTCGACGAAGTTTTGCAGGAAGCACTGATGGTTGCTGGCCACTGCATCTCTGGTGGCCGTGTAGATTACCCCCTTAAAATACTAGGGCTCCTCCGCCTCTGACATGTTGGACTACCCGTGCAGAAGGTATCGGGGGAACGGTGTCTTCTGGCACACGTTCTTGTCATGATTTTTGGAGAAGCACCCGAGGCAGGCCTCGCAAAACTCAGAGAGGTATCTCTCCAATAGCTGAGCCAACTCCAGAGGCAACTCGTCCATGGTAACATGGAGAACACTGTCATTGTCGAAGGCCATGATTCAGCGAAGCATGTCCCACTGAGCATGCCAAAAGTGTGTTTGCGCAAAATCTGGTCCGCGCTCATCACACCAGCGAAGCCAGAACGGTCTTGTGGAGCACAGAGCGAACAGACCTAGCTAGCTTCGACAATCAGTGTTGATGGCCACCGATGATTCCAAGGGTGCTAGACCATTTGACCTGCAATTGATAAGGGAGAAAAAGAGGCGATCAGTAAAACAATGTGGAACCACTGGTGTGATAGAGCCGTACAATTTATAAGAGCACAAGTACATCGATAGCCGTCGAAATAGCCAATCAACCACACTTGAGCCAATACAAACCCGGTAGTCCGTGAAATCTCGAAGGATTTCAAACCAAATGGTACCACAACTAAGATCCTACATGATTCAACATCACATGCCATATTAAATAGATTCACAAACGGAATTCGCATAGGAAGTTCTCACAACACAGTTGTTCGGAATTGCGGAAGCAAAGTAGTTTTTAAACTAAGATACACACACCTATTAAATACAGTGCCAACCTTGGATCATCTAATAGCAAGAGGGCTAGAGTATGGATAGTAGCTGCCCAAGCTTCAGTCATCATTCACGGTAGGTGTACAGAACCGCCCAAATCACCGGGCCCACATGCACCATCATCGTCCCTAAGGACCTCCGTTTACGGTGCACGAGTTCCCTGCAACCTAGGTGGCCTGCCGGGTTTCCTCGTTAACCCTTATTTCCCCGAGGATCTCATTGTAAAGACCTTGCAAGTATTACAATAATTTACAAAAATAATATGAATCAGAGTAAAGAGTGTGAAAGTATTACATAGCCATAGATTTAAAAATATAAGTTACATTATCCCGAACCAGAGTTTCGTAGTGGAGTAGCTGCATACAACTAGGCACCCTGCCCGAGGGTTATATCATACACACAACTGCATCCATGCATGATCCGTTGACCGGCACGGTCCCACGTGGAACTGTACACTGAATTCACCTGCAACAGGGGTTAACAAACACTGAGTACATGGGGTACTCCGCAAGACTTACCCAACTAAAGAAAAAGATGAGACTCAGGAATGCTGGCTGAGGGGAGTCAACGTAAAGCTTTAGCAAGAGTCAAAGTATTTTGCAGAAAAGCAATACTAGTCCTATTTGCAGTATTTTACTCAAAATTGTTATAATCAATACCAATAGTTCTCAGTTCTTTCACATATATATTTCAATTCCAATTACTTATTCACTCTCAAAAACATCATAGTTCCGAACCACTCTTCGCTGAATGGTCGGAGGATCAAGTCTCCATAACCGAGGAGCAACGACGATTCGAATCGATTAGTACCCAACTGGGGATCCCTAACCACACTGCATATGTAGCACTTAAGCTTGCATATACCAACCACGTCTAACACGGCTTTTCCATCCCTGAACCAGTCCTGCGCCACCCGAGAGTACAGTACACCACCAATCTGGGACTCTAACCCACGAGGGTACATGCTACTCTCGCCATCTCTCCACTCCCAGTGCGTGGTCGTCGGTTCAAGCAATGGAGCGACCGGAGATAGGGATTCCCAGAGTATGTGGCTAGTTGCAAAGTCTCAATCCAACAGGCCTATAACGAATGGTCCCTACTTTTTTTTCCATTGGCGACAATGCATTGGGACTCTAACCCAAGTACAAGTGTCCCTTCGGTTTTCAAATCCCATTTCCGTCGGTGACAATTGTTGGGATTCTAACCCAAGCTATGATCACCGAGCAGGAAAACTCTTCCCGTCGATGACAGTGTACTAATCAGATGCACCGCCACCGAACGAGAATAATACCATTACCCTTTTCATGAATTTATCAATAATATATCACCATAGCTCAAAATAGCATTTTATGCAAAACTAATTTATATAAGCAGGGCTAAGCATTTTCAAATATTTAACAAAATTGGTTTATGGATATTTCAGTGGTCAAGGTTGGTAATGCATCAATTTGTTTATCAATCAACTCCTATCAACCTAATGCAATATTTTAACTCAAGGAGATACAATTTGTAAATAACAAGGAAGGGTTTAAATGCACCGGGGCTGGCCTGTTGCTTGGAGTCCATAGACTCTGAAGTTAATCTCCGAGAAAGATCCACGTCCACCGAATGAATACCTTACTCAGTATTGTCTTCGGAGGATAATTATCGCGCGTTCACTACGCGAAAAAATAATAAAATGCTTAACACGACGGTATGTATGCCATGATTCATGGGATGCACTAAATTGCGAAAAAGTAAATCTTAAATTTTATTAAGAAAGTTGAGTACAACTTTCCTTCACGATAGAATTATAATCAAAACTTCACTAAGTGTAACACCTCTGATGTTACGAGTAATTAAAAACCTGCCATGTCATCATCATTGCATTTAAATCATCCTGCATAAACTCATTTTTACTATGTATTAATAAAAATAATTTTTATTTCAACATGTGACTATGCATAAGTGCTTGAGAGTGATTTATTATGTAAATGTTTGTGTTTATATGCAATTATCTAAACTAAATTGGGAAATAAAAAGAAAATCAATTATGAACCCTAAAGCGAACCTAAAACCCTAAATCAAAAACTAAACATAATTAGGGGTTGGGCCATAAAGAAAATTTGTAAATCTTTAAGAGTTGAGCAACTGTTATTTTGGAAAAAAAATTGAAGTTATTATAAAGAACTTCAAATAAAACCCTAATAAATGTTTTAAAGTTTAAACTTGAAATACAAATTTAAAAACTAAAGTGAATCTGATGGTGATACTATAATGAAAGTTGTAGATCTTTTAAAATGGAACAACTTCTATTTTTGTAGATTTTGAAGTTATATTATAGAAATTCAAAATAAACTCAAATTACTATGTTGAAATTCAAATTTGAAACTTCAATTTCAAAAATATTAAGAATCTGATCAAACTTCCTTAATAACAGTTGTAGAGCTCACTGAGTAGAACAACTTCTATTTTGACCATTTTTTTGAGTTGTTGAGAAAATTTAAAAGTAATTTTAAAAATACAGTTTGAAATTCTAAAACCCTATTTACCCCCTTTTCTGTAGTTTCAAAATTCAGCCGAATTTTGAACTTGGTCCAAAAAGAAAAAATGTTCTACATGAAATTTGGCACAACTTTTGTTTTGGTCGTTTTCACTGAATCGAACCAGAGGATCAACATTTGAACTGAATAGGGTTTGACCTATAGCTGGTAGCACTGTAGCTAGGGGGTCCCCCTGTTCATCTTCCCCGTACGCGCGCGTGCCGCGGCCGGCGCCGGGGTCGTCCGGCCGGCCAGGGGGCCCCAGACTCGCTTGAGCTTATCCCATCCCTTACCCGGCCTATAAACCACCACAGCACCGCCCTCTTCTATTTCTTTCCACCCGCGGCCACACTCGAGCTCGTCGGTATCCGGCGAAATACGCCGTGCTCCTTTCACCTTCACCATCTCCATCATGCAGTTAGTTAGCCCACTTCCTTGCACATCTAGTGCTGCCCTTGGTTCGGCTTGGAGTGCTATGTTGGACCGGAAACGCGTGTGGTTGCCCTCAGTATCCGCCGGAGCTCCGCCGCCGGTCTACGTGGTGTGGCCTGCTTGCTCCGGTCGTGTTCTCTTCGTTCCATCTCTTGTTCTGTGTTCCTGGGGAAATGGTTGTTGGCATTTCTTAATGTCGTTACAAAAGATAGACTAAAAGTCCATCCCCGGCAACGGCGCTAGAAATGCTTGTTGGCATTCCCAACCACCATTACTTCAGAAAGGTAATCCTTGGACCATAGTGGCGCCGGCCTAGGTAATGCAGTCTGCTAATAGCAGTTAGAAGTGACGGATTGGCCTTTCTAACCGTCATTACTTACGATATGCAAAACTGTTGCACGGCACCGTGGGGTGCACAAGAATTACAATCCTTAAGTAATGGTACTTAGGTACGCCAATCGATAGCTCAGTAAGCAATAAGACTACTCTGCAAGCGCACAGAACTATCATTGTAGCATTTCAACCCGTGAGTATTCAAGGGTGTCGTATTTATAATTTCCCGTAGGAGGACATGATGAATTCCATCTAGCTTTTGGTATAAACATGATCACTTATTGGATGCATAGGTAGGCATAGCATAGGCAGGGGTTAAAACATGTTTATAAGATAGTGGACACACATATCGGAGCAACCTCAAGGATAAAATACAAAATAAAGAATAAAGAATAACTGCGAGAGCAGGCATTGGTCATATACAGCTATGCAACGAATAGTAATTACATCGAATTAATAAGACTAGGATCAGGACTAAGTCTTGGATGATAGGGAGATCCCCGCTGCTGGTTTGCCAGCCGATAGAGACTTTACGAACTCCTACTCAATACCCGAACGTTGGGGAATGCTAGGGATGGACAGGGCTGTCACCACCTGCCCACCTACCCCTCTGCCCGTGGGGTCCCGACATATCCGCTGATTCCCGCATACCCGCGCACCACGCCCGTGTAATTGGAAACAACTCCTAGCCCCCCGGGACCCCAACCCTTCGGATTGACAGGCTCGGCTAGGCATGACAGCACAACGAACTATTATCCCATCCTTAGTTCTTCCTCTATTCATACTAATTTGACGAACGATGAAGAACTTTGATGAACATATCAAGAACATAACACATATACTATGGACTAGTTTACATGTTATGATCACAATATGGACAAGACTATACTCTAATTCAGATGCATTGCTACATAAATAAGATAAGAGCTTGCTCATAGAGGAGAACCAATGTGTATTCATACCAAGATGTTCTTGATTCCTCCAAGGAGACAAGCTCTCCTTGATAGCTTTGCCTTGCTCTACTACTACTAAACTAGAGAACAAGTAAGAAATGTGAGGTGTAGTGCTCCAAATATTGGTGTGTGTGTTTTGGAGGGGGTGAATCACATCTATTTATAGTTCATGAAGGGCGGTTTGGGTGTTCTAAGTATGGTAGGAGGTGAAACCGCCTTCAGGGAACCACCTTGAGCATGAGGCTGAAAACTGGGCCCGGGAAGTGCCATTTGGGGGCGGCCACCCCCGGGGGCGGTCGGTCCCTGGGAGGTGGCAACTGGCCACCGCCTTCGGGTGGTCGGATGCTTCCTGGGCCTGGGCCTCCCCTGCGGTTACGGATGGATCCCGTTTGATGCTTTGATGGGCTTTTCTCTTTTATTTTTGATTTGCGCCTTTTCTGAATGCGTTTCCTGGAAGTGCGCTTTCCTTGATATTTTGATGCATTTCCACGTGCTATCTCTGTAAGTTAGGTGCATAACAAAACTCGTGGAAAGGTTAGATAAAGCCCTATTCTCTATTTGTTTTAGTATTGAAATGATGTTATATTTATGTTGCTAAGGACCGCCAACAACTCCCCCACACTTGGTCCTTTACTCGTCCTTGAGTAAAGTGCTATGGACCAAATGGGTTCATCTTCCTTGTCTAAAGAATCTGCATATTGGATATTCCAAGCTTCACCTGGATTCATGAACTTCAAAGTGTCTACCAATTCACCTTGAGTAATTGAAAAATGGAATAGCTTGGAATCAAATCTTCTTACTCTTGTCCTTCCGTAGATGCTTGGGTTTTTGCAAGATTTATAAAGATAGCTTATGTTCCTTGAATGATTCTCTCAAGTCACTCATTTTTTGTAAGTGGTTCCTCACCAAGGCATGAAAAGGTGATGCCTTCACTTTGATCATCCTACCTCTAAGAAGGCTTATTTGGAGTTTTAGGTAGGAATGAGAAATAATGAGGCACACTTACCCTGCATATGTTGTCAAGTCAAACCCTAGACCATACCAGAAGGAGTGCGCCATACTCCTAGATCAGAATGTGCATGTGTGTGGAAATTATGAAGGTGAAAAACTAATTCTAAATCTTTTTGGTACTCCATGCATCATGATTCTCCTTGGATAAAACTTTAAGAAGATATGGGCTATAGGATCTTTATATATATATATTTTTTTGAACGGGTATTTAAACCTTTTCTTTCCCGTTATTTTCTTATGCCCCTTGGCATGATCTCTTTTTTTATATCATAGCCTCATATCTTTTATTGGCATATAAAAAACTTAAGGAGATATTACGATGGTAGATGAATGGAGTAAAATTTTGTAGAAGGAATGCACGGGTCTCAGGATGAGAACTGACACCTTTTTTCTTTTATTTGGTGGATGGATGAAGTGCATGTTTTGCGCAACTCTCAGGGTGAGAATTGGCTTTGTTTGGTGGGTGCAAGTGAAATCTGATCTTGGGAATATGAAACATCTCTCAACAGTGGTCAGGAATTTGACCAAACTCAACACAGAATAAGCGGCATATGTAGAAGGTTTCATCAAATAGAATCATATATGGCCTTGGTAGGTATTTGTCAATCATTCAAGGAGCATGCTATTGAATTTTTGTTTTTGTAAGATAAATCCCAAGTACTTTTGCAAGAACGAGCAAGTATCATGTCATCCTACTATATCTCATCTGTCAATTACTTAGATCGAAATGGGGTCCCTAAACAGTGTTCATAAATCTGTAGGAATTTTAGGAGGGAATAAAAAGTATGCAAACATTTTGAATGTAGGAAGACATGTTTGATGGAGTATGTAGGAAACATCATTTTAAATTTTATCTTAAAAACTTTTTAGGATGAGAAGGGGGGAAGTTGCACAAACTGAATTTTGATTTTTTTTTATTGTGCGATTGTCTTGGAGAGTCCTCCCCCAAACTTGTTTTCTTTCCTGTCTTGGTTAGTCACCATATATATATATGGCGAAAACAAGTGCTCAACATAAAAAGATAAAAATTTTATTTCATTGATAAACTCAAATAGGCACATTTACATTGATAATAAAATTTAAAAGATCATGAAGGTAAAAATGTGTAACTGATTATTCGTGCAGTAGGTGCAGCCTAAAGATACTCAAGATGATGCTCAACACCTAGGGTTTTAGCGACTTTCCTTAGCTTAGAATTGAACTTGAAGCGGAAGCTATTGATGTCGTCGCTAAGGTTTTTAATCTCTGTATTCTTGGTTTCTAAGTCTTCTTCTAAAGCCCTTAGAAGAGTACGCAAGCTAGTATGTTTAGCTCTAAGGTCAGCGAGGATCTTAGAGTCGTCTTCATCTTCACTGCTTTCGTACTGCCCTGCATGACGTTTGATGGGAGGCCGAGGTAGGTGCCTCCTAATTCTAAGAAGGGTGCTAGGTAATTTTGCTTCCTTGGCCGAAAATGCGGGCTTGCTAGCTGACTTATCTTCAACGCGCTTGCTAGGCCTACTACCGCTAGGTGTTTTCTCTTGAGGCCTAGAGTGCTGGTAGGCTGAGCAGCAGCGGTTTTCTTCTTGGCGCCACCTTCGGGTGCATGAGAGCGTGCTGGCAAGATCGATAGAGGCTTTTCCTTCACAACACGGGCTTCTTCCCTTGCTAAAGAACTCTCTTGATAGAGTGCTATGTCTAGGTTTGCTATGGCCTTTGGAGCGTTGATCAGCAAGAGAGCATAGCTAGACATGGTTGACACTAAAAGATGAGAGAGCTAAGCAAGCTTTGCTAGAGGGAGAAGAACAAGGTTGGTGTAAGGAAAAAGAGAGACCTTTAGAGGTTTAAATAGTCGCTATCGAGGTCTTTGGCAAGGAAACAACTTGATCGTAACCAGGTACGTGATGCTGAGGTGATCAAAGTGAGGTACGAAAAAGATTGGCACGGATTGGCCTGGACAGGGAGGCGGCCGGTCCTGGGGGCGGTCGGTCCCCTGGGCCCGCCTGCCAGCCTCTGTCTTTTGGCCACGTCTTAAGCTGACTGTGTAGATTATTATCCCAGTTACGATCAGGCTTGATGCAAAGAAGATTAGTGTGATCATGTGTATGATATAAAGATGGATTTGATTGAAATTTGTGAAATTTTGTTTAAGATCACACTATCATGCATTTATGAAGGAATATCCCTATGATCTCAAAGATTCATGTTTAAACATAGGGTTATTTTAGTCAAAACATAAATGCAACATTATCATCAAGCATACATATATTTAATTTGAAATATTATTTTATATATATTTTTTTATTATTATTATTAATTTTATTTTATTAGAGGAATCAATTAAGCATTTATTGAAAAGAAATTTTGAAATATTTAAAGTAAAAATTACTGATAACTTACCGATTTACCTTCAGCAAGGGCTCAGCTTTTTAAGTCCGTTGAGTAGGACTTTTCTCCCTCCATTGTCTGCTTGATGATGGTGCATTCGTCTTGGGAGAGGTAGACGGCTGCGCTTGCTTGGGCATCCATACTTTGCGAGTAGTTTTGAGCGGTGTGGTAGTATTTTCAATTTTTACCTTGGGTTTCCACACCGTCTTCTTTGGTGAAGGCTTGGGGATTTCTTCCCTCTTTTTAGGAGCCATTTTGTTTTTCTGTTCCTTTATATTTTGTTTGGGAGCCGCCTTTTCTTTTGGATCCGTCTTTTTCTTCGATTCTTTTGAGATTTTTGATATATTTTTCAAAAGCTGAGGCTGAATCTCTACCTCCTTAATGCCTTGGGGATTCGTCCCATATCGAATGCGTATCATGTTGCATTCTTCTCGATGGCGAGGCCTAAACTCGAACTTCTCTTCTTGTCCATTGATATTGAAGCGGATTTCTCCAGCTCCAACATCAATTTGTGCTCCTGCCGTGCTCAAGAATGGCCTTCCGAGGATGAGTGGTGTTTCTTGGGTGAGTTCCATGTTGAGCACCACAAAATCCACAGGAGCATAATACCCTCTAATTTTTACGGGGATGTCTTGTGCAATCCCTGCTGGGTACCGAATTGAGGCGTCGGCCAACTGAAGTGTCATGTTGGTAGGCTCTAAGTTGGTGAAATTCAGTCTATCAAAGACTGATTTTGGCATTACGCTCACACTCGCCCCAAGATCGCATAAGGCATGGTCAAATTGCTGGGTGCCTATAGAGCATGTGATTGTGGGGCACCCAGGGTCTTGTTTCTTCTCAGGTAGATGATTGAGTATAGCTGCGCTACACTCTTCCGTCAGCTTGACAATTTCTGAGGACGGTAATGGTTGCTTGTTGTTGATGATATCTTTGATGAACTTAGCATATGATGGTACGTGCAAGACATCCATCAGCGGAACGCTGACGTGTGTCTTCTCGACCATCTCCTCGAATCGGAGAAATTGTTCATCTCCGGCCTTCTTCTTTCTTCTCATCCTTGTGGGAAAAGGCAACGTCGTGGTGTCCCCATAGCCCTCCGGTGTCGGCTTTTCTTCCATCGATTCTTCACGTGGTTGTGCCGAGTCAACCGGTACTTCCTCTTGCTGTCTTGGTGTTTTGCCTATTCTTTGGTTAGGATGTGGAGGATCACGAGTGGTCTTACCCCCCCTCGTGGTCACCGAATTTATATTCTCAACAGAACTAGAAATTTGAATGGCAAATTTTGCAGCAGAGGCAAGTTGGGCGATTTGAATTTCAATTCTTTTATTAAAATTTACTTGATTTTTAACATATGAGGACAGGCTATCAAGCTTAGTATTTATAGTTTCAAACATTTTATCATTTCGAGAAAGCTTGTTTGTAAGATTTTCATTTATTTTAGCTTGTCCTATAATAAGATCTTTTAATGAAGGTTGGGAGGAATTGAAATTTGAATTAAAATTGGAAGAATTACCTTGTGGGCGATTCTGGTTGTTCCACCCATTACCTGTTTGTTGATGTTGGCGAAACCCGTTGTTAACATAGGAAGCTTCTTCATGGGCTTTGGGACAGTTGTTCCCCGAATGACCAACATCTCCACAAATCTCACACGTCATGTGTGAGTCCATGGCCTGGACAGTGCCGGTGGTAGGATCGGTGGCATGTCCTTCAAGTTTCTTCATTATTAATTCTATTTTTGCGGCAAGCAGATCCGTCTCCTTCACGGTGTGCATGCCTTTTTGTGTTTTGCTTCCTTCTCCCTAGCTTTGATTGGCCACCATCTTCTCGATTAACGCCGTAGCATTCTCGATGGGGAGGGAGAGGAATGCGCCTCCAGCAGCGGCATCTATGTGCCCCTTAGACATGGCCGTGAGACCTTCATAGAAATGTTGGAGCACAAGCCAGTCTTCCATCCCGTGGTGGGGGCAGGCCTGGATGTATTCTTGAAGCCTATCCCAAGCCTTGGGAATGGACTCGAGTGTAGTTTGCTGGAAGTTTGATATTTTTCCCCGCAAAGCATTTGTTTTGCTCATGGGGAAGAATTTAGCGAGGAACGCCGTGGAACATTTGTCCCACGTGTTGACTGCTTCCTTGCTTTGATAAAACCATTGCTTTGCCTTCCCCGAAAGGGAGAAGGGAAACAACCGGAGTTTGATGGTGTCCTGTGCGACATCTTTGATGATGATGGTCTCGCACAGCTCAAGCAAGTTTTGCAGGTGCGCGTTTGCGTCCTCACTTGGCAAACCACTAAACTGGTTTGCCTGCACCATCGTGAGTAGGCCAGTGCGGAGTTCAAAGTTTCCATTCCCGATATTGGCAGCGGGCCCAACAGGCACGTTGGCAATAGCGGGGGTGGAATACTCGTGAAGTGACTTGGCCATGGTGTTAGTAGCGGATGATGCGGAAATGACCGGTTCGTTTGCCGGCTGGGTAGCAGAAGAAGAGATGGTACGAGGCCTTCTCTTCCTTAGGAGTGCCTCTGGATTTTTAACTGAAGTTTTCCGGCAGATTGAAACCGCTCATACACAATCCTGTTTTCATTCCAATAAAAAGAGGAAGAAAACAGCAAAGTTAGCCTGCATAAGCTATGGCTACCGATGCTTATTTTGTAATCAAAGTTTATGCCAAAGCTAGATGTTTATATTTTCTTTTTGCCCTCCCCGGCAACGGCGCCAGAAATGCTTGTTGGTATTTCTTAACGTCATTACAAAAGATAGACTAAAAGTCCATCCCCGGCAACGGTGCCAGAAATGCTTGTTGGCATTCCCAACCACCATTACTTCAGAAAGGTAATCCTTGGACCTTAGTGGCGCCGGCCCAGATAATGCAGTCTGGTAATAGCAGTTAGAAGTGCCGGATTGGCCTTCCTAACCGTCATTACTTACGATATGCAAAACTGTGGCACGGCGCCGTGGGATGCACAAGAATTACAATTCTTAAGTAATGGTACTTCGGTACGCCAATCGATAGCTCAGTAAGGAATAAGACTACTCTGCAAGCACACAGAACTATCATTGTAGCATTTCAACCCATGAGTATTCAAGGGTGTCGTATTTATAATTTCCCGTAGGAGGGCATGATGAATTCCATCTAGCTTTTGGTATAAACATGATCACTTATTGGATGCATAGGTAGGCACAGCATAGGCAGGGGTTAAAACATGTTTATAAGATAGGGACACACATATCGGAGCAACCTCAAGGATAAAATACAAAATAAAGAATAAGGAATAACTGCGAGAGCAGGCATTGGTCATATACAGCTATGCAACGAATAGTAATTACATCGAATTAATAAGACTAGGATCAGGACTAAGTCTGGGATGATAGGGAGATCCCCGCTGCTAGTTTGCTAGCCGATAGAGACTTTACGAACTCCTACTCAATACCCGAACATTGGGGAATGCTAGGGATGGACAGGGCTGTCACCACCTGCCCACCTACCCCTCTGCCCGTGGAGTACCGACATATCCGCTGATTCCCGCATACCCGCGCACGACGCCCGTGTAATTGGAAACAACTCCTGGCCCCCTGGGACCCCAACCCTTCGGATTGACAGGCTCGGCTAGGAGCAACCATGACAGCACAATGAACTATTATCCCATTCTTAGTTCTTCCTCTATTCATACTAATTTGATGAACGATGAAGAACTTTGATGAACATATCAAGAACATAACACATAGACTATGGACTAGTTTACATGTTATGATCACAATATGGACAAGACTATACTCTAATTCAGATGCATTGCTATATATATAAGATAAGATCTTGCTCATAGAGGAGAACCGATGTGTATTCATACCAAGATGTTCTTGATTCCTCCAAGGAGACAAGCTCTCCTTGATAGCTTTGCCTTGCTCTACTACTACTACTAAACTAGAGAACAAGTAAGAAATGTGATGTATAGTGCTCCAAATATTGGTGTGTGTTTTGGAGGGGGTGAAGCACATCTATTTATAGTTGATCAAGGGCGGTTTGGGCGTTCTAAGTATGGTAGGAGGTGAAACCGCCTTCAGTGAACCGCCTTGAGCATGGGGCCGAAAACTAGGCCCGGGAAGTGCCATCTGGGGGGCAGCCGCCCCCGGGGACGGTCGGTCCTTGGGAGGTGGCAACTGGCCACCGCCTTCGGGTGGTCGGTTGCTTCCTGGGCCTGGGCCTCCCCCGCAGTTACGGATGGATCCCGTTTGATGCTTTGATGGGCTTTTCTCCTTTATTCTTGATTTGCGCCTTTTCTGAATGCGTTTCCTGGAAGTGCGCTTTCCCTGATATTTTGATGCATTTCCACATGCTATCTCTGTAAGTTAGGTGCATAACAAAACTCGTGAAAAGGTTAGATAAAGCCCTATTCTCTATTTGTTTTAGTATTAAAATGATGTTATATTTATGTTGCTAAGGACCGCCAAGAATGGTGAGGCTCATGAATGTCTTGGTTTGGTCGTTACCGCTCTAGGTTCGCGGGAACGAAGGTCTCGTCATCGGTGCTCGCGGCTGTGCTCTCCGCCGGCGTCGAACCCTCGTCTCTGTGCTTTCTCCGACTCCATTTGAGCGAGCAACGTCTTCGTGGTGAGCCCCTGTGTCTCCCTAACCTTTTTCCTAGGTCGCTACCGCACCTAACCGGCCGCCACGTCGTCACCGAGCCGCGATGTCCGCCATGGGTGAGTAGAGCTCGTCGGAGGCATTTAGGTTTAGGGTTTGGGGGTCTGCTATGTCCGTAGGGGCTAGGGAATCAGTCTGGTGCTGGCGGTGTTGTCGCTAGGGCCGCCGGCAGCGAGGTTCGCGGCGGTCGTCGCGCGGGTGAGAGAGAGAGCCGGCGGGAGGAGGAAGAAGGTCCTGACAGGGGTGGCCCGCCTGTCAGTGACCCTGTGTGAGGGAGGGAGCGCGCGGGAGGAGCTGGGCCGGCCCACGGTTGTTGGACCATCTCATGCTAAGTGTAGTTTTCGTTTTTCCAGCGAATTAAAATGATCTTTTCTTTTATATTTTCAATTGAACAATGATCTGTTTTGCTAATTTCATGAGAATATTTCTGTGTAGCCATCAATTATGAGAATATTTTTGTAAGCTCTCTGTACTAGGTAGAATTTTATAAAAATATTAGATGTGATGTTTGAACAGTTTCTGCAGGGTGTAAAAATCATTATTTTAATTCATAAATGTAGCTTTTTCCATTTTTAATTAATTCTCTGTAATTCCAAAAATCATGAAAATTTATTTGGTACTATCTTAGGTCCAGAGCTAACTGTTGGTAAAGTTTGGGCTCCAATAGAAATAGTTTATTAAATTATTAGTTAATACTCTATAAATCGTTTAATAAAATAAATAGGACCTCTGGCCATTTTAGGTTTTGTGTGACTTTTGGAATGCGTGATGTCCCTGGGTCATTAACTTGAGATGATCTTTGGCACTTTAATTAGTTGTTTGAGTTCTTAATTAAATTGCTAATTAGAACATTAATAATTTATATTACTCACATATGATATTAGGGTTGGTGACTTGTTTAAGCAAAGGTGTAGTGGTGTTATAAGCAAAATTAACTCGGCCGTCTATGACTGTTAAAATGGTCAATGAATAAGTTATACAACCACCACCTTGTCTAACGAAGTTTGTTGTACAACTTTATCGTGAAGGAAAAATTGTACTCCACCTTCTAAATTAAGTTACTTTTGATTAATTTATAATTCAATGCACCTCTGCATCATGGCATACATATCATCATGTTAAGTGTTGCATTATTATTTCGTGTAGTAAATGCGCGGTGATTATTATCTGAAGCGTGTCCCGACTAAGGTCTTCACTCGGTGGACATGGATCCTTCTCGGTGATTGACTTCAGGGTTCTATCTACTTCAAGCAATAGGCAAGCCCCGGTGCATTTGCCCCTCCTTGCTATTTAAAATGGTTATCACTTGAGTTAATTTATTGCATTAGGTTAATAGGAGTTGATTGGTAACTAATTGATGCATTACCATCCTTGACTATTTATCAATACCTGAAAACCTGATTATTTCAAAGTATTGAAAAATGCTTAGTCATGCTTAACGGTTAGATTTGCAAAAATCCTATTTTCAACTGTGATGATACAAAGTAATTGAATCACTTTATGGAATTGGCTATGTCCTTGTTGGTTGGCAGTATTCGTAGCTAGTTCATTGTCATCAACGGGGATGGGTTTTCCCGTTTGGTTGGCCAACTGTTTGTGTTAGAGTACCAACTTTCGTCGCCATCGGGAAAAGGATGTGAAAACTAGTTAGTTATCAGTGTACTTGGGTTAGAGTCCCAATGCATGGTTTCTAACGGAAAAATATTAGGGACCATTCGTTGTCAGGCCTGCTGTGATCAAGACTTTGCAACTAGCCACATACTACGGGAAGCCTCTGACTCCAGTGGCTCTACTGCTGGAACCGACAACCACGCACTGGGAGTGGAGAGATGGCGAGAGTAGCGTGTACCCTCGTGGCCGGCGTGCCTGGAGACTAGAGGAGTACTATGCTCTCGGGTGGCGCAGGACTGGTTCCGGGGTATGAAAAGCCATGGTAGGCGGGGTTGGCATATGCAAGCTTAAGTGCTACATATGCAGTGTGGATAGGGATCCCCAGCTGGGTAATAATCGATTCGAATCGTCGTTGCTCCTCAGTTAAGGAGACTTGATCCTCACACCTACAGTGAATAGTGGTTCAGAACTATGATGTTTTTGAAATGAATAAATATATATTGAAAGGATGATGATGGATATTGGAAAGTACTTGAAATATGGTAATGATTAATAATATTATGTAAATAAAATATTAAAATAGGACTAGTAATGCTTTTTCGCAAAACCCTTGAACTCTTGCTAAAGCCTTACCTTGACTCCCCCCAGCTTGCATTCCTGAGTCTAATTTTACACCTTTTTGTCGGGTAAGTCTTGCGGAGTACCCTTACTCAGGGTTTGTTAACCCCCTGTTGCAGGTGAGTCGAGTGTACAGTCCTACGTGGGACCGTGCCAATTGAAGGATCGTGAATGGATGAAGATATGTATAACCATTGGGCAGGGTGTCTAGTTATGATGCTGCTCCACTACGAAGCTCTGGTTGGGATAATGTAATTTATATTTGTAATCTATGTTTATGTAATACTTCCGCACCTTGTACTCTGATTCAAATTATTTGTGTAAACTACTATAATACTGCAATGTTTACAATGAGATTCTCGGGAGTTTAGGGTTTCCTAGAGAACCCGGCAGGCCATCTAGGTCAGGGGGAAACTCATGCATACTGATCGTGGGTCCTTAGGGACGATGACGGTGCACATGGGCCCTATGATTAAGGTGGTTCTGTCACACTAAGCAAAGTGATGGTTGCCTAACTTATTTCTTGACCATTTTAACCGTCGTAGAAAGCCTAATTAGTATTTCATTAACTATATTAATCATTATTACATTTCTCCTCATCAAGTTAATCATGAAACCATTCAATAAGGTGCCAAGCATCATTTAGGTGTTTCTGATCCATGGTCCTCAGCCAATCCAAAATCACACACAAAACCCTAATTAGTTAACACTTTATAACATTTTAATGATTCGTTTAATTGAGGATAAATAACAAAACAAGGAAACTTCATCAAAATGAGCTACAGATTTTTGTAAAGGTAGCTCACTGGTCAAAACAGCTACTACACAAATTTCACAATTTTTGGATTAATATTTTGAGCTACAAAATTCTTGGAAATTCCATTTTCTAATTCAAATGCCTATTTTTATCATATACAGAAATTGCTTAAAATACAAGTTTCATATTTTTCTTAGATTTTGCACTATACAGGGAAGCTACACAACTTATTTCATAATTTTTGGAGCTACACAATTATTCCTACAAAATTCATAAATACTAACACTATTCACTTTCAGGAAAAATGAAAATCCCACTTGAAAACTGCCTACAGCACTGCTGGGCTGGCCCAATATGGCCCAAACCGGCCCAGGCCTGCCTGGCCGGCATCGGCTAGCCCTGGCCAGCTCGTGCCCTCGGTGGCCATAGCTGCCGGCCGGCCGAGTGGCCGGGAGCGGGCCACGAGGTTCCCCGTGACGGGACTGAGCTACTGGTGTACTTTATTTTATGAATCAACGACATGAGCAAGCACAACCGCGACGATGGCGGCCACGGTAGCTCGGCAACGGCGGCTCGCCGTCTTCCGGCGGGTATGGACCTCCCCGAGGGTAACCAACTACACTGTAATAACCCGGGTATTACGGCTAATTAATTATGCCATGTCATCATGTTTATTATTAAGCATCTGCATATGATTGTGCTTAGGGATTTTAGAGTGACTTATTTATGAATGTTATTGGTGTTGCAATTGAATCCCTAATTGGCAAGTAAAAATAAATCAAAAGAAAAATCTGAATTTAAGACCTAATCGGACCCTAAAACCCTAACTCAAAAAATACATAGAATCAAGAGATAGTGTCTCCACAAAAGTTGTAGATCTTTTAAAATGGAACAACTTTTATTTTTGGTGTTTTTGAAGTTCTTTAATAGAAATTTAAATTAAACCCTAATTACTACTTTGAAATTCAAATTTGAAATACTAATTTAAAAATTATTGAGTATCTGACTAAACTTCCTTCATAAAAGTTGTCAAGCTCAAAAAATAGAACAATTTCTATGTTTGAAGATTTTCATTTTGCTAGGAATAAATTGGAGAATTTAATTGAATTAGAAATAGGATTCAAATAATAGTTTTACCCCCTTTCAAATATTCTAAAAACTATTCAAAATTTGCAATTGGTCCCAAAACCAAAGTTGTGCAGCACAAGATTTTCTACAACTCTTACATTGATGATTTTTCCTGTTCCTATATAAAATGAGTAGTAATTTGAAGAAAATAGTGATTGGGGGAGAATTGATGTGCTACAGTGATCGCCACCTCACTCTGTTAACGCACAGAGGCGCGCGTCCGGCAGCGCGGCGCCGCCGCCGCCTGGGGGCTGCCGGCGGCCTGTCTCCGATGCTGTCGAGTCGTGGTGGGCCCCGGGGACTTGTCGCCCCCTTGTTCCCCTTCCCAAAGGTACTTAAGCCATCCACCGGCCGTTTTCTTCCCTTTCCTCCATTCGGTCGCCGCCCCGGTCATCTCCCCGTGCCCGACCAATTCATCACCACCGAGCCACCTCTACCCAATTCCACGCGCCCCCCGAGCTCGTCATACCTTTGCGCCCCCGTACAACCCATTGGAGCCGGTGACCGATCGCCGGAGTCTCGCGAACACCACCTTCTTCTCCATCACCGGTCGGAGCGCCGCCGCGTTCGGCTCGTCGTGGCCAGCTCTCTTGGGTAGGCTACCCTCCCATTTAATCTTGTGTTCTCGACTCCCCGTGCTCTTCTGGAGCTCACTATCTAGGCGGTTTGGTGAAAGGTGCACGGGAGTCGTCGGAACAGCGTTGTCGCCGTCGGAGTCCGTCGCTATCGCCTCGGTTTCCATCAACGCCTGTCTCTGGGCATCCTCGTTCTCCACCGGCTCGTGAACAGAACTCCGGTGAGCACCCTGACCACGTAGCACTCTCTGGTTTGACCTCTACCGCCCCCTTTTGCCCGGAGCGTGACCGCGCCGCCGTGCCGGTTGCCGCCGGTCCGCCATGGCCTCGGTGGGGAGCAGGCCGAGCCCTGCTCTGCCCTATTCTTTAGCTAGGAGGATACGGTAGGTGCTGGGGTGCATTTGGGTGTCCTCGGCATCGCCGGGAAATCGCCGGCGGCGAGCCGCCGCGGCTGGGGCCGTCGCGCGCGCACGCAGGCGTCTCCCCCGTGTGGGTGGGAGTCGACCGGGCCGTGCTCGGCCGTTGGGCCAGCCCAGGGGCGCGCGGGTGGGAGCGGGGAAGTGGCGCTGGGCGCTCGGCCGCTCGTGGGCCGAGCAGGCCGGTCCGGTTTCCCGGGTTTGATGATTTAGTTAAATTTTTCCAATATGAATAGTGCACTATTTTATGAATTATGTATGAATTACATTGCTGCACCAAAAATCATCAAAATAATTGTGTATGCTCTCTGAAGTATGTAGTATTTAATAAAAAGGCTATTTTTGACCTATGGGAATGTGATAACTATGAATCATGAGAAAGGAGAAAGGGACAGAGTCCGTTCGGGGATTGTGTACTTGGGTAGCAACCCCAATGGATCGTAACCGATGGAAAGGGGTTTTCCGTTCGTTGGTTGTGAATTTGGGTTAGAGTCCCAATGCTTGACCATTGGCGGGAAAGGGATTTGAAAACCGTTGGAACACTTGTATTTGGGTTAGAGTCCCAATGCAATGTCACCGGCGGAAAAAGAATTAGGGACCATTCATTGTAGGCCTCCTGTGATCGAGACTTTGCAACTAGTCACAGACTACGGAAGGCTCTGACTCCGGTGGCTCTACTAGTTGAACCGACAACCACGCACTGGGAGTAGAGAGATGGCGAGAGCAGCGTGTACCCTCGTGGCCGGCGTGCCTGGAGAGGAGAGGAGTACTGTGTTCTCGGGTGGCGCAGGACCGGTCCAGGGGTAGAAAAGCCGCGGTGGCCGGAGTTGGTATATGCAAGCTTAAGTGCTAGATATGTAGTGTGGATAGGTATCCCCAGCTGGGTACTAATCAATTCATATCGTCGTTGCTCCTCGGATATGGAGACTTGATCCTTTGACCTACAACTGAAAAGTGGTTCGAAAATAGGTGTTTTGAGAATGATTAAAGAATTGGAAAGTATGATGAAATATGATGATGAATTGGGAATATCGTATTATGACTAAAATAAAATTTGAGATAAAATATGGAGATAGGTTAATAAAGCTTTTTTGCAAAATGATTTGATTCTTGCTCAATCCTTACCTTGACTTCTCTCAACCTGCATTCCTGAGTCTCACTCTTTTTCTTAGTCGGGTAAGTCTTGCGGAGTACCCCAGTACTCAGGGTTTGTTAACCCCATGTTGTAGGGATATAGCAGTCGGAGGTTTGTCTCGTCCCCTGCTGTGTGACAGTGGTCTAGGAGGGAAGTGAGGAGGAGTAAGGTTGAACCCATAGGCAGGGTTCTTATCATTAAATATTTAATTATGTTGTATCGCCGTTCCACTGCTACTTGTTTTATTTATGGTCTGTAATAATTGCACCTTAATCTTATCTGGACAAATGGTTTGTAATCTAAGTACCTTATAATTTTTCCACGCTTTTACTCTGATATAATTTGTTATGAAATGTTGTAATTCTGTAATGGCTTCGCAATGGGATCCTGTCGGAGGAAATCGGGCGCTAATGTAGCCCGGCAGGACCTTCTAAATCATTTGAGACATGGGCCCGGCTGTCAGAGGTCATTAGTGACAATGACAGGTGCCTGTGGGCCATGTGATTTAGGTGGTTCTGTTACAGCTGGTATCCGAGCGTTTCATTGCTAAATCATTACGGTATTACCTTGCAAAACTTCAAAATGTTTTGGATCATAAACTTTAAATTGCTATTTTGGTCCAAATTGCTTACTCTTGTCTTAATCTGTATTATAGATATGGTAGTCAGTGGAATAGCACTATTACTAGCCCTATGTTAAAATTATTTATGCAATTATTTATTTTGCATTGATTTTAAAATTACGTAAGTACGATTCATGCATCATGATTGACTCACACGATAAATATCCGTTTTGAATTTCCTTCCAAATTCACTTTAAAACTCCAAAATTCTCTCAATAACTTGAAAATCTCCAAGAATAAAAGTTGTTATATTTGACAAGGCCTACAACTATTAGTAAATGAGTTTTGTCAGATTCTTCATAGTTTTTGAAATAACATTTCAAATTTAAATTCTAAAACACTCATCAGGGTTTAATTTGAAATCTCAATGCATAAGCTCAAAATCCCCAAACTTAAAAGTTGTTTAACTTGAAAAGCCTTACAACTTTTATTAAAGGAGTCTACCCAAATTCTTGATAATTTTTGAAAGGGCATTTAAATTTGAATAAACAAACACTAACTGGGGTTTAATTTAAATTTTCACTAGTAAACTTCAAAATCTCCTAAAATGAAAGTTGTCCCATTTTAAAAGATCTATAATTTTTATTAAATCACTTTCATCAGATTCCTTTTAGTTTTTGAAATTGGGTTTCAACTTTAAACTTAAAGCATAAATTAAGGTTTTATTTGAAATTATTTTTAACAACTTCAAAAATGCTCAAAATAGAAGTAGCTCAACTTTTAAAGATTTACACCTTTCAATTAAGGACCAACCCCTAGTTCCTTTCAGTTTTTAAAGTAGGGTTTTGGGTCCGATTAGGGTTTTTAATTGATTCCGGTTTGAATCTCTAATTTGATTTTATCCTATAAACACAAACAAACACTAATATCACCAATTCATTCTAAATTACCTATACACAACCACATGTGAAAATAAAAATTATTCTAACGATGAACAGTAATAATGAGTTTATGCGAGATGATTTGCATGCAATCACGATGACATGGCAGGTTTTAGTTACAGTAACACCAGGGGTGTTACAGTAGGGAAGAAGTCCTTGCAGAAATCTTAGCAAATATGCCATTTGCAATATGTTGTGATAAACCCTGAGTACTCAATTGTACTCCGCAAGACTTATCCGTCTTATCAAGTAAAAGACTCTCAAAGAATTTGAGTGGAGTTGGCTTGACTCATTTTCGCATAAAAGCCATTTTTAGTTTAATACCATGATTAGATTCTAGCAAGGACATTTAGTGATTGTTGTCCTTATCTCTAGCTTTGCACCTAACTAATTCAAGCACTTGATTATTTCTAAACAAATAATAATATAACCATAGCAATTTGGCATTTCTTCTCATAACCATATCATCTTCAAGTTCTTAATCTCTACATTGAAAGAAGATCAGTCTAGTTTCTCACTGTCCAGGAGAGATGACGATTCGAATCGATTGCAAACCAGCTAGCGTCAAATGCCAATCACAAACCCAGACATACCTGCGCGATGGTAGTCTTAGGTCACTTTTGGTACTAGTCGGGTTAAATATCGCGGGTTTGGTGGAAGGTACGCATACTGGGGGACTGACTAGTGGCCATGTCGCTCAGGAATCCACCTGCCCTTGGTCTCATCTAGCTCCTGAACATCCTCCACGATCTAGTATGCCAACTTAGCGCACCAACTCCCGGCCCGACTAGAGCTACTCGGCTTCACAGTCGGAACGACTTATCCGACCAGCTAAGTGATGGCGTCATTCAATCTCGACTGATGTCTAACAACAATGTGGTCCTATTCAGTTGGACGGGGAATAGATACGCAACCAAGACCTCCATGTCTTGTTGTTTCACTATCGTGACCGCCCAACCACAATTTCTTTTTCGATCTCACATGGTTATTACACGATAGCAAATATAGCCAATCGTGCCTCTCACTTTCTATTTTGGTGACCGATAATCACCATATCTACCGGTTCTAAGCGAGGCTAAGCAAGATAAATGATCCTGAACTTATTTAGGTGATGATTGAATAGTTGTCCAAGGAGATTAAGAATGCATCAACGGTTTCAAAGCAATTCCTATACTTAATGCAACATTCACTATACTCAAGTCAATTTATTGTAAAAAAATATAGGAAGTGGGAAATGCACCGGGGCTTGCCTTTCAGAAAGAGGAAGATTGATTATCAGAATACTCAGAACAGTTAGTGACGGGGTCAGCGTCCACGTCGTTCTTCTGCACTTCCGGAGGAACTCTCTCGTTCACTAGTCTGACCTTCAGTAAAATTAGTCCTCCCGGTGATCCTGTATGTATGCATGTAGATGCAATGAATGATTTGAATGCATAAATTGAATGATAGAATATCATAATCACCACCATGTACTAACAGGATGCAGGTGTATGTCTTCATGGAAATGAAACATATTTACAAGTGTAAATGGCATTCCAAAAAGATGCAATAATAAACACAAGTCAACAAGTTAAAGCTTGCTGCCCTATAAACTACAAATCTGAGTGTAACCAATCACTCTAACAGGTTATACACCCACTGATTGATCAAAGAATGATCAAGGTTGACCTTGCTTCACTTAATTAAGCACTCATTTGCTTAATTAATCCTATAGCTTATAACTAGACACATGACTTTGAATTTACAGAAAATTCTGGGAACATTCCAGTAGCTGGAACATCTCAGATGAGAGCTACTGTTAAATTTGCACAGCATTTGGACAGCTACAGAAGTCTGTACAAAAATAACAAGCTAGCAGGCTGAAATTAGTTGAAAAATACTTACGACAGTGAAAAGTACCAAACAACAAATTTATTATTTTTCTTATGTCTTTCATCACACAACAAGGTGACAGAAAAAATACTCATATGCATATCAACCATAATTATTTTATAATGAATTTCCTAAGAAAATAGCCACAACTTGGGCTTGAATAGCAACCCTAGATTAAAACAGAGAAAAGGCATTACTATCATTTTTCACAGATTTTACATGTCAGTAGAAAGCTAACAAAAGTGAAATCACAATTTTATCACACTTCTAGAATTAGTAATGGATTTCTAATGATCCCTGCAGAAATAGAAATAATTTTCCGCACCAAATAAATTACTCTTAACAGCTAGGGTTTATATCTTTCCTAGATTACTATTTTCAACAGGAAGCTAACAAAATTGGTTTCACTCCATTTGGACGTGCCTAGCTCAGGCTATGAATTTTACAAAGTCTGAATCAAATTTGAAAACAGAAAATAAAATCATTTTTCCAAAAATTACCTCCTAAACCCTAACTGCTACCTACACCCGAAAATACACACAGCGGATACACTCAGTGGCTGACAGTCGGGCCCCAAGTCAAACCGACCCCACACGTAAGAGACAGGGAAGGGCCGCGACCTTTGACCGGCTCTAGTTCGTCGCCGGTGATGTCAACGGTGAAACCGACTACACCGTCGTGTTCCTGTGACCGAGACGCGTCTATCAGTATAGGTGGCTGGACAAGAGGTACACCAGAGCAACCTCGCCGCCGGCCATGGCGGATGGCGGCGCCGGTGGCACTGCTCCGGCCAAACCTGACCACGGAAAGTCTAACCAACACCTCAGTAAGCTCCAGGACGACCTCATGGCTCTAGGTTTGCAAGTACTCGTATAGTGGAACTCCGAAGCACTGTCAGCCGCATCCATGGCGGACGGCAACGAGTTCACCGGCAACCTGACCTCGTTCCGGCGATCTCCGACAACGAACTGCCAAACCATCTAACGTTTCATGAAACTGAACTCAAGGTAACCTAAGAACGGAAGAGAGATGGTCAATAAGGAGTCCGTACCTCTCTGGCCACTGTGAACCCGACCACGGCGGAGCTCCGGCCAGAGCAGACGGCGGCGCGAGGCCAAGAACAGAGGCGCTAGGGTTGAGTGGCTTTGCCAAGGCTTGCAGGGGTGTAGAACCGGCCAAGGCAGAGCTATGGCTGCGATGGAACGAGCAGCGGCCGTCCGGGCGATGTGCACTTCGCCAGCGACACCGTTGCTGCGCTCACGGCGCCTATGGAGGAGGCAGAAGGAAACGGTAGAGAGGAAGACGAACGGAATGAGGAGGGGATGGATAGACTCGACGACTTCCAGCAGCACAGATCGAGGCTTGGAGGGCGTCGATCGAGCGCGGGTGTCGACACGGGGCGATTTGGTGTCGAGACGGCCGATCGACACGTAGCCGAGCTCAGGTGCTCGATGCCTTACCTGAATGGGATTCAGCTCAATTCGGTACTAACACGTTTGACTGAAACCCTGATTTTGACACGAATTATCTCCAAATCCATCAAGTTTCAGAGGAAGGCCTCCTAATATGGAAGATATCACTACATGGGATCTTCCAACTATATTAAATGATTTTCCCAAGGCTCGGTATAGTTTGAGAGGTACAAGCAAATCAACCAAGGCATATGGAAACTGCAATACCAAAAGACTTGGTGCAGTTTTCAGAGGTGAATTCTAACCCTAGCTGCCTTGAGGGCTAAAATTGGCCAGGTTAAAAGCATTTTCATGACCTAACCACAAAATAAACTTTGTCACAAATTAAATTTGCTACAACTTTCCTTTTGGGACTATATTCATATTTGGCCCAGATTTTGAGTTATTGAAAAGGGGCTAAATGAGGTATTTCAAATGTAGGTTAAAATTCAAACTTTTATTTAGAAACTGAAAATTTGTCCAATATAAAAGTTGTTCTATTAATTGAATCCTTTAACTTTTATTTAAGGCACAATATCATTTGAGCATTTTAAATAACATTTCTTATTTGGTCAAACTAATTGCTTTAGGAAACCCTAGGTCAAACCATAAATTGAGATCAATTTAATTAATCCTCCCTTATATATATATATATATATAGATATATATATTATACTTCGCATACATATATTTTGTTTGGTCATGTATACCCAAAATCTTGAGATATAAACATGGGAATAACTACTCCCTGTGAATAAAAAATAATTTTCATATATATATAACCCCGCAGTGGATGTAGGCATTGCTAATTTCCATCCGTACCATCCCTGCTCACTGTCCACGAGGCCCCATCTCGCTCCGTCTCGCCCGCAACCCCTCTAGGCCACCCCATTGCCGCAGCTCCCTCCACGCAGTAATCGTCCGCGACCCTCCCATCACGACTGCTCTCTCCGTCTCGGCATCGGCGGCACGGTGGCGACCTCCACACAATGTATGGCACGCGAAGGTGGCCTTCACAAACCACGGCGGCACGCAGCTTGTGGTGAGCAGGGCGACTGCATGTGCCGGATTTTGTGCCCCTACCCGTCGATCTAATTTGGCCAGGAATCGATCTACTTGGCCAGAAATCATACTAGCCCTATCATCCTGCCCTCATGGAGTCACGGGGAGGAGTACATCGGCGTCCTGCCGGCGCTCCAGGAGCCTGGTTGGTGGCGGCATCTACTTCTGCTTTTCTGCATCCGCTCCTTGCCTCCTTCCATTGAAGTGCTTGCGAAACTAGAGGAATTTCACTAGGGATTTTTGTGCATGCTGCACCAAGACGACGTGGCTGGGATGGAGGATGGAACCATGGAGGTGCGCACCGCAGCTGGCGGCAGCGGTAGGGTGTGGCGCGCGGTGCGTCCCCACGTGGACGCATTCGTCGCCAAATTCTGCAACACGCCGGTCTCATCCCAATATAGAGGTCCGTAACACCTTTTGCTCAGTCTTTCTGCCCATGGCATGCTAGCAGCAGTGTTCAAACATGTAGTTCTTGGTCTTCAGGCATCGCGACCTGTGCGCCCTAGCTCATTGATTCGTCTACCAGATCGTGCATTACAGATGACATCCTCCCTTGGCGGCAGCGGATCTCTCCAGCAACAGCTAGCAGTTAATTGATTTCCAGTCCTATTTTTTCTGTTTCCTGTTGAATTTGTAGATCCTGACTCCTTCGTAGGACTGCTTGATGGCTACCTGATCCTTTTTATAAGCTGATAAGGAGAATCTTAAGGTAGCTATTTGATGTTCAGTTCAGTCTGCTACGTACTGCCCATGTGTGGATATTCAGTGTACATTGAGTTTTGTGTTCTGGCATTTTAGCTTGAACTTCTAACTGTACACATGTTTTGTTTGTAATTATTTTATTCTAAGTGTACTACTTATTGTCCCAATTGATAATATCAGTAATTACAAATTCCTTCCCTGAAGGCCGAATGTTTGGTTGACTAACAACCAATTTGACTACTCACAACTTAGGATAGAATTATATGGCACAAATGGTACTATTAGTAATAAAAATTATCTCATTTGAATACTAGATGCACCGTTGTTCATCGCGAGCAAAATTAATGCTACTAAATCCTGACAGAATTATTTATAGGCTAAAACAAAAATATTAGTAATAAAAAAAATAGGCTCCCCAGAAACCCGACAAGTTGGTCACTATTACAGAGATATCAGCTGCGCCTGTAACTATTACAAGAAATTTAGGCGAAATAGTTAAATTCGTCCTTGAACTATTGCCGAAATCCTCAGTTTAGTCCCTAAACTATAAAAACGGCCGTTTTAGTCATCAAACTTTCATAGCCGGCTCAATTTTGTCCCTAAACTATGAGAACGATCGTTCTCGTCCTCAAACTTTCGCAGCCGGATCAATTTCGTCCTTAAACTACGAAAACGACCGTTCTCGTCCTCAAACTTTCGCAGCCGGCTCAATTTCGTCTCTGGTCCAATGTGGAGCGCCACGCTGGCTTGTCTCGTCATCAACCAGTCAGCTGGAATCAATTTTCGAAAGCCTGTAACTGATTTATTCTTATTCCAACTTGTCGCAATTAGTTGTAACTCTTCAATACAAAATGGGATGAAGATGATTTTTCATAAAAATTATAGATCTCGATAAGATCTATAACTTTCTAATTTTAATGTTTTTTATTTGAGGACATTAAGATACTCAAAAAGTTCATATTATGGTGCTAAAATTTTATATTAATTACAAGCAGCAGCAGGTAATTATTATGGTGCTAAAATTTTATATTAACTTTTTGAGCATCTTAACATCCTTAAATAAAAAAAATTAAAACTAAAAATTTGTAGATATTATTGAGATCTAAAATTAAAAATCATCTTCATCAATGTTGTATTGAAGAGTTACAACTAGTTGCAACCAGTTGGAATAAGAATAAATCAGTTGCAGACTTTCAAAAACTGATTCTAGCTGACTAGACGATGACGAGACGAGCCAGCGTGGCGCTCCACATCGGACCAGAGACGAAATTGATCCGGCTGCGAAAGTTTGAGGACGAGAACAGTCGTTTTCATAGTTTAAGGACGAAATTGAACCGGCTGCGAAAGTTTGAGGACGAGAACGGTCGTTTTCATAGTTTAGGGATGAAATTGAGCCGGCTGTGAAAGTTTGAGGAGTAAAACGGCCGTTTTCATAGTTCAGAGGCTAAACTGAGCTTTCGGTGATAGTTCAAGGACGAATTTGACTATTTCGCCAGAAATTTACTATGCACAAATTGACTGGACTATTTATTGACTCAAATAATAATATTAATAATAAAAGTTATCAACATAGAGCCTATCCGAAGATCAGACGTCTCAATGAGCAATTGAGTACCATAGCAGATTTTATTGCACACAGACCATGCAGTAATCAATTTACTCGAGGCAAATGTTTGTAATGATAATAATTTACGTGCCATCCTAGGCAAAATTTACTACTGTGAGTAATAAAAAAAGTGACCGGACGTGCCATCGATTAGCTCATACCATCTTACCCAATTTAGTAATAAAAAATAGTTTAAAAATAATAATAGCAAATAGAAAACCCCAATTTACTGCACACTGACATTTCACTTTAGCGGCGCAACACCCAAATTAATGCAGTTACTACACCAGTTTTTAAACTAGCTGCAATCACGCATGCATGCAAGACATGAATAAAATTGAAACCTGTGCTGATTACAGCAAATTTTACTATGTCAGGGTGAAATTATATATAAAGAAAACTGAAACTCTTAGAAATTGATTACCATTACAAACATTTGCCTCGAGTAGACCGAACATGCTGGTGACTGTTACAACAAATATTACTATGTACATGTAGAATTTTATGGACCCAAATGATGCTATTTTTTTGGAGCAAAATGATACCGTTAGTAATAAAAATTTAAACTTTTGCACGTCAATGACTATTGAAGTGAATTTTACTACGCATAGGTCTAAACATAATTATTTATAGGGTCAAATGATTATATTAGTAATAAAAAATAGCCTGACCATGACAAATTTTACCGTGGAAAGGTCTGCATGAGTTATTCTTTAAGGGAGAGATGTTTTTAGTTGGAAAATTCCATCCGTCTAGTTCATAGTCATGATAACTAATAGTTACAAGATTAGTAGATTGCAGGGTTGTTTCAGTCTTTCCTGATATTCTATTTTTTTTCAAAAGATGGAATTACAGTAGCTAGTTGCGCTAATTGGGTTTCAAGCATCTTATTGAAACTAAGTTGATTCTTAATTGCAGAAGAGAAATCATCCAATTTAACATTTATACTATTTAGCATCCTATCATTAGCATTGAGCTTCTTGTTTATGCTATCAGTCATTCTACCTTGTAACACCCTAATTTTAAAGTTAATTAAAATCTAGGAATTTTGATAATATTATTAAGCTCTTATATTTGTTTTAAAACATAGGAGTGCCAATAATTCTTGAATTAAAATTATAAATATGTGCTGTTGCATACATGCTGCTGTGCATTGTTTTTGTTTGCCTATCCTTTTGCTGTGTTTGCTAAGTCTTTCCAAATGTATTTTGAGAAATTCAAATTTGTAAACTTGATAACATATGAAATATTTTTTTTCTCTAAAAGGAAAATCCCCTTTCTTTGCTGTTGACCGAGCAGGGCATGCCCTCTCCCCTGTTCTCCTGGCTGAAGGGCCTGTTCCTTCCTCCTCCTGTGTTCACGTTGCTGTTAGGCAAAAGCAGAGCACCAAGGCCACAGCACGCTTTTCCCTTGCTCGCTTGCCGCTTGGGCCAAGCCCAGTAGGCATGGCCGTCGCCAACGCCCCTTCCTTCTACTTCTCTCTGCCGAACGGCCCTAGCTTCATAGCTCGTTTCTTTTGTTCGTGAACGAGCCGGACTCGACCCTCTCCGTTGGATCGACGAACTCGCCTTGGAAACTCATCTCCTGCGTTCCATCCTTGAGCTATAAAAGGCTTTAGAGTTCGCACATCCTCCTTTTCCATCTAACCTAATCACGTCACCTACACGCCGCCTACCGAGCCACCACAGTCGCTGCTTCGCCGCCGCTGAGCTCGTTTCCGCCGGCGACGTCGCCGGTCTTCTCTGCCCGACATCCGACCCAATTGAGGTCTCGGTAAGAGTCGTAGCATCTAAAGGAAGCCTCGCCACTCTTCAATTTCTTTTCATCCGCTGCTAATTTGCCAGCGAACGTCCGCAGGATCGTCCGTCCGCCCCCATTGTCGACTTCGTGCCCCGATGCTCCTTCGCTGAAATTGAACGCTTCCAGAGTTTCACGTAGAGGTGAGAACACTCCCCGGGCCCTCTTTTTCCTCTTAAATTGCGTTGTGACCGTACCGCGAGCACGCCGTCGCTGTTAAGTCGCTGCTGAGCGAACTGTTCTCTCGCCAGGTCGTCGCGAGTCTAACCGATCCTCTATCTGAGTTCTCAAAGAGTTCCTCGATCTCGTTCACTTTTTACCGCACGATTTGGTGAACTGTAGTGCGAGAACGAAATCTCCGGCCATCTACCGGCCATGGCACCACCGTGCCTGTTTATTTTCCGGTGAGCAGCAACCTGGTGCTCACCCTTTTCAACGTGAGCTCTCCAATTCTAATCCAACAGCTGAGATCACTCCATACCCCTTCATGGGTCTTTTCGTTAAAGAGCCCCTCAGTTTCTTCAATATGAACCCGCCGTCTAAAGCGCCCAACCCGGTCTACGTTTTCATATCTGGAAGGCGTAAATCCTGTCGGTTGAAGCTAAAATACGTTTCAAAATTTCAGAATTCCTAGGGAACTCTATTTTGATCATTTTTGCTCATTTTAAATCCGTTTGAAGTGATTCAAATTGCGTTAGATTCATATTTGCGAACTCTACATGTTTATGCCTCTGTACAGTAAGTTTGGTACTTTTAAAATTTCGAGTTACTATTAAATTAATTATTTATCTATAGCAAATCTTTGGAAAATCATAACTTGCACGTTTTAAATCCGTTTTCAGTGATCTTTATATCGATGTGATCATTGGAACGAGTAGAATAGTTTTATATCATTTTCAAACTATTTTTACTCTGTTGGTATACTGTTCTAATTATTTTCCTTTGTTTGCTTTGTGTATGATTGCTCGATGTTTGTGTGGTGATTGGATGATCGTGTGAGTAGACGGTGAGCAGTTCGTGGACGATCATGAATACTTCGACGAGTAGGACCAGCAGGAGTACTTTGATCAAGGCAAGTATAACATGGACCATCCTTGATGTCCTATTCACGAAAATTACAATTCATATATGCATGTGTCCACCTCGACAACCTTAGAGATTATAACTTAGTGATTTGATCTTGATTCCTTGTTCACTATTGGTATATGCATTGCGTAGTTTTGCTAGTGCTTTATTAATGCCAATGATCTTGTGATATGATTAATGGATTGTACAATGAACATTTAATATGATTTTTATTACTGTTCAAAAGGGGCTAGAGCCTTGGGTTGGATGGTTTGGCTCTAGTTTCTCTCCATAGGATTTCTGAACCTGATGAACCGGGATTTTCCGTACAGCTGTGAGGGCTATATGACTCTGGCTTTAGTCATTTAAAAGACCTTTTCTATCTTGTTAGAGGTTACCCGGAAGGGCGCAGTTAGGGGTTTGGCACCTTGGATGTAGTACGGCTCCTAGTCTTATGAGTATAGCCGTGAAGGAGTGTGCCATTTAGAAAAGGAGAGTTTCTACATCTCGCTGCTACTCACCCTTGTGGCCCTAACTTGTTAGACGAACTCATGCATTAGAAAATCATGACTCACAGTGAAAGTGTACACCTCTGCGCAGAGTTTAATAATCTATCATGATAGCAGTGCTCACGGGCACGAGCGGCCTTGGTCACACGTTCTGTTAGATGGTTACTATTACATTCATGCTATGATTATTATTGTTGTTAATATTTTTGCTATTTATTAACATTATTACAATTGATCATTGGATTAATTATGGGATTTGGAATATCTTGATGCTACTCAATTGCTATAAAATGAATATGAATATTAAAGCTCAACGCAGTCAAACAGTGTCTAGCCTTTTGTGCCTCATGAACCCGTGTTGTACTTGCTGAGTACGAAATGTGCTCACTCTTGCTATTACCACCACAACAGATGAAGATTGGAATGAGGAATACCGAAATGAGTATTAGGCTTGGTGTCTCCCAGTCGACGTGTCCCTGTGTTGGAGCTTCCGCAAGCGTTTCGACATTAGTTATTATTTATCTATTTGGTCTATATTTGTTCAAGACTATGTAATAAATGTTTATTCGTATTGTAAGTACTGTGATGATACTATTTATAATTTGTCAGCTTATATGTGTGACTATTCCTGGACACATATGAGTTATTTGAGCATCTTATTTTATCCTTAAAATATGGGTGTGACATACCTTGACCATAGACAAGATCTTTAAGAGAAGGGTAGTTATTACCTTGGTTGTTTGGACGTTGTGAAGAATTGAAAGTGTTACCTTGAGAATTGGAGCGTTGAGTCCATCCTTGGTTTGAAGAACGAAAACTGTTATCATTACTGATGAAGTTGAGGTCTTCATGTGTCTCAGAACAATGGAGTCTAGAATGGCCAACTTCTCCACAGACTTCAGATGTCATGTGAGTCTCCATGGCTTGCACGGTTTCAGATGTACGCATCTTCTCACAATTTTCTAGCCTCTTGGCTAGTAAGTCCACTTTAGCTGCAATCATGTCAGCTTTCTTTAAAGAATGCATACCTCGCTTGTGCGGCTACAGACGTTTCTCGTTCCATCCTTGATTGGACACCATCTTCTCTATCAACACCTTCGCATCTGAAACTTTAAGAGAAAAGAATGCTCCACCGGCGGCAGCATCTAGATGGCTTCTATCAAGAGGGGTTAACCCATGGTAGAAGTTTTGGATCAAAAGCCAATCCTTCATACCATGGTGTGGACAGGCAGCGACATACTCTTGCATTCGTTCCCAAGCCTCGGGAATTGATTCATCGGTTTGTTGTTGGAAACTAGAGATCTTATTGCGAAGAGCATTGGTCTTGCCTAGAGGAAAGAATTTCACTAGGAAAGAATTGGAACACTTTTCCCATGTGTCCATATCATTTCGGTTCATATAGAACCACTGCTTAGCTTTTCCTAACAAGGAAAAAGGAAAGAGTCGCAAACGAATTGCGTCTGGGGTTACTCCTTTAATGGTAAAGGTGCTGCATATCTCCAAGAAGTGTTGGAGGTGTGCATTAGCATCCTCATGAGCTTTGCTACAAAATGGGCTAGCTTGAACCATTGTAATCAATGCAGGCTTTAACTCAAACTGAGTGTTTGCCTCGATGACACCAGGGCCTGTTGCTATATTAGCAGCAGAAGGTGCAGAGAATTCATGGATAGTTCTTTTGGCCATATTTGTGACTCAAAGGATAACTATCTAGACTTGACTCAAATCAAAGGAATTCAACAGTTGCCTTCCCCGGCAACGGCGCCAAAAATGCTTGTTGATAGTTACTAACGCTATCAAAAGAGTGTAGCCAAAATCTATCCTTTAGCTGTGGTAAAGATACTTCTCACCGCAATCATGGGGGTTGTCAATCCCTATGCTCAAAGTATGTGGTTATTGACACTTCTAACATTGCTACTAGGAATAATGTTTATTTCTAGCAACTGCGCCAAAAATGCTATGGGTAGCTCTATAGGATATGTGATGGGATTCTGCAAGCGCATAGAACTATCTTGTAGCACTTTACCTGGGAGTACCAGGTGTCGAATTTATATTTTTCCAAAGGAAGGCTGGGCTTGTGATTCCTAGGATCTGATAGTCAATGATCTAGATATGGATAAAGGGGGGTAACAACCTTAGTGAGGATATCGATGAAGTATAACTAAGGTGGAAAACAAACTAGGATAAATTGAAGTAGCTCTGGAGTTTATGGGAGAACTCTAACTCAGTAAAAGATTAATTGTTTGTTATACCAAAGAGTCTGCAATACCAGGAACGTGCAAAGTCCTAAACTAGTTGAGATCTGACTGAATAGGCCCCGTACACCTACATGTTCTACACTGATAAAACCAGGCCGAACGTGGTGGAATCCAGGGGATTCTAGAGCTATCACCACCTAGAACCTACCACTACTATCCGTGGGCCTAGCCGCACTCAAGGGTAAGCTATAGCCTAAGCACCATGTTTAATCTATAAAACTTACTACTCTGACTCAGGCCTAAGAATTAGAGCACTCTAACAAAGCAATGAGCAAGTATACAACTGCTTAAAGTATAACAATAAATAAAAGAAGAAGGGGATCTTTATTACCAATAACAGTGAAGAACATCGTAGATGAGGTTGCCGACAAGTCCGGCTCCTCCACAGACTTCCTCCTTCTCCCAACTTCTCTCTTACTACTCTACTCTTCTCTAGCTAGCACTATTCCTAAGAGCAGAGTTTCATTAGAGAGAGAGAGGAGCTACTACTAACTCTAAACTGAATCTCTAGTGATTCTCTAGTGGTTTTCTGCTTACAAGTGAGAAATCAAGTCCTATTTATAGTGTAGGAGTGCTCCAGGGGTACTTGTAGGGGTCCTAGAGGTCGGTGGCGCGAGGAGGCAGGGCGGGCGCCCTCCTAGGGGGGCGGGCGCCCCCTTGGATGCACTGCCTTGCATCCAACGACCCTCATTCCTCCTCAAAGGCGGTTACAAGGTCGGTTGGTGCTCTGAAATGGCGGTTTGCAACCCCCGGGAGGATGACATGTGGGTCCTTCGATCCATGGCACATCACTTGGTCACCATTGGATGAAAATTGTTTGCGTTTGTTAACGTTGCTACTAGAAATAGAGTTAGACTCTATCCCTGATAACGGCATCGGAAATGCTTGAGGGTATTTCTTATGTCTATTGGATAATTCCGCAAGCGCACAGAATATACCGCTGTAGCACTTCACCCGGGAGTATTCCAAGGTATCGTTATTTATTTTATCCCAAGGGAAAGAGGTGCTAGGAATGTTAATAAAAGAGAGATCCTTAGGTCTATAGCAAATTAGCAACCAACTAATGATAGGGGGGTAAATCGATATAGAGGAAAGATAATGACACAGAGACAAGATAAGGTTTAAGATAACTAAGGATAACAAGTAGAGTATAGCTAGGTGAGAGGACAACGAGTGAGTTTAGAACTCTTATGACTCTTACTTTACTCCTATGAACTTAACCTTAACAGATAGATGACTTAACTAGACTGCTACCTTACTTCTTGTGTGAAGGGGATAGTCCGAGACAATAGAGGATATAACCTCTACCCGAAGCGGCTATGATCTTATGGGAGCCTACCTTTTAAGAACTTGCCTAAAACACGTGGAGGAATGCCAAGACTAGACAGAGCTGTCACCACCTGCTAGTACCCACTAACAATCTATGCGACAAGCGGCAATTAAAGGCAAGACTTAGTATAAGCACCACGCTTACACTAATTCTCACTACTCTAGTTGTGTACAAAGCAACTAAAGCACCCTATGACAGGCGATGAACAGCACACAACAGCTAGTTACAGGATCACAATCTAGAATAAGACAACTATAATGCTAAGATAACACACAACAATACTATAAAGAATAGTACTGTACTAAGTAAAGACTCGGTAAAATAAAGTAAAGATAATATATTGATAAAGGTAAAGTCTTACAGAAGGAAAGGTACAAGAGCTATACCAGACTCTCCAGAAGACGAGTCCAGAGATCCCGAGCGTAGCTCGACTCGACTCTAACTCCCACACTAGACTAATACTAATACTAAAGAGTAGAACTTGACTCTTCCTTGATTCTTGTGTCTCTTGTGTGTCTTGAAAGGGTGGAGGTAGCCTCTATTTATAGGGGGGAGTGGAGAGGTGCCACGTTAGCAATCCATGTGCTTCTTGCCTCTCCACCCTTGGATGAACCGCCTTAGAACCGCCTCAAGATGGACGGCCGTGGTGAATCCAGCACGTGGGAAGCATGCAGGAGGTCGGTGGAGTATGGTGATGGCCTGGACCCACCAGGGGGGTCGGCCGACCCCCCAATGATAGGTGGGCCTAGCCAGGGGCTTCTAGAAGGTGTCCCCATCTATCACAGGGAGTGGTTCCACCGTTGCTGAGTGTTTGTCACTTTGGTTCATCCCTTGATCCTTGTGCTTTGCTTCTCTACCGTTGAATAGAAACACACTCTGATCCAAAGGTAGAAATGAGCTAAGCGGAGTGTCACGAGGATCGTGCCATGTCACCAGAGCCCTGTGGGCCGCATACATGGGTAGGTCAACCCATGCATGGGCCCATCTTGAGCTTGCCTCTCTTCCATGTGACATTGTACACCTTGTGTTGAAATATGGTGGCCTAGGGTCAATATATGTGGTTCGGTCGACCCACATAAGTGGCCTCCAGCTGCTCACTTCTGTACTGTTTTGATCTTCCCTGCATTCACAAGCTAAGAGTACAAGTGGAACTCGTTATTGGATAAAATATGTTCATGTTATGTTGTTCTCCCTTGAAACCGAGTCAAGTTGACGGTGTTAAGTGTGGATTTTCATGGTATATCCACCGTCAACAAGATCCCCCAAGCTTAACCTTTGCTCGTCCTGAGCAAATAATCAAACTTAGCCTCAGTATATTAGGAGTTGCTACAATGTTCATATTTCAATAGTACCATATGTACAACAAAATACTTCTCTTTGAATGAAAAAAATTGGCTATAAAACTTCATCCATATTACCTTAGTTCTTTATGGGGCTAATGGCCTTTCCTTTACCTTAGGTGGTTGAGAGATAGAACAGTTAACTTGAGCACTACTTTTCTCATTCTTTGCAAGTTTTATACTGGAGGTTTTAGCAATGTTTTTCGAAAGAAAACTTAATGTTCCTCATATGGTTCTCTCATGTCACTCAAATGGTGTATGATTCCTTACCAAGGCACAAAGTAAATGTTGCCTTCTCTTTTCATCCTACTTCTACAAAAGCTTATCTATAGTTTAAGGTAGAAGAGTATAGCATACTTACTTTGCATATATTGTAGAGTCAAAGCTTGGATCAAAAAGAGAAGTGTCATGCTCTTAGATCAAAATGTGCATGTGTGTGGAAAATAGTGGACTATAATGCTCCTCTATTCAAAATTGTATCTCTCTAAAATTTCGAGACATGGCTATCATTTTTCTCTCTTTTTTCCATGAGCCTAGATTTGCTCATATTTTCTTTTCTTTTCTATGGACTTTTAAATGTCCATCTTCCTTTCTTTTTCTTTTCTTTCATTTTGCATAGCCTTTTGTCTCTTCTACCATATCAACTAAGAGAGATATTTTATGACTTTAACACATGGAGCATTTATTTGGTGGACATGAAAGGCACATTGTTGCATACTTCCAGTGTAGAAATAGCATAAATATGAGTGGTGTGTACGTGATCTTGATCTTGGGGGCATGATAAGTCTCTCAATAAGGGTCAACAAGACTTGACAAAACTCATTGCAAAGTAAATAGCTTATGTGGAAGGGCTAAGACAGGTGTAGCATATATGTCTTGTGGTAGGAATTTATCACCATTGAGGAACAATAAGATTTTGATTATTTAGAAATAAATTTCCAGTAATCATTCATGTTTAGAACAATATTATAGCAGCTCTTGTTTCACTATATCATATCTCACAACAACTTAGACTTAGTTCTAGCACTTGCAACCCACAAAGTTTTCAGGTTCGTGATGATTTTAAATGAGCCAAGTAATCCATACTCAAAGAAGTACTAAGTTGTAAACTAGGCATTAAAGAAACATAAATAGAGCAACTATTCATCATTTTCAAGAGAAAGTCAAACATTCATGAGACATATGAGATAAGAATTTTTTTAAGTAAAGATAAATGCATTGAAAATAAATAATGCAATAGGCTATGATAGAATACTTACCTTAGTGGTGAAGAGGATCTCCCCCAAGCTTGGCTTTTGCTCATTGTGGTGGCGGATAGTATTGGAACCATCCCGCCCAACGTTGTGCTTCTTCATCTTGTATAGCTTGCAATAATTGGGCATTATGTTGTGCCATGTTTAGTGTTGCTTCTTGTTCAACTTGCATTGCACCCATGTCGTCGATGAGTTGATCTACTTCCGTCCTTTCGTTCCGACGTCCCCTCGCCCGTGTGCACGGATGGGGAGTGCGCACTCTTGGAGAGGGCTGTGGGGGCCTTTCCATGGATCCTGAAATGTCCATGTAACTTGCCTCATTGCCTTCTTCTTCATTTCCCCCTACAGCTTGTGAGGTGCCGCCTTGCTTGAATTGAGAGGCCTGTGAGCTACTTCTAGTCATCCTGCTTGTACCTACAACATGTTGGCTTCTTGCCTCTCGGTCCAGTTTAATAGTTAGTGTGCGAAGCGCATACAACCGACGTCTCTCACATGGAAGAGGGACCTCAGCTATATGGCCACGATAAATCATTTTAAGGCCACCCTTTGGACCTCTCTTTAAGACTTGAGCACTTATGAAGAAATCTTCAGTTATAGTATCTCGAGAAGAGGCAATGTATTTAAAGTGATGTGTTCCATTTAACAGATCCATTATTTCAGCAATGCGAGTGATAAAGGAAGTAAAGAATATAGGTTCTTCTCTATGGAACACACCAAGCCAAAAGCGGGCTAAAAGATTAGCAGGTGAAACTTTTATTTTATTGGTTATGGCATAAAGCAGTCTTAGCTCATCATTGTATAAAACCTGCACATTATAGCCAGGAAAAAGAGTTACAGCCATCCAATAATGAAGAAAGCGCAGAGTAGGATTATGAATTTCATCCGGGTTGGGATTAGAGCAACCATCAGAGCAATCATCCTTGTGGCATTAATTAAATATAGCTGACAGGTATTATCGAAACCAAGAGCCACACTAAAAACTCCCCAAGTCAAATTGTATTCTTTATTAAACATGCGAAAGTGAACATTATCATCTGTGACATGTAAAGAGCATAGGAATTCTATAGTGAGCTTTTTAATACCAAGTTCAGGAACTTCTCAAAAGCTTCCCCAACCAATTTTATTAAACACCGTATGAAATTCTGCAGTCATACCTGTGCTGTCCAAAAGGACAGGGTCGATGATGCCGGTGTGTTCAAACCCGCGGTGTCGGATGGAGAGATACCTTTGGTACTCTTCTTGGTTCAACGTGAGGCTGCTCTCAGGATCAAATGTTCTCTCGGGGGGTACTTCTAGCACCTCGTGGCCTTCTCTTGGTGAAGCTTCTCTTCCTTCTTCCTCGTCATGGCGGGGTCACCGAGAGAAGCTCCCTACGGCACCCTTAGCCTTCTGGAACACGGAGGAGAACTTCTTCATCTTCCTGCAGTAATGAGACAACACAAGAACACACTAGAATGACAAAAAATAGCGATAGCGTTAGTTGTCCCAATGTTAGTAGTCCTTGCGGGGTATGGTCACCTCCACGAAACCGTTCTTGTGGGTAGGAATACTCCACAAACGTGTTCTTGAGAGCAAAGACAAGCTTCTACTACTACAGAATATTTTTGGGTTTTTGTTTCGAGTGGCTAACTACAACTAAACTTGAGAAAAGAACTAGCTCAACTAGAGAGAAGAAGAGAAATTGTGCGCTCGAGATGATTCAGCTGATTTGGGTGAGGAAATGTGCACACAATGCAAGGGTATTTATAGGGGGAGATGGGCTGGTGGTGGACCCACCAGGGCCAGGTCGGCCAACCCCATTATGGCAGGGTTAGAACTGCTTTCACCTTTGGACAGGGAATCTATTTGACTTCAAACACAACTTTCTTGGGGGGCACCAAATCATGGGTCGGCCGACCAATGTTTGGTCCCTTCAGCAGCTTTAAACAGTGTGTTTCACTTTGTTCAGCGAAGTAAAGACTAGTGGTGGACCAAAAGTGGTGAAATTTTGAGAGATTCCCTTGTCTAGTGCTTTGTGAAAGGGAAAGGTGTATGACAAAAGTGGAGACATATTTTGAAATGATTCCCTTGGACCATGGGAGCACTAAAGCATGCCAAAGTGACTACTTTTCAGAATTTGGATGGTAGTGAATGTTGGATTCTTCTTGGAGCATGTGAAAGTGATCATGACCAAAGGTGGTCGACCAAATTCAAAAGAAGATGGTACTCAAAATTCAGGATGTGAATCGACATACTAGGCCAACACCACCAGAGGTGGGTGGGCCCCATGGTGGGGTCGGCCGACCCCACCTTGGGTGGTTCCACCACCTCAGGTGCGAGCGCTAAAATTCTACTCAAGTTTTATTTATCTATGATCAATTATTGTGTCGAAATAAATTATGCAAAAATTTAAATATGAAGATGCAATATAAAAATGCAGGGATTGAAATGCAAGAATTAAACATGAGATAAATACTGATTTACCTTATCAGTGAGGGCTTCATGTTTTAGGTCCATCGAGCGGGTTTATTCTTCAGATGCTTCGATTGGTCCCGGAGATGGGGACCGTGATGATTGCACCTCTTTCTTCCGCCATTCTTTCTTGGTTGATGCTTGTGACTCGACGGATTCATCCTTCCTTGCCGCCTCGGCTTTACTTACCAGTTCGGCCTTTTTGGCCTTTGGCGGTTGATTCTTCCGGCGGGGTGCATATTGCGGCTTGTTCCTCCATAGGTTTTTCCTTGCCTGTTGCATAGATTTATAGCCATTGAAAGGACATTTAATTCTCTTACCTGGGAGTTGGAAGTAGATTTGGCCAGATCCCATGTAGATGATAGCGTTAACGTTGTTGAGGAACGCCCTTCCTAGGATGATGGGGATTTCGTCATCGGCTCCCATGTCGAGGATGATGAAATCAGCAGGGATGTACTCGTCTTGAACCTTGACAAGGATGTCCCTTGCCAATCCCTTGGGAAACCAGATGGATTGATCGGCCATCTGCAATTTGACAAATGTGGGGTACAAAGGTCCCCCTAGCAGATTTTCATACATTACCTTGGACATGATGGTCACCCCTAATTAGGGCTGGATATCGAGCTGGCTCGGCTCAGCTCGTTTAGGCTCGGTACGATAACGAGCTGGCTCGGCTCGGCTCGTTATAACTAACGAGCTAAAAATTTGGCTCGGCTCAGCTCGAAAAAAGCTCGAGTTGGCTCGTTAGGCTCGTGAGCCAGGGACAAAATAATATAAAAATATAATTTCTTATATTTTATACATCAAGTATTTGGTCTACTGTTCAACAATAAGCATATTGTGGATATATACATGCATATTATACATATTTAAGCCTACACAACACATACTCATGCATCATATAATCATATTTATATCCATCATTCAACAATAAAGATGATATATATAATACCTTGTTGGGCTCGTCAGGCTCGCGAGCTAGCTCGGCTCGGCTCGTTATAGCTAACGAGCTAAAAACTTGGCTCAGCTCGGCTCGTTATCCTAACGAGCCGAAGTCAAGCTGAGCCGAGCGAGCTAACGAGCTTCGATTTTTTCGTCTAGCCTTACCCCTAATCCAGGGTCACAGAAGGTGTTGTTGAAGGTGTATGGCCCGATCTCGCAGGTGATGGTTGGATGGCCGGGGTCACTCTTCTTGGCCATGAACGATGGATCAAGAAGATAACCCGGATTTGACTTGAGCGGAGGCTTACCAAACCTCATAGAAATTAGCCGGACACCCTCAACTGGTTTCTCAGGTTTCCCTAGCATTTTACCTTGTTCGAAGGATGGGAGAGCTGCTGCTATTTGAGCTAATTATGTTTCTAGCATTTTATTAAAGCTTAATTGATTTTTCATAGCAGTGGCAAAGCTATCCATTTTCTCATTAAGATTTTCAAGAATCTTATAATTAGCCATCCTTTTCTTAATGATGCTATCATTAATTTTAGATTGGTCTAAGACAAGATCTGTCGAAGAAGGTTGGTTACCATAAGAATTATTGTAATTATTGTTGTAACTGTTACCTTGATTACCTTGGTAGAAGGGGCACGAGTTCCATCCTCCTTGTTGCAGGGGTCGATATCCATTGTTGTTGTTGTTGATGATGATGATGAAGCTCACTTCCTCCTTCCTATCGGGATAGTTGTTGCCTGAATGATCTTCTCCTCCACATACCTCACACCATGGATCGGCTTCAATGGCTCATGCGGTAGCATGGGTTCGAATGGCCTCTTGTTCCTTTTTGGAACCTTCCCCGATCTTATTCATCAAGATGTCCATTTTGGCCGAGAGCATGTCCACCTCGTGAACGGTGTGCATACCCCTCTTCTTGGGCTGGAGACGTTCCTCATTCCAACATTGGTTTATAACCATCTTCTCAATGAGGTCCTTAGCATCCATGACATTGTGTTGTAAGAATGTTCCTTCGGCGGTAGCATCAAGGTGACTACGGGCTAATCCAGTAAGCCCATGGTAGAAACCTTGGATTAGGAGCCATTCTTCAATCCCATGATGAGTACTGGCATGAATGTACTCCTGAAGACGTTCCCATTCTTCGGGAATTGTCTCATCAGCTTGCTGTTGGAAGCTTGAGATCTTTCAGCAAAGGGCGCTGGTCTTGCCCATCGGGAAGAACTTCTTGAGGAATGCATTGGCACACTTCTCCCAAGTGGTAGCTTCACTCTTGTTGGCATAAAACCATTGCTTCGCCTTCCCAAGCAGTGAGAATGGGAATAGGCGAAGACGGATGGCGTCTGTCGAGACATTCTTGATGGTGAAGGTACTACACACCTCCAAGAAGTACTGGAGATGGGCATTAGCGTCTTCATGCGGCTTTCCACAGAACGGGTTGGCTTGCACGATGTTGATAAGTGCTGGCTTCAGCTCAAAAGTAGCATCCCCCAAGTTAAGCTGTGGACCTGTGGTGATGTTGTCAGCCGACGGTGTAGAGAACTCAGAGATGGTCTTTTGGGCCATGACTTCTTTGAGTGATAGTGCGGAGCCTCTTTCCTCAAATGGATTCAGGTATGAGATGAACCTTTGAGGGGGAACTTGACGGAGTCTAGTTCTCCTCAACAATTGCTCAGGATCTTCAACAAAGTTTGACGGCAATTGGAAACCGCTCATGCGTTTAGCTTCACAGTAACAAGAAACACAGACAGGGGGTAAGCCCCTAACACTAATTGATATCTAATTTGATAATAGACTCCGGATTCAATTTTATTAATATTCCTAGACTGATGCTTTCCCTGGCAATGGTGCCAGAAATGCTTGTTGGCGTTTCTTAACGCCGCTACTAGAAATAGAGTTAGACTCTATCCCTGATAACGGCGTCAGAAATGCCTGAGGGTATTTCTTATGTCTGGATAATTCCGCAAGCGCACAGAATATACCGCTATAGCACTTCACCCGGGAGTATTGTAAGGTATCGTTATTTATTTTATCCCAAGGGAAAGCGGTGTTAGGAATGTTAATAAAAGAGAGATCCTTAGGTCTATAGCAAATTAGCAACCAACTAATGATAGGGGGTAAATCGATATAGAGGAAAGATAATGTGACAGAGATAAGACAAGGTTTAAGATAACTAAGGATAACTAGTAGAGTATAGCTAGGTGGGAGGACAACGAGTGAGTTTAGGACACCTACAACTCTTATTTTACTCCTGTGAACTTAACCTTAATAGATAGATGACTTAACTAGACTGCTACCTTACTTCTTATGTGAAGGGGATAGTCTGAGACAATAGAGGATATAACCTCTACCCGAAGTGGCTATGCTCTTATGGGAGCCTACCTTTTAAGAACTTGCCTAACACACGTGGAGGGATGCCAAGACTAAACAGGGCTATCACCACCTGCCAGTACCCAGGCAAGACTCAGTATAAGCACCACGCTTACACTAATTCTCACTACTCTAGTTGTGTACAAAGCAACTAAAGCACCCTATGATAGGCAATGAACAACACACAATAGCTGGTTACAGGATCACAATCTAGAATAAGACAACTATAATGCTGAGATAAGACATAACAATACTATAAAGAATAGTAAAGTACTAAGTAAAGACTCAGTAAAGTAAAGTAAAGATAATATATTGATAAAGGTAAAGTCTTATAGAAGGAAAAGTACAAGAGATATACCAGACTCTCCAGAAGACGACTCTGGAGATCCCGAGCGTAGCTTGACTCGACCCTAACTCCCACACGAGACTAATACTACTACTAAGGAGTGAAACTTGACTCTTTCTTGATTCTTGTGTCTCTTGTGTCTCTTGAAAGGGTGGAGGCAACCTCTATTTATAGGGGGAGTGGAGAGGTGCCACGTCAACGATCCGTGTGCTCCTTGCCTCTCCACCCTTAGATGAACCGCCTTCGAACCGCCTCAAGATAGACGGCCGTGGTGAATCAGCACGTGGGAAGCATGCAGGAGGTCGGTGGAGTATGACGGTGGCCTAGACCAATCAGGGGGTCAGATGACCTCCCTATGACAGGTGGGCCTAGCCAGGGGCTTCTAGAAGGTGTCCCCATCTGTCACAGGGAGTGGTTCCACCGTTGCTGAGTGTTTGTCACGTTGGTTCATCCCTTGATCCTTGTGTCACACTCTGATCCAATGGTAGAAATGAGCTGAGTGGAGTGTCACAAGGATCGTGCCACATCACCAGAGCCCTGTGGGCATCATACATGGGTCGGTCGACCCATGCATGGGCCCATCTTGAGCTTGCCTCTCTTCCATGGGATGTTGTACACCTTGTGTTGAAATGTGGTGGCCTGGGGTCACTATGTGTGGTTCGGCCAACCCACATAGGTGGCCCCCAGTTGCACACTTCTCTACTATTTTGATCTTCCCTGCATTCACAAGCTAAGAGTACAAGTGGAACTCGTTATTGGATAAAATATGTTCATGTTATGTTTTTCTCCCTTGAAACCGAGTCAAGTTCACAGTGTTGAGTATGGATTTTCATAGTATATCCACCGTCAACAAAAACCGACTTTATTTGATGGCTTGGATGACTCCTAGGGGCCTTCCCTCAGATTGTGGATGTGGCACCCAGTTTGGACAGGGCGGGCGCCCTGTTGATAGGGCCATCTGATCCTTGTGTCTTGTTTCTGAGCCGTTGATGTTATTTTAATGTGCCATAGGCCATTTGGGAGGATGGCACACGGATCCGTGAGGTGGCATGCCCATTTGGCAACTTTCATAGGGCGGGCGCCCTATGTGGTAGGGCAGGCACCCCTCTTTGGCTCCCATGTGGCAGCTGAGGTGCTGAGGTATCTTGGTTTGCTTCGTTTTTTTCCTGTTTTCACCATTTTTCCTGCATACACAAGATTTCTCCGAGGACATGTGGAACTAGGTAAGTTTCAAAGTGAGTTCCTTGCTTTTCATGTGGTTTTACCTTGATTATGGGTGAAATGTTGACGGTAAAATAGGGTGGTAGCGACCGTCAACAAGCTCCATCCTTTGGACCAAGTGTAGAAGCATTTGATTTTCATATTGATGGGCTTACTCCAATGACTTGGATGCCTTCATAGCTCCACACTTGATCTTCCAACCACACATATAATCACAACACTTAAACATGTGGTTAGATACTAGGTGTCATCAATTAGCCAAAACCAAACATAAAGCTTTCACTGGCCCAGTAGCGCAGGAGCGTGTCTGAGAGCTAGGGAGCTTTGGCTGGGCCGTTGGGTCAGCTCAGTAACAGTGGCCTGAGCTGTTAAATGTATTTTTCAACTTTTTGGATAAATGAACAGTTTTCAGTTTTGCTTATTCCGTACAAATATTTCTATAGCTCTAGAAATTTATGAAATAAATTGTGTAGCCCCTCTGTGGTATAATTTATTTGGGAAAAATATGAAACTGGAAGTTTGAGTATTTCTGTATCTGGTAAAAATATGCATTCTAATTCATAAATGCCACTTCTATGAATTTTGTAGCTCAAAATATTAATCCAAAAACTATGAAATCTATGTAGTCACTATTTTGTACTGTGTACTACCTACACAAAAATTTGCAGGTCATTTGGTAAAGTTTTACTATTTCATAATTTATACTCAATTTAATTAAAGTAGAAAACCCATATTTAATTTTTTGTGATTTAGGGTTTTGTGTGTGATTTTTGGATTGAGTGAAGACCCTGGATCAATATCCTGAGATGATCCTAGGCATTGGACTAGTGTTGATTTTGTCATTAGTTAAGTTATAATAATTTTTTAGTCTGCACCATGTTAAGCATGCATCATTATATTACGTGTAGTGACCGAGGGTGAGGAAATCAAGTTTGAACAAGAGCCCATCGAGGAAGCTCCTGCTGTTTTGGGAGGTTTCGATATTTGTGGCACATTCCCTGAGTCTGCTGTCACTGCAACCCAAGGTAAGCCCCGGTGCATTAACCCTTTCTTGTGTTTTACAAATAATTTTATCACTTGAGATAAATTACTGCATTAGGTGGTAGGAGTTGATTGTTACCTACTTGCTGCATTACCATCCTTGATTACTTGAATGTTATCCTTGACACCTGATTTAAATTCAAATGTTTGGAAAATGCTTAGCCCTGCTTAATTAGTTATGCTTTTATGAAATGCTATTTTGTATGCTATGATGATATACTATGAAAAGTAATAATGAACTTGACAAGTCAGTAGACTTGTATTGAGAAAGGAGTCTCAATGTAATGTCTCTGACTGTCTCCAACGGAACCAACTAGGGACCATTCGTTGTAGGCATGCTGTGATCAAGACTTGCAACTAGCTACATACTACGGGAAACCCTGGCTCCGGTAATTCTAGTACATGAACCGACAACCGCGCACTGGGTGTGGAGAGATGGCGAGAGTAGTGTATACCCTCATGGCTAGGGAGATGGATTGGAGGTGTATTGTGCTCTCGGGTGGCGTAGGACCAGTTCAGGTTTGGAGGAGCCATAGGAGACGGAGTTGGCATATGCAAGCTTAGGTGCTACATATGTAGTGATCCCCAGTTGGGTTTAATCAATTCAAATCGTCGTTGCTCCTCGGATATGGAGACTTGATCCTTCGACCATACACCGAATAGTGGTTCGAACCTAGGAGTATAAATGGAAAAAGCATATGGTACTGGAGTGACTTATATGAGTCAACTTAGATTCAGGTATAAGTTATAATATTGATATAAAATTTCAAAATAGCATTCAAGATAGAGAGGTTTTCTACAAAATTCTTTGATTCTTCCTAAAGCCTCTCCATGATTCCCCTCAGCCTACATTCCTGAGTCTTCTCCTCACTTTTTAGTCGGGTAAGTTTTGCGAGATTCAGGGTTTGTTTACCCTATGTTGTAGGTGAACAGCCACCACAGGTCTCTTTTGGGTCCTGTTGTATGACTATTTTCCAAGAAGAAGTCGAGGAAGAAAACGATGAAGAATTATGACTATTTATGTAATGTATATGTTGTATAAGCCACTTCCCTACTGCCAGTACTACCTACTTTATGGTTTGTAATAACTGCACTTAAGTTTGTAGGTTGAAAACTAATGTGTTGTAATATTAAGACTTCTGCTCTTGTACTCTGATATAAATTTGTGTATGAAATATTGTAACCCTGTAATGTCTTTGCAATTGGATCCTGCTGGAGATACGGATTTACATGTAAACCCGGCAGACCCTTTTAGGTTATTTGGGTCACATGACGGTTGTCGGAGGTCTTTGAGATAACTGACAGGTGCATGTGGGCCATATAACTTAGGAGGTTCTGTTACAGCTGGTATCGGAGCTTCTATTGTTAAGGCTATTGCAGGGTATTTTGCAAAAAAAATTTAAAATATTTTGGATCCATAATTAACTTGTATTTTGGTCCAAATTGCTTATGTTCTTGCCTTATTTAATTTTATAAAAGCTAAAAATTATTAGTAGATGGTACAGTAGTCGATTAGCATGTATAATAGCCCTATGTCTAAAAAGTTATATTAAGTTAATTTTATTGATTGTTGTATGATTATTTCGTAAGCACGATTCATGCATCATAATTGTTAACTTAATAATTACCTTCCTTCTTAAAGGGGTATGGGTTAAGTAGAACTAATCCTATTCTTACTAACCTATAATTTTCTTAAACTGATCCTGAACTTACCTTCTACAGATGGCCCGCACTAAGCGAATGGCTCGCAAATCTACTGGTCCACGAGGAGTGCCACGTCATCACCTTGCACCTGAGGGCTGATGCAAGTAGCAGCCAAACTGATGTCTTGGCAGAGATCAAGATGTTGAACAAGGGACTTGCTAACTCGTTCAAGGGCCGGTGTATGGATGTGATCCAAGTACGCCAGTTTAAGACCCTCCTGCGTGATGTTATGGCTGAGCGAGAACTGGCAGGGCAGCATGAGGATCTTGCACTGGCTAGAGTCCGTGAGCTGGCAACCTATGTGAGGGGTGTGGAGCAGCACAATGAGAACCTGCACGTGGAGGTGCATAGGCTTCATGCCTTGCTGCACCCTCACAACTCATCATAGGAGGTGGATCGTGATGAGGAGTCGAGTGAGGGTAGCAACTCGCCAGCAGAAACCAGCACCACCTAAGATGGGTTGATGGACTTAGGAAGGATATGTAGAATAGTTGTATATGCTAGGTTAACTGCTAAACTTAGATCTTGCCAAGCGTGCTATGTATTTTGGTAATGTAACTGGTGTAATATTATGTACTGTTAGAGTTTGGAATATATATGTGAGGATGACTTGCTTGTCCATAGATACCTGTCCGCACTCGAGTTTTTGATGAGGCAGGTACCTCCCAGAATGGAGGTGATGCTCCAAATCCTCCACTAGTTCCACCCACCTTGCTTGATGCCATTGCCGTGCTAGTGAATGCCACCACCTTACTCGCTCAGAATCAGGTGACACATGGAGATCGCCGTGGTCACAATAACAAGGATGAGATCACCTATGTGGATTTCACTAGCACTTGTCCACCAGTGTTCACTAAGGTTGAGCAGCCACTAGAGGCTGATGATTGGCTCCACACCATGGAGCAAAATTTTAGTTTTATTTAGTGTACAGAGTACGAGAAGCCCTATTTTCAGCGCAGCAACCTCGGGTGCTGCCGGTGGTTGGTGGGCAAACTTTCTTGCCGCCCAACCAGAAGGCCACCGTGTCACATGGAATGAGTTCTGCGAAGGTTTCCGTGCCCATTACATTCCAACTAGTGCGATGGCACTGAAGTTAGATGAGTTTCTCGCACTTCGTCAGAAGGATTCCACCATGATGCAGTATGTAGCCAAGTTCAACCATCTTTCTCAGTATGCACCCGATCACGTGAACACCGATCGCAAGAAGAAAGACTGTTTTCAAAGAGGTTTGAACACCAAAATTTAGAGAATGTTGACTGCAAACCGAGATGCTACTGTTGACACCTGGGGTGGCAAACGAGAATGACCGGAAGTGCACGGCTGTCAGATGTAGCTTTTCCCTAGGTGTAGTCCCAGGTTGTATCAAATCCTCAAGGAATGTGTGTGATAGGAGACGAGATCTCAGGATAGGGTAGAAAGAGAAGGTTCCAAATGGTAGTCCTGATAATTGAATGATATACCAAATATTTGTTTACTGTGAATGTGCAAAGTCCTAAACTTGCCTTGGCTAAGGCTGTTTAGGCCCTGTACACTACAAGCTCTACGCTGATAAAACCAGGTCGAACGTGATGGAATCCAGAGGATTCTAGGGCTATCACCACCTAGAACCTACCACTACTATCCGTGGGCCTAGCCGCACTCACGGGTAAGATATAGCCTAAGCACCGCGCTTAATCTATAAACTTACTACTCTAACTCGGATCCAAGAACTAGAGCACTCTAACCAAGCAGCTGAGACAAGCAAACAAATACTTAAAGTATAACAATACTTAAATAAGAAAAGGGACTTGATTACCATAAAGAAGCGCAGAGGTACACCATAGAAGAGGTTGCCAACAAGCCCAGCTCCTCCTCGGACTCCTCCTGTTCTCTTCAGAGAAGTGACTCTCTCACTCTCTAATGTGTAGGAGTACTGCACATTCTACTTGAGACTATCTTTTGTATCAAAGTATCTATCTCACTTAAGCTTCATAGTCTGCCTTACAAGTGAAAAAGTGACCCCCTATTTATAGTGTTTAAGGACCCCTGGGGTACTTGTAGAGGGTTTGGAGTCGGTTCAGAGCAAGTGAGGCGGCGGGCGGCCGGGGGGGTAGCGCGGCCGCCCTGTGATCCACCGCCTTTAGCATCCTACGGCCCTCCATCACTCTCCCAAGTCGGTTGGTACAAGTGCTTGGGTGTCTTTGCCTCGGATTGTGGACATGGCAGGCCAACCGGACAGGGTGGGTGCCCTGCCCAGAGGGCTCCCGGATCCGAGTGGGCTATTTCTGAGCCATTGATGATGAATCAACGTGCCATAACTTGTTTGGAGGGATGTGACACGGATCTATGATGTGGCAGCGTGCAAATGGCACCAAGAGGGGGGCGGGCGCCCTGTCCAACAGGGCGGGCGCCCTGTGACCTGGCCCCTACGTGGCTCCCATTACTTATAATGCTCACATATGCCCTTGGTTTGCTTCATTTTCGCATGTTTTGCACCTGCACCCAAAATTCTCTAAGTACAAGTGGAACCAAGTAAAATTCAAACATAATATGCCTCTTTTCCATGGATTTTGTCACTTTTATCTTGTTGTGTTGACGGTATTTTGAGGTGTTAGCAGCCATCAACAGCTACCTACCATCAGCCGGACAACGTGGCGATCGCATATGAAGCTAAGAATCGTGCTCAGCAGGTGGCAAGAGAAAGAAGAAAAATGTGTCTGTTGGATCTTCTAGTGTCCAGAAGCACCACAAGATTGTTTGTCATCCTATTCACCATTCCACGCACTCAATATCCACAGCCCCAATATCCACCTGGGCAACAGGTTGTCGTTCGTCCTGCTGCCGCATCTCAAAATACTAACCAGCAAAACACCAGTCAGCTGAACACCCCTAGCGTTCGTATCCAAACTCCATAGCCAAACTATAATGCTCCATGCTACAACTAGGGAAAGCCTGGGCATTACTCCCGTGATTGGCCATTCTCAAAATAGTACAATCAGAATGTCCCCAAGGTTACTGGTGGTCAGCAGCAGCAGAACCAGAATCGTAACAACCAGCAGAATGCTCAGAAGGGGAAGGCTGTGAAGAAGGTTGGACAAGTTCACTACACCTAAGTTGGTGAGATTTCAGAAGAGGAACCCGTCATGCTGGGTAGGTTTCCTGTTACGAATCATCTTGCTATTATGCTTTTTATTCCATTGCATCTCATACTTTTATCAATCGCACATTTGTCATTAAACATGTGTTTACACCAAAATTTGGTAGAACAGAGAGCAATCAACCGATAATGAAAAATCTTCCGATATTTGCAGATAATCAAGGAATATTATTTAATATTTTGCGAGGAACATGACGTCCTAGTAAAGAGCAGCTGAGATCGAGTTGGTTGGCACATGCTTGGAGAAAATAAAGGAAGCTAGCTGGAATCCACGTATACACTTGATTGCCTTAATTATGTACGTGCGCATAAAAATAGGAAGAGTTCGTGCGTCCAAAGGAAAGGGGGTGACTGGCTCCTAGATGACGACGTGGTGAAAGCAAGCACGTGCATATCTATACATTACCAGATCGTACGTGGTTCGGCCCGGAGCAAGCAAAATAGAAGACGTAATGAAGTTGGATTTGGATATCATGCATAGCCAAATTAGTTAGGAATATATTTGGCTTGTACAACTTTCTGTGTATTGCACCACCGAAGCCCAGGCACCCCTATAAATATGAAGGGGTACGGCATATTGTATCATCAACACATCAATACAACACACTTTTCAGCTCCGGTCAAACCCTTAGGAGTAGGAGTAAAGTAGATCTCGGCGAGTTTCTTCAATCGGACTGGGTGTCATCGGGTGGACGCAGGTTTGCTTGTAAGTACCGTCACGCCTCGCTAAGGTTTGTTTCTTTAATGTCATCCGGTGGACATGGGAGCACGTTAGATCGAGGTCGATTCATGTTTGGTATCAGTTTAGCATCATCCGGTGGACGTGGGTTTAGATCAAATAAGGGTTAGTTATCAATTCATGTTTATTTTCTTGTTTAATCTATGTTTAGCGTCATCCGGTGGACGAGAGATTAGATTAAGCTAGTCAATGTGCATGGGTTAGTTATCGGCTTTAACTAAGTTGACATCTTAGTCAGATTCATTAAGTTACCAAGATGTTGTCTATTATTTACTATTTATTTATTTGTACGACATCTTTTTGCCCGATCAAGATTGCATAGTATTGGCCTTAGATCTATATGAAAGCATTCATCTATGTTTTATTCATGTTTATACCCTGTCATGATGGTTGATTTCTTACTTTTATCGGCTAATCATTTTGCAATCTTGCTCGTACGTGCTATGGGGGCTTGACAAGAGCCGATCTATATGGATGCAGAACCGCCGGCCTTTCAGACCAGTTCCGTATTCCTATTAGATCTGCTTATGGCTATTGCCACCGTCAAGTATTCTGCTTCACGGACCCAGCTATGATTCCACGAGAAACACTAGCTTATCGATTGTGTTGCTTGACATTCAGACAATCTGCTTTGGATAATCTGACATGCATACATTGCCATAATCGATTGCATCTCGATCTGCTGTAACTCTCTACATAAAACTATCTAATGCAAGTTGTTATCTTTATTTATTCACATGGATCGATTATTTGCCAACTCAATGATTATTTTGTAAAATCGATTCATGCATGCTGGAATCGACTCTTTAGTCGATCTCCACTCGTATCGGCTCTCAGAGCCATACATTCGGAACTATCTGGCTACGCCGGCATGTTCCGCCTTAAACTACTGATTATCCTTCTCTCCTTATCAATTGTAGGTCAAATTGACTGGCACGCTTGGATCCAGATTATTGAAGCTAGCTGGATTTGCCGGACGCTTGCTCCTATGGATCGTTCTGGCTTCGCTAGTGTGTTGGCTGCAGAAACGAATTTTGCGTCAACAGCATGAAATTCCATTTGGGAAAGCTAAGGAAAGTATTATAGTGCAGTCGCTGAAGGGACGACTGAGTACCAAGGAAATGGTATATCAAGTACCTATAGAGTTGGGTGATCATATTTTTCCCTACTTTGATGATAGTGCTAAAGGATCATGTAACATCCAAAGTTTTGCATCATTTTTAAATAGGAAAAACTAATTTAATTATGCTATTATTTGATTATTCAATGTAGGGAAATATTAATTTCCACAAGAATAAAATAATATTAGGCCACACATATGTATGTTGCATTCATGCTGGAGCATTGTTCTTTTGTATTACTTGGATGTTATTGAATTGCTCAGATAATCAAAATCATATTTCAAAACTATTTGAAAATGTATTTGAAAAGTAGAAAAAGGAATTAGAAGAGAAAACCCCCTATCTCTCTGTTTCTGGCCCGAGGGCCCAGCCCTTCCCCCTCTCAGCCTTCCAGCGAACAGGCCGAAGCCCAAGTAGCAGGCCGGACCAACTCCCTCCGAGCGCACAGGCACTCCAGTGCCTTGTCTCACTGACCCGTGGGCCCCCTCTGGTAGTGACCTCCCTCCCCTTCCTTCTTCCTCCGGCCCAGCCAGGCCAGAGCGCACCGCGCCCTCCCTTCATCCCACTATGGCTGATAGCCCCAGCCCGCGCTCGGTTTCACTGGCTCATGGGTCCCGTAGGTCAGCCCTCCCCTCCAACCTTCCCCCTCTGCCGTTCGTATGGAACGCGGCATAGAAAAAACAGACGAAGCTGAGTTCGTCGCTGCCTCGTCCTCGTTTCAATCTCCTAGAATCTAGCTCGAAATCCAACCTCCCAATCCTTCACGTCCTTGGGGCTATATAAGCCCAGGCAGACCCCCTGCCGCCCTCGTTCAACCCTAGCACCAGCCCTCCCCTCGCCCACGCAGCGAACCGAGCCGCCGCCGCACTAGTGCCTTCCGCCGTTGAGGTCAATACATCGAGCACATCGCCTCTGCCTCGCCGTAAGTCCCTTCCCGAGCTTCGTAAGTCTCTTGCGAAGGTACCGAGCCATTGAATTGAACCCTGATGCCCTCTCCATGTCGTTCCAGGGAGCGCAGCCGCCTGGAGTTTCATCCGCCGCCATGGTCGATTCGACGAATTCGTCGTCGTTTTCTGCACCGTAAGCCCCTGACAAGCTTCTTCGCGACATTGTGAAGGTCCCGAGCCCTTTTCCCTTTTGAATCGTGCACTGACCATCTCCCCCAACGCGCATAGGGAGCCGCCGCTCGCCAGACCTCGTCGACCCATCTTCGACCCGATTGCGGTCCTCGATTTCACTCTAGGTAGCTCGCGAGTGCTTGCCCTCTCTCCCAGTACCTTTACCGTGCCAAATAGACCACTGCAGTGCCGTTTTTGCCGATTCTGGCGATCCTCCGGCCATGGCGCCACTGGGTCGGCCCTGTTCCGGCTAGGAGCGCCACCCCACCCCGTCACGTTCTGATCTGAGCCATTAGTTTTAAATCGGGCGGCCTGTGTTTGCAGATACCGGTTCACCGGTTTCTTTTGCAGGAAGGTCCCTGCTATTTTTAATGTTGATGCTGCAGTCCAATACGTATTCAGCTGTTTACACTCTACAGTTTAGAAAGCGTAATCTCTCGGTTTAAATCAGAATGTGTTTTCCTATTATTTACAGAATTGCCACTATACTTGTTTTATTCATAGTTTGCACGTTTTAGATCCGTTTTGAATGATTCAAATTGCGTTGGATTTGTAATTTCAAGATCTATCATTTAGTACCACTGTTACATATGTTAATCACTTTAAAATTCGAGGTTATATTTAATATATTATTATTCTATTGCAAATCTTGTTTAAATCATATCTTTGCCGTTTTAAGTCTGATTTGTGCAAACTTTATATCGATGTGATCGTAGCGACGTGTAGATCAGTTTTATAAACTTTTTAAATTGTTTTATTTCTATTGGTGTACTGTTCTAATCAATAGTCTTGTTTGTTATGCATGATTGCTCCTAGGTGTGTGTTGTTAATGTGATGATCGAGTATAGACGGTGAGCATTACATTGGTGATCAAGATCAGTACTTTGAAGTCCCGGATCACCAGGAGTTTACTGATCAAGGAAAGTATTAGCATGGATCATCCTTGTTGTCCTACTCACCGTGATAATTACGTTCATATGCATGTGTGTACCTTGATAACCATAAGTGCTACCTAGTATTGTTATCTTGTTCCTTGTCACCAATGGGTTTATGCATTGGGTAGTTGATGCTAGCGCGCTACTGGAATCATGATCATGTAAACTTGATTAATTGAATATGCAATAAGATTAAAATATGCCTTTTTAGCAACATAGAACTAGGGGATTGGAGCATAGTTTTTGTGATGCTCTAAATCCTTCACCCTGGGTAATGATCTGTCAGCAAAAGCAGGGACTTACAGTGCAGCTATGAGGGCTACATGGCTCTGGTTTTAGTCAAGTATGTGCACTTTTTCTACCTTGTTCGCGGTTACCAAAAGGCGTGATGGGGCCTGACGACTCGGGTGTACTGCGGCTTCTGTCCGAGTGTGTATAACCTGTGTGGCCTTGTGCCACTGTTGACAGTAGATAACATCAACTTATATTAGAAGTTTAGACACCAAAGAATATAAGAATAAACACTAGTCTAGGGTTTTAACTGGCAATTTCCATAAGTTTTGCATGTTCTGTATTTTCTAGGGGCTATTCCAGAAAAGAGTAAAAGAAGGATTAAAGAGCATAAAAGACACGAAACTTAACCGCTAAGGAAACATCGTCATCAGGACGTGGGAAGGATCTAGAGAACACCCGAAGCAACCGGGGCCCCACCACCTGACAGGTGGGGCCGGGCAACACCAAGGGGGGCCGGGCGGCACCCTCGCCTTCTGGAGTCTTCTTCTACCGCCTCCAACGATGCATCCCGGCCCTTGGTTAAGTCGGTTTGATCCTACGGCGCACGTGCAACCCACCGGGCTATAAATAAAGGGGCAGACCCCCTGAAGCATGGAATCATTCATCCAAGACATCAAATCTTCGGTCAAGCCATCAAAAGACTCCTAGTTCATCAAGAGCCTCCTAGTTCATAGTTCTAGCCTAGTTAGATTAGAAGTAGAGGGGTTCTAGTTCTTCGGCGGGATCTGGAGCCCCGGCATCCGTCTTGAGAGCAGAGTTCGATATAGTTCTAGTTCTTTCTCTATTATTGTATTCTTCATTATGATTAGGGAAACTATTGTTCTTAATAGTCTATATGTTCTTGATGACAATAGTCTTTGTCTGCTTTGATTATATATCTAGTATAGTTGGTTTGATCTTATTGAATTCATGTAATTGCTCGTATAGCGTTTATCCATACGATCGATGTGTAGATGATGAACGATATGTAGATGTGGTGTCTAGGTATTCTGTTTATTTGTGAGTGCACCCTGATGTGCCAGGTCGGGTGGTAGATCGCATAGGTGACAGCTGCGTTGAGTCATCTGTAGTCCACCCCCGTATGTAGGCAAGCAGGCACGGTCGCGAAGTTGGGTGATGACTCTATTTCACATCCTTCCTAGATGATGCCCTTTACATGTGATCATGATATAGGACTAATCTAACAATGATTGCTAGATGTAATTGCAGTAATTAGAGTTATTCATTGACGTAGTCATAGAATTACCTTAGATATTAATTCCTTAGTTTATCCATTGGCCAGCTATTACTATGACTAGAAAGTGCTATGATGCTTATCCTTTATTTATGATGCTTGATCATACTTATCACGTTTATTTATCTTTATTATCTTGTGACCTCTACCTGTTATGAGTAAAGTAAATGACATCGGTAATGTCACTTATCCATTGTATATAATCACTATCAATATAATAGATTAAAGTTTATCTTAGTCCTTCCTAGTGGTATAAATATAAATCGACAACCTGGTAGACTATAGGTAAAATGCTACAATGGTATAATTATCTGTCCGCTTGCAGACTTGATCTTATTTTATATTTATATATTTCTGCCTAGTCACATTAAATAGTATATGAACCCATTATTTATTGTTAGCATATATAATTAGGGATGACAACCTAGTTCATGCATAAGAATGTTGGTAATAGATAAGTGGCTAGTTGCTAATGACAAGTTAATTAATCTCGTCTCTGGTATTAAAAGTTATATAGTTATATTTGGCGACGTTAGTAGATGTCAACAAGCATTTTTGGCGCCGTTGCCGGGGAAGGCACATTAAACTTAGGAAATATTGATAACATATATACGTAATGGATAAGATTGTGTTACCGATTGATCTCTAACTCAAACAGGCACACCCTTATTTTCATCATTTGCTTATCTTATGCAGGGTGATGAATGAATGGTTTTTCTCTTCCAAACAAGTTCACTGATGATCCAGAGAAACTTCTTGAAAGGAAGAAGGTTGTAGAGGCGAGGGACAATTTCGAGTCGCTATCAATAATACCCATCTCCACTCAGGCTCGTCCATCAGAGGAGCCAGCTCTAATATTGGAAGAAGAACACTTAGGAGAAAATTTAACTCCTGCGTTTGAAGACATGGTTGAGAAGACATTGCGCGAGTTCTCTGCCTCAACAACAGAAAACATCTGGACTGGACCAGCAGTCAACACTGGGGAGAATGGATTCGAGCTCAAACCTGCTCTTATCACCATGGTTCAAGCCAGTCAATTTTGTGGAAAAGCTCATGAAGATGCAAGTGCACACTTACAACACTTTCTGGAGATCTGCAGCACCTTCACGATCATAGGAGTACCAAGAGATGCTATTTTACTCTATCTTTTCCCATTTTCACTTTTGGGGAAAGCTAAGCAATGGTTCTACGCCAACAAAGACAAGAACACTACATGAGACCGATGCTCAACTGCTTTCCTGGCAAAGTTCTTTCCTACAGGCAAGATGAATGCTCTGCGTGGGAAAATTTCAAACTTTCAACAGCAACATGATGAATCATTCACTGAAGCATGGGAAAGATTCCAAGATTATATTGAAGACTGTCCTTGTCATGGGATAAAGGATTGGCTATTGATGCAGACCTTCTACCATGGGCTTATCTCTAGCACTCGTGAGTCCATAGATGCTGCAGTAGGAGGAGCTTTCCTGTCACTTAAGCTTCCATAAGCTAAAGCACTTGTTGAGAAGATTGCCTCAAATTGAAGCTGTAATGAAGAACATACTCAACCTCGCAAGAGAGGAGGAGGCATCCATCATCTTGAGAAAACTGACATGGTCACTGCCAAGGTAGACCTCATCATGAAGAAGCTCGATATAGAGAAGACGGAAGTCATGCATATTAATGATTCTCGCATGACCTGTGAAGAATGTGGAGATTACGGGCATTCAGCTATCAACTGCCCTACGCTGCAAGAGGATGTGAACTTCATCAACAATAACACCTACTATCGTCCTCAGCAAGGTCAATGATGGAACCAGCCAAACCAAGTATGCAATCAGCAACCTCGACAAGGTAACAACCAAGGTAATAATTACAATAATTACAGTCTTCCACCTTTAAGAGATTTAGTTGCTGGTCAATCTAAATTGTTAGATCAAATATCTAGAAAGGTAGGCTCTAATGATAAAGCTTTAGAAAATATTAATACTAGAATGGATACCTTTCCTTCTCCTATAAAGAATCAGCATAGCTTTAATAAAATATTAGAATCACAATTAGCTTAGCTAGCTGTTGCTGTCCCTCCATTTGAGAAAGGTAAGATTCCGGGCTAGCTGGAAGATTTAGAAACTGCTAACCTTGTTGATAGTCACAATGCAATCCAGTACCATATTGAGCCTGCAGATGTACAGTGGACTGACCACTTACTACCTGAGAAGATGGGAGACCCTAGGAGACCTGTCATTCCTATCTCTGTAGGATGTCACAGCTTTCCAGAAGCTATCTGCGATTTTCGCGTAAGTGTCAACATAATGCCCAAGGTAATTTATGAGAAAATATTAGGTGGCCCTTTGTTGTACACAGATATGCGTTTACAGCTTGCAGATCAGTCCATTTGCTACCCCAAGGGAGTGCTAGAAGAAGCTGTCATTAGAGTGGGGCAATCATATGTCCTAGTTGACTTCGTGATTATGGAGACAGAAGGAGATGAGGAGGCACCCATTATTTTGGGATGACCATTCTTGTGCACAACCAAAACCATCATTTATGCGAAACATGCCAAGATTGTCCTTTCCATCAAGGACAATAAAGAAAAATTCTCGTTCAAGAACTGCATCTTAAAGACCCCTGCAGTCCCGAAGTAATTCCATCAACAAGAAGAGCAACAACAACCAGCACCCAAGAAGAAGAACAATAGATGATGGAGGAAGAACAAGGCCCAGCATGTACCTGAAGAAAGTGCTCAACTAATCACTGCTCTCAACATAGAAAATGATCATATGCTCCCCCAACCATTTCCAACAAAGAAAGGTGACCCAGGTGTACCAATCATTGAATGCTCAATCAGAGACACCATCTGCGACACTGGATCAGGTGTCAACGTAATGTCCAAACATGTATATGATGAATTATTTAATAATTTACCTCTATACCCAACATATATTCAGTTACAGATGGCGGACCAATCACTAAGGTTTCCTGAAGGCGTGGTTAAAGACGTTATGGTAAGAATTCAAGACAAATATATACCCGTAGATTTTCTAGTTCTTGATATGCAGGGAGACGATGAATCACCTATTCTTTTGGGAAGACCATTCCTCTACATTGCCAATGCTATTATCTACATCGGGTCTGGACAGATCCACTTCAACCTACCCATGGGAAAGGTACTCTGTCAATTTAGAACACTTGTTAACCATGAGCAGGTCAGCAAGCAACGCAACAGGAGAAGACGCCAAGCCCGCCGTCAGGCTGCCCAACCTCACTGTGGATGGGAGGAATTCCCTAGCAAGATTGTGAAGTATGAAGACTGCTACAAGGAGCAAGAGGAAGCCGTACAAGCACAACGCTGGAGTGAGTGGGAAGCAGAAGCTGAAAGGATGGATTAGATTGCTAAGGCAGAGAAAGAAGAGATCCATGCACAATTAGAAGAATGGATGAAGAGTCAAGAGAAGCACACTTGAGGGAGTGTAACAAAGAAGAGCTAGAGCTAGAAAAGAGAGAAGTAGAAGAGACAGAAAAGAGATGGAAGTAGAAAGAAGAAGCACCTACTACACCACCGCAAAATGGGGAATTAACTGAGGTAACCTCAGACGATGAACCTGCTGAGTAAGAATTCTCCTGTACCTAAGTCCTGTCGGTAGACTTTAAATTTCGTACCCTAGCCATAAGATTAGAATGGTAGTTATCTATTTAAGTTAGCATTCATTAGTAATTTTGCTTTAACACATTTATACAATCACTTTTGCACATTAAATATAAAACAACAAAAATATTTACTGTTTTATTTACTGCATCATAAAAACTAAAGCCCCATGTGAATACACTTATGGTAAACCCTGCAGGAATATTTACTGTGGTGGCATAAAAATAAAAACAAAATAAAAATAATATATATAAATATATAAATGGTAGTAGTATCTGTATTTACTTCGTTGCATTATGAAAATTTTAAGCCCCATGAGAATAAATATTCTCCGTGGTGGCATAAAAAATATATAGTATGCATACAAATTTGATTGCTGCATAAGAAAATTAGAAAACCCAAAAAGAGAATCCTGTTATAATCCTGCTAGAATCTGTCAATTAAAATCAACCCAAAGAATAATCAATTGCTCATTGGCTGACCGCTAACCCCTTGTTAAATTCGAGCCTCGAGTTTTGGTTTTCTTATTGGAGTATAATTATGCAGGACACAACATTATGACTAAGAAGAGAGTCTATCAGTGGCACCCACTAGGACTACTACTGGCTAGCTCACTCTGAAGATCATTCAACACCAAAATATTGCAAACATCAAGCTTGGGGGAGGAGCATCCCCTAATTATCAGGTAATTATACCTATGCGATTATTGAGTCTGTTTTATATAGTCATAAAATACCGAAAATATGTGGGCACATGAAGGTTCACCATATTATCATAGGAAAATCTAAAAAAATACTAAAAATATGTGGGCACATGAAGGTCCACAAATCATAGAGTCTTTTTGAGTCCAATCAAAAATCATTAAAACCAAATAAACACTTAGTTTTATATTATAATATGTTCGGAGTCAGTCTAGACTAGAATTAATTAAAATTGGTGAACACTAAAATTTATTTTGGAGATGATGAATAGTTGCTCTATTATCATACTTTCAAGTGCCTAGTTTTTAACTTTAAATTCTCCTTAGTTTTAGATACTACTGTTTTGACTTGAGAATTTACTCTGAACCTGAAACTTGTGGAGGCACATGCTTGATCTAAGTCTAGGTGATTGATTGATATGATACATGAAGGTGGAGCTACTATTTATCTTATTCCTAGCATTAGTAAGTTCTGGAGATTTATTTTGAAAACTTAAAATCTACATGATGAGCTCTTGTATGACAAAGTATGAATTCCTACCAAAGCCATATATGATACATTTAGATAGGGAAACCTTTGCACATTTATGCTGCTTGCTTTGCATTGAGTTTAGTCAACCTTTGTCGCATACCATATGAGAGTCTTGTCATGCTTTTAAAACCAAGATCACTTGCACACTCCAGCCACTCATGCATTATTCCTACCCTGGGAGTAATCGCAACCATTTTCACTTTCATCTATGTTCATCATGAAAATGTTTTCTCCTACACTGGGAGGAAAACACAAAAAAAATATATATCCCATAGGACAACCCTATTATAAATGCTCTAAGTTTTTACCACTGTTATCTCTCTAAATTGTTTATTGGATACATGTGGCTATGCAAAAGTAAGAAAAGAAAAGGGAGTAAAAGATGGACAAGTGTCCCAGCAAATAAAACAATGGGTACTAGATGCCCGCCTCCCTATCGAAAAAAGGGAAAGAGAGAGAAAGAAAAGGATAAGATAGCCCATGTTTCGTGCAAGTCTTAAAGGGAGATTTATTTTTCAAAAAGAGCATAAGTAGAATTAGGAATAGCCACTAAAAACCACATATACACCTATCCACTATATTCCATACACATGCACATCTTGGTTTGATTGTATGCCTCGATTCTCTGTAGATCCATTGTTTGACTCTACAACATATGCATTGCAAGTATGCTCATCCTTGTTGTTGCCACTCCTATGAGCTCCACTATTTACTCTTAGCTATAGGGAGGCATAACATTGTTAATGCATTAAGTGAGATTCATAAATACCACATATATTGAGGGACTTGAGGGTGTCATACAATTAAGCTCTGAGTTTTATTTCGAAAACTTATAAAAACTCCGGAATATTGGTACTATGAAGAATTTGCTACCTAGTACTTGACTTGATTGTTCTATCTTTCAATTGCTCAAAATTTACACAAAAGCTGTAAAGCTCCATATTAAAGGTAAAATGGGTAAGTCTAAAGGTTAGAACAGAGGAGAATCTCTATTTGAAAGCATGTGTACTTGGAAAGTATGAAAGCATTGTAGCAACTCCTGATCCAAATACTTTGGTAAATTAGGCTTAGTGTGTTTGCCAAGGGACTGACAAACAGGAAAGCTTGGGGGTGTTGTTGACGGTGGATAACGTCAACTTTTATTAGAACTTTAGACACCAAAGGATATAAGAATACACACTAGTCTAGGGCTTTAACTGACAATTTCCATGAGTTTTGCATGTTCTGTATTTTCCAGGGGTTATTCTAGAAAAGCATAAAAGAAGGATTAAAGAGCATAAAAGACACGAAACTTAACCGCGAAGGAAACATCGTCATCAGGACGTGGGAAGGATCTAGACAACACCCAAAGCAACCGGGGCCCCACCACCTGACAGGTGGGGCCGGCCGGTGCCAAGGGGGGCCGGGCGGCACCCCCCTAGGGTTTCGCCCCCGCCTTCTGGAGTCTTCTTCCATCGCCTCCTACGATACATCTCGGCCCTTGGTTAGGTCGGTTTGATCCTATGGCGCACGTGCAACCCACCGAGCTATAAATAAAGGGACAGACCCCCCTGGAGCATGGAATCATTCATCCAAGGCATCAAGTCTTCAGTCAAGCCATCAAGATCCTCCAAGTTCATCAAGAGCCTCCTATTTTATAGTTCTAGCCTAGTTAGATTAGAAGTAGAGGAGTTCTAGTTCTTCGGCGGGATCTGGAGCCCCGGCATCCGTCTTGAGCGTAGAGTTCGATATAGTTCTAGTTCTTTCTCTATTATTGTATTCTTCATTATGATTAGGGAAAGATTATTTTTAATAGTTTATATATTCTTGATTATAATAGTCTTTGTCTACTTTGATTATATATCTAGTATAGTTGGTTTGATCTTATTGAATTCATGTAATTGCTTGTATAGCGTTTATCCATATGATCGATGGGTAGATGACGAATGATATGTAGACGTGGTGTCTAGGTATTCTGTTTATCTGCAAGTGCACCCTGATGTGCCGGGTCGTGTGGTAGATTGCATAGGTGACAGCTGCGTTGAGTCCTCTGTGGTCCACCCCCCGTATGTAGGCAAGCAGGCACGGTCGCGAAGTTGAGTGATGACTCTGTTTCACATCCTTCCTAGATGATGCCTTTACATGTGATCATGATATAGGACTAATCTAACAATGATTGCGAGATGTAATTGCACTAGTTAGAGTTATTCATTGATGTAGTCATAGAATTACCTTAGATATTAATTTCTTAGTTTATCCATTGGCTAGCTATTACTATGACTAGAAAGTGCTATGATGTTTATCCTTTATTTATGGTGCTTCATCATACTTATCACCTTTATTTATCTTTTTTATCTTGTGACCTCTACCTGTTATGAGTAGAGTTAATGACATCGGTAATGTCACTTATCCATTGTATATAATCACTATCAATATAATAGATTAAAGTTTATCTTAGTCCTTCCCAGTGGTATAAATATAAATCGACAACCTGGTAGACTCTAGGTAAAATGCTACAATGGTATAATTATCTGTCCGCTTGCAGACTTGATCTTAGTTTATATTTATATATTTCTGCCTAGTCACATTGAATAGTATATGAACCCTTTATTTATTCTTAGCATATATAATTAGGGATGACAACTTAGTTAATGCATAAGAATGTTGGTAATAGATAAGTGGATAGTTGCTAATGACAAGTTAATTAATTACCATACATCTTCTAATCTCGTCTCTCGTATTAAAAGTTACATAGTTATATTTGGCGACGTTAGTAGATGTCAACAGCCACGACGATGGGGGCTCTACATTTGCTTGCCGGGTTCCTAGCGGCCCTAACTTGTTAGACGGAGTACTTTGAGAGACTTCATAGTAAAACCCTGCGCACTCACATTGGTAGTGTTATGGGAGTAATTAACCCAAGCAAATAGGAATCACGGCTCATAGTGAAAGTGCACAACCTCTGCAGAGTGTAAAACTGGTATACTAGCCACGCTCACGGTTACGAGTGGCCAGGAAAACTCACAGAATAGTTATCTTTGGGGTGATGTTGACTTGTTGTTAATTTATTATTGCTATTCATTAATTGTGTTTACTTTGATCATGAATTATGGGATTATTCAACTTGCTGCTATCCAACTGCATAAAATATGATTAATTAAAAGCAAACTCCTGTTAAACCTGTGTCAACCTTTTGAGCCTCATGAACCCATGCTAGTCTTGTTGAGTACGACAAGTACTTACGCTTGTTTATTTTTCATACTTGGATAAAAATCCCGGATGGGTAACAGATGGTGATGCTTATGTGGACTACCCAGAGGACTACTAGACTTGTGCTCCACCAGTCGACGTCCCTGTGCTATGGAGCTACCACGAAAGTTATCTTTATTTTCCACTATGTTATGACTTTGGTATATTATTCATGATGTAATAAACATTGGTTATGATACTGTTGACGGTGGATAACGTCAACTTTTATTAGAATTTTAGACATGAAAGGACACATGAATACACACTAGTCTAGGGTTTTAACTGACAATTTCCATAAGTTTTGCACATTCTGTATTTTTCAGTGATTATTCCAGAAAAGCGTAAAAGAGGGATTAAAGTGCGTAAAGGACACGAAACTTAAGCGCGAAGGCAAACATTGTCATCAAAACCCTAAAAGCATCCAGAAGACACTCGAGCAACCAGGACCCAGACCCTGCCAGGTGGGGCCGGCCGGCCCCAAGGGGGGGCCGAGCGGCGCCCCCCTCTAGGGTTTGGCCCCCGCCTTTCGGAGTCTTCCTCGACTGCCTATGAGGAGTCATCTCGGCCCTTGGTTAAGTCGCTTTGATCCTACGGCGCACGTTCATCCCACCGGGCTATAAATAAAGGGGCAGACCCCCTCCCTGGAGGCATGAAGTCATTTGGAGATCAAGCCATCCAGAGCCTCTCTAGTTCATAGCTTTAGCCTAGTTAGATTAGAAGTAGAGGAGTTCTAGTTATTCAGCGGGATCCGGAGCCCCTGGCGTTTGTCTGGAGTGCGGAGTTCGATATAGTTCTAGTTCTTTTCTCTTATTGTATTCAACATTATGATTTGGGAAACATTGCTCTTAATCTTATATATGTTCTTAATTGTAATAGTCATTGTTCACTTTGATTACATGTCTAGCATAGTTAGTTTGATCCTATTGAATTTTTGTAATTGCTCGTATAGCTTCGTCCAGAGATATCATGGATGAATGATTGGCAGTATGTAGATGTGGTGTTTAGATATCTTGCTTATCTGCGAGTGCACCCTGATGTGCCGGGTCGTGTGGTAGATTGCGTAGGTGACAGCTACATTGAGTCCTCTGTAGTCCACCCCCCGTATGTAGGTCTAGCAGAGCGCGGTCGCGAAGGAGGTGACCCTTGTGTCTTAATATCCTCATTAGATGATGCTCCTTTACATTTAATCATGATGTAGGTAGAGCTAAACATTGATTGCTAAATGGAATTGCACTAATCATAGTATTCATTGATGTAGTTATAGAATTAATTTAGATATTAATTCCTTTATCTATCTATTGGCTAGCTATTGTTATGACTAGATGAGCTCTGATGTTTACCTATTTATGATGGTGACTGATCATATTAATCCTATATATCTTTATCATGTGACTTATCCCTACTATGAGTAGGATTATAGTTATGCTTTATCTTTTACATCAGCAGTATAAGTTGTAGATATAAGTCCTACTAGGCCTTCCCAGTTGTATAAATATAAATCGACAACCTGGAATACTCTAGGTAAAATGCTACAATAGTATAATTATCTGTCCGCTTGCAGAATTGTTCTTTAGTTTATATTCTTATATTTATTTTGCCTAGTCACATGAAATAATCGATCGATTTAACACTTTATTCATACCTGATATAATTAGGGATGACAACCTAGTTGAATGCTTAGGGGTGTTGGTGAGAGATACGTGGCTAGTTGTTAATGACAAGTTAATTTAAGTGCCATGTGTTTTTAATATTGTTAAATAGTGATGACGTTAAAAATACCAACAAGCATTTTTGGTGCCGTTGCCGGGGAAGGTAGCTAGGCACATTAAGAATATTGATAGACTTGTACTTATTAATGTAATCGAGATAACTATTAACCCCTGCTCAAGCAGGATTACCCGTGTTTTGTCTACTTTAATATCTTATGCAGGGTAATGAATGACCGGTTTACGACCTTCCGGCAAGCTCCCACAAAAAGAAGAATAATAAATCCGAGATTGGAGAAAGAGGTCGACGTCACAAAAATTCAATTCATATCTCAAGTGACGGGAATAAAGATGCTACATCACTCACAAAATTCTTTCATGTGAGACATTGTAAGTAAGATCAAATAAAGGTGAGAAAGTCTTGCTCATGGACTTTAAATTTGATGAGTAGTTATCTTTTACATTCCATTGTATGTTTACTTTAAATCCATATATTGACCCTATTTATTCTAAATTCTTTCTACTCATAACTTATTTAGTTCCATTCATATATCCATATCACTTGCGTTCTTATTAAAGGAAAGAAAAATATATGAGCACATGAAGGCTCATGATTAGTATTTAAAAAAAACTCACCATGATCATGCTTTTTCATCTCTACCTGAATAATTCCCTACTAGTGCTTTCGTGTTACATTTGTCTGCCATAGTAAGTTTTGGTTTGGAGGTACTACATACGGCCATATGAGTATTTTTCAAAGGCCTTTAAATTAAGCGTGGTGCTTAGGTTAAGATGCCTTCCTTAACTAAAGCTAGACATAGAGTTTGGTTTGGTTATTGAATTAGAAATTGCTGTAGTAGACATTGGATATTTTGTTGGACTAACCCTGCAGGAAAATTTCGAATTAAATCTGGGGAATTCAAGAGATGAGTTCACACCAAAGATGAATCAAGACAGTAATGACATTGCACAAGAAGACCCAGTTCATTCTTTATAAGAGGAAGAGTTGTGAGTATTAATGTCTATTCATTTATCTTTCGTTGCAAGTTATCTCTGTTTTGAACCATGCTAGAATGTAGCAACAACAATATAAAACACAATAGACACAATCTATGCTAAACAATCTTAAAATCATATATCATCTTGTTAACATAGAGGAAAATCGCAAAATAGTATGGACAACAAAACCTGTATTTCAATTTTGTTATATTCCCTCGGGTAAACATTTTGCAGAAAAGAACATTTTTAATTTATTGGAGGAGAAGTTTTACTTGAACAACAAAGACAACCAGGGAGGAGCTTGAGTTTGCACCTCCAGTGGACCCAAGCTCATCAACCGCAATTCAATCAAAATCAAGAAAAGGTTGATGAGTGAAGAGCATGTAATTATCTGTACTTCCATCGGACGGTGAAAAGAGAAAGATGATAAAAGGAAGGCCTTGCTCAGCAGACCACAAGCTTTCACCAACAGATGAACCGGATAAGCATCCTCTTCCAAGTAAGTTTGTCACCACTTATTTAGAAGGATGAAGACATAAGGTACGTTTGTCCAAGCCTGATGCAATATTTAACTACAATCAACATCTTATATCATGTTGCTAATTTGTCTTGGTCACTCCTACCCTATGCCATGCTCAAACTTAACTTGCTAACAATTAAAACAAATTAAAAAATGCTTTTTTTTGGTTCACCATACACATTCTTGGTTCTATTTGAATAAATATCTTTAGTCATGTAAACTTCTTTGTTCTATTATAAGTATGCTTCAGAATATTACTTAGACATAACTATGAGATCAAAGCATACTCGTCTAACAATTTGGTTATATATGTAGACTCACCTCTCCCATATAAAAATGTTTAAATCCTATTAGGAGACTATTCGTAGAATCAAGTTGAGGTTGAAGGTACTTTTCAAATAATATCTTTACCTTAACCTTATTAAAAAAATTGAATGAAGTAATGATGAATAATTTAAAATAAAGCTATAAATTAACCTTGGCAAACACTATCCGTACTTTAAATTAAATATTCCTTCGAGTATGTGTTGTCTACTAACCCCTTGCAGAGAATATATATATAATAAGAGAAGCAGGAGGTCTGAAGAGTGAGAACAGAGTAAAAGAAAAGATGCTAATGAACAACTCAAGATGCAATGAAGGAAAGGACCATCGAATTTCAGCTACCCTTTATCATGCTCCAATGATGAAGGTAACATCTTAAGGTAAATGGTTATTAATTTCCTCTTGATCTTAGTATGCAATAAATGAAAAATACAGCCGTGTTAGAGTTACTACTTAAATTGATCAAGCTGATTAACTCAACATGATTTGTTCTCTAAGTTTGATCATAGTGCTATTCTCTTAATCTCAGTCTTAACCAAGTAAGCTAGAAATACTTCGTCTATTATTCTTGGAAAATAATGGTCATCATGAAAATTTTAAGGATAAACAGTGTTTTCAACGGTTAAGTAACTTCACTCTTTATCTCACCAGTTTAAATGTCATATTTATACTTCTGTATTCTCATCCATGTTATAAATGAACAATATGAATAACATTAATCTTATTGTGCCCAAGGTTAGAGAATGAATAAATTTCTGTTTCTATTGGTATTTTCCCACTAGCAGAGCCCATGCGCTTGATCTCTACGTTGTCTTTATGGGCAGAACACACTTCAATCAAAGTGTGGGAAGACAATCCCCCAAATTCTATAAGTGGAAGTTCTCAACCTGTAATAATGATGCACATAAGATTAGCTTCGAGATGCCGACAAAGGAAATAAAGAAGGTGGCACCACCATTCGGAGCCTAGTGGAGGCACCACCTCAAGAGCAAACTAAAGTACTTGACTAATGAATCACTATAAGGAGGAGACCAGTTCAGAAGACTCAAAACATCGAACCCTCGCCGTGAGGTAACATCTGTAGTTATCCATTTTTGCTTTTCTGCATTGCATGAATTATTTTCTCTTAAGTAGGTTTACTCTTCTGCATTAGCTTTGCATAGGAAATGACAAGAGTGAATAGGCATGCATTAAGCTATATTCTTGCATCTTAAAAACTTGAGGCCCCATGTGAAACCCTTGCGGTATAAAAACGGTAGGAGTACTCATTGTGGTGGCCTAAAAATAAATACTAACATAGCATGCATATTTATCTTTCTGCATATTAAAACAAAATAAAAATCTTTACCGCTTTATTAGTGCATTGAAAAGAAAGAAAAAATAAAAATTTTAGCTTTTTATTGCATCAAAAATATTAAAGCCCCATCTAAGTAGACTAATGGTAACCCCATAGGAATATTTGTTGTGGTGGCATCAAAATAAAAATAAAATAGAATCTATATTTATTTTACTGCATCACAAAATAGAAAATCTAAAAAGAAGAATCATGCTAGAATCTACCGATTAATATTAGCTCATTAGAATAATCAATTACTCATCTGGCTGACCGCTAACCCCTTAAATTCAAGCCTCGAGTTTTGGTTTTCTTTTTGGAGTATAATTATGCAGGAACGACATTATGACTAAGGAGTGAGTCCATCAATAGAGCCCACTAGGACTACTGCTGGCAAGCTCGCCCTGAAGATCATCAACACCAAGTATTGCAAACATCTAGCTTGGGGGAGGAGCATCCTCTAGTTATCAGGTAACTATACTTATGCAATTATCGAGTCTGTTTTATAAAGTCATAAAATACCAAAAATATGAGAACACATGAAGGTTCACCATAGTACCATAAGAAAATCTTAAAATATGAAAAAAAAATATGTGGGCACATGAAGGTCCACACTTTTTATAAAAAACCCAAAAATATGTGGGCACATGAAGGTGTACCAAATTAGGAAACTTCTGCTGGAAATATAAAATCAATCACTTACCATAGAGTGGTACTAAACCTAACCCCTCTCCATAAGATTTGGTATTTTTGTTGGCAAATAAGTTTCACAGGAAAATAAAAGATCAAATAGTTAGTCAATCCGACGTCCTTATGCTGCCAGTACACCTACTCCTAGAAGGATCACTCAATTTGAAACATCAAAGACCCTGTCAAACATCCAGCTTGGGAGAGGGCACCCTCCATTTAAAATCCAGCTAAGTATAAGTTTTCCACCTTGTTATTATTGTACCATATCACTTTTCGCGTGAGTTAGCTAGTAAGATAAAATTTGAAAACCAAATAAACATTTATCTATATATTAGAGTATGTTTAGAGTCAGTCTAGCCTAGAGTTAATTAAAACTGATAAACATTAAAATTTTGTCTTGGAGATGATGAATAGTTGCTCTACCATAATACTTTTCAAGTGCCTAGTTTTCAAACCATGAATTCTCCCGAGTTTTAGATATTGCTGTTTTAACTTAAGAATTTACTCTGAACCTAAAACTTATGGAGGCATATGCCTGAGCTAAGTATAAGTGATTGATTGATATGATTCATGAAGGTTGAGCTGCTCTTTATCTTATTCCTAGCAATACTAAATTCTGGAGATTTATTTTGAAAATTTAAAATCTTACAAGATGAGCTCTTGTATGACAAAGTTTGAATTCCTACCAAAGCCATATGTAATACATTTAGAGTTAGGAAAACCTTTGTACATTCATGCTGCTTGCTTTGCATTGAGTTCAGTCAATCTTTTTTGTATACCTTATGAGAGTCTTGTCATGCTTTTAAAACCAAGATCACTTACACACTCTACCCATATTTGCATTACTCCTACTCTGGGAGTAAGCGCAATCATCTTCCACTTTCATTCAGATCCACCTTAAAAATGTTTTCTCCTACACTAGGAGTAAACACCCAAAAATATATACCCCATAGGACAACCCTGTTTAATTGCTCTAAGTCCTTATCATTATCTCTCCAATTATTTATATTCAAAGGATGCATGTGGCTATGCAAAAATAGTTGAAAAAAAGTTGAAAAAATGGGAGTAAAAGATGGACAAGTGTCCCAACAATTAAAACAATGGGTACTTAGATGCCCACCTCCCTGTAAAAAAATAAAAATAAAAAATAACAAAGAATAAAGATAGCTCATGTTTTCCTGCGAAAAGTTCTAAGTTTTAAAGGAGGGAGTTATTTTCAAGGAGAAAAAGTAGAATTAGGATTAGCTACTAAATACCATATATACACCTATCCACCATATTCCATACACATGTACATCTTGATTTGATTGTATGCCTTGACTCTCTGTGGATCCATTGTTTGACTTTATAATATATGAACTTCAAGTATGCTCATCCTTATTATTGCCACTCCTGTAAACTCCACTACACTCCTTAGTTGTAGGATGGCATAACATCATTAATGCCTCGGTGAGATCCATAAATACTACAGATACTGAGAGACTTGAGGGTGTCATACAATTAAGCTCTGAGTTTTATTTTGAAAATTTGCAAAACTCCAAAATAATAGTACTGTGAAAAATTTGAGACATAGTTCTTGACTTGATTGTTCTGTCTTTCGATTGCGCAAGACTAATGCAAAAGCTGTAAAGCTCCATAGTTAAACGTAAAATGGGTAAGTTCGAGACGTAGAGTAGTTTTGTCTAATCCGAAGGAGAATTTCTGTTTGAAAGCATATGTACTTGGAAGGCATGAAAGCATTGTATCAACTCCTGATCCAAATATATTAGTAATTAGGCTTAGGTTGTTTGCCAAGGGACTGGCAAAAGGTAAGCTTGGGAGAGTTGTTGACGGTGGATAACGTCAACTTTTATTAGAACTTTACACACGAAAGGACACATGAATACACACTGGTCTAGGGCTTTAACTGACAATTTCCACGAGTTTTGCATATTCTGTATTTTCCAGGAAATATTGCAGAAAAGCGTAAAAGTGGGATTAAAGTGCGTAAAAGACACGAAACTTAACCGCAAAGGCAAACATCGTCATCAGAACCCTAGAAGCATCCAGAAGACACCTGAGCAACCGGGGCCCCGGACCATGCCAGGTAGGGCCGGCCGGACCCAAGGGAGGGCTGGGTGGCGCCCCACCTCTAGGGTTTGGCCCCCGCCTTTCGGAGTCTTCCTCCACCGCCTATGAGGAGTCATCTCGTCCCTTGGTTAAGTCGGTTTGAACCTACGGCGCACGTTCATCCCACCGGGCTATAAATAAATGGGTAGACCCCCTCCTGGAGGCATCAAGTCATTTGGAGATCAAGCCATCCAGAGCCTCTCTAGTTCATAGCTTTAGCCTAGTTAGATTAGAAGTAAAGGAGTTCTAGTTTTTCAGCGGGATCCGGAGCCCCAGGCGTTTTTCTGGAGCACGGAGTTCGGTATAGTTCTAGTTCTTTTCTCTTATTGTATTCAACATTATGATTTGGGAAACATTTCTCTTAATTTATATGTTCTTAATTGCAATAGTCATTGTTCACTTTGATTATATGTCTAGCATAGTTTGTTTGGTCCTATTGAATTTTAGTAATTGCTCGTATTGCGTTCATCTAGAGATATCGTGGATGAATGATTGGCAGTATGTAGACGTGGTGTTTAGATATCTTGCTTATCTGCAAGTGCACCCTGATGTACCGAGTCGTGTGTTAGATCGCGTAGGTGACAGCTACGTTGAGTCCTCTGTAGTCCACCCCCCGTATGTAGGTCTAGCAGAGCGAGGTCGCGAAGGAGGTGACCCTTGTGTCTTAATATCCTCATTAGATGACGCTCCTTTACATTTAATCATGATGTAAGTAGAGTTAAACAATGATTGCTAGATGTAATTGCACTAGTCATATTATTCATTAACGTAGTTATAGAATTGCTTTATATATTAATTCCTTTATCCATCCATTGACTAGCTATTATTATGACTAGATGAGCTCTGATGTTTACCTATTTATGATGATGACTGATCATATTAATCCTATATATCTTTATCATGTCACTTATCCCTGCTATGAGTAGGATTATAGTTATGGTTTATCTTTTACATCAGCAGTATAAGTTGTAGATATAAGTCCTACTAGGCCTTCCCAGTGGTATAAATATAAATCGACAATCTGGTATACTCTAGGTAAAATGCTACAATGGTATAATTATATGTCCGCTTGCAGAATTATTTTTTAGTTTATATTCTTATATTTATTTTTACCTAGTCACACGAAATAATAGATTCATTTAATATTTTATTCCTAACGAATATAATTAGGGATGACAACCAAGTTCAATGCTTAGGGGTGTTGGTGAGAGATAAGTGGCTAGTTGCTACGACAAGTTAATTTAAGTACCATGTGTTTTAATATTGTTAAATAGTGATGACGTTAAAAATACCAACAGATACTTTATTAAATTTTTTGGCTTATGTGTGTGACTGATCGTTGGGCGCACATAAGTTTATGCATTCATTTTTATCCTTAAAGTTGGGTGTGACAGATCAAGATATAGATGTGATCCTAGGTATGAACTAGATGTACCAGTGAGGAGCTGTTATAGCCACTCTGAATAGAACCATAAGGGTAAACTTACCTAATAGTACTTCTCAGCTTCTCGTCCAACTTTCGACACCTCAGAGGGTAGTTGAAAGAGTATGTGCCAACTCAATGAAGGAGGTTCAGAACATTTCGGTAGTCTATGAGTTTCTAGATGTGTTTCCTGAAGATCTACCTGGGTTACTGTTGGTATTTTTAACATCACTTCGCGTTAAGTTGTCATCCCTAATATGATGCCAAAAACCATTGGTAAAATAATCTACACTTGCCACCTAAAAAATATAATACTATAGAATATATCCGCAAGCGCACAGATAATTCTCCCATTGTACCACTTCACCCGGTAAGTATTCTGAGTATCGTTGATTTGTTTTATGCCAAAAGGATAAATAGACATTCTATTCATTAGGACAATCTACTATATTGATTGAAAGATTATTAATAAATGTGCAGACCTATAATGACCAGTAACTCTAATGCTTTAGCGGTAATAAGTCAATGATAATATGATAAATGATAACTGAGTAAATAAAGTAAATGGTATTACAGAGATAGAATATAGAGACTCACTAATGTAGTAAGACAATCTCGAGATTCGGCTAAAGTAAAGAAAACCTATGTAATTACTAAATATAATGTTTACAGCCTACGGTATATTACATATCTTCATTTATAGTAGAACCGACTCAGAAAACATCACAAGGGTCACCTCCTTCGCGACCGCGCTCTGCTCGTCCTACGTACGGGGGTGGACTACAGAGGAACCAACGCAGCTGTCACCTACGCGGACTACCACACGTCAAGGTGCCTCCGTAGGTACGTAATATATCTAGACACCACGTCTACATAATACATATCACCTAACTCACTCGAGTATTGAATTAGGCGCTCTACGATCATATGACAATAATCATCACCAATCACAATTAAATTGAATATGCAACTAGATTAAACTAAGAGCTGAATAAATAGCAATATATTAAAATAGAGCAAAGTCATAATGAGATACAAGATAATATTACCGATCTCCAGACGAACAGATCTGGAATCCCGAGCGTAGCACCCAACTCTACTTGAACGTTGATAGACGCCTAAACTAATGAACTTGAAGAATTAGAGCTCTACTTCTAATCTCTGGAACCTTAAGTTCTGTCTACTCTTGACAAATGAAGCAGCAGGAATGAATTGGTGCTCTGGGAGGGGGTCTGCCCCTTTATTTATAGCACGGTGGGGTGAACGTGCGCCGTTGGATCAAACCGACTTAAACATAGGGCTGAGATGACTCCTCGAAGGCGGTGGAAGACTGCAGAAGGCGGCGGCGAAAACCTAGGGGGGCGCCGCCTGGCCCCCCTTGGGGCTGGCTGGCCCCACCACCTCCCCGGCGGAGCCCCGCTTTCTTCGGGTGCATTTTAGACGCTTCTTTCTTGCCGACGACGTTTGTTTCCTTCGCGATCAAGTTTCGTGATAATTATGCACTTTAATCTTTCTTTTAAACTTTTCTGGATAATCCCGTGGAAAATAGACAATTTACCAAAACTCGTGGAATCTGTCAGTAATAACCCCTATGTTGCTATTATTGCCTAATTCCAAGCATTAGTTGACGGTATAAAATTGGTACTAAACGACGGTCAACAATACCCCCAAGTTAAGTGTTTGCTAGTCCCTTAACAAAGTTGACTTGAAATAATTTATTCAGGGTTTCATTAATATGTATAACTTCCAACAAGTACTCAAATATTTAAACAGAAATTTTTCTCCGGATTGCAGTTCATTAGTCTACCTTTCAAATTTATTCCTATTCTTTTCAACCACTGGGCTCTTAAATTAAATCTTAGGTAATTGAAAGATAGAATAATTAAGCAAGCACTATGTCTTTCATGCTTTGTTTCAACCATTGCTCCAGAGTTTTGAATAATTTTTATTTAGAAAATAATGAGAGTCTACTAAATAAGATTATAGAGGACTACTAAGCTATACAGCATGACTGAATGTGTGAGTGTGATGAAATTTTATTTTCGGGCTCCTATACGTTATCCTCTCTTTTCTGTCTTTCTGAAGAGTGTGGGTTATCTCCCGAGTGGATACTTTTTTGTACCTATTTTTTTCCTCTCAGGCGGGTGTCTTTGCACCCATTGTTTTACTCTCTTTCTTTTTTTGGCATATACTCTTTTGATATGGCATCTTTCTGGCTCATACTTCTTTGGTATGGCATCTTTTAATTTTATAACCCACACTTTCTTTTGGACTTCTAAGAGAGAGACTTGTGCATAGAGCTAGAATATTTGTGCATGTGAATTCAATCATGAATGCATAACAAAATAGTCTACTTAAATCATATTAGTAGAACAAATTATTATTATATTTATTTTGAATTCGACTTTTGAAATGTCTGGAGCTTAGGTATCACTCAGAATGAAATAATAGCAACTCAATCCTTATATCATATCCGTAAATTACTTAGATTTAATCCAAAACTTACGCTACCCACAGATATCAAGTTTCAGAATAAATTTTCATGGTAGATAAACTTCGTGCAATTCGTAGGAGAATTTAAATTTAAATACTAAGTATTTGCAGGAAATTATATTTAAGCAATTTAATCATCTTTTTTATTTTTCTCTAGCTTCAAGTTCTACTTACTCTAAAGACAAACTTAATGCAGAATTTTAAAGCAAACTTATTTACATAATCTATTTTTTTGGATTTTCATTTTTATCAAGCAAGAAATTTAATGTAGTAACTAAAGAAAGCGGTAAATGATTTTTTTTATTTTGTTTTCTTGTTGTTTTTAGCAATATTGAAATTGACAGAATTAAAGACTGAAATAAATACTGGAATAAATAGTAGAATATATATATAAAGGTGAGGGTGCTCACTTAGCGGGGTTCTCCCCCAAGCTAAATGTTGCCGTGCTCAGTACTGTGGTGGAGGTGGCGGCGGATATCCCATCTGATGTATCAAATACTCCAGTCCGATCTGTGTCTGCTGCCGTCCTTGGTATAACTGATCAAGTCGTTGGTCCGTGTGATGATGCCACTGTTCATGCTGGTTCTGTCATCGATCTGATGTTACCACTGCTCGTGCTGGTGCAGTGTGTCTCTTATCGCGTTCTGTCCCTACTCAATGTTAGTGAGGCGCATAGATAAAGTTGGGAAATCATTAGCGGTAGCCGAAAAATGCTGCTCAGGCGGCCGATAGTAGCCATCTTCCGGTGGTGCGTGGAACAGATATGGTCCACCAGTGGTGAAGTCCGTGTTCCCGCGCATAGAAAAGGATGGTCGGCCCCTCTGAAAATCATTGGCTGTGTTGTCCGGTGCCTCTGTGGGAAATGTTCCCCAACCTGCTGCTGTTGCAGATGAAGACTCTCCTTAATGAAATGTGGGCTGGTCCTCCCATCCTGCATGGCAGTCCACTGCTGACGTGGCTCCTGCGTCGATCCCTGCTCACCAAAATTAACAAAGTGAAAATAAGCTGGCCCAGATGATGCCGGGTCAGCTCCAGTGAAATCAGCTCTCGGCGCCCTACTGATGCGTGCGGACGGACACCTGCCAACATTAGCTCCACTAGCTGGAAAAATAATGTTCTGCATAGAATAAATTTCTAGCTCCCTGTCCTGCAGTTCGTACTCATTTGCATAGTTTCTATAGGTTATGATTATTTTATTATTTCGACGTTTGAGCATTTGAGCTCGAAAGAAAAAATTATAGCCAATAATTCTACGGGCATCAGGAATAGAAACAAGTATTGCATTCTGTAATAAAGCTAGCCCAGTAGCTAAACGTGTAATCCAGGATGTAAAGGAAATATTGCATTTTCTCATGGAAGGGACAGTTCTCCAGTAATTCAACATCATTTTCACAGGTGACGCTTTTCACTTTTTTATCATGATGTATAACAAATGTAGCTCATCTTATTTAATGGTATTTAATTCCTCTCTAGTAAAAAAATGTAAAAGCTAGCCATTTAAGCATGAACCTCAGTGTGGGGTGATGGACTTCTTCAGTAGTATATTTTTTGTTTTTCCTCTGGTTTCTTTGCAGTGATGCTCTCCAAAAATCATCTTTGTCAAAGTCATGGAGAGATTCCGTTATATTAACCACACACTGATTATGGAATCCTAGCGCTAAGCTAAGGGTTTTCCATGAGAGGGTGAAAGGTTTGTTAAACATTCTAAAATTTACCTTATCATCATCAAAGTATAGGGTGCTATTAAATTCTATTGTGATTAACTTGCTACCCTGCTAAGTGATTTGCCATGCACCTTCCCAACCAACATTTCTAAATATAAGTTCAAACTCGGAATCCATTCTGGTTTCATGGAGCAAGGTGGCATCAAAAATTAGAGTGTGCGTAAATTCCTTGTTCTTAAACACATTTGATATTTCTTTCTGTGGTCTAGATGGTAATGAAATTTGAGGGATGCTTGTGAGCTCATACCTCTCTTCCCGTTGGGAAGAGGATGAAGGGTTGTCATACACAAGGGGTGGCGGAGAATCGACGTTCATGTCGGAGCCGACGAACGATGGCACTTGTGATGATGATTGACTTCGTGTTGTGTGGCGTGAAAGCGCTCTTCCAAGTGATCGTATGGCACCTTTCATTCTATTGCTCATCTTGCCTATAATCATCACCAATAATCATCACTCGAGTACTAAATTAGGCGCTTTACGATCATATGACAATAATCATCACCAATCACAACTATATCGAATATGCAACTAGAATAAACTAAGAACTGAATAAGTAGCAATATATTAAAATAGAGCAAAGTCACAATGAGATACAAGATAATTTTACCGATCTCCAGACGAACAGATCTGTAATCCCGAGCATAGCGCCCAAGTCTACTTGAACCTTGCTAGACGCCAAAACTAATGAACTTGTAGAACTAGAGCTCTACTTCTAATCTCTGGAAACCCTAACTTCTGTCTACTCTTGACAAGTAAAGCAGGAGGAATGAATTGGTGCTCTGGGAGGGGGGTCTGCCCCTTTATTTATAGCCCAGTGGGGTGAACGTGCGCCGTTGGATCAAACCGACTTAAACATAGGGCTGAGATGACTCCTCGGAGACGGTGGAAGAAGACTCCAGAAGGCGGCGGCAAAACCCTAGGGGGGCGCCTCCCAGCCCCCCTTGGGACCGACCGGCCCCACCACCTGCCCGGTGGGGCCCCGCTTGCTTCGGGTGCATTCTAGACACTTCTTTCTTGCCGATGACGTTTGTTTCCTTCGCGATCAAGTTTCGCGATAATTATGCACTTTAATCCTTCTCTTAAGCTTTTCTAGATAATCCCCTGAAAAATTGACAATTCACCAAAACTCGTGGAATCTGTCAGTAATAATTAGTTGACGGTATAAAATTGGTACTTAACGACCGTCAACAGTTACCCCCTGACTGGGATGTAGAGTTTACCATTGAGTTGAAGCCGGGAACAGCTCCAATTTCCTGAAGATCCTACAGAAAGCCTCCCAATGTGTTGGCAAAGCTGAAGATTCAGCTGCAAGAGTTGCTTGATAAAGGTTTTATCAGACCAAGCTCTTCTCTGTGGGGTTGTCCTGTTATCTTTATGAAGAAGGACAAGATTCTGAGGTTGTGTGTTGACTACCGACCATTGAATGAAGTCACTATTTAGAACAAGTATCCTCTACCTTGGATTGATCTTCTCTTGGATCAACTTGCGGGAGCAAAGGTATTCTCCAAGATTGATCTTCGATCTGGGTACCATCAGATCAAGATTTGTCTCGAAGACATTCTAAAGACTGCTTTCACTACCTGTTATGGTTTATATTAGTATTTGGTCATGTCTTTTGTCCTGACAGGTGCTCTTGCCCATTTCATGTATTTGATGAACTCTGTGTTCATGCCAGAGCTCGACGAGTTTGTGGTTGTGTTCATAGATGACATCTTGATATGCTCTAAGAGCGAAGAAGAGCATGCGGAACATCTCCGCATTGTTCTGACTCGGTTGAGGGAGCATAAGTTGTGTGCCAAGTTCAGCAAATGTGAGTTTTGGCTAAATGAGATCCAATACCTTGGACATATCTTGTCAGTTGAAGGTGCAACTATTGATCCTTGTAAGGTTGAGGATGTCTTGAATTGGCAACCGCTGACCACTGTTCATCAAGTCAGATGTTTTCTGGGAATTGCAAGATACTACCGCCGATTCATTCCTAACTTTTCTAGGATTGCTAAGCCTATCACTGAAATGCTCAAGAATGATGTGTAGTTCAAATGGTCAGCTGATTATGATGAAGCTTTTTAGACCTTGAAGAAGCTTTTGACCACCGCTCCAGTTCTAGCTCAGCCGAATATCGAGAAGCCTTTTGATGTGTATTATGATGCTTCTAGTATCGGCATTGGTTGTGTATTGATGCAAGAAGGCAGGGTCATTGCTTATGCATCCCGTCAGCTAAAGTGCCATGAAGAGCACTACCCGACTCATGATCTAGAATTAGTCGCAGTTGTAAATACTTTGAAGATCGGGCGACATTATTTGCTAGGTAACACCTGCCACATTTATACAGATCATAAAAGCTTGAAGTATATATTTACTCAGTCAAATTGAACATGAGGCAGAGAAGGTGGCTTGAATTGATAAAGGATTACGATCTGGAAGTGCATTATCATCCTGGTAAGGCAAATGTTGTTGCCGATGCACTTAGTGGGAAGACTCACTGTAACTGTCTCACAGTGAGACCAATAGACCTTTCTTTGTGTTATGAGCTTGTGAAGCTGAACATAGAGATTGTCCAACAAGGTAATTTGGCCAACATCAGTATTGAGTCAACTATTCGAGACCAAATTGTTGCTGCTCAGAAAGAAAATAAGGGCATTAAGCACATCAAGGAGAAGGTTCAAGCTGGAAAGGCAGACTACTTCAGAATAGATGATGCAGGCTTGTTGTGGTTCAAGAATCGTCTAGTAGTTCCAAAGGTTCTTGAGTTACGTCAAAAGATCCTTGATGAAGCACACTTAACAAGATTCTCTATTCATCTCAGAAGCAATAAGATGTATTAGGACCTAAAACAAAGATTCTGGTGGACCAAGATGAAGATCGAGATTGCTCAGTATGTTGCTGAGTGTGACACATGTCAGAGAGTAAAAGTTGTGCACATGAAGTCAGGTGGTGAACTCCATCCATTGCCTATTCCTGGAGGCAAGTGGGAAGACATTAGTATGGACTTTATTGTTGGTTTGCCCAAGACGTCACAAGGTTTTGACTCCATATGGGTCATAGTAGATCATCTTACCAAACAGGCTCACTACATACCAGTCAAGACACTCTATCTTGCATCGACTTATGTAAAGCTATATATTAGTAACATTTTGAAACTCCATGGGGTGCCAAAGACTATTGTTTCAGATAGAGGTGCACGGTTTATCTCTAACTTTTGGAAGTCCTTCCATGAGTCACTAGGCACTAAACTCCTGCGCAAGTACCGCTTAGCATCCTTAGATGGGAGGTCAGACTGAAAGAATCAATAAGATTCTAGAGGATATGTTGAGAGCATGTGTTCTCACTTATTCAGCTAAGTGGGATGAATGTTTGCCAGAGTTTTCTTACAACAATAGCTATCAAGAAAGCATCAAAATGGCACCATTTGAAGCAGTATATGGTCACAGATGTTGAACCCCGTTGAATTGGTCTAAACCTAGGGAACGATGGTTCTTTGGAGTTGACATGATCAAAGAAGCCAAAGAAAAAGTTCAAACCATTCGGGATAATATGAAGGCGGCACAATCTCGCCAGAAGAGTTATGCTGACAAGAGATGTCTAGCATTCAAGGTGGGAGAATATGTTTACCTGAAAGTCTCACCCATGAAGGGAGTCGGTCGTTTTGGGGTTAGAGGAAAGTTATCCCCTCGCTACATTGGTCCGTTCTTAATCATACAGAAGTGTGGACCAGTAGCGTATTGGCTAAAGTTTCCTGAACACCTATCAGATGTTCACAATGTATTTCACGTATCACAGCTGAAGAAATGTCTTCAAGTGCCCGATCAAGTTGTCGATTTTGAGGGAGTAGAACTTCAGTCAGATCTGACATATGCTGAGTATCCAATCAGAGTTTTGGATCATAAGGATCGAGTCACTTGGAGGACAACCACAAAGTGGTATAAAGTTCAGTGGAACCAGCACTTTGAAGAAAAAGCTACTTGGGAGTCACAAGATTTCCTGTCTGAAAATTTTCTAGATTTCTTCGCTTCCAACTAGACCTAAACTGTCTCTTCCCTATTTTGTAAAATGTAAACCCACCCCACTTGTTCTATAGCAAAGTTAGATACGTGTTTACTTGACACATTTTCTTTTCCATTACTCAACCTAGGGTTTTAATGTTGTGTAAATCTCGGAACTAGATTTCTTTAAGTGGAAAGGGTTGTAACACTTCTAGTGTTAAAACTAAAAACCAGACATGTCATCATGAACATTGCATAGAATCTGTAATCTTGGTCAATTTTTACATGCATCAACTAAGAACAAGTTTAGATCTTGCTATAGTGTGGATTTGGTCTGGATTTAATTTAAACCCTAATCTGGGGGTCTAAGACCCTAATTTCTAAATTAAGTGGAATTGGGTCTTGGTCCCAAAAACAAGGTTGTAGCTCATATTTAGTAGAGCAACTTTGATATATAAAGTTTTTCAAGTTATTGGCTGGAAATTCAAATTAAACCCTAATTTCAGTTTGAATATTTGAATTTAAAACCCTAATTCAAAAACTATTTAGAATTTTGGATTGAACCTTAAATAAAAGTTGTGCAGTACATCAAATAGAGAAACTTTTGTATTTACAGATTTTGAAGTTGTTCAATAAATAATTGAATTTGAATTCAAATTTGAAATGGGTCATTTACCCCCTTTCAAATAATTCAAAATGCGAGCAAAATTTGGATATGTTTCAAATACGAAAGTTGTTTAGAATGAAAATATCTATATTTCTTATTCTGGCCTGTTTCTAAGTTCTTATATGAATTTGGGAGTAATGCTGAAAATTCAAAATTATCCACTTCCCTGCTACAGTAGCTCGGGGTTGGGCAGGGCTCTACGCGCGCCCTGCGCGTCACTCGCCGCCGCCCGCCGACCTTGGCATTGCTCCACCACGCATAGGCACACGTCCGTGAGTCTGTCGATTTGGAGAAGCTCCGTTGGCATCGTCGTAGGATTCCCTTCTTTTCTTCCCTCGGTTCGTCGCCATCGAGTCTCGGTTTTTCGAGAAATTCACCGTCTATGAAGCCTCTCCACCATCTCCATCTTGCAGCTAGGTTCTCCTGCCTCTTGCACGTTGATTGAGCCTGTTTGAGCCATCTCCGACCTCCAGTAGTGCCCGGGCGGGCTCCTTCTTCATCACTGCCGGCAGGAACCGCCGCCGTGGGCACCTCACCGTGGCCAGCCTACTCCGGTGAGATTGATTGCTATTCTCTGTGCGTTTTGAGTTTCCAATGCCCTAGGATAATCATGCTCTCGTTGGTTCACCTCATGAAGTCGAGTGTCCGCCGGAACGCCGTCTCGACGACCTGTCCGCACCGCCGTCAACCCTTCCTTGCGTTTTGCAAATTTTATCACTTGAGTTAAATTACTACATTAGGTGGTAGGAGTTGATTGTTACCTACTAGCTGCATTACCATCCTAGATTACTTGAATATTATCCTTGACTAGTTCAGGTTTGGAGGAACCGTGGGAGATGGGGTTGGCATCTGCAAGCTTAGGTGCTACATATGTAGTGTGGACAGGGATCCCTAGTTGGGTTTAATCTATTCGAATCGTCGTTGCTCCTCGGATATAGAGACTTGATTCATCGACCATACACCGAAGAGTGGTTCGAAAGTAGGAGTAAAAATAGAAAAAGGTAATGGTACTGAAATGGCTTATATGAATCAACTTAGATTCAGGTATAAGTTATAATATTGATATAAAATTTTGAAAGTAGCATTCAAGATAGAGAGCTTTTCTGCAAAACTCTTTTATTCTTGCTAAAGCCTCTCCTTGATTCCCCTCAACCTGCATTCCTGAGTCTTCTCCCCACTTTTTAGTCGCGTAACTCTTGTAGAGTACCCCAAGTACTCAGGGTTTATTTACCCCATATTGCAGGTGAACAACCACCACAGGTCTGTTTTGGGCCCTATTGTATGACTGTTTTCCAGGAAGAAGTCGAGGAAAAAATGATGAAGAATGATGAGTTATTCCCTTGGGCAGGGATATTTATGTAATATATATGTTGTATAAGCTACTTCCCTACTGCCACTACTACCTACTTTATGGTTTGTAATAACTGCACTTAGGTTTGAAGGTTGAAAACTACTGTGTTGTAATATTAAGACTTTCGCTCTTGTACTCTGATATATATTTGTGTATGAAATGTTGTAACCCTGCAATGTCTTCGCAATTGGATCCTGTCGGAGATATGGGTTTACGTGTAAACCCGGTAGAGTATTTTAGGTTATTTGGGTCACATGCACGGCTGTCGGAGGTCTTTGAGACAATGACAGGTGCGTGTAGGCCATATAACTTAGGAGGTTCTATTACATGCAGGGTTTATGTTAGTGCTCTAGATCTAAATTCATATGCTCAAAGTAATTCAACTAGAGGCACTAGATGACTTAGATTGCAAACGAGTTTCTTCCCTCTTAATGTGATCACACTCTCAAAATGGAAAGAGCCCTATTGAAAGCCCTAGTTTGTTTTTGATAACTGATGACATCTTAAGAACTAACCTAAGTTGCTAAGTGTTGGCAAGGTTTAGGTGATCCTATGCATGGAGTGAGAAGCCTAAGGAGATGATCAAAGAGGGCTAAACCATGGAACAAGAGATGAAGGAGAAGTGGAGATGATCAAGGACAAAAGAAAAGGCTTGAACGCAAAGGTATAACCCCTAGTAGGCTTTTCTTTTGGTGATCAAGACACCAAGTGGGTGTGATGACATTTAGGATACATAGCCGACTATAAAGGGAAGAACTAAGTGATTGGATTACCTTCAAGTGCTCTAGGTTGCATTTCATGAGCATTGAGTAACTCAACCTAGAGATCAACTTAGAAACCCTTGAAAATGGTTTTGTAAATGCTAACACACTGTGCACAAGTGTTGAAGACCTTGAGTGTTAGCACATAGAAACAAGCGTGAAGAAATAGACTTGAAATCGGTGAGATTTGAGCGTCGGACAATGGCGAACTAGGGCGTCGGACCATTGGTCGCGAGCGTCCAACGGTCTCCAGGCTCTGTTTCTAACTGAGAAAGCGTCGGACGGCGAGGTTTAGTCCGACGGTGAGCGTTGGACACCGTCCGAGCATTTCGGGAGCTCTCTGCGTAGTTTTGCATAGCCTCGTTTCATTGGTCCGACGCACTAAGTCTTGAGCGTCCGATGGTGGCTGAGTTGTTTGGTCTGTGTGAGAGTCGGACAGTTCGACGTGCTCTCAAATGCAAGCGTCGGACCATTTGCTCTCAGTCCGACGCTGTGGCGCGGCGAGTTCACGTTCTGGCGCAGTGGCTGGCGAGTGGAGTTCAGAGCGTCAGACAGTTTAGTTTAGTCCGACGCTAGGCCTCAGATAGAGTCCGACGGTGTTAAAACCTCTCTGCGTAGATTCTGTGAGCGTCGGATGTTTGTGGGTTTTGGTCCGACGGCAGTTGCGTCTGACGGTTAGAAGTTTGGTGCGAGCAGTAACCGTTGGAGATCTGCGGCTAAGGTTGAATGAAGCTGACACATGGCGAGCATCGGAGCGTCGAACGATGGTGTTTGGTCCGATGCCTACCGTCCGACGGAAGGGTCCGACGCCCCGAAAAAGGGTTTAACGGCTGTTTTCAGTAGGTAACAGCTAGGAGTGTACTTAGGGGTATTTATACTCCTTCCCTGGTCACTTGGTGACTCTGTTGCACATTTGATTCATTGCCATACACTTGTGAAAACTCTCTAGCCTCCCACTCACTCACTTGTTCATCTCTTGATCATCTTTGTGAGTTGAGTGATCCTCAAGTGCTTCATTGCTTAGTGGATTGCATTCTAGAGCACTTGAGAGCATGCCATTGCTGAGTTATTATTCTCTTGGGGCATTGCCGTGTCCCTAGCGGCTTGGAGGTGATTCCGGTGTTGAGGTTGATTCGTGATTGTTCAAGCCCACACCGAAGGTTTGTTGTGAGGGGTTTTTGCGGTTAATGCCCGGCGGAGTGCCAAAACCGACTCTGGCGGATTGAACGTGGTTGAAAACCACTTCTCTTGTGTTGGTGAGCAGCTCCCGGTGAGGGACTGGTGTGTGAAGCCTAGCTCGTAATCCACCAAGGAAGACTGGTGCTAAAACGAGGAGTAGCGTGACGGTGATCACGTGAACCTCGGTAAAAAATCGAGTGTTCTCTCTTCTCCACCTTCGAGTGGATGACTTGGCTTTCTGGTGTTTCCATTGGTTAATCTTGGATTTCATATTGATTACCTTCTCCCAGTGATTGGATCAACATCTACTCTTCTCGGTGGTATAGCTTCCTCGGTCTCATACTCTTGCGCTCATATTCTTGTTTAGGTGCTCTCACTATAGGATCGAAGTGATGGTTTATTGCGCTTGTGTGCATATACTCTTGAGTAGCATATTTGTGATAGGTGGCTTGCATAGGATAGCTTGGAGCTAGTGCTTAGCATCGCTTTGTTAATTGCTAACTTGTGGTCTAGCCTATCCGGTCCTTACAAATGGTATCGGAGCCGAGGTCACCACCGTTTGAGGCTTAACATCCTTGTGGTGCAAAATGGATCAAATCAATGTGTTGGGGAAGCCGCCAAAGTTTGATGGCACAAGTTATGATCATTGGAAGAGAAAAATGATAGTTCACTTCATGACCATGCACATTGAGGTGTGGAAGGCAATGGAGACAAAGATTGAGTATGAGAATCCACAAGCTCCTACCAATGCCAATGTTGACACTTCGTAGCGTAATCATCAGAGACAGGGTGTTAGGTTATCTCTGATAACAGCGCCAGAAGTGCCCTGAGGGTATTTCATATGTCTATTGGATAATTCTGCAAGCGTACAGAATATACCGCTGTAGCACTTTACCTGGGAGTATTCCAAGGTATAATTATTTATTTTATCTCAAGGGAAAGTGGTGCTAGGAGTGTAAATACAAGGGGATCTTTAAGTCAATTGCAAATTAGCAACCAACTAGTGAAAGGGGGTAATTCGATATAGAGGAAAGATAGTGACACAGAGACAAGACACGGGTTAGGATAACTAAGGATAACTAGTAGAGTATAGGTAGGTGGGAGGACAACGAGTGAGTATAGGACTCTTATGTTTCTTACTTTACTCCTGTGAACTATCCTATCAAATGGATGAAGTACACTAAGATAGATACCTTACTCTTTGTGTTGGCGCGAAATCTGGTTCGCACTTAGCACACCAGCGAAGCCGGAATGGTCCTAGAAGCATGGAGCGAACAGACCCAGCTAGCTTCGACAATCGGCGTAGATGAGCACCGATGAACATCCAAGCGTGCCAGCCAATTTGACCTGCAATTGACAAGAAAAAAGGATTGATCAGTAACACAATATGGAACCACTGGTGTGTCCCGAGTGGTTCTAGATATTCAGCCCAATGGACCTTCTCATTGAGCTATCGGCTAGATAGCCGATATCTGATCACGCGAATCGGCAATGTGAGCACAATAGAAAATATCCGATGCGCATATAAACCGATCCAGAGAGAAACATGAATGAAAGCAATTCATATTAAACAGATCTAATTCATACATTGCCTTATGTGCCAAAACATATCTTAATCTATCACATCTATTAAATAGGATCGACCGGATCGTTGCAGCTAATTAACACACTTGAATCGATCTTGACATGACTCAATACACAAGACAGCATATAAAGAAGATCGGAAGAATATAACGTGCAGCAGGCAGGCACAAGCAATATCGGCTGAACAACCGATCTGAAGTATAGGCACCACACAAGCCTATAAAGTAAACGATGCTTTGACTCTTTGACTGATCTACCTAACCTGTCACTTATGTCAAGGGGATTGACCGGATCGTTGCAGCCCATGACGTAAGCTAATGATTAGATCTATTAATCAAAGACTCTCCACATAATTTGCTTTATTACTTGAGTGCGGCCTATACACAATCAAAATCTGAACTAACCGGCTAATGACAAACAGATCTACTCGTCTAAACATGATAATCAATTGATATTCAATTAAGTAAGATAGATACACAGATTTAAACCGACAAGAACAGATCAAGATTGGGCAGATTGATGATGCTTAAAATAAATAAACAATAAATGATCATAAGCAACATCGGTACCTTAATGAATCTAACTAACATGCCAAGTTAATTAGAGCCGATAACTAACCCTCAATTCAATCTAAGCATGGCTTAAGTCAAACGAGGATCGTAACTACTCAAATCCATGAGCAAACTGCACGAGCCAGAATCGCACTAGCAAGACATGATAGACACGAGCGTGACGGCACTTACAGCAAGCCTGGCGTCCACCGGATGACACCCAACATGTCGAAGAACTCGTCGGTTCTACGTTACTCCTACTCTTAGGGTTTTGGCCGAGGGCCGGAAAAGAAAGGAACTGTTGTTGTATTGATTGACGTCCATCGCCACCGACCGTGAACCCATGTATTTATATACACATACACGAGCCTGCCGGTGTGCCGTGTACACGGTGGATCTGTTTCCAAACAGAACTTAGACTAGTAACTAACTCTCTATAAAAAAAGAAATATTAAAATACACTTTTAGCTTTCTTGGCGTGGAGTCCTCTCCGATACGTGTCCCTGCTAATAATATCTCCCCTGATCAACGTATTCTTCCTTGATTTGTCATCCTAGAGTCTGCCATCCCATTGGCTTCCTTCCGTATAAGGAGATATATATATAGAAATAAGCATCCAGTCAGATACGCGCACAGAACCAAAGATGTATTTTGAACTCCCATGTCGTGTGCACCTTTCTTGATCTTTCGGCTTTCTTGCATGCCACGACTATCGCAAGATATATACTAAATAGTATTTCTTGCCTTTTTCTTGCACTTACGTGACATACCGGATAAGGGTCAATTACCTCCTTTCTTGAAATATTTCGGTCTGCTTCTAAATATGCAACCGGGCATGGCCGAAACAATATTTTCGTGGCCGGTGAAGAGCACCTGAACACCATGCATCTGTAGATATACTGAGAAATATTTCTGAACCAAATTTTGATGTAAACACATGCCCCCTAGTTCAGAGTATGAATTTTCATGCTTCGAACTATTCTGATCGGATAGTCTTCTTTCTTGATCTGACAATTTTGCACTTTCTTCAATAAATACCGGCCGAACTGAAAGTCTTATAAACAATCACATCAACCCTTTTCTTTTTCGGCTTCAGCCATCTCAAAAATAATCCAGAGTTGCTACAATGTCAATTATATTTCAATGGTACCATGTGTACAACCAAATATTCTACCTTGATTGAATGAGTCACCATTTACTCACCTTTTTCCTCAATTCATGTGGTGCTTTTGGCTTTTCTATGTTTTAGGCAGTTGCAAGATAGATCGATTGCATAGAACTGCTATTCTCTTATTCTTTGATCATCTTTGTTTTCGGAGGTTTTTGAAGACTTTTTAAATAAAAGCAAGCTTCTCAAATGATATTCTTAATCATCACACAATTTTGTTAGCTCAAAAACTGGATCCAAGGAAATGCAAATTATACACCATGATCGAGATGTGCATGTGTGGGGAATTTCTTTCTTTTTTTTAAAACTCCTTTTTGCATGACTCACTTCCTTTACATCAATTGGAATATATGGGCTATCTCTCTCTGTCGGGCATCTTTATACCCATTGTTTTTGCTCAGGTGGGCATCTTTATACCCATTATTTTCTCTCTGTTTTTTATTTTTCTGTGGGCATTCTGAAACCCTTCTTTTTAAAAAAATATTTTTTTTACATAGCCCATATCCTCCTCTTTAACAAAAGAAAATTAAGAGAGTATGTGTTGGCATTTCTTAACGTCGTTACAAAAGATAGACTAAAAGTCCATCCCCGGCAACGGCGCTAGAAATGCTTGTTGGCGTTTCTTAGCATTACTACTAAAGATAGACTAAAGGTCTGTCCTTAATAATAATACTTAGAAACATAAGTTGACATTCCCAACCACCATTACTTCAGAAAGGTAATCCTTGGCCCTTAGTGGCGCCGGCCTAGGTAATGCAGTCTGGTAATAACAGTTAGAAGTGCCGGATTGACCTTTCTAACCGTCATTATTTACGATATGCAAAACTGTGGCACGACGCCGTGGGGTGCAACAAGAATTACAATTCTTAAGTAACGGTACTTAGGTACGCCAATCGATAGCTCAGTAAGGAATAAGATTACTCTGCAAGCGCACAGAACTATCATTGTAGCATTTCAACCCGTGAGTAGGGTGTCGTATTTATAATTTCCCGTAGGAGGGCAATATGCATCAAGCGTGGTGTAAACATGATCACTTATTGAGTCCAATAGTAGGCATAGAGTAAACAGGAATAAAACATGATTTCAAGATAGCAGACACACATATGGATCAACCTCAAGGATAAAAGGAAAATAAAGAATAAAAGAATATATCTAACTGAGCTGGCATTGGTCATATATAATTATGCAAAGAACTATTAGCAAATCATCTAATTAGTAGTTCTAGTATCAGGACTAAGTCTGGGGTGATAGAGAGATCCCCGCAGCTGGTCTGCCAGCCGATAGAGACTTTACGAACTCCTACTCAATATCCGAACGTGGGGGAATGCTAGCGATGGACAGGGCTGTCACCACCTGTCCACCTACCCCTCTACCCGTGGGATACCAACATATCCGCTGATCTCTGCATACCCAAGCTCCATGCTTGCATACTTGGAAACAACTCCTAACCCCCGCGGACCCCAACCCTTCGGATTGACAGGCTAGGTTAAGAGCAACCATGACAGCACGACGAACCATCACCTCATTCCTAGTTCTTCCTCTATTCATACTAATTCGATGAACAATGAAGAACGATGATGAACAAGTCAAGAACATGATACATAAACTATGTTCTAGCTCATGTACTATGCTCATAGCAAGATCATAACTAGACTCTAGTTCATATGCATAATCATATAAATATGATAAGAACTTGCTCATGGAAGAAGACCGAATTGTATTCATACTAAGATGATCCTTTTCTTCCAAGGAGACAAGCTCTCCTTGATAGCTCTTACCTTGCTCACAAACTACTAATACTACTCTAAAGATACAAGTGAGAAGTGTGAGGTAGATGACTCCAAAATGATGTGTGTGTTGAAGGGGATGGAGCACCATCTATCTATAGTGGTACTATGACGGTTTGGCGCATCTAAACATGGAAGGAGATGAAACCGCCATCAGCAAACCGCCATCAGGACCGCCTCCGAAGATGGGCCCAAGAGGCCCCACCTGGGGGCGGTCGCCCCCGGGGGCGGTCGGTCCCTAGGGAGCGCCATCTGGCCACCGCCTTCGGGTGGTCGGTTGCTCCCTGGGCCTGGGCCTCTCCCGTGGTTGCGGATGGATCCAATTACGCTTTGAAGGTGGGCTTCTTTAGTATTCTTTGTTTGCGCATTTGTCAGATTCGTCATTTGACTTTGCACTTTCTCCATGTTGATGCGTATTTCCACTTGTTATGCCATAAAACCTGTAAAACATGAATGCTAGGGGTACAAGTGGAACTTGTTAGTAGTAATGGTATATGTGCTAGAATATGATTGTTAATCATTTTTTTAGTCTAAGTTGGTGGTATAAAATTTATCCATAAGGACCACAAACAGTATGCTAAATGGCACAATAGAGTTTAAAATGTATTTGGTGGATGTTGGTATAAATTAACAGCACTCTATTAAATATTATTATTATCAAAGTATCCGCAAGCGCACAGATAGAATACCGATGTAGCACTTCACCAGACAATCTTGGTTTTAATATCGAACCCAAAGGAACAGTAGGTGATACTGAATAAGTCTATTGATTCTTAACCCAATAACACAATCAATCCAGAGAATATCAAGAATGACGAAATAGCTAGTGACTATCTAGTTCTAACAATCGGTAAGCTTTGAATTATATCGTTCTAACTGGGCAGTGACCCGAATAAGAGCAGAAATCAGAGTTCTCTCCTACCGAGCACTTATACACCTATCGATCCTATCAACGGGAAGTGGATTACAGAGGACTCAACGTAGCTGTCACCTACGCGATCTACCACTATCCGGCTAATCAGGGGATATTCACAAGAAATTATAGCCTAGAAACCACGTCTATACTACCAACTACTACTTCGACCTAGGAGCTACCAAGATCAAAGCACTCAATACGAGTTGCAAACTTAAGAATGAATAAGAACAAATACTTACTTGAATCAGAATGTTGAATACAAAAGTACCTCAGAACGCAACTCCGGGTGAGAGAGCTGAATCCAGACGAATACAGCTACGAAGAAGCTCCGACAGGCCGGGACTCATTTGAATCTCTACTCATCTACTCTATCTCTCTAATCTCTTTCTTGATTGCTCGCCTAGATCTAATGGATATCTATCTAATGCTTCAGACTCTTCAGCTCTTGATCTGGCCCAGTGGCGGAGGTAGGAATAAATTTTAGGTGTGGCAAGATTTTCTAAGATTATATACTCATAATATAATTATGCAAGAGCGCAATGCTACAATATATAAATGTGTTCTAAATGTAATTAAGCATTGGCACTTGAAATACATCACAAGAAGATGCAAACAGCTAACAGTCAATCTCTAATTGACGTATTAGCTTCCTTTCGTGGGTATTGCTTTAATTTGAAGGCCGAATGGCCAATTACTACAGGCCCACCACTCCCAACCAGCGATAGACTGACCAGTCCAGCTCGTATTTTTAACATGTATATATTGTATAATACTTAGTCTTCTATATATAACTTTTTAATGTGCATATACCATATAGTACATGGTCTTTCGTATAGAATTTAGGTATGGCGGCGACCAGGCCTTGCCAAATTGCTGGCTCCGCCCCTGATCTGGCCTATTTATAGCCCGGTGGGATGAATACGTGCCGTAGGATTAAACCGACTTAACTAAGGGCCGAGATGACTCATCAAAGGCGGTGGAAGAAGACTCCAAAAGGCGGCGGGCAGAAACCCTAGGGGGGCACCGCCCGGCCCCCTTAGGGCCGGTCGGCCCACCACCTGCCAGGTGGGGCCCCGGTTGCATCGGGTGGCTTCCAGAGGCTTCTACCGTGTTGATGACGTATGTTTCCTTGGTGTTCAAGTTTCGTGGTAATTAAGCACTTAAATCCCTCTTTTAAGCTTTTCTGGATAATCCCCTAGAAAATATATAATTCACCAAAACTTGTGGAAATTATTAGTAATAACCCTATTCTACTAGATATTCATGTGTAACGCAGGGATAATTGATAATAAAATTTAGACGTTAACAAGTGTTAATAATTACCCCCAGACTTAGGCTTTTACTCGTCCCGAGAAAAAGGTTGGTTTTAAGGTATAAAAGTTTAGAGAGAATGGATCATTTAAAACATAATTTGAGAATATATTATATAAAACTAGTCTAGTCATGCATATACTGTGGAATTCAAAGTGTCTACCATGAATCTTTGAGTAGTTAGAGAACAGAACAGCTTGAAACAGATCACTCTCTTCCTTCAGTTAAGTCAATTGGAGAGTACGTTGATTTTGGCAAATAAAACTTAGCTTTACCTTCTCCTTTTGTAGTACTCTCGAATCACTGATATAGCTGGTATTTTTGTATCCTTACCGAGGCATTAATGATATTGCCTTCTTTATCCTGTTTCTAAAAAGTTTATGTGGATCTCAGGTAGATATGAATGTGAAAGCATACTTGTATTGCATTTATTGTAAAGTCAAACAATGAATCCACAGAGAAATGAGGCATATAATCGAATCAAGCTTTATTTAGTGGAATATGGTGGAACCTAATTCTACCTTACTCCTTGAGAAAATAAATCTCTTTTTAAGCAATTAAGTTTATCCAGAGAGTATAAACTATCTTCTTTCTTCTTCTCTTTCTTTTTTCAAGGGAGGTGAGCATCGAAGTACCCATTGTTTTAATTTCTTTGGACACTTGTCCTTTTTTATACTCCCTTTTTCTTTTGCATAGCTCATACTTCTTTTGAATTTAGTAGCTGAGAGATTTTAACTAAACATGGAGCAATTATTTGGTGTCTATTCTATATGATTATTTTTGGTGTTTTCTCCCATTGTAGGAGAGAAACATTTTTAGTGGAATAATTTGCTATTACTCCGGATTAGAGTAATGCTTATGTGGAAGTGGCACTTGATTCAAAAATATGATAAATTTCTTCAAAGGGTTACAAAAGTTGACCAAACTTAATACAAAAACAAGTACTAAATGTAGAAGGTTTCTATCCTATATATGGCTCTGATAGGACATTATCTTTACCACAAAGGAGAGGTATAACTAATTATTTAATTTCAAAATAAAATCTCCAAAGACGAAACAGCAGGAATTGAGTTCTCATTATTCTACTATCTCATGTTCCACAACAACTTAAGCAATCATGGGGTCCCTATAAATAGTTTCCAATAGAAACATGACTCCTAGAAAAGTGTTATATAATTTATTCTTAAGTCATGAATTAAACAATCCATTCCTCTCTTTAAAAGTGATTTGTGATGTAAATTTTGATTCGGATCGAAACAGGAATTGAAATATATGCAATTATACTTGTATTGGACTCAAACCTGACCGTGGCCGAGGCGTGGATGCAGAGGAGGTAGAGAGGCACCGGCTGGCCTAGGTAGGGTGCCGGGCGGCGTGCCTCTGTGGCCCCTTGGGGCTCACTTCAGTGCGCGTGGTCCTGGTTCGATGTTTTCCGAATTACGTGATTTTCCCGAGCGAATTGATTTCCGTGGTCGCGATGCGCCTCCCCACACTTGTTTTTCTATATACTTTTCTACGCAACATGTGGAGACAACATGCTTACCAAAAATAGAGAGTAGAGTATATAAAGAAATACTAAAACACTAATAGTAATAAAAGATAAGGCACTTTATTCATTCAATAATAATAGATAATTCTGACAACTGACTGAGCTAACGACTGCCCTAGCTCATTAGGCCTTATTCTAATATATGACCAAGCAAACTTAATAATATAATCAGACCTAACATACTTGTGCCTTATTACATAGATAATTAGGGTAGATAACTAGGGTAGCTTAAGGCTGCCCTTTCTTTGTGAGATCTCTGATCTCTCTCTTAAGCTTCCCAACCTCTTCTTCAAGCTTATCTTTGTCGCGTTTGAGGCCGCGGATTAACTTGACATTAATTTCTATCTGCTTAGTCATGTCGCCTATAATCTTAGTTCTTAATTCTTCAGTCTTCTCTATTCCTTTGGAGAGGGTTTCAATCTTCTCATTGAGGATTCGTAGAGAGAGCGGAGGCTATTTAGGACCTTTCTCTAGCGATAATGCTGATGCAGCTCTCTGTCTCTTGGGCGGAGGTGGTATGAAATCGGTGTAGCGAACTTGGCCTGAACGTGCATGAACTCCATTGATGGCAGGATGAGCAGTGGTTTATTTTGCACACACTAACGTCCCGTTCTTGTCGGTCTTGACCGATAGGAGTCGTTCATTGTCTCTCGGTGGAAGAAGCTGGGTGCCTCGGGGAATAGCGACCTGCTTTCCCTTGGTACCGTTTTCTAGCAGCAGCCTTGCGGGTGGTGATGGCAGAGCAGGCTGAGCTTGCGTGTAGTAGACTTGCTCATATTGCGGAGGCACCATAGCGAGGTCCTTCGGTGGCACGATGGCGAGAGGCTTCGGCTGCGCGAGGATGATGGCCTTCGAGTCGTCGTCATGGATCTTGCCGGAGTCAGCGCCAACGACCGCTTCGTCTGCCATAGCTACTAGGTCTAAACTAGAAAGTTACTTTGAAGGAGAGAGAGGCAGCTGTTGATGGGATGCAATTGAGGATGGTATAGGATATGGGTTTTCAAGAGACAGGATAAGGTCAAATCTAGGTTCTACTGGATTCGTACGAAAGAATATCCGCACGCATCGGGATTCTACGTGAAAGTGTTTAGGAAGGATGAAGAAAGAAAAGGAAACAAGAGTCGGGACGAGAAGGGATAGGGGGGCGCCGCCCAGCCCCACCAGGTGTCCTCCCGGGGTGGCCGTGCTCGTGAAGCTTCTAGACTCTATCTACTTCCTGTTAGTTGCCATGCGCGATAATTTTTCGTAACGGATGACGACAGGACTAAAAAGTTGGTAACTGGACAAAATCCAGCCCATCAACAACTTCTGAATTAAATGACTCTAAAAATAATTTAAGTCGGTGACCATTTACCTTGAATAACATACCTTCGTGTGATTGTAGAGTTACCGCTCCATGTGGCGATGCATTCACAACCGTAAATGGTCCTTTCCATTTGCTTCGTAGCTTTCCGAACCCGAATAATTTAAACCTGGAATTAAAAAGTAGTACCTTATCTTCTGGTGCAAACTCCTTCTTCTTGATCCTCTTGTCATGCCATCTTTTTGTTCTGTCTTTGTAGATCTTTGAATTGTGATAAGCCTTTTCTCTCCATTCTTCTAATTCTGATAATTGCATCTTTCTCTTTTCTCCAGTGGCTTCAAAGTCCAAATTCCATCTCTTAATAGCCCAGTGAGCCTTATGCTCTAATTCTACTGGTAAATGATAGGTTTTACCATACACTAACTGATAAGGTGACATGCCCAAGGTTGTCTTGTAGGAAGTCCGATGTGCCCAAAGTGCTTCGGGTAATCGATCCTTCCATGCAGTACCCGTCTCATTCACTGTTTTCTGTAGAATATTCTTCATCTGTTTGTTTGATGTTTCTGCCTGGCCACTTGTCTGAGGATGGTATGGAGTAGGAGCATTATGACGGATTCCATGAGCTTGTAAGTATCGGTGAAACTTCTTATCAGTGAAATATGTTCCTCCGTCACTAATGACCATCCTTGGTGTCCTAAACCTTGAAAATATAATCTCTTCGAACATCTTCTTTGAATGTTTGGAATCAGCATTCATGCATGGCATAACTTCTACCCACTTGGATACATAATCAACTGCCACCAGAATATATGCATAGTTTCTTGATTTCACAAATGGTCCCATGTAATCAATTCCCCAGACATCAAAGAGTTTGATCTGGAGATTGTTGGTGAGTGGCATAGCATCTTTTGCGTTGATATTTCCGTGCCTCTGACATGATCCACATCTCCGGACAAAATCTTTGGTGTCTTCATACATAGTTGGCCAAAAGAACCCACTCTGCCAGATTTTAGCATGAGTGCGGAATGCCCCATAATGACCTCCATATGGTGATGCGTGGCATTTTTGAATGATCTGCATGCCTTCTTCTACTGGTACACATCTTCTAAGTAACCCATCTGAGTAGATTCTGAAGAGGTATGGTGGATCCCATATGTGGAGACGACTTTCATAAATAAGCTTCTTTTTATTATCCCCTGGTGGTACATAACCTGCAACCATAAAGTTGACAATATTCACGTACCAAGGGTCTGACTTGGTCACTTCAAACAACATGTCATCTCTTAATGAATTATTAATAGGTAGTTCCTCAGGTTTCTCAAAGTGTATTCTAGACAAGTGATGAGCAACTGGATTTTCTATTCCTTTTCTATCTTTAATTTCTAAGTCAAATTCTTGAAGTAACAAAATCCATCTTATCAAACGTGGTTTGGCATCTTTCTTAGTGAGCAAATATTTTAAAGCAGCATGATCAGAATAAACAATTACTTTTGCTCCTACTAAGTAAGATCTAAATTTATCGCTAGCAAAAACAACAGCCAGAAGCTCTTTCTCAGTTGTTGCATAATTTAGTTGTGCTCCTGTCATAGTTTTACTTGCATAAGCAATTGCATGATGCTTCTTATTTTTTGTTTGTCCTAATACTGCCCCTACAGCATAATCACTAGCATCACACATAATTTCAAAAGGTAAAGACCAATCAAAGGGTTGAATGATTAGTGCTGATATAAGAGCTTCCTTAAGAATATAAAAAGATTTTAAACATGCATCATCAAATTCAAAAGGAACATTCTTAGCTAATAAATTAGTCAATGGTCTAGCAATATGTGAAAAATCTTTTATAAATCTATGATAAAAACCACAATGACCAAGAAAACTTCAGATTCCTTTTATATTAACAGGTGGAGGTAATTGTTCAATTACTTCAATTTTTGCCTTGTCTACCTCTATACCTCTTTCAGACACTAGGTGTCCTAGCACTATTCCTTTTCTAACCATGAAATGACATTTTTTTTCAATTAAGGACTAAGTGCTTTTCTTCACATCTTTGCAAAAGCTTATCTAGATTTTCTTGACAATCATCAAAAGTTTTTCTATAAACTGAAAAATCATCCATAAAAATTTTCATGATTTCTTCTATCATTTCAGAAAATATAGATATCATACATCTTTGAAAAGAAGCAGGTGCATTACATAATCCAAAAGACATTCTACGATAAGCATAAGTTTCATAAGGACATGTAAAAGTGGTTTTGCTTTGATCATCAGGGTGGATAGGGATTTGGTGATATATAGAATAACCATTAAGGAAACAAAAGAAAGAATTATTCGCTAAACGCTCTAACATCTCATCAATGAAGGGCAACGAAAAATAATCTTTCTTTGTTGCTTTATTAAGTTTTCTATATTCTATGCACATTCGCCATCCAGTGACAGTTCTCTGGGGTATTAATTCATTTTTATCATTTTGAACTACAGTCATTCCACCCTTTTTAGGTACAACTTGAACAGGGCTTACCCACTCACTATGCAGCACAAGATAAATAATCACAGCATGCAAAAGTTTTAAGACCTCTTTCTTAACAACTTCCCTCATCGCATTTTGAAGCCTACGCTGAGCCTCTTTAGAAGGTGTAATTTCTGGGTTGGTTGGAATACGATGGGTGCATAAAACAGGACTAATCCCCTTAAGGTCTTGGAGTGAATAACCAAAAGCAACACGATGTTTTCTAAAATGGTTATTAATCTAAAAGATTCTTCATCAGAAAGTTTATCACTTATAATAACAGGAGAATTTTGATCATTGTTTAGAAAAACATATTTAAGACTAGAAGGTAGTTGTTTAAACTTAATAGAAAGCTTAGGTGGCTCTAGTAATTCTTCCAGAGATTCAGGATCAATTGGATCCTCCTCCTCTTCATTAATGAAGAACTGGGTATCATTTTCTATATTAGGTTCAATAAATTCTTCAAATGATATAGCCTTAACCTCTTCTATTGGATCTAACTCAGAAAGTGGCTCTGCCTTAGCTTTTAATGCATGCATTATAGGCACCGAGAGATTAAATACTTTCCCAAGTTTAATATCTAAATTACCCATACAACCTTCTCGCAAAAGTTTTCCTATTGGTAATCCAATCATTACATCGAAATCCCAAACATCAAAGATATAAAAATTCAGCAAAATTCGAAATTCATTAATCACAATAGGAAGGGCACATAAAACTCCTGAACTAGTAATAATAGGTCCTGAACAACTTTTTAATAATTTATTCTTAGGAATTAATGGCACATCTTTCAATAATTTCTCAGCAAATGTAAGAGACATAATATTGACACCTACTACTAGATTATAAAAGGCATCAAAAGGATATACATCAATTTGACATTTAATAGTAATGGCAGGAGAATTTAAACGAATTATATCATTTGAAAGTTCAGATTCAATCAACCACTCATTACTCATAATAAAAATCAATTCTCTTGTTATTTCTCTAAGGAATTTTAAATCAGCAGGATATGAGACATTAAAACTTTTAAAATTCATAGACTCTTGAGGTTTTATAATTTTATGATAATATGATGTATTTCCATAATCATCAAAAAGTTTGTCCTCAAATTCAAGCAAACAATCAGAAATTAGAGTTATCTCCTTCCTATTAGATAGTTTAGGTAAAACTTGAGATGAATCAGACAAAAATTTAGAATTAGGTAACAAAGATTCATCTTCTAACAACTACAACTCTTCTTTTTCTTCAGAGAGATCATTTAAGATATTAGTAAGAATGGTTTTAGCATGTGTAGCAGTAATATGCGTAAATGCTCCACCCGCGGCCAAATTAAAATATTCTTTATTTTTATCATTAGGGCCTAAAAAGAAATGTTACAAAAGCATAGGTTCTGGCAAACCAAGATTAGGTCCAGAGTTTATAGTTCCATCAAAGCGTTCCCAAGCCTTGCCTAATGATTCGTTATCTAATTGTTTAAATGCAATAATTTCAAAACGAAGTTTAGCGACTTTTTCGATAGGGAAAAATTTAAGACAAAAATTTGCAAGCAATACTTCCCAATCTCCTTGACTACTCCCAACATGTCGATTATACCATTTCTTTGCCTTTCCCATTAATAAAAACGAAAAGAGTTTCTATCTGAAAGTTTTATCTGCCATGCCCTTAATATGCAGACATGCACATGTCCAGTCAAAATCAGCTAAATGGGAATAGGGATTATCGATAGAACTGTCAGAAAAAATATGTTCCTAAACTAACTTAATTAATCCCGGACGTAACTCATAGCCAGATGATGTAATAGGTTTAGATGATTCTTTTGGCTGGAGATACGATCCCGATGGTGCTCCGTATTGATATAAAAGTTGGGATATGGGTTCCATATTTAAAAAGGTAAAAGATAAAAGATAAAAGTATAATACAAGATTAAGATAAACTATAGTCAAGATCAGCAAACCATTCCCCGGCAACGGCGCTAGAAATGTTTGTTGGTATAAATTAACTGCACTCTATTAAATACTATTATTATCAAAGTATCCACAAGCACACAGATAGAATACCGATGTAGCACTTCACCAGACAATTCCGGTTTTAATATCGAACCCAAAGGAACAGTAGGTGATACTGACTAAATCTATTGATTCTTAACCCAATAACACAACCAATCCAGAGAATATCAAGAATGAGGAAATAGCTAGTGACTATCTAGTTCCAACAACCGGTAAGCTTTGAATAATATCGTTCTAACTGGGTAGTGACCAGAATAAAAGCAGAAATCAGAGTTCTCTCCTACTGAGCACTTATACACCTATCGATCCTATCAACGGGAAGTGGATTACAGAGGACTCAACGTAGCTGTCACCTACGCGATCTACCACTATCCGGCTAATTAGGGGATATTCACAAGAAATTATAGCCTAAAAACCACGTCTATACTACCAACTACTACTTTGACCGAGGAGCTACCAAGATCAAAGCACTCAATACGAGTTGCAAACTTAAGAACGAATAAGAACAAATGCTTACTTGAATCAAAATGTTGAATACAAAAGTATCTCAGAACGCAACTTCGGGCGAGAGAGCTGAATCCAGACGAATACAGCTACGAAAAAGCTCCGACAGGCCGGGACTCCTCCGAATCTCTACTCATCTACTCTATCTCTCTAATCTCTTTCCTGATTGCTAGCCTACATCTAATGGATATCTATCTAATACTTCAGCCTCTTTAGCTCTTGATCTGGCCTCCTACAGGGGGGTCTGGCCCTCTTTTTATGGCCCGGTGGGATAAATACGTGCCGTAGGATCAAACCGACTTAACCAGGGGCCGAGATGTCTCCTCAAAGACGGTGAAAGAAGACTCCAGAATGCGGCAGGCAGAAACCCTAGGGAGGCACCGTCCGGCCCCTCTTAGGGCCGGCCGGCCCCACCACCTGCCAGGTGGGGCCCCGGTTGCTTCAAGTGGCTTTCAGAGGCTCCTAGCGTGTTGATGACGTATGTTGCCTTGGCGTTCAAGTTTCATGGTAAATAAGCACTTAAATCCCTCTTTTAAGCTTTTCTGGATAATCCCCTGGAAAATATACAATTCATCAAAACTCGTGGAAATTATTAGTAATAACTCTATTCTACTGGATATTCATGTGTAATGCAGGATAATTGATAATAAAATTTAGACGTTAACAAGTTTCAACAGTGGATGGATGGCATGTTTTCGCGTAACTCTCAATGTAAGAGTTAGCATAATTATATATGGAGTGTACGTGGATCTTGATCATGAATACATGAAAAGAATTTCTACTAAGGTCTCAATAATTTGTCAAAGCTCAATGTGATTATAAGCATATCATCAAGGAACTTTTGAATTTCAGTATACATGTTTTTTTAAAAAACAAAACTCCGGACATCAAGTTTCTCGTAGAATAAAATCATAGCAAATTACATGGTACCGTATCACAACTTGCAAAAACTTAGACAAAGATAATTCACACTAAGTTTCAAGTTTCAGGATGAGCATTTAGTAACAAACTCAAATCTCGGAGAATAATAAGTTGTAAACTAGGTACGATAGAAACATAAGGCAGAGCAACTGACAATTATTTCAATAAAGAGGAGGCAAAACATTCTTACTTATTATGTGAGATTCCTCCCCCAAGTCAGCTCTAATATAATCATATTACTGCTCCAGTAGTATGTCCATCTGAGTTGCCTCTCCAAAATATATCTTCGGCTATCTATCAGGTTCAGCCGACTAGAAGCTGGCCCCCCGAGTTTGTAATCGGCCATCTTAAGGCAATAAACAAAACCGGCTCCTGATTTTATTTGAAGCCATCAAGATCATCAGGTAGCACTGCCAACTCTACATAGTAAGGTCCTGCAAGCCGATGACTCTACTCATCAGCAGCTAATGAACACTCCGTATAACAGCTCCACTGACAATATTGATTGGTTGGCTGCACTTGCTTTGCGTGATCATGCTCTATTGGCTGTTATTTCTTCGCCTAGTCGATCGTTGCCCATTTGCCTGATTGACTGTTTGCTTTTAGCCGATAGAATTTGCATCGACCAGCAATGATCATCTTTGATCTAAAATATTTAGCCAATGTAATCCTGAATTCGAATCCCAATGATGTCTGTCAGGATTCTGTGATCGGCTTGAAGAGCAAGTTCTTAAATTAGGAGCCGATCATCTCGTTCTCTGAATATCGGCTATTTGACGATAAAACATCGTCATACGCGCGTACGCATTTTTGTTTAAAACCTGCTTGCCCCATCTCTATTGATCCTTGAACCGACCATGCATGATTCTCTCCTCGATGATCAGAAAGTCAATGAAAAACAGCTGATCTCCCTTCGTCTCCCATGATTGCCAGGTACTCTGCTATTTGCTCTCCACTGGATGTGGAATCGCATAACCGAGCCAACAGAGCATCAGCTCAAGTAGTCGGATCAATCGACTGTACATTTGAAAACATCCTCATACTGCATGAGAGTCCCAATCTTCATCGATCAATCTAGATACATCCAATAGCTAGACCATCTCACATTCAGTAGGGCCAAATGGTGGCGGCGACATCTAATGGCCTTTCTTCGCCATCAAGTGGAGATACAACTCTCTTCCCTCGATCAAACCACTCATCAATGAGCGCCCCGAATTTCTTGATTTTCACATCCATAAATGCACCGCTTTTTTTTTTCCTCCACAGAATATCCTTTGGAGCCAATTCAATTGAAGTTCCGTTTTAGCCGATCGGGAACCGGCCCCGAGTCTACTACAGTCAGCTATTAAGTTAATAAGCATGATTATCATCTTCAATATTTTGGTGAATCAGCTGTTCAATAGCCGATTGAAATAAACAACAAAGATCTAGGTCCTCGAAAGTGATGTGCAATTTTGCCGGACAACCGACACAATCTATCTTGTACGTTTGTTGCACTAAGTGATCTGAAGTAGTCCTTTATGATTTCATAAGCAACAAAAATAAACCAGTACATGCATAACAGATCCATCTCTGAAATAGCCGATTTTTTTTTTCTTTCTTGCTCAGAGCTTATCGGCTGATAGTACAATGCTTCTCACTTGTACATGCATTTTTCCTCTGTTATACAATCTGCATAGTTTATTTCTTTTGCCTGATCGGCTCCTTTGCCTGATCGGCTAACTGCGAAGACTACCAAGCCTCTTCCTCGTATGTGACTGGCCCATCAGCTGATGCTGCTATCTCTTCCACCTGATCGTGATTAAATGATGAAAGCACAAATATATATTTAACTGGAACTTTGGCAATTTTTCTCCAATTAATCAAGTAGCCATGATCAACATTGAAGTTAATCGGCTTTCTCAGAATAACTCTATTCGTTTAATATCTTGCCTTCTCGGAATTTTATATTCCAAGTTTTGGGCTTAATGATTTTCCGATCTCTTTGACCCATGCCAATCAATGCAACAGCCTTATCGGCCATCTTGGTCTTCCTTTTTGACTTGATCTTGGCAAGATGAGGCGATATCTTTAGCTGACACTCTATCATCGGCTTTCTTTATGCATCGGCTTTCTTTATGCATCCGCAAATAGCCGATTTAATCTTGAACAATGGGCTTCACTTCCCAATAGCCGATCCTTTTTCTAGAACTGCTGGCTCTACCTTCCAACAGCTAATATTTTTTTTTTGTTGAACGACCGATTCATGAACCTCCACAGTATAACTATTGAAATTTACCGATCATCTGACTTCAAAGAATCAAGAATTGTAGAACCTCGATGATAACCGATGCGTAGAACTTCACCGTGTGGGATACTTATTTTATTTATCTGGCTACCATTACGCACGCTTAGCCAAACAATATCCATTGAGCGGTGGAGTAGCAATAGCTTTTGACCTTCTTGATCTTATCATTAGGAGTGTCAACGTGTCACTGAAAATTTGCAACAGCGCAGCAGCAACCTGGCGCATATCCTTGCTACGTGTTGAATTTGATGACCGCTTCGGCTCTCTTTAATTTTTCTTGTCTTTACGGGCGGATGGAGAGGCGTCAGGACTCCGTATCTCTCTCTCCGGCAAAGAAGTACTCCTCTTGTAGAATCTTCAGTTGTTGACTTGAGACCGATGTCATGTTGGGAGAGTATATGCTGATCGGTAATTCTTCACCAGGCAATTAAATATTTAGAATGCATCTGACTCCCGATCAAATGATTATGGTCCCATCAGGCGTGCCAAAAAATATGTTGCCATGAAATCTGGTTCACACTCAACACACCAGCGAAGCCGAAACGGTCCTGGAAGCACGGAGCTGTGACAGAACCGTTTTAATCATAGGGTCCACGTGCACCGTCATCGTCCCTAAGGATCCACGATCAGTCTGCACGAGTTTTCCCATGACCTAGGTGGCCTCCCCGAGGATCTTTATTGTAAGCCTTACAGTATTACATCAGTTTATATAAATAATACAAATCAGAGTTAAGGGTGCGGAAGTATTAAAAAATATAAATTTACAAACTTAGATTACATTATACCAAACCAGAGTTTCGTAGTAGGAGTAGCTACATACAACTAGACACCCTGCCCAAGGGTTATATCATTTACCTTTTTATCCATGCACGATCCATTGACCGACACAATCCCACGCATAACTGTACATCTAAGTCACCTGCAACAGGGGTTAACAAACCCTGAGTATATGAGGTACTCCGCAAGACTTACCTGACTAAGAAAAAGGAATGAGACTTAGGAATGCAGGCTGAGGGGAGTCAAGATAAGGCTTTAGTAAGAGTCAAAACATTTTTGCGGAAAAAGCATTACTAATTCTACTTTCAGTTTTTACTCAATATTATTATAATCAATATCAATAGTTCTCAGTTCTTTCGCATATATCCTTCAATTCTAATTACTTATTGATTCTCAAAAACATTCTAGTTCCGAACCACTCTTCGCTGTAAGTGTGAGGATCCTCCATAACCGAGGAGCAACGACGATACGAATCGATTAGTACCCAGGTGGGGATCCCTATCCACACTGCATATGTAGCACTTAAGCTTCCATATACCAACCCCGCCTACCACGGCTTTTGTACCCCTGAACCGGTCCTACGCCACCCGAGAGCATAGTACTCCTCTCGTCTCCAGGCACGCCGGCCACAAGGGTACACGCTACTCTCGCCATCTCTCCACTCTTAGTGCGTGATTGTCGGTTCAAGCAGTAGAGCCATCAGAGTCAGAGGCTTTCCGTAGTATATGGCTAGTTGCAAAGTCTTGGTCACAGCAGGCCGACAACAAATGGTCTCTAAGTCCTTTTTCCGCTGGCGACAATGTATTGGGACTCTAAACCAAGTACAACTGTCCCATCGGTTTTCAAATTCCTTTTCCGCCAACGACGATGCATTGGGACTCCAACCCAAATACAAGATCGCCGAACATAAAATCCCTTTCCCGTCGGTGACGATGTACTGATCAGGTGCACAGCCACCGAATGAGAACATTACAAATACCCTTTGTTCATGAATTTAATCATTAATGTATCACAATAACTCAAAAATAGCGTTTTGTGCAAATCTAAATTAATTTAGCAGGGCTAACCATTTCTCAAACATTTTATTTTAAAATGGTTTCGAGGTATTTTAGTGGTCAAGGATGGTAATGCATCAAGTTGTTTCATAATCAACTCTTATCAAGCTAATGCAATAGATTAACTCAAGTTATAAACATTTTGTAAATCACAAAGAAAGGGCTGAATGCACCGGGGCTTGCCTGTGTTGCAGGTTTGTCACTTCTGCCAGAAAACCAGAGAAAACTCACTTGACTTCTCCTGACGAATAATCCTTCCGTCGGGGATCAATCAACAATTTCTCTAAAAACCTGATCACTACACGAAAAATGATGATGCATGCTTACATAGTGCGGAACGACATGAATAGAAAAAACTTACACTACTATTAAGCAAGTTAATAATGATTTCAAACAATGATTAAGGATGGCAAGGATCATTTTAAGTTAATGACCTAGGGTCAACAATCAATCCGAAAGTCACACAAAACCTAAGTCATTAGGGTTTCCTATTTGTCCTTATTGATCAGTTTATCAAATAGAATTTCGTTTTAATATTTAATTACTACATAAACCAATTCATTTTATGCTTACTAGTTAAATGATCAACAAACTTTGGAACAACAGGGGTTCATGTGTCCCAAGGTATTTAATTACATCTTAAAAGATTAAGCAAATCATTAAATTTAATTCTAATAACCTTTTTCTTTAATTTAATTAGTTAATAGGGTATTAAATGACAAACAATTAAACTACTAAAGTTAACCATGAGGGACTAAATCTAAAGTGCCTATGGTCATTAGGGTGAATGACCGAAGGTCAACAATCAATCCCAAATTCACACAAACCTAAATTACAAGGGTTTTTCTTTTTATTTTAATACTTAGTTAATAGAGCATTTAATAAATAACAGTGAGACTACTTCCAATTGAGCCCAAATTTTCTAAACAGAGAGTTCGAATTCTAAAACAGTGCCACATCAAATTTTATGATCTTAGGATCAATATAGAATTTAATAAAATTCCACAAAGTTACACTTATTAATTTAAAGACAGATTTTTAACTGCTGCAGAAATTGATCAAATTGATTATTTAATATTTTTATTAGATTCTACATGCTTCATAGAGTATACACAATTATTTTCATAATTTTTGGAGCTCCATTTATTTTTACACAAACATATCAAATCTCAGCACTGCTCATATAAATAGAAATATGAAAAATCTATCTAAACTACTCGGGCCAGCAGCACAGAACAGCCCACTGCGGCCCAGCTCGGCCTATCTCTCTCTGCACTCCTGTGCGCTAATGGGCCGGCAGACTCAGCCCACGCACGGCCCAGCTAGGCCCAACTGGCCTCTTCCTCCTCCCCACAGCCTTACCCGAGCAGAGCAGGGGACTGCGCAAGCGTGTGGCGGCTGCAGCCGCGGCGGCTCACCGCCGGTGGTCCTCCGACGATGGCGAGGGCTACTCTGAGAACCCAGCACCCCCTCGAACCTATCTAGGCAACTTCGGCAAGACCTAGGGCTTCACGGGAGCTAAGCAGGCGTCCATGGCGGCACGGTGCCACTGCTTGCGGCAGCGTCCGATGTTCCGGCCAAAACAACACGGTAGCGTTAAAAGGGAGGGCGCTACAAAGGTTAGGAGCTCACCGCGAGTCTATGGCCTGTGTTGGTTGGGATGGGGAAGAACTGGAGAATGCTCGCTGACGAGAGCAGTGACCACGGAGGGAAGCTCCGACGACGAGATCCGCGTTCCGACGTGAGCTGTGCTTCAACTAGAAAAGAGACACGACCATGAGCATCATGAACGGGGAACTCAAAACGACCATAGAAACCTGGAGATCCTCACAGAAACGGCCTGGCCGCGTCGCACCCGCGCGCAGCGACGCTCTGACCGGAGGCAGTGAAGAAAAACGAGCCGTGCGGCCAACACCGGTGACCAACAGCGGCACGGCCAGGCTCTATAAGTGTGTAAGGTAGAGGCGGGTTTGGTAGCTCATAGAATTGGACGACGATGGCTCGACGGTGACGAATTTTGGAGATGAACCGAAGCTCACCGGCGACGGGAATGGAGGAAAAGAAGAAAAGAATGGCGACCTCGCCGGCTTAAATAGGGCAGGGAATGGCTTGGGGTGTAGCCGAGGGTCTCGCGGGCTCATCATCGTCGGCGCGGGAGCAGTAGGCGTCCAGGATGGCCGACTTGCACTACGTGCCCTCTGACCGGCGCGATGCCCTCGCACAGGGAGGAGGAGGACACTTTCACTGTAGCGCCATACCTTATTGTTCCTAGTTTTTACCAAATTACTCTTTTCTTTATATAGTAACTCGAAAAATTACTTAAATAAAAGTTGTAGACAATTTCACACTGACCAACTTTGGTTTTCGAGTCATACTCAAATTTTTAATAGATTTTGAATAATTCAAAAGTCGGTAAATGTTCATTTTGAAATCTATTTCAAATTCAATCAAATTCTCAAACTTTTTCTCAACAAGATGAAAATCTACAAAAATAAAAGTTGTTCCACTTGACAAGCCCTACAACTTTTATTAAGGGACTTTTGTCAGATTCTTGATAATTTTTGAAATAATATTTTAAATTTGAATCTTTAAACACCAATTTGAGTTTTATTTAAAATTTAACTAAATAACTAGAAAATCCTCAAATACAAAAGTTGTTATATTTGAAAAGCTTTACAACTTTTATTAAAAGTGTTTGGTCAAATTCTTGATAAATTTTGAATTTGCATTTCAAATTTACTTATTCAAACATAGGGTAGGGTTTGGTTTGAAATTTTATTTAACAACTTCAAAATTACCCAAAATAGAAGTGGTTCAACTTTCATGGATTTACAACTTTTGTTTAAGGTCTAACATCTAATTCCTTTTAGTTTTTGAATTGAGGTTTTGGGTCCGAATTAGGGTTTATAAATGATTTTCTTTTTATTTTCTAATTGGATTTAGGTAATACAAACATTTACATAATAAATCACTCTAAATCACCTATGCATAATCAAATGCAAGAATAAAACTTATTTTAGTTAATGCACCTTAACAGGGTTAAATGCGATATGATTTGTATGCAATCATGATGTCACAACAGGTTTTAGTTACAGTAACAGTAGGGGTGTTACATCCTTTCCTCCTTAAAATAAATCTCGTCTCGAGATTTAAGAAAAGGCTAAAGCCTTAGTTTTAGTAATGGAAAAGGAAATGTGTCAAGTAAACCTTTTTCAAACTTGACTATAGAGCAAATAGGGAGTTTATATTTTGTAAGAATTGAAACGGATAAACTACGTTTAAAGAATAGCAAAGAACCTAGGAAACCTTTCAGATAGGTAACTCTCTTATTCTCGGGTTGCTTCTTCTTCTGAAAGTTGATTCCATTGTACTTTGTACCACCCTGTTGAAATCCTTCGAGTAACGTGACTTTTTCCGGTATTGGACTCACACTGGATACTCGGAGTGTCAGATCTGGTTCAATTCAACTCTTACCAAGTCAACAACTCGATCTGGCACTTGAAGACACTTCTCAAGTGGTGACACATGAAACACATCCTGTGCAGCTGACAAGTGTTCAGACGCTTGAATTGGTAAACTACTAGCCCACATTTCTGTTCCTATCTGTTATAAGGGAGGTTCTCGTTTGACCTAATCAGTTGTCTCTCAACACTAAAAGCTTTTAAAATTTACTTCTTCAAAATAAACCTTTTATGAGGAATATCAGTTGAGGGTGGTTTCAAGGAGAGTGAGGACACATTAATTGTGAGCTATAATGGTTCCAGAACACCGACTACGATACCAGTGCGTACCCTGGTAAGATCTTAGGTGGCCGCAGTCCACAGAAGATTTCAAGTTTTGACACAGCACCATAGTCACGGGTCGATGTTGATGGTGGATATACCCTAAAATTCCACATTCAAACATCGTCAACAGGCCTCGGATTCGAGGGAAGATAAACATATCATGAGCATATTTTATCAATAATTAGTTCCACATGTACTCTTAAGCTTGTGATTGCAGGGAACACCAAAACAGTGCAAAAGTGAGCAGCTAGGGGCCAACTACATGGTTCGGCCAAACCATGTCATGTTGCCCCAGGCCACCACCTTCCAACACAGTGCATACAACATCAAATGGAAGAGATCAGAGCCAAGGTTGGGCCCACCCATGGGTCGGCCGAACTGCCCATGGGGCCCACCTGGCTCTGGTAATGTGGCAGGATCCGTGTGACACTCCAACCAAGTCATTTCATCCATCGGATCAACTTGTGCTTTCATTTAACGGTGGAGATCAAAGGCACACGGATTGAGGCATGAAACGAAGCAATCAAGACAGAACCAACACATAGGAAGAGTCTATGACAGATGGGGACCACGGTGGTGGGACCCACCCACCAGGGGTGGGTCGGCCGAACCACCAAAAGGGGAACCAAGCCACCTACACACTTAATGACAAGTGGGGACTCCTAGAAGACCCTGGCTAGGCCCACCAGTCATAGAGAGGTCGACCGAACCCCCCGGTGCCCAACCAGGTCAGTTGGCCTCCACCGACTCCAAGCATGTTTCCCATGTGCTCAAATCACCAAAGCTGTCCATCTTGAGGCGGTTACAAGGCGGTGGATCCAAGGGTGGAGAGGCAAGGAGCACGCGGATCGCTGACGTGGCACCCCCTCATCCTCCACTATAAATAGAGGCTGCCCACTCCTCTTCAAGACACACCATACAACACAAGAAGCAAGCTAGAGTGAAGTTCTACTCTTTAGTAGTAGTATTAGTCTAGTGTGGGAGTTAGAGTCGAGTCGAGCTACGCTCGGAGTCTCCGAAGTCGTCTACTAGAGAGTCTGGTATAACTCTCGTACCTTTCCTTCTATAAGACTTTATCCTTTTCAATATATATTATCTTTACATTACTTCACTAAGTTCTCACTTAGTCTTTACTATTCTTTATAGTATTGTTGTGTCTTGTCTTATTCTATAGTTGTTTTATACTTGATAGTGATCTTCTCCCAACTCAACGTGTGTTAGTTCATCGCCTGTCATAGGGTGTTCTAGTTGTTGGTACATAGCTAGAATAGTGAGACTTAGTGTAAGCGTGGTGCTTAGACTAGATCTTGCCTTTGATTACCGCTTGTTCGCACGGATAGTTTGTGGGTGCTAGCAGGTGGTTACAGCCCTGTCAAGTCTTAGTATCCCTCCACGTGTTTTAGGCAAGTTCTTAAAAGGTAGGCTCCCATAATAGTGTAGGCGCTTCGGGTAGAGGTTTTGTCCTCTATTGTCTCGCACTACCACCTGCACACCGGTAGTAAGGTAACTATCTTAGTATAAGTCATCTATTTGATAGGGTAAGTCACAAGAGTAAAGTAAGTGTCATAGGAGTCTTATACTCACTCATTGTCCTCCCACCTAGCTATACTCTACTAGTTATCTTTTAGTTATCTTAATACTTGTTGTGTGTTGGTGTCACTACCCTTTATTCTACCTATCGATTTACCCCTCTACCACTAGCTGGTACTAAGTTGGTATAGACTTAAGGATCTCTCTGTCTTTTTATTAATTATTCCTAGCAACCGCTGAAAGGATCAAGGATACCCAAGACGGGGGTGAATTGGGCAACTAATAAATTTTTCGCAAACACAATTCAACCTATCGCAATTTGCCCAATGTCACCCCACAAGTGCTTGTGTCAATTCTATTCCTAAAACAAGTTATGCAACCTAGAGCCAAGTCCTATCACAAGTTTACTACTTTAGGAAAGTAGAGAACACAAAGGAAATGCTGGAATGTAAAGGGTTAGAAAGACAAATCCGATTTTTTCTGAGGTATCGGAGAGTCGGCACTCCCCACTAGTCCTCGTTGGAGCACCCACGCAAGGGCGTAGATCCCCCTTGATCTTCACAAAGACCAAGTACTCTCTACGGGCTAATCCTTTGCCTCTCTGGCGCGGTGGATCGCCCACAACCGCTCACAACTTCGACTTGGGCCGCCCACAAGCTCTCCAAGCGGTCACCAAGCCACCGATCGCCCCCAAACCGTCTAGGTGATGCCGATCACCAAGAGTAACAAGCCTAGACTCTCACTTGACCAAGAACAAGGCCAAAGAGGGTGATGGATGCACACAAGTCACTCTTGATCTCTCTAGGGAAGAAGCTCACAAGCAATGGAGTTCACTCAATGCTCCCTAGGGCTCTTGCTCTCTCACAAGATCAACAAGGGTTCCATGAGTTGTTAGAAGTGGCAAGAGAGATAGAATGGAGGCTTTGGTACAGTATAAATACTCACCCTCTCCAAAACTAGCCATTTCTCACTTTTCTGCGAACCGTCGGACGCTGCCGAGGCTCGACCGTCTGACCATCCACCACGGTCCGACTCTTACAGTCGCACTGTGCTCAGTCCTGTGCCAGAGGGGCATCGTACCGAACTCGATGGTCCGACGCTCCTCAGTCCGACGCTTTTGAACAACTGACACAGTGCCTCTCAACGGCTATAACACGGATCAATGGTCCGACGCACACTGTCGGACCAAGTCCGACGCTCTTTTTCGCTGCGGGAACCTCTCTGGAAGCGTCGGACGCTAAGAATCCTTAGTCCGACGCTCTCTCTCGAATCGGTCCGACGCTCGCGGAAACCCTAGAGGCACTGTCGGACTCTGGCCAATGGTCCGATGACCCTCCAGCCAGGGTCCGACGCTCCCTGGAACGCTGAGAATCGTCCAGGAGCTGCCTGGTTCGACGCCCATACTAGGTAGATTCCGACGCCTCTAATTTGATCAAAACTTCGTCGAATCGAAAACTTTCCAAAACGAAGTTTGATCCTCTCTCTCTCAAGAGTCTCCCTGAGCTGTCTAGAGCTATGTTGGACAAGTGTGCATCACATCTACACTCTCTAATCTTGCTCTAAGTCAAGCTACCCATCCAAACCCCTCTTAATAGTACGGTCAAGGAGAAAAACAAAACCTAAGACTACGCCAAGTGTCTCTCAACTCCAAACGACACTTGGCACTAGCCTATCACCGTCTTGTCTTCCATCCTTTGAAAATCGAATCGAATTCCATTGCTAGGGGCTTGAACCTACATGTTATTATGACCTAACCTCTAGGTTATCCTGCAAAACACACGTTAGTCATAATAACTGTCTTGTTGTCATTAATCACCGAAACCACTAGGGCCTAGATGCTTCAATCTCCCCCTTTTTGGTGATTGATGACAACAACCTCAAATAGATTTAGAAAGAGTGAGGTTTTTAAAGGCTTGATTCATATAAGCATGTGACAATAAGAGCAAAGGGGTTAAGCATGCTTATACAAATCAAGACCACAAGTACATATAAGATATGAAATAAGCATAAGTACCAAACAAATACGCTCAAGATCGAAGTGAAGTGCGGAAGCTAAGACAAGAGCGTAACCAAGTGACATGATATATAAATAACATGAAGCTCAAACACATGTCACAATCAAGTCTCAAGCATGAAAATAAACATAAACATAATGCATGATTATATCACATCAAAAAGAACCAAAACCCTCTCACGCGCTCCCCCTAAATCTGTGCTCTCTCCCCCTTTGGCATCAAGCACCAAAGACCTAAGACTCAGGAGGAGGAGAAGAAGCTGCAGCGTCACGGTCGGAGGAGTGAGGAAGAATCACAAACTGAGTTGGGTCTCCCTCTGACTCTGAGCTATGAACTGCCTGACCCTCTGTCGGAGCACATGAAGGTGAAGTAGTCCGGGTCTGCTTAGCTGTCTCTGTAGCTGCTGTTATGACTACTATGGTCGCAGTCCCTGCTGTAGTCGGGAGAGGCTCTGAGGAGGCGACTGAAGACGGTAGTGTCTCTGTAGTCCTAGTGGGAGGTGGAGCTATGGTGGTGGTAACAAGTTGTCGAAACTCAGGAGGTGTGGGCAAGCCTGTGATCTCGCTGAAGGTAGCACCCAAGCTTCTGGACACTGAGGGGCCTCCTAGGTCAGGTGTGAAACCGGTGTGGATCAGAGTGAACCCCTGAGTGCCTGGCTGTGGCAAACCACTGCTGAGTCTGCTGAGTCAGCGTGATCAACTAACTCTGGAGAGAAGCTGTGCCCTGACTCTGAAGTCCACCGGACTGTATCGCTGGAGTCACCTAGGCTGCAGTGGCTGCCGGTCCAACCTGCTGGACTGGAGGGGCAGTGGCTAGGTACGGTGGGGCTCCGGTGTGTCTGATGATGTGCTCCATAAACCCAAAGGTCTGTAGCTGTATCTGCTAGCTCTGGAGCTGCATCTGGAGCATCTGCTGTTGGAACTGATCCTGCCTGAGCTGAATCTGAGTGAGAGCTGCAGCCTGCTCCCTGGCAAACCGGGCCTGCTCCTCTGCCTGTCTCTGCTGTGTCTGCTGTAAGCTCTGAAGAATGGCAAACAGTGCAGGGTCTGTCTGTGAGGTCTGTGGAGCGGAGCTGGACCCACCGGCCTCCGAGTCGTGAGCTCGTGGATGTGAAGGGATGGGCCAGTAGTCCCTGTCAGAGCTGGACGAGGACGTGTCGACGGGGTCGTCGTCTGCAAGTAACTGCTCAAGCTCGCTATGGGCAACGTGCCTCATAGCCTCATCCTACTGCTGTACCTCTGCTATATCTGCCCCTGAAGTCTGACGGCGCTGAACTCTGTGTAGGGCTCTGCTGCCACGGTGTCCGTCAATCAGAGAGGTCATCCTATAGACTGGAAACTCTGTCTCAGTCTGGCGTAGCTCACGGGAGATACCTGTCCAAATCCGGTGCAACCTCCGCTCAAGGATGTGTGACATCCAGTGAGCGTAGGGGAGCTGACGCCGAGACCGGATGCCCTCTGCTATGGTGTCCTCCATCTCACTGATGATCAAGTCTGCAACGTCAAACTCTGACTGCTGGACCAGGGCACTAAGGAGCCACAGCTGTAAGTGAGTAAGACCCTCCTTGTACCCCTCCCGCGGTAAAAGTGTACGCCTCATCATGTCGTTCAAGAGACGAACGATGGGACAAAGTTCCGAAGGTGTCCTGCGGGAGCCGTCTCCGAACGGCGGTCGAAAGCACACTGCTATGTGAGCAGTACCAGGTGCAAGTCCTCCGTGAGCCCTCCTCGGCGGGTCTGTCGTGGCATAGCAAATGCTGTGCAACCTGGTAGCTGACTCTGGTACTCCAAGCAGCTCTCGCAGAGCCTTCACGTAGAGCCAGTATGGCTCTCCGCCGAAGGTGTACTGTAGGTACTGGTGGTCGGGGTCTATCCATAGTGAAGCATAGAACTCTCTCACCCACGACTCCACGTACCGGCCTGAACGGCCAAGAAGCTCTGCTAGTCCAGGCAGGTAAGTCAAGTATGGCCTGATCTCCTCTCCTGCTGCCTAGACTATGTCCTCTAAGGGACATACCCTGTGCTGCGCAGTCGAACTCCTGTGGCCATGAGGGCGGTGAAGAAGTCCTCGTGAAGAGTAGTGTACCAGCCCTCAGAAGCTCTGGGATCTCTTTGATCCGGAAACCAACTAGCAAGCGAAGTCAGCCGGAGCTCTCTGACTCGGGCTACAGAGATCCTCCGCAGGTCCAAGTGAACGTCCGGCTCAGGCTCCGGCTGAGGCTCGGAGGGAGCAGGCGCCCTGGGGACTCGGTCTCCGTGCCTCTGACCAGCGGGCCGGGGTGGCACCGAAGGTCGAGTGCTGCCCGAGCGACGAAGAGGTGGAGCCTAGGCCTGCTCCCCCTGAGTAGCTGCCTCCTGCTGCTATGGCTGCCTCGGCTCTATCTCTAGCTGTGCTAACTCAGTCTCTAGCTGTCTCTGAGGCTGTGACTGCTCCTCGGACTCATCCCTGCCTGACAAGCTGACAGAGATACCTCCAATATGTATACCTCTGCCACGCTCTGCCTCCTCTGCAGCCTGTGCTACCCTGATAGCCTGCCTCTGCTCAGCTAAAAGTCTCTTCCTTTTCTTGCTGCTCTCGACAAGAGGGGCCTTCCCCTTGTCCAAAGGTGGGCGAGGAAGAGGCCTCTCGTCTCCACCTGTGCCTCCCTCACCGTGACTGGCCTGCTTGCAGCTCACCATCTCTGCCAACTGTCACTGTCTCTCAGAAACTGACAACTGCCGCTGACACTCAGAGGCTTGGCCTCGTTCCGTATCCGCGGGCTTGGCCCCGGATTCGCTGTAACACTCCTGTGTTACGGAATATTTAAAACCGAGCATGTCATCATGAGCATTGCACAACATGTATGAATTTTTATCAATCTTGATCTACATCAACTAAGAATAAGTTTACTTTTCACTAACGGCTTGTGCTTAGGGCAGTAGAGTGGATTTACTAGCAATTTAATTTTTAAACCCTAAATCGGACTAAAAATCTAGTTTCAAAACTAAGTACAATTGGACTTTGATCCCAAAAGCAAAGTTGTAGCTCTTATTATTTGGAGCAACTTTGGTATTCTAAGTTTTTCAAGTTTCCAGTTAGAAATTCAAATTAAACTTGAATTACTATATTCAAATTTGAATTCAACACTTCAATTCAAAAATTATATGGAATCTGAAGATGGTCTTTAAACAAAAGTTGTAAAGCTCCCTGAGTTGAACAACTTTGATGTTCACAGATTTTGAACTTGTTCAATAAAAATTGGAGATTGAAACTAAATTGAAAAGGGCTATTTACCCCCTTTTCTATAATTTCAAAAATATTTGAAATCTGAAAATGCTTTAAATACGAAAGTTGTTCAGAATTTAATTTCCCACATATCTTATTTTGGGATATTTTTGACTTGTTACATAAAAACAAAAGTAATTTTGTAAAAACCGAAAACATGATAATACCTAGCTACAGTGATGCGAAGCAGACAATGCCACCGAGCTGCCTGCCTGCTTCGGCCACCGCCGCCCTCGGCACCGCAGCGCACGCGGGCACGTTGCCCTGAGACGTGGCATGAGCGTGGTGTCGTGGCAATCGCCTGGTAGTCAACCTCCTCCTTTTAAGCTCGAAGGCGAGCTCGTTCTCTCCCTTTTCCCGTTTCGTTTCGCTGCCGTTGAGCTCGGTCGCCGGCCGAATTCGCGGTCATCAATCCCTCTTCACCCTTTCCGTCTTGCCACCAGCTCCGTAGTGTTCTTGCGCACCGTTAGCACGCAACCTTGCTGCTTGCCGTCGCGGGAGGTTCGCAAGTCCGGTCATCTTCCTCAGAGCCGGCAAAAACGCCGCCGCAAGCTGTTCGTTGGAGCTAGACCGATTCGGTGAGCTAGCAGTCATTTCCTTGCACTTCTTGTTTTCTCATCGATCGGTGAAGCTTATACGATGATCGGTTTACTTTTTGGGAGTTCAAGAAGATCGGAACAAGCTCGTGATCGCCAGAGCACGCCGCCGAGGACACGGTCGTCATCAAGATCGTCACTGCAGCCATCTTCTGCTTCAACTAGCGTGCGCACGAGAATCTAGGTGAGCTCGGGGAGTTTCTGATGCGATTGGGTTGGTCGGGGAGAGCTCCGGTTAACCGGAACGCCGATGCCGCCACGGCCGGGCTGCCATGGCCACCGGGATAGCCTCTGTTAGGGGGCGTAAACTAGAGGTTGGGCTCAGGTCCAGTTCGGGTGGAGGAGGGAAGGACCCTGGTGCGCTCGGTCTCGTCGGAGGGTGGCCACCGGCGAGCTCAGCGGCGGGAAGCCGCCGCGCGCGCGTGCTGCCCTGCCTGCCTGCTCTGTTTCGTGAAGTGGTGGCCAGAGGTGGAAGACAAGCCATGCTGGGCCCAATCGGGCCGGCCCAATACCCCGGCCACATATACAGAGATGTATTTCCTATTTTTCCTGAATATGAATAGTCTCTGTATTTGTGATTTTTGTGGGAAGTAATCTACAGCTCCAAAAATTACGAAATAAATTACATAAGCTCTCTGTGATATGAAGAATTTAAGAAAAATATGAAACTTGTATTTTGAGCACTTTCTGTAGACTGTAAAAATGCATATTTTAATTAATAAATAACACTTCTATGATTTTTATAGCTCAACCTATAAATCCAAAAATTATGAAATTAATGGGGTAGCTATTTTGACCAGTGAGCTACCTCCAAAAAAATCCGTGGCTTAGTTGGATGAATTTTTATTATTTTTGATTTATTCCTAATTAAGTAATTAAATAAAAATGATAATTAGTGTTAATCACTTAGGGTTTTTAGTGATATTTTGGGATTTTGTGAATACTTTGGATTAGCAAACCCTAACTGGTCCTAAGCACTTTCCTTAGTGTTGAAAGTCGTGTTAGTTGCGGCTTTCTATGACTTAAAAATAATTAATGAATTAATTATGCAACAATAACACTGTTAGGTGAGATCTTGATTTCAACTTTACCGTGAAGGAAAGTTGTACTCAAGGTTATTAATTTAATACTTGCTTATTGTTAATCATGATATTTGCACCATCATTAAGCATGCATCATTATCACGTATAGTGACTGAGGGCGAGGAAGTAAAAGTCGAGCAAGTCACCGCTGACGAAGCCCCAGGAGTTGTCGGTGGTTTTGATATTTGCGGTTCTGATCCTGATCCGTCCCTCACCGTGCAACAAGGCAAGCCCCGGTGCATTAGCCCCTCCTTGTGTTTTATAAATCTTTATCACCTTTAGTTAAATTGCTGCATTAGGTCGATAGGAGTTGATTGTCACCAACTTGCTGCATTTACCTGCCTTGATATATTATCCTTGAAACCTGATTTAAAGGAAAATGTTTATAAAATGCTTAGCCTTGCTTAATAGTTAAGCTTTTATGAAAAAGATATTTTGTATACTTTGGGTATACTATTATGAACTATTATAATTGTTTGACAGGGCAGTAGACTTGCATTGAGAAAGGAATCTCAATGTAGTGTCTCTGACTGTCTATTAAGAAAACAAAATGGAATCCATTAGGGACCATTCGTTGTCGGCCTGCTGGATCAAGACTTTGCAACTAGCAACATACTACGGAAAGCCTCTGACTCCGGTCGCTCCTCTACTTGAACCGACAACCACGCACTGGGAGTGGAGAGATGGCGAGAGTAGCGTGTACCCTCGTGGCCGGCGTGCCTGGAGAGGAGAGGAGTACTGTGCTCTCGGGTGGCGCAGGACCGGTTCAACTTTTGGAAAAGCCGTGGTAGGCGGGGCTGGCATATGCAAGCTTAAGTGCTACATATGCAGTGTGGATAGGGATCCCCAGCTGGGTACTTAATCGATTCGAATCGTCGTTGCTCCTTGGTCAATGGAGACTTGATGCTTCGACTTACAGCGAAGAGTGGTTCGGAGCTAGGTAAATGTGGGAAAGGGAATTGATGACGAGATAACTGAATGAAACAATCTAGCTTGAGATTAAATGTTAAGCTGATTTAGAGAGCTTTTCTGCAAACTCTTTGATTCTTGCTAAAGCCTCTCCTTGATTCCCCTTAGCCTGCATTCCTGAGTCTTCTCCCTAATTTTTAGTCGGGTAAGTCTTGCGGAGTACCCCTTGTACTCAGGGTTTGTTAACCCCATGTTGCAGGCAATCAGCAACCCAAGGTCTGCGTTGGACCTTGCTGTATGACGGTGTTCGAGGAAGTGGTCCAGGAGGATAGTGATAGTGAGTGAGTATTTGATCCCTGGGCAAGGATGTTATGTAATATAAGTGTTGTATAAGCTACTTACCTACTGCCACTACTCATATTTTGGTTTGTAATAATCGTACTTAATGTATAATTAAGAACACAGGTTTGTAATCCTATGTAATATTTTAAGTCTTCCGCTCTTGTACTCCGAGTTGAATAATTTGTATGAAATGTTGTACTCTGCAATTTCTTCGCAATTAAGATCCTGTTCGGAGGAAACGGGTTTACTTGTAAACCCGGCAGACCCTTTTAGGTTATACGGGCCACCTGCAGGGCTGTCGGAGGTCTTTGGGACGACAACAGGTGCATGTGGGCCATATAGCTTAGGAGGTTCTGTCACAGCTGGTACCGGAGCCTTAATTGCAAAGACTTGCGGGTCTTTTTGCAAAATTTCAAAATAATTTGGATCCATTATTAATTTGTAATTTGGTCCAAATTGCTTATTATCTTGTCTTAATCATTTTAATAAAGGCAAAAACTGATGAGTATTGGCATAGTAGGGAAATAGCATTTATGATATACTAGCCCTATGTTTAAAAATTTATTATCAAGTCAATTTAGTGTTTTGTTTGTGATTGTTTCGTAAGTACGTGCATGCATCATAATTGTTAACTTGATAATAATTACCTTCCTTCTTAAAGGGGTATGGGATTAGTAGAAACCAAACCTATTCCTGCTGACCTGTAATTTTGTTAAGCTAATCCTAACTCACCTTCTTCAGATGGCTCGTACCAAGCGTACCGCTCGCAAGATGGTTGGACCTCAAGGTGTGCCACACCATCAGATCGCATCAAGGGTCACTCCTAACAGCAGTCAAGCTGAGCTGTGGGTGGAGGTCGAGAAGCTACATGAGCGTCTTGACAGGGTGTTTGACAACCGCTGCAGGGGCCAAATCGAGATGCGTCAACTGAAGACTCGTCTGCGGGAGGTGATGGCGGAACGTGAACTTGCGGGACAGCAGGAGGACCGCGCTCTGACTTGAGTTCGCGAGTTAGAGGTTTATGCAAGAGACCTCGAGCGCCAGAATAAGGAGGTGCGCGAGGAGATGTACCGCCTGTATCATCAGCTGCATCCTCACGGCGCGTCTGATGAAGCGGACCAGGACGAACAGGACGCGGAATCCAGCGAGGGCAGCAACATGCCTGCATCCCCCAGCACTACCTAGGATAGCTTAAACCTGAGGTTGGGTATGTAAAATAAGTAACTAAGCTAGGCTAACCACTAAGCTGTGTTGTGCTGAGAGCGCGACAAATTTTGGTATTGTAATTCGAAAAATGCTATGTACTGCTAAAGCTTGGAATAATTATATGTGAATATGGCTTGCTTGTATATACAGATGCCGATGCGTACTCGTGCTTCTGATGAGGCTAGAACCTCTCATGGTGGTGATGAGCTTCCTAACCCGCCACCGATTCCACCAACATTAGCGGATGCTATCGCCGCACTGGCGAATGCCACTGCTCATTTGGTACAGAATCAAAATCAGAATAATCAGGGAAACCGTCGTGGCGTAATAACCGGGACGAAACCACTTATGTGGATTTCACAGATACTCGTCCACCGGTTTTCACCAAAGCTGATGAGCCGTTGGAGGCTGACGATTGGCTCCGCACTATGGAGCAAAAGTTTAGTCTTATTCAGTGCACCGACTATCAGAAGCCGCTGTTTGCAGCGCAACAGCTTCGGGGAGCCGCCAGCAGCTGGTGGGCGAACTTTGTTGCCGCCTAGCCGGAAGGTCACCGTGTGACATGGGCCGAGTTCCGTGAAGGTTTTCGTGCCCATTATATTCCGGCTGGAGTAATGAAGCTGAAGTTAGACGAGTTTCTAGCACTTCGCCAGAGGGAGGACACCGTGATGCAGTATGTGTCCAAATTCAACCACCTTTCTCAATATGCACCTGATCATGTGAGCACTGATCACAAAAAGAAAGACTGCTTTGAGAGGGGTTTGAACTCAAAAATTCAGAGAGCATTGACCTCCAACCCAGATGCTACTTATCATCAGGCGGTCAACATAGCAATTGCATATGAAGCTAAGAATCTTGTTCATCAGCCGGAGAAACGAAAGACGAAGATTGTGTCGACCGGACCTTCTGGTGGTAAGAAGCGCCAGAAAATTGTGTTTCATCCTTTTCAACACCAACGTACCCATTATCCACAGCCGCAATATCCACCTCGGCAACAGGTTTTCTTCCGCCCTACTGCCGCACCACAAAATATTAATAAGCCAAATACCACTCAGCCGAACGCCCCTGGTGTTCGTATCCAAGCTCCACCACCAAACTACAACGCTCCATGCTTTAACTGTGGAAAGCCCGGGCATTACTCTCGTGATTGCCCGTTTCCGAGATAGTATAATCAGAATGTTCCGAGGGTTGTTAGTGGTCAACAGCAGCAGCAGAATCAGAACCGTAACAACCAGCAGAACCAGAAGGGTAAGGCCGTGAAGAAAGTTGGACAAGTCCACTATACTCAGGTCAATGAGATCCCAGAAGGAGAACCCGTCATGCTTGGTAGGTTTCCTGTTGCAAACCATCCTGCTGTTATGGTTTTTGATTCTGGTGCATCTCATACTTTTATCAATCGTACATTCGTCATTGAGCATGATATTCCAATTGGGGAAGCTAAGGAAAGTATTATAGTGCAGTCGCCTGGGGGACGACTGAGTACCAAGGAAATGGTATATCAGGTACCTATAGACTTAGGTGGTCATCTTTTCCCCACATCCATGATAGTGTTAAAGGATCAAGATATAGATGTGATTCTAGGTATGAATTGGATGTACTAGAGAGCAGCTATTATTGATACTTTGAATAGAACCATAAAGGTGAACTTACCTAATAGTACTTCTCAACTTCTCATCCAACTTCCAACACCTCAGAGAGCTGTTGAAAGAGTTAATGCCACCTTAGTGGAAGAAGTTCAGGACATTCCGGTAGTTTGTGAGTTTCCAGACGTGTTTCCTGAAGATCTGCCTGGATTACCTCCTGACCGGGATGTAGAGTTTACCATTGAGTTGAAGCCGGGAACAGCTCCAATTTCCCGAAGATCTTATAGAATGCCTCCGAATGAATTGGCAGAACTGAAGATTCAGCTACAAGAGTTGCTTGATAAAGGATTTATCAGACCAAGCTCTTCTCCATGGGGTTGTCCTGCTATTTTTGTAAAGAAGAAGGACAAAACTCTAAGGTTGTGTGTTGACTATAGACGAATGAAGTCACTATCAAGAACAAGTACCCTCTACCTCGGATTGATCTTCTTTTTGATCAGCTTGCTGGAGCAAAGGTGTTTTCCAAGATTGACCTTCGCTCGGGGTATCACCAAATAAAGATTCGTCCCGAGGATATCCCTAAGACAGCTTTCACTACTCGTTATGGGTTATATGAATATTTGGTCATGTCTTTTGGTCTACCAATGCTCCTGCTCATTTCATGTATCTGATGAATTCTGTGTTCATGCCAGAGTTGGACAAGTTTGTAGTAGTGTTCATAGATGACATCTTGATATATTCAAGGAGCGAGGAGGAGCATGCGAAACATCTTCGCATTGTTCTAACTCGATTAAGGGAGCATAACTTGTATGCCAAGTTCAGCAAGTGTGCATTTTGGTTGAAGGAAATCTAATTTCTGGGACACATCCTATCAGCTGAAGGCGTAGCTGTCGATCCTAGCAAGGTTGAGGAAGTCTTAAATTGGCAACCGCCGACCACTGTTCATCAAGTTAGAAGTTTTCTAGGAATGGCAGGATACTATCGTCGGTTCATCCCCAACTTCTCTAAGATAGCTAAGCCAATCACTGAGTTGCTTAAGAATGATGTGAAGTTCAAATGGTCAGCTGAATGTGAAGAAGCTTTCCAAACTCTAAAGAAACTCTTGACCACTGCTCCTGTCTTAGCTCAGCCTGACATCGAGAAGCCGTTCGATGTGTATTGCGATGCCTCAGGTATTGGTATTGGTTGCGTGCTGATGCAAGAAGGCCGAGTCATTGCATATGCATCTCGTCAGCTAAAGCGACATGAAGAGCACTATCCAACTCATGATTTGGAATTAGCCGCTGTTGTTCACGCTCTAAAGATCTGGCGTCATTATTTGCTGGGCAACACTTGTCATATATACACAGATCATAAGAGTTTGAAGTATATTTTCACTCAATCTGAGTTAAATATGAGGAAAAGAAGATGGCTTGAACTGATAAAGGATTATGATCTGGAAGTGCACTACCATCCTGGTAAGGCAAACGTGGTTGCCGATGCACTTAGTAGAAAGGCTCACTGCCATTGTCTGACAGTGAGGCCGTTAGACCTTTCTTTGTGTTATGAGCTTGAAAAGTTAAACATTGAAATGGGTCAACGAGGCAGTTTAACCAACCTTAGCATTGAGTCGACTATCCGAGAAGAGATTATTGCTGCCCAGAAAAAGAATAAAGGCATTAAACACATCAAGGAAAAAGTTTTAGCTAGAAAGGCCGACTGCTTCCAAATTGATGATGATGGTGTCGTATGGTTCAAGAATCGCTTAGTAGTTCCAAAGGTTCCTGAGTTACGTCGAAAAATCCTTGAAGAAGCACACTTAACAAGGTTTTCTATTCATCCAGGAAGTAATAAGATGTATCAGGACCTGAAATAGAGATTCTGGTGGACCAAAATGAAGATCGAGATTGCCCAATATGTTGCTGAGTGTGACACCTGCCAGAGAGTAAAAGCGGTGCATATGAAATCAGCAGGTGAACTCCACCCATTACCTGTTCCTGGAGGTAAATGGGAGGATATTAGTATGGATTTTATAGTGGGTTTGCCCAAGACGACCCGAGGGTTTGATTCCATCTGGGTAATAGTGGATCGCCTCACCAAACAGGCTCATTTTATACCCGTCAAAATCCTTTATCCCGCATCAACCTATGCAAAGTTATACATTAATAACATTATGAAACTTCATGGGGTGCCAAAGACTATTGTATCTAACAGAGGTACACAGTTTGTCTCCAATTTTTGGAAATCTTTTCATGAATCCTTGCGTACTAAGCTTCTGCACAGTACTGCTTATCATCCTCAGTCTGGGGGTCAAACGTAGAGAGTCAATCAAATTCTCGAGGATATGTTGAGAGCTTGTGTTCTCAATTATTCGACTAGTTGGGATGAATGTTTGCCCTTAATAGAATTTTCGTATAATAACAACTATCAGGAAAGCATCAAGATGGCACCATTCGAAGCGGTATATGGTCGCAGATGTCGAACTCCATTGAATGGGTCCGAACCTGGGGAACGATGGTTCTTTGGAGTCGACATGATTAAAGAAGCCGAAGAGAAAGTTCGAACTATTCGAGCTAATATGAAAGCGGCCCAATCTTTCCAAAAGAGTTATGCTGACAAAAGAGGTCGACCTCTAGCATTCGAAGTAGGAGAATATGTATATCTGAAAGTCTCACCTATGAAGGGAGTCAGTCGTTTTGGAGTTAAGGGAAAGTTATCCCCGCGCTACATTGGCCCGTTCCAAATCGTACAGAGGTGTGGACCTGTAGCGTATAAGCTAAAATTGCCTGAGCAATTGTCAGAAGTTCACAATGTGTTTCATGTGTCACAGTTGAAGAAATGTCTTCGAGTACCTGATCGAATCATCGACCTGGAAGGGGTAGAACTTAAGTCAGACTTGACCTATCCAGAGTACCCGATCAGAGTCTTGGATCAAAAGATCGAGTCACACGAAGGACGACCACGAAGTGGTATAAGGTTTAGTGGAGTCAGCACTCCGAAGAAGAGGCTACTTGGGAATCCGAGGATTTTTTATCTGAAAATTTTCTAGAGTTCTATGCTTCCCTGTAGTCTGATCTATTTCTTCTGTTTTGTAAAATGCAACTTTTCCCCCTATTCCATAGTATGAAAAGAAGTGTGTTTGTGTGAGACGTTTTCTTTTCCATTACTTAACCCAGGGTATTTAGCGTACTAAATCTCGGGACGAGATTTCTTTAAGGGGGAAGGGCTGTAACACTCCTGTGTGACGGAATATTTAAAACTGAGCATGTCATCATGAGCATTGCACAACATGTATGAATTTTTATCAATCTTGATCTGCATCAACTAAGAACAAGTTTACTTTTCACTAAAGGCTTGTGCTTAGGGCAGTAGAGTGGATTTACTAGCAATTTAATTTTTAAACCCTAAATCGGACTAAAAATCTAGTTTCAAAACTAAGTAGAATTGGACTTTGGTCCCAAAAGCAAAGTTGTAGCTCTTATTATTTGGAGCAACTTTGGTATTCTAAGTTTTTCAAGTTTCCAGTTAAAAATTCAAATTAAACATGAATTACTATATTCAAATTTGAATTCAGCACTTCAATTCAAAAATTATATGGAATCTGAAGATGGTCTTTAAACAGAAGTTGTAAAGCTCCCTGAGTTGAACAACTTTGATGTTCATAGATTTTGAACTTGTTAATAAAAATTGGAGATTTAAACTGAATTGAAAAAGGGCCATTTACCCCCTTTTCTATAATTTCAAAAATATTTGAAATCTGAAAATGCTTTAAATACGAATGTTGTTCAGAATTTAATTTTGCACATATCTTATTTTGGGATATTTTTGACTTGTTACATAAAAACAAAAGTAATTTTGTAAAAACCGAAACCGGGATAATACCTAGCTACAGTGATGCGAAGCAGAGCATGCCACCGAGCTGCCTGCCTGCTTCGGCCGCCGCCGCCCTCGGCGCCGCAGCGCGTGCGGGCACGTTGCCCTGAGACGTGGCATGAGCGTGGTGTCGTGGCAATTGCCCGGTAGTCGACCTCCTCCTTTTAAGCTCGAAGGCGAGCTCGTTCTCTCCCTTTTTCGTTTCGTTTCGCTGCCGTTGAGCTTGGTCGCCGGCAGAATTCGCGGTCATCGATCCCTCTTCACCCTTTCCGTCTTTCCACCAGCTCCGTAGTGTTCTTGCGCACCGTCAACACCCAACCTTGCTGCTTGCCATCGCGGGAGGTTCGCAAGTCCGGTCATCTTCCTCGGAGCCGGCAAAAACGCCGCCGCAAGGTGTTCGTTGGAGCTAGACCGATTCGGTGAGCTAGCAGTCATTTCCTTACACGTTCTTGTTTTCTCATCGATCGGTGAAGCTTATACGACGGTCGGTTTACTTTTTGGGAGTTCAAGAAGATCGAAACAAGCTCGTGATCGCCGGAGCACGCCGCCGAGGACACGGTCGTCGTCAAGATCGTCACTCCAGCCATCTTCTGCTTCAACTAGCGTGCACACGAGAATCTAGGTGAGCTCGGGGAGTTTCTGATGCGGTTGGGTTGGTCGGGGAGAGCTCCGGTTAACCGGAACGCCGATGCCGCCACGGCCGGGCCGCCATGGCCACCGGGATAGCCTCTGTTAGGGGCGTAAACTAGAGGTTGGGCTCGGGTCCAGTTCGGGTGGAGGAGGGGAGGACCCTGGGGCGCTCGGTCTGGTCGGAGGGTGGCCGCCGGTGAGCTCAGCGGCGGGCAGCCACCGCGCGCGCGTGCTGCCCTGCCTGCCTGCTCTGTTTCGTGAAGAGGTGGCCAGAGGTGGAAGACAGGCCATGCTGGGCCCAATCGGGCCGGCCCAATACCCCGGCCACATATACAGAGATGTATTTCCGATTTTTCGTGAATATGAATAGTCTCTGTATTTGTGATTTTTGTAGGAATTAATCTATAGCTCCAAAAATTACGAAATAAATTACATAAGCTCTCTGTGATATGAAGAATTTATGAAAAATATGAAACTTGTATTTTGAGCACTTTCTGTAGACTGTAAAAATGCATATTTTAATTAATAAATAACATTTCTATGATTTTTATAGCTCAACCTATAAATCCAAAAATTATGAAATTAATGGGGTAGCTATTTTGACCAGTGAGCTACCTCCGCAAAAATCCGTGGCTCAGTTGGATGAATTTTTATTATTTGTGATTTATTCCTAATTAAGTAATTAAATAAAAATGATAATTAGTGTTAATCACTTAGGGTTTTTGGTGATATTTTGGGATTTTGTGAATACTTAGGATCAGCAAACCCTAACTGGTCCTAAGCACTTTCCTTAGTGTTGAAAGTCGTGTTAGTTGCGGCTTTCTATGACTTAAAAATAATTAATGAATTAATTATGCAACAATAACACTGTTAGGTGAGATCTTGATTTCAACTTTACCGTGAAGAAAAGTTGTACTCAAGGTTATTAATTTAATACTTGTTTATTGTTAATCATGATATTTGCACCATCATTAAGCATGCATCACTATCACGTATAGTGACCGAACGCAAGGAAGTAAAAGTCGAGCAAGTCACCGCTGACGAAGCCCCAGGAGTTGTCGGTGGTTTTGATATTTGCGGTTCTGATCCTGATCCGTCCCTCACCGTGCAACAAGGCAAGCCCCGGTGCATTAGCCCCTCCTTGTGTTTTATAAATCTTTATCACCTTTAGTTAAATTGCTGCATTAGGTTGATAGGAGTTGATTGTCACCAACTTGCTGCATTTACCTGCCTTGATATATTATCCTTGAAACCTGATTTAAAGGAAAATGTTTATAAAATGCTTAGCCTTGCTTAATAGTTAAGCTTTTATGAAAAAGATATTTTGTATACTTTGGGTATACTATTATGAACTATTATAATTGTTTGACAGGGCAGTAGACTTGCATTGAGAAAGGAATCTCAATGTAGTGTCTCTGACTGTCTATTAAGAAAACAAAATGAAATCCATTAGGGACCATTCGTTGTCGGCCTGCTGGATCAAGACTTTGCAACTAGCCACATACTACGGAAAGCCTCTGACTCCGGTCGCTCCTCTACTTGAACCGACAACCACGCACTGGGAGTGGAGAGATGGCGAGAGTAGCATGTACCCTCGTGGCCGGCGTGCCTGGAGAGGAGAGGAGTACTGTGCTCTCGGGTGGCGCAGGACCGGTTCAACTTTTGGAAAAGCCGTGGTAGGCGGGGCTGGCATATGCAAGCTTAAGTGCTACATATGCAGTGTGGATAGGGATCCCCAGCTGGGTACTTAATCGATTCGAATCGTCGTTGCTCCTTGGTCAATGGAGACTTGATGCTTCGACTTACAGCGAAGAGTGGTTCGGAGCTAGGTAAATGTGGGAAAGGGAATTGATGACGAGATAACTGAATGAAACAATCTAGCTTGAGATTAAATGTTAAGCTGATTTAGAGAGCTTTTCTGCAAACTCTTTGATTCTTGCTAAAGCCTCTCCTTGATTCCCCTTAGCCTGCATTCCTGAGTCTTCTCCCCAATTTTTAGTCGGGTAAGTCTTGCGGAGTACCCCTTGTACTCAGGGTTTGTTAACCCCATGTTGCAGGCAATCAGCAACCCAAGGTCTGCGTTGGACCTTGTTGTATGACGGTGTTCGAGGAAGTGGTCCAGGAGGATAGTGATAGTGAGTGAGTATTTGATCCCTGGGCAGGGATGTTATGTAATATAAGTGTTGTATAAGCTACTTACCTACTGCCACTACTCATATTTTGGTTTGTAATAATCGTACTTAATGTATAATTAAGAACACGGGTTTGTAATCCTATGTAATATTTTAAGTCTTCCGCTTTGGTACTCCGAGTTGAATAATTTGTATGAAATGTTGTACTCTGTAATTTCTTCGCAATTAAGATCCTGTTCGGAGGAAACGAGTTTACTCGTAAACCCGGCAGACCCTTTTAGGTTATACGGGTCACCTGCACGGCTGTCGGAGGTCTTTGGGACGACAACAGGTGCATGTGGGCCATATAGCTTAGGAGGTTCTGTCACATTCACTAACCCACTGCCAAACACTCTGACCACGGCAGCTGTATTAGAGAGATAGACAAGATATACATAAGCATATATAAGCTAGAGATGAGAGAGCCTATAGAAGTAAGCATATGGGATAAGAGAGGAGAAGCAAAACAACTTGCGGGAAGACCTACGAAGAGGTGAAAATCTCTGTCGACACGAGGCACCACACAAGGCACAAAACAAGATCACTGCATGACATAGGGCACAAGTCAATGACTAGAGCAACTAACATGGATATGCAATGATTAGGGAGGTAATTAAGGTGTGGAGGCAAAAGAGGATTACCACAAGGTGAAAATCACCTCCATAAACCCTAGAAGGCCAAGAGTAGATCCAAGCTTCAATAGAACTGCGAGGAACGCGAGGAATGCTGGTTAGAGCATTTCACCGAACAGTTTAAGTGCAAGGTGATGAGTAGAGGGATTTAAAACAAAAAACGAATCTCACCACCACTCTGTGGGAGATGCTGGCGCAGACGAGGAGAGGGGGTGTACTCGTGGAGGATGAGCACCTTCGGCGGTGCAGAAAATCATGGTGGCGGCGCTTGACACGGCGGCGGCGAACTAGGCACGGCGGTGGCGCTGCTCTGCAGGAGCTCGCGGGCGTGCGCAGGAGGAGGGCGCGCACGCGTGGGGAAGACCTGGCGGCCGACGGTGACGGCGCCGGCAAGCTGGCGGTGGAGCGCAAGGGTGCAGTGGAGTGGCGGCGGCGGTTAGGGCTAGGGCTCGTACGGGCGGCGGTGCGATGGCTCTGGACGAAGACGATAGGAAATGTACGACTGGCAGACGGGCCCCACGCGACAGAGAGAGAAAAGAACTGAAACGCGCATTCAAACCCACCGTCGGACGGTTATTGTTGCAGGCGTCGGACCAACGCTCTGCAGGGTCCGACGCTTCCAGTAAGATCCAGTGTCCGTCGGACTTAGTCCGATGCTCCTCGTCGGACTAATATCTTCGGTCCGACGCCGTGAACGCGGCGCGACGCGGCGTGAACTCCCTTTTTCAATACTCCGACGCCCAAAAAATCTCGGTCTGACGCTCCGTCCGACACCTCCAGGCACAGGACCAGGGACCGTCGGACTGTAGGCAATGGTCCGACGATGGGAAAACCAGCGTCCGACGCCACAGTCCGACACCTAAAACCCTGAATTCTTCAAGATTCATCGCGCCGATTTTTCCCAACTAAGTTCCAACCCAAATAAGAGTCAAATAAACACCACTTGGAACTAGTATGAGATGTCCTCACTCAAACCCTCAATTTTTCAAATATTTTGCCTTAGGCATATGTAAATTTTATGAAAATAGGCAATGAAGTCCAAGAACGAAACAACAAAACAACAACCATGCAATATGCAATGCAAATTCACGTAAATTAATCTAGTTGCTTGTCAAGTTTGTCCTCGGGTAAGCTTCTTCACACGCTTTTGGGCGTTTATCTTAACCGAGTTAGACAAGCCCTACGTGTAATACAATGTTAGACATGTTTTATGTTACAATGCAATGCACATGACAACACAAGATCAGCTTTTAGTGAAGTTGCTTAGATCAAGGCAATTAAGTTCATTCCTTAGAGTGCAAAAGCGTGCCTCATCCAATGGTTTAGTGAAAATATCCGCCAAGTTATCATCCGTTCTCACTCTCTCAAAGGAAGTGTCACCCTTGGCAACGTGATCTGTAAGGAAGTGATGACGGATGTCAATGTGCTTTGTGCGGGAGTGTTGAACCGGGTTGTTGACAAGTTTTACCGCACTCTCGTTGTCACACAACAAAGGCACCCTTTTTAAGTTGATTCCATAATCAAGTAGGGTTTGTTTCATGTAAAGAATTTGTGCACAACAAGCACCCACGGCAATGTATTCCGCTTTAGTTATTGACAAGGCAACACTATTTTGTTTCTTGGAGGACCAAGAAACTAGTGATCTTCCAAGCAAGTGGCACTCTCCGGATGTGCTTTTCCGGCCAATCTTGCAACCAGCATAATCCGAATCGGAATAGCCGTCAAGAGTAAAGTTAGCTCCTTTGGGATACCAAAGGCCAATGCTTGGGGTGTGCTTTATGTACCTATGGATTCTTTTTACCGCAACTAAGTGAGGTTCCTTAGGGTTAGCTTGAAAGCGCGCACACATACACACTAAACATGATGTCGGGCCTAGATGCGGTCAAGTACAACAAACTACCGATCATAGAACGATAGAGAGTTTGGTCAACCGATTTACCTCCCTCATCAAGGTCGAGATGTCCATTGGTAGGCATGGGGGTCTTGATGGGCTTGCATTTTTCCATCTTGAAGCGCTTGAGGAGATCCTTCGTGTACTTCTCTTTTGACACGAACGTCCCCTCCCTCATTTGCTTGACTTGAAAGCCGAGGAAGAATGTGAGCTCACCAATCATGGACATCTCAAACTCCTTGGACATCATATCACCAAATTCCTTGCAAAAATCTTCATTAGTCGAACCAAAGATAATATCATCAACATAAACTTGACAAATGAAGATATGCCCTTTGTGCTTCTTGGTGAATAGTGTGGTATCAACCAAGCCGATTTTGAAACCCTTATTGTTGAGGAAGTCGCGGAGGCGCTCATACCAAGCCCGTGGGGCTTGCTTCAAGCCATATATCGCCTTGAACAACCTATAAACATAGTTTGGATATCTAGGTTCTTCAAAACCCGGTGGTTGCGAAACATAGACAAGTTCATTTATGAAGCCATTTAAAAATGCACATTTCACATCCATTTGAAAGAGTTTTAGATTGTGATTAGATGCATATGCAAGTAGGATACGGATGGCCTCAAGTCTTGCAACTGGGGCAAAAGTCTCCCCAAAATCCAAGCCTTCAACTTGGGAGAACCCTTTTGCCATGAGCCTTGCCTTGTTTCTCACAATGTTGCCCTTGTCGTCTTGCTTGTTGCGGAACACCCACTTGGTGCCTATGACTCTTGCTCCTTTTGGCTTCTCTTCAAGTGTCCACACTTGATTGCGGGTGAAGTTGTTGAGTTCTTCATGCATGGCATTCACCCAATCCGGATCTTGAAGAGCTTCTTCTATGCTAGTAGGCTCAATGCAAAAGACAAATGAGTGATGTTCAATGAATTGAGCATGCCTTTGTGAGCAAGTCATTACCCCCTTGAAGGACTCCCTATTATGAGATCTTGAGGATGTGCTTGTAGGAGTGGAGTAGTTCTTCTATCAACCACCTGAGGAGGAGGTTGTGGAGCATCAACATCTCACGCTTGTGCCTCAACTTCTTCTTGTGTGATGTGGGTGTCTTCATGTGGATCCACCCCATCTTTATCTTCATCATCTTGAGGCACATTTGATGAAGATGGTTGATTGATCACTTGCACATCATCACTATCATCTTCATCATCTTTAGGCATGATGTCTCCAGTTGGCATGTTCTTCATAGCCTTCCTTAGTGGTTCATCACCTACATCATCAAGATTCTCATGCTCTCCTTGAGAGCCATTAGATTCATCAAATTCCACATCATATGTTTCTTCAATAAGGCCAGTGGCATTGTTGAATACTCTATATGCTTTGGACTTTAATGAGTAACCAACAAGAAAACCAATATCACAATGTCTTTGGAACTTCCCTAGGTGTTGCCGCTTTTTGTAGATGTAGCATTTGCAACCAAACACCCGGAAGTACGAAACGTCCGGCTTCTTGCCAATGAGTAGCTCATAGGGGGTCTTCTTTAGCAACCGGTGAGGGAATAGGCGGTTGGATGCATAGCATGCGGTGTTGATTGCCTCCGCACAAAACCTCTCTGGTGTGTTATACTCATCAAGCATAGTCCTTGCAAGGGTGATCAAAGTCCGGTTCCTCCTTTCAACTACACTATTTTGTTGAGGGGTATAGGTGGATGAGACTTCATGCTTGATCCCAACTTCATCACAATATACTTCATGTTTGTGTTGTCAAACTCTTTCCCATTGTCACTTCTAATCTTCTTGATCTTCACTTCATATTCATTTTGTGCTCTCTTGGCAAACTTCTTGAAAGATTGGGCAACTTCGGTCTTGTCATGAAGAAAGAACACCCAAGTATATCTTGAAAAGTCATCAATAATCACTAAATAATAGAGCTTGCCACCAATACTTGCATAAGTTGTTGGCCCAAATAGGTCCATGTAAAGTAGCTCTAATGGTCTTGAAGTTGACACAAATGCCTTGGATGCATGTGTATTTGCCACTTGCTTCCCGGCTTGGCAAACACTACACAATTTGTCCTTCTCAAATACAACATCTTTCAATCCTCTCACCATCTCCTTCTTCAATAGCTTCTTGAGTGTGCTCATCCCAACATGTGCAAGCCTTCTATGCCAAAGCCAGCCAAGAGATTGTTTGGTGAATAGACAAGTCTTCAAATTTACATCTTCTGAGTTGAAGTCCACTAGATAGAGATGATTGTACTGAAAGCCCTTGAATATCACTTCATTATCATCTTTCTTGGAAACAACCACTTCTTCACTTGTGAATAGGCATTGGAAGCCAAGATCACACAATTGACCAACGGATAGCAAGTTGAAGCTCAAAGAAGCTACTAGAAGCACATTTGATATGGAATGATCATTAGATATAGCCACTTTGCCAAGCCCTTGCACTTTGCTCTTGAAATTATCACCAATTGTTATCTTTCCTTGGTCTTCTACATTCTCTTCAAGAGAGGTGAACATACGAGCATCACCGGTCATATGTTGAGTGCATCCACTATCAATTACCCAATGAGAGCCACCGGTCTTGTAGTTCACCTACACACAACAAATCAAGGTTGATGTTTAGGAACCCATACTTGAGAAGGGCTCCGGACTTTCTCAACCAAAGCTTTTGTCACCCATAGTTGCCTAGGACTATTCTTGTTAGGGGGTCCTAGGAACATGACTTTCACTTTGCTCTTAGAATCTTTCTTTAGCATGTAATGAGCATCAAAGGCAAAGGGTCTAGCATGCTTGGGCAAAAGTTGTGGTGGCGGTGTCTTGCACTCATGAGCAAAGTGACCTTCTTGTCCACATTCAAAGCATCTCTTAGGCTTGGGCTTGGGCTTGTTCTTTGCTTTGTTGAGGTGATTTTGAGCTCTAATGTTTTGCACCTTCTCACCCATGTAGCCAATCCCACTTCTGTCAAACTTCATCACGGTGTTCATGAGGAGATCACTTTGGAGATATTGGCCTCTTGTGAATTTTTGCAAGCCCACGGTGAGATGACTCTTTTCTTGCTTCAACTTCTTGTTTTCTTCCAATAAGCTTGCAAGGTGACACTTCTCATTCTTGAGGATCTTGTTTTCTTTTCTAAGCACCTCAACTTCATCATTTTGTTGCACCGTTTCAATGACAATGGTGTTAGTGGTTGATTGCTTCTCAAGCTCTTTCTTCAAGTTCTCATTTTCAATCTTGAGCTTCAAATAGTCATCATGGCAATCGGCCACCACCACTTCCTTGCCTTTGCTACTAGCACCTTGCTCAATGATCTCATCAATCAAGTCATCACATGATGTAGCTATGTCACACTTAACAACAAGATTAGCAGCATCATGTGGTTCATTGGAAAGCAAGTCATAAGCCATAGCAAGGTTGTCATGATTCACTTTCACTTGAGTGTAGTCCTCTTTTAGCTTGTTGTAGCTAGTGGTGAGCTCAATGTGTATTCTCTTAAGTTTATCATGTTTTTCTTTGAGCTCTTTTATGTTAGCTTTGAGCTCGTTGAGCTTGGATGACACATTTTGATTTTCAACTCTAAGCTCATCACTAGCTTTAGTGAATTGTTCATTTTGAGCTAAGAGGTTGCCATTCTCAAGTTTATATTTTTATTTTTTCTTGTTAGCTTTCTTATAACTTTGGTATAGTCATTAAACAAGCTAGCAAGTTCATCATAAGTGAGTTAATCACATTCATTGTCACTATCACTACTCTCATCATCACTTTGTACCTTCTTGTCCTTAGCCATAAGGCAAAAGTGTGTTGGAGATGAGGGCGGTGATGGCGGTGGAGGAAGTGAAGTCCCAATCACAAGAGCGGCCACCTTCTCCTTTTCATCATCACTTTCTTCACCGGAGGAGCCACTAGTAGATTCAATGTCGGTGAGCCAATCACCAATAATGTAAGTCTTGCCACTCTTCTTGCTTTTGTGAAATTGCTTTTTCTTGAATTCTTTCTTCTTGAATGGCTTGGCCTTCTTCTTCTCATCATCACTCTCATCACTAGAGTCTTGCCTTTTGCCCTTGTTCTTGTTCTTGAACTTGTCTTTCTTGGGCTTTGGGCATTGATGAGCAAGATGCCCAAGCTCTCCACAACTGTAGCAATCCATCTCGGAGATGGGCTTTCTCTTGATACTAGTGAAGAACTTCTTCTTGTTGGAATCAAACTTGATTCCCTTGTTGTTGAGCTTCTTGATCATCTTGGTGGTCTTCCTCACCATGAGAGCAATCTCCACATCTTCATCATCATCTTCACTTGTGGAGTCAAGCGAAGTGTACTTGACTTGAGCTTTGCCTTTCTTGTCGGCCTTGATTGCCAAGTCTTTCTTCTCTTCTTTCTTGGATGATGATCCATCTTGAGGAGTGATCTTCATGTACATCTCATGAGCATTGATCTTCCCCAATATTTGAGTGGGGGTTGCATTGGAGAGATCCGTTTGATGAAGTACGGTTACAATATGACTATACTTCTCAATTGGAAGAGCATTGAGGATTCTCCTTGCAACCTCGGCCGGTGAGATTTGAGTGAGTCCAAGGCCATTTACTTCCTCCACAATGATATTCAAGCGAGAATACATGTCATTAGCACTTTCATTAGAGAGCATTTTGGAAGAATTGAGCTTGTCAATGATAAGATAATATCATTCCTCTCGCTCATTCTTAGTTCCGTCATGGAGCGCACAAATGTCCGACCATAGTGCATGGGCATTTTTGTGGTTCCTCACACGGTTGAACGCCTCTTTGCTAAGGCCTCTAAAGATGATGTTTCGAGCCTTAGCATTCCACTTCTCGTGCTCTTCCTCAACGGGTGTGAGGGTTGCGCTGGGTTTGGGAGTGGGGTACCCTTGTGTGGCGGCTTTGTGAACAACAAGGTCCACCGCCTCAAGGTATGCATCCATACGAATCTTCCAACAAGAAAAATCGTTACCGTCAAAGATGGAAGGGGGACCATCGTGACCACCAGACATCCTTTCTCTTGGCGGTTAAGCCAAATTAATGAGCAACAAGGCTCTGATACCAATTGAAAAAAGGATCAAGGATGCCCAAGACGGCGGGGTGAATTGGGCAACTAATAAATTTTTCGCAAACACAATTCAACCTATCGCAATTTGCCCAATGTCACCCCACAAGTGCTTGTGTCAATTCTATTTCTAAAACAAGTTATGCAACCTAGAGCCAAATCCTATCACAAGTATACTACTCTAGGAAAGTAGATAACAGAAAGGAAATGCGGGAATGTAAAGGGTTAGAAAGACAAATCCGATTTTTTCTGAGGTATTGGAGAGTCGGCACTCCCCACTAGTCCTCGTTGGAGTACCCACGCAAGGGTGTAGCTCCCCCTTGATCTTCGCAAAGACCAAGTGCTCTCTACGGACTGATCCTTTGCCTCTCCGGCGCGGTGGATCGCCCACAACCGCTCACAACTTCGACTTGGGCCGCCCACAAGCTCTCCAAGCGGTCACCAAGCCACCGATCGCCACCAAACCGTCTAGGTGATGCCGATCACTAAGAGTAACAAGCCTAGAGTCTCACTTGACCAAGAACAAGGCCAAAAAGGGTGATGGATGCACACAAGTCACTCTTGATCTCTCTAGAGAAGAAGCTCACAAGCAATGGAGTTCACTCAATGCTCCCTAGGGCTCTTGCTCTCTCACAAGATCAACAAAGGTTCCTTCAACTGTTAGAAGTGGCAAGAGAGATAGAATGGAGGCTTTGGTAGAGTATAAATACTCACCCTCTCCAAAACTAGCCGTTTCTCAATTTCCTGCGAACCGTCGGACGCTGCCATGGCTCGACCGTCGGACCATCCACCACGGTCCGACTCTCACAGTCGCACTGTGCTCAGTCCTGTGCCAGAGGGGCATCGGACCGAACTTGATGGTCCGACGCTCCTCAGTCCGACGCTTTTGAACAACTGACACAGTGCCTCTCAACGGCTATAACGCGGATCAATGGTCCGACGCACACCGTCGGACCAAGTCCGACGCTCTTTCTCGCTGCGGGAACCTCTCTGGAAGCGTCGGACGCTAAGAATCCTTAGTCCGACGCTCTCTCTCGAATCGGACCGATGCTCGCTGAAACCCCAGAGGCACCGTTGGACTCTGGCCAATGGTCTGACGACCCTCCAGCCAGGGTACGACGCTCCCTGGAACGCTGAGAATCGTCCAAGAGCTGCCACGTGTCGTCGGACTCTAACTATTGGTCCGACGCCCATACTAGGTAGAGTCCGACGCCTCTAATTTGATCAAAACTTCATCGAATCAAAAACTTTCCAAAACGAAGTTTGATCCTCACTCTCTCAAGAGTCTCCCTGGGCTGTCTAGAGCTATGTTGGACAAGTGTGCATCACATCTACACTCTCTAATCTTGCTCTAAGTCAAGCTACCCATCCAAACCCCTCTTAATAGTATGGTCAAGGAGAAAAACAAAACCTAAGACTACGCCAAGTGTCTCTCAACTCCAAACGACACTTGACACTAGCCTATTACCGTCTTGTCTTCCATCCTTTGAAAACCGAATCGAATTCCATCGCTACGGGCTTGAACCTACATGTTATTATGACCAAACCTCTAGGTTATCCTGCAAAACACACGTTAGTCATAATAACTGTCTTGTTGTCATTAATCACCGAAACCACTAGGGCCTAGATGCTTCAACCGCTTTCCCTTGGGATAAAAATAAATAACGATACCTTGGAATACTCCCGGGTGAAGTGCTACAGTGGTATATTCTGTGCGCTTGCGGTCCAATAGACATAAGAAATACCCTCAGTCACTTCTGGCCCCATTATCAGAGATAGCCTAACACCCTGTCTCTGGTGGTTGCGCTAAGAAGTGTCAACAAGAATTTCTGGCGCCGTTGCTGGAGAAAGCATCAGTCTAGAAATATTAATAAAAAAATTGAATCCGGAGTCTGCTATGAATTTAGTTATCGATTAGTGTTAGGGGCTTACCCCTATCTGTGTTTCTCGTTATCGTGAAGCTAGACAGTGTATGAGCGGTTTTCAATTGCCGTCGAATTATATTGAAGATCCCGAGCAATTGTTGAGAAGAACTAGACGCCGTCAAGTTCCACCTCAAAGGTTCATTTCAAACCTGAATCCGTTCGAGGAAAGAGGCTCCGCATTATCTATCAAGGAAGATATGGTCCAAAAGACCATCTCTGAGTTCTCTGCGCCGTCCGCTGACAACGTTGCCACCGGACCGCAGCTCAACTTTGGAGATGCTACCTTTGAGCTCAAGCCTGCACTCATCAACATGGTGCAAGCTAATCCATTCTGTGGAAAGCCACACGAATACGCCAATGCCCATCTCCAGCACTTTCTGGAGGTGTGTGGGACTTTCACCATCAAGAATGTTTCGGCTGACGCCATTCATCTTCGCCTGTTCCCATTCTCACTGCTTGGGAAGGCGAAGCAATGGTTCTATGCCAACAAGAGTGAAGTCACCACCTGGGAGAAGTGTGCCAACGCTTTTCTCAAGAAGTTCTTCCCAATGGGCAAAACAAGCGCTCTCCGTGGCAAAATTTCAAGCTTCCAACAACAAGCGGACGAGACGATTCCCGAAGCATGGGAACGTCTCCAGGAGTACATTCGTGCCTGTCCTCATCATGGGATTGAAGAATGGCTCCTAATCCAAGGTTTCTATCATGGGCTAACTGGATTAGCCCGTAGTCACCTTGATGCTGCCGCTGGAGGAGCATTCCTGCAACACAATGTCAAGGATGCTAAGGACCTCATTGAGAAAATGGTTATCAACCAAGGATGGAATGAGGAACGCATCCAGCCTAAGAAAAGGGGTATGCACACCGTTCATGAGGTGGACATGCTCTCAGCAAAAATGGACCTCTTGATGAAAAAGATCGAGGAAAGTTCCAAGAAGAAACAAGAGGCCATTAGACCCAGTGCCACCGCACGAGCAATCGAAGTTGATCCATAGTGCGAGGTATGTGGTGGAGAAGATCACTCGGGCAACAACTGTCCCAAGATGAAGGAGGAAGTGAGCTTCATCAACAACAGCAACAACAATGGGTATCGACCCCAGCAACAAGGAGGATGGAACTCGCGCCCCTTCTACCAAGGAAATCAAGATAATGGTTACAGTAATAATTTCAATAATTCTTATGGTAACCAACCTTCTCTTAAAGATCTTGTCTTAGGCCAATCTAAAATTAATGATAGCATAAACAAGAAAATAATGGCTAATGATAAGATTCTTGAAAATCTTAGTGAGAAAATGGATAGCTTTAACACTGCTATGAAAAATCAATTGAGCTTTAATAAAATGCTAGAAACCCAATTAGCTCAAATAGCAGCAGCTGTCCCATCATTCGAACAAGGTAAGATCCTAGGAAACCTGAGGAACGAATTGAGGGTGTTAAGTTAATTTCCACGAGGTTTGGTAAGCCTCCGGTTAGGCAAAACCCGGGTTGTCTTCTTGATCCGCCATTCATGGCCAAGAAGAGTGACCCCGGCCATCCTACCATCACCTGCGAGATCGGGCCACACACCTTTAACAACGCCTTCTGCGACCTTGGATCTGGAGTGAACATCATGTCCAAGGTAATGTACGAGAACTTGCTAGGGGGACCTTTGTACCCCACTTTTGTCAAATTGCAGATGGCCGACCAATCAATCCGGTTCCCCGAGGGATTGGCAAGGGACATCCTTGTCAAAGTTCAAGATGAGTACATCCCCGCTGACTTCATCATTCTTGACATGGGGGCCGATGACGAAGTCCCTGTCATCCTGGGAAGGCCGTTCCTCAACACCGTGAATGCCATCATCTATGTGGGATCCGGCCAAGTCCACTTCCAACTCCCAGGTAAGAGAATTAAATGTCCTTTCAATGGTTGTAAATCGATGCAACAGGCAAGGAAGAATCTGTGGAGAAACAAGCCACAATATGCACCCCGCCGAAAGAACCAACCGCCAAGGTCCAAAAAGGCCGAACTGGTAAGTAAGGCTGAGGTGGTAAACAAGGCTGACTCCACTGAATCACAAGCATCAACCAAGAAGGAATGGCGGAAGAAAGAGGTGCGATCATCACGGTCTCCATCTCCGGGACTGATCGAAGCACCCGAAGAATAAACCTGAAATGGAGAGGTCCTGCTCTACGGACCTAAAACATGGAGCCCTTGCTGGTAAGGTAAATCAGTACTTATCTCATATTTAATTTTTGCATTTTCTTCATTGCATTTCATGTTTAATTTTGGCAATAATTTATTTCGACAAAATAAAATAAGAAGATGAATAAAACTTGAAAAAGATCATTTCTGCTCACACCGGAGGTGGTGGACCACCTAGGTGGGGTCGGCCAACCCACCGTGGGGCCCACCCACCACTGGTGGTGTTGGCTTGGTGTCCTGATCATGCTCCTAAAATTTGAACACCAGCTCCTTTTGAATTTTGGTCGACCATTCTTTTGACATGACCATTCTCATATGCTTCAAGGTGAATCCAACACCCACATCCATCTAAATTTTGAAAAGTGGACACACTTCGGCATGCATGAGTGCTCCCATGGTCCATGGGAATCACTTTAAATATATCCCCACTTTTGTCATACACCTTTTACCTTCACAAAACACTAGACAAGGGAATCTCTGAAAATTTCAAAACTTTTGGTCCACCACTAGTCTCTACTTTCCTGGACACACTGTTTAGAGTTGAAAGGGGACAAAACCTGGTTCGGCCGAACCATGTTTTGGCTCCCCCCAAGAAAGTGGTGTTTGAATTCAAATAGATTCTCTGTGAAAAGGTAAAAGCAACACTGAACCTATAATTGTTGGTTCGGCCGACCCACTATTTGGGTCCTCTCTGCAGAGTTGCATTTGAATTCAAATAGATTCCCTGTCCCAAGGTAAAAGCAACGCTGATCATGTCATAATGGGTTCGGTCGACCTATCAATGGAGAGTTGTCAGCAAGGTCAAGTTTGAATTCAAATAGATTCCCTGTCCAAAGTTGAAAACAACAAAAACCAGGCCATGGAGGGTCGGCCAAACTAGGCCTAGTGGCCTGGCCACCAACCCTTCTCCCCCTATAAATACCCTTCCAATGTGTGCTCATTTCCACACCCAATCTAGTTGAATCCTCGCGAGCACACAATCTCTCTTTTTCTCTTCATTTGAGTAAGGTCTTTCTCAAGTTTAGTTTAAGTTTAGCCACTCAAACAAAAAACCCAAAAATATTGTAGTAGTAGACGCTTGTCTCACTCTCATCTTTGCTCTCAAAATCTTGTTTGTGGAGGTAGCCATACCCCGCAAGGACTACTAACAGTGGGATAGCTAACGCTAACGCTAATCCCTGTTGTTGTAGTGTGTTCTTGTGTTAGCTCATTGTTGCAGGATGAAGAAGTTCTCCTCCACACTCATGAAGGCCAAGAGTGTCGTAGGGAGTTCCTCCCGATGACCCCGCCATGATGAAGATGAAGGAAGAGAAGCCCCACCAAGATGAAGCTTTGGAGTGCCTTCCGAGAGGACGTTCGACCCCGAGAGCGGCCTCATGCTAAATCAAGAAAAGTACCAAAGGTACACCTCCATCCGACATCGAGGGTATGAACATACCGGCATCATCGACCCTGTCCTCTTGGACAGCACAGGTATGACCATGGAATTCAATACTATTTTCAATACAATCGGTTGGGGAAGTTTTTGGGAAGTGTAAGAACTTGGAATAGAAAACCTCACCATTGAATTTCTATGCTCTTTACAAGCCACTGAAAATAATGTCTACTTCCGCATGTTTAACCAAGACTATAATTTAACATGGGGAGTTTTTAGCATGGCACTTGGTTTTGATAATGACTGACAACTAGATCTTGTTAATGCAACAAGAATATTTGATAAAGCTGAATTTTGGAAAGCTATAACAGGATCTAATGATTGCTCTGACCCTAAAACTGATAAAATTCATAATCCTACTTTGCGCTTGATCCGATATTGGATGGCTATAACTTTTCTTCCTGGCTGTAATGTGCAAGTTTTGTACAATGATGAATTAAGACTGCTCTGTGCCATGACAAAGAAAATAAAAGTTTCACCTGCTAAGATGTTAGTTCACTTTTGGCTTGGTATTTTCCATAGAAGCGAGCCCATATTCTTTAATTCTTTTATCACGCGCATTGCTGAAACAATGGACTTGTTAGATGGAAAACATTACTTTGAATACATTGCCTCTCTTAGAGATATTGTGACCGAAGATTTCTTCATAAGCACTTAAGTCCTAAAAAGAGATGAAAATGGTGATATAAAAATGATTTATCCCGGCCATACAGCCGAAATCTCTCTCCCTTGTGAGAGGCGTCGGTTGTATGCGGTGCGCACGCTAACCATAAATTGGGACCGAGAGGCAAGAAGCCAAAATGTTGCAGGACCAAGAAGGGTGACAAGGAGCATGTCACAAGCTGCTCAATTTGAGCAAGGTGGCACATCACAAACTGCAGGGAGATATGAAGAAGGCGATGAGGCAAGTTCCATGGACATTTCAAGGTCCACGGAACGGCCTTAACAGCACACTCCAAGAGTGCGCACTCCCCGTCCGTCCACACGGGCGAGGGGCCGTCGAAGCCAAGGATCAGAAATGGACCAACTTATCAATGACATGGTCGCAATGCAAGTTGAGCAAGATGCAACTTTGAATATGGCACAACAAAATGCTCAACTACTGCAAGCTATCCAAGATGAAGAAGCACAACGCTGGGCGGGATGGTTCCAATACTACCTGCCACCATAATGAGCAAAAGGACAAGCTTGGGGGATATCCTCTCCCCCACCAAGGTAAGTATTCTATCCTAGCTATTTACATTATTTTAATTTATTGCATATAAAAAAATGCATAAGATAAAAATACCAAAAATATTTCCCTTATTTCTATATGTCTCATGAATGATTATCTTTCTCATGGAAATGATGAATAGTTGCTCTGTTAATGTTTCTTTAATGCTTAGTTTACAACTTAATATTTCTTTGAGTATGGATTACTTGGCTCATTTAAATCATCATGAACCTGAAAACTTTATGGATGCTAAGCACTAGAACTAAGTCTAAGTTGTTGTGAGATATGATATAGTGAAACAAGAGCTACTATAATATTGTTCTAAGCATGCATGATTACTAGAGATTTATTTCTAATCAAAACCTTATTGTTCCTCAATGGTGATAAATTCCTACCACAGCCATATATGCTATACATGTCTAAAACCTTCCACTTAAGCTATTTGCTTTGTATTGAGTGTTGTCAAGTCTTGTTGACCCTTATCGAGAGTCTTATCATGCTCCCAAGATCAAGATCACGTACACACCATATATACATGCTGCTTCTACACTGGAAGTATGCAACCACATGCCTTTCATTTCCACCAAATAAATGCTCCATGTGTTAAAGTCATAGAAAATCTCCCTTAGTTGTTATGGTAGTAGAGACAAAAGGCTATGCAAAATAAAAATAAAAAAGAAAGATGGACACAAGAAAGTCCATAGAAAAGAAAAGAAAAATATTTGAGCAAGTATAGGCTCATAAGTAAAAGAGAAAAACATGATAGCCATGTCTCTAAAATTTATTAGAGAGAGATACAATTCAAATAGAGGAGCATTATATTCCATCACCATCCACACACTTGCACATCTTGATCTAAGGGCATGACACTTCTCTCTTTAGATCCAAGCTTTGACTCTACAACATATGCAAAGTAAGTATGCTATATTCTTTCATTCCTACCTTAAGCTCCACATAAGCCATTTTTTTAGAAGTAGGATGATAAAGAGAAGGCAACATTTACTTTATGCCTTGGTAAGGAATCATACACCACTCGAGCGACATGAGAGAACCATATGAGGAACAATAAGTTTTCTTTTGCAAAACATTGCTAAAATGTAACACCCTAAAATTTGCTTTTATTAAAATAGGGACAAATTGATTTATTTATGCAATTGTTGGCATATTAACCTAGCAAATAATAACTTTTAGTAATTAAAATAAATCATAGGATTTAGAAACATGATTTGTTGCATCCATGATGCTCGATGATATTTTTGTTTGATTTGCACTTTTTTTTTGAGATTTGGAAATATTCAAATGTATTTGGAAACCTCCCCTCTTCCTTTTTCGCCCGCTTGGGCAGAAGGCCGCCTGAGCGTCGGCAGACCGCCCCATCTTCCTCGCGCAGGCACCTTCCTCCTTTGGCTGCCATGTGGGACCTGCTACTCAGAGTCGTCCCCTTCCTTCCTCTGGAGTCCGAGCAGGACTCGATGTCCAACCGACCGCCGCCGGGATTTTCGGACGAGTCCGCCCTGAGCACGCCTCCACGGCCCGTAAAAGGAAGCCGCGACCCTCTCCCCTCCCCTCCTACTGGCACTGACGCGTCGGACCACGGCACAGCGCCGTCCCCTTCCTCCGAACAGAGCCCGAACCAAGCACTACTGCCGCCTCCGACCGTATCCCAACCACCGACTCTCCCGAAGTCCGGATCTCCTACGCCTCCCTCGCGCCCCTATATAGGTCGGCCGAGCTCTGCCGTCCCTCCCCACAAGTTCCCGAGCAAGCCACGCCCTCCAATCTTGCCCTAGCCGTCACCCCGAGCTCCGCCGTCGATTTCTCCTCGGGAAGACTTCTCCGTCGAAATTGGTTGTTCTCCAAGCTTCGCAGCAAGGTCAGGGACCTTCCCGACCCCTTCTCCCTCAGTTTTGTGCACTATAGCCATGACGCCGAGCTTTACCGCCGCCATAGTTCCGCCACCTAGCTCGCCGCATCCTCCCCGAGCTACCTCTGTGGCAACCGAAACCATAGATAGGTTCGGCTTGAACTCCTCTTGCTTCCCGACCAGGTCCCGAGGTGTGCCGAGCTTCCTAGCCCCGAAAACGCCGTCTTCGGCCATCTTGCCGGCGAGGAATCGGCCGGGCGCCGCCCGACTCCGGCGACCAGAGCCGCCCCTCTTTTCCCGAGCTACCTGCGCCGTCCACGGCCGATCCAACGGCTCACAGTGAGAGATACCCTTTTCGACCGGCACTTTTGCAAAAGAGCCCCTGACCTTTTTAATGTTCTAACCCGCGATCCTTTGGCGTATTTCTCAGATTACGCTTTCCTATTTAGAAAACGTATTTCCTCGGTTTTAATTCAAAAGGCGTTTTCAATATTTACAGATTTGCCACTCAGTTTATTTCGGCCATATTTTATTCGTTTTAGCTCCGATTTGATCCGTTCAAGTCTCGTTAGATTCGTAATTTTGTAATCTATCTAATGATGCTACTGTTACTCATATTTTCAACTTTTTAAAATTCGAGATTAGATTTATTCTATTATTTTATTAAAGTAAAACTTGTTTATTTCATAACTTTCCCGTTTGAACTCCGATTTTCGTGATCTTTATATCGTTGGAATCGTAGCGACGCGTAGATTATTTTTATACACTTTTCAATCTGTTTTCTACTGTTGGTGTACTGTTTCTAATATAGATCTTGTTTGCTTCGTGTATGATTGCCTTGATGATTGTGTGGTGATTTTATGATCGAGTTCAGACGGTGAGCAATACGTTGGTGATCAAGAGTACACGGAGGATCCAAGTTCTCCAGAGCACTTTGATCAAGGCAAGTATAGCATGGACCATCCTTGTTGTCTATTCACCTTAATCACTAAATTCATGATGCATGTGTCTACCTTGGCAACCATAGTATTTATTCCTAAGTTTTGATCACTTGATCCTTGTTACCTATGAGATTGCATTTGAGTAGTGATGCTAGCGCTTGATGATGCCATGATCTTATGAACTTGAATAATTAATTATGAGATAAAGATTAAAAGATGCTTTTTAGCAACATGGACTAAGGACTTAACTGTAAGTATGACACCGGGACTTACAGCGCAACCATGAGGGTCATATGGCTCTGACTTTAGCTAAGTATGAAGTTACATTCTATCATGTTGTTAATCCTGAAAGGTTCCTTGCCGAGCTGGTTGTTTTGCGGCTCCTATCTTTGTGTGTACTGCTGCGTGTGTGTGAGGGCTCTACCACCCCTTGCCATTGCGCCTGGATTGATTAGTGGCATGTTAGGAAGGCTTTTGAAAGACTTCATAGTGTACCCTGCCGCACTTCCTTGGTGAGGTGACATGGGAGTCATGACCCTTGGCATATGGGAATCACGACTTATGGTGAAAGTGTGCAACCTCTGCAGAGTGTAAAACTGATATATCAGCCGCGCTCACGGTCACGAGCGGCTTTGGACGTCTTACAGGAACTTAACTAATTTAATATTGATTTATTTGAAGTTTCTGTTGATGTTTATTCCATATTAATTATCATGTTTATATGATCATGCAAATCTTGTTCCTTGGTATAATCTGTTGCTGCTACTCAATTTGCTAAAATGTGATCAACTAAAAGCAATCGCTGTCAAACCAGTGTCTTGCCTTATTTGAGCCTCATAAACCCATGTTATTCTTGTTGAGTACGACATGTACTTACGCTTGCTTTATTTTTCATATTTGGATAAAAATCCCGGATGGGTAACAGATGATTATGATGATTCTTCTGAGGATTACTAGGATTGTGGTTCACCAGTCAACTACTTCCCTGTGAATTGGAGCTTCCGCGAGAGATTATAATTATTAGTCCGCTGCTATTTATGTAAAGACTCTGTGATATTATTCGTTATATATTGAACCTTGTGATGGTACTATGTAATTTGTTGCTTATGTGTGTGATTGATCTCTGGGCGCACATAAGTTGGTTCATTCAATTTTATCCTTAAAATTGGGTGTGACAGATTGGTATCAGATCATAGGTTGACTGTAGGACGCAAACCTAGAAATTCTAGAGATGTTTTTCTCACCTTACTCATGCTTTCCACCTTAACTTGCTAACTGCTAAAATTTTTATGCTTCTCTTACCCTTATTCCATTATAAAAATATTCAGTCTATTCTAAATCTAACTTTGTCTTGATCTATATTGGAGAAGATGGTTTGTGGTCGCAAAACTGCACGCATGAGCACCGGAGGTTACTACCCACCGCGAGCTTTGGACATTCCAGCTGAAGACGACGTGGTGATCGCCCCGGAAAATGAAAGTGAAGTGGAAGCTATATACATGGAAGATGTTGAAGAGATCCTTCCGTCGCCGACGCCTGCTACTCCGTCACCTCCACCGCCTGTTGCACCATCCGCACCCGAAGCCCCCGCCAGAGGTGAACCGCCCAGGAGGATGGGATGGATCCAGGAGGAATATACTAAGTATCCAGAAGAAGATGCATTTTTTCACACAACGCTCGTCAACATGCTGACCCTCTACTACGCCGACCTGCAACCTACTCTCAACTACTATAGCATGGAGCACACGCATCCTCTACGAGACACCTACTGGACCACAGAGTTGAATATCAAGGTTTGGGATGCACAGCATAGAGCCTACAAGACGGAATCTGTTCACAAGAGCGCTGCTCCACGTGGGACCGTGGAAGAGAGCATGGAAGATGCCGCTACTCATGCCTACCTCTACTACCATGGTCACCGCTATGAAGATATGGAAGGAGATGTCCATAGATTCTACCCTCGCGTGGTGACTGAAGAAGGTGACGTCGCCATGACTATGCCCGAAGTGGATCAGCCCGCTCTTAGAGCTCTAGCAAGATTGTCTTGGGCACTTATGGGAAGAGTCCATGGTTTAGAACGCGATTTGGCAAGAGCTAAGAGTGCCAACACACAAGCAGATCAAGAGATTGATGGATATCGAGCAAGACTCAACCAACGAAAGCTATTCCAGGAGATTCCCACACCTCCACCATTCAAGGATTCCGCTCCATAGGGTTAGGAAATTCCCTTAGCAATAAAAGACGCTAGTAGCGTTAAGTTGAGTCGAGTCGAGTCTTGTGTGCATATGAAACTCTATGTGTTAGTTGCTTTGTTCTTATAAAATATTTGTGATTTGGTTCTTTGTAATGAGTGCTGAGAATTGTGGGCATGACTACAACTCTCTTAGTTAGGGTCTAAGATTTGAGAATTATTGAAGCAATAGTTGTTTTGGTTAAATCTGTGTTTCACCAAATCTATTTTTCAGACCTCTCTGTCTTGTTAATTATTCTTAATTAATTTCGTAATTTCAAAAATTATGACAATTTAATGAGGAACAGTAGACTTCCAGACCTTTTCATTGCCACAAGAATCAAGTTAATATCCATTATGGTTTGAGAGATGTAACTGTTGCAAATTGAAGTTTCTGCGCAGTCTGGCAGCCTGGACAGTTTCTGTTCGTGTCTGTTTTTGGTTAATTTAACTTCCGAATCAGGAGAAGTGATCAACATGGAAGTTGTAGAAAATTTTCCGGTCTTTCCAACGGTATAGAGAACGTCTCTGTTTGATTTTGGAAACTCCAGATATGATCGTTTTTCTTCACTGCTGTTATCGGATCTCGCCCAGAAAATTCAGATTCGTTATTCATAAAGTGATTGCATAATGGTAAAAATACTAAAACTCATTTATGTGTTGAAAAACAGATGGCCGGTAACAGGAGGAATGCCAATCCACCACCACCACTGCAACCTAGCATTCAAGACCTCATCGCTTCACAGAACCAGCTGATGCAAACTATGATGCAATTCATTCAGCACCAACCAGCTGGAGGACCGCAGCCTGTTCAAGCTCGTGCTAGAGATAAACGAGGAGAATTTCTGAAGGGTCATCCACCTGTGTTCAACCATGCCGCTGACCCGCTAGATGCTGATGACTGGCTTCGCGCTGTGGAGAGGCAACTCAACATTGCGCAGTGCAACGATCAAGAGAAGGTGTTATATGCATCTGGACAGTTGCAAGGAGCTGCTCAAGACTGGTGGGAATCATTCCAGTATGGTCGTCCCAACAATGCACCTGCTATCACCTGGCAAGAGTTTTGTGAAAACTTCAGGTCATATCATATCCCTGAAGGTCTGATCGAGCTGAAGCAGGAAGAGTTTAGATCTTTGAAGCAAGGACGGATGTCTGTGCCAGAATTCCGTGATCATTTTGTTCAATTGTCACGGTATGCTCCTGGCGATGTTACTAATGACAAGGACAAGCAACGTCTCTTCCTCAAGGGACTTCATGATAGATTGCAACTCCAACTCATGACAACCACCTACCCCAATTTTTAAGAGCTTGTGAACCGCGCTATCGTGATTGACAACAAGCACCAGGAGATGGCTGATAACAAGAGGAAGAAGCAAGGACCAGGTTTTTCTAGGAACAACCGTCAGCGTCCCAATACCGCGCAGCAAAAATTTCAGCAGAAACACCAGGGGCCATCCAACCAGTGGAACCAAGGGGGATCTAGTCAGTGGAACCATAATCAGAACCAACCTCGTTCCCCCTATCCTCAGCAGCAGCAGAAGACTCCCTCTCAAACACCCCAGCAAGCTACCCCGAGTAAGACTCCCATGAGGACTAATACACCGGGCACCCCCATCAAGTGTTTTGGTTGTGGAGAAACTGGACACCTCTCCTACAACTGCCCCAAGAAGCAGAACCAGCAGACTCCCCAGGGGAGCAACCCAAAGAGCAGATACCAGCCACCATCTAATCAAGGAAGGGTGAATCATGTGTCCACAGAGACAGCTCAGGAAGCACCAGAAGTTATGATGGGTACGTTCAGCGTCAACTCCATCCTTGCTACTGTTCTTTTTGATTCCGGTGCTTCGCATTCTTTCGTATCACAAAGTTTTGTTAGAGTACGGAGTATACCACTTTTAGCTCTACAAAACCCAATATTAGTAAATTCACCGGGTGGGGCTATGCAAGCTCAATATTATTGTCCTTCGGTTAATATTGCTCTAAGGGGGGTAGACTTTAAAGTGAACCTTACCGTAATAAGAACAGCTGGGATTGATGTCATATTGGGTCTGGATTGGATGAAGAAAAATAAGGCAGTTATTCAGTGTGAGGAGAAGGTCGTTGTGTTAACTACGCCTAAAGGAGACAAAGTCAGTGTTGATGTAGTAATGCAACCACCACCTGCAGCGACAGTTAATCAACTCCAGGAGGATGACAGCCAGCTAGATCACGTTGTGGATGAGTTTCCGGACGTATTCCCTGATGAATTGCCAGGTATGCCACCCGACCACGACATTGAATTTATTATTGAATTGTTGCCTGGAACTGCACCCATAGCTAAGCGTCCATATAGAATGGGAGTAAATGAGTTAGAAGAAGTTAAGAAACAAATTAAAGAATTATTAGACAAAGGTTTTATTCGGCCTAGTTCTTCACCTTGGGGAGCACCAGTTATTTTTGTTGATAAGAAAGATGGAAGTCAGCGGATGTGTGTGGATTATCGGTCACTTAATGAGGTTACTATCAAGAATAAATATCCATTGCCTAGAATTGATGATTTGTTTGACCAATTGAGAGGAGCCTGTGTATTTTCCAAGATTGATCTTCGTTCTGGTTACCATCAACTAAAAATTCGTGCTACAGATATACCTAAGACAGCTTTTACTACACGGTATGGATTATATGAGTACACCGTGATGTCCTTTGGATTGACCAATGCACCTGCCTACTTTATGTATCTGATGAATAAAGTGTTTATGGAGTACCTAGACAAGTTTGTTGTGGTATTTATTGATGATATTTTAATATATTCGAAAAATGAGGAGGAACATGCTGAACATTTAAGATTGGTGCTACAAAAATTACGAGAGCATAAGTTGTATGCTAAGCGGAGCAAGTGTGAATTTTGGTTAAAGGAAGTTGCCTTTCTTGGTCATATTGTCTCCAATGGTGGTATAGCGGTTGATCCTAGCAAAGTAGAAGATGTTCTAAATTGGAAGCCACCAACAACTGTTAGCGAGATTCGTAGTTTTCTGGGATTAGCAGGGTATTACAGGAGATTTATTGAAGGGTTCTCAAAGCTTGCTAAGCCTATGACTGCTTTATTAGAAAAGAATGCTAAGTTTGTCTAGTCGGAAAAATGTCAAAAGAATTTTGAAGAATTGAAGAAAAGATTAACCACAGCCCCCGTGTTGACTTTGCCGGATTTGAGCAAGAGATTTGCTATATATTGCGATGCATCTCGTCAAGGCTTGGGTTGTGTTCTTATGCAAGAAGGAAGAGTTGTGGCCTATGCGTCAAGACAGCTGAGGAAACATGAATTGAATTATCCTACTCATGACCTTGAGTTAGCTGCAGTTGTGCATTCGTTAAAAATTTGGAGACACTATATTATTGGGCAAAAGTGTGATATCTACACCGACCACAAGAGTTTGAAATATATTTTTACTCAGTCAGATCTGAATTTGAGGCAACGTCGCTGGTTAGAGTTGATCAAGGATTATGATTTGGAGGTACATTATCATCCGGGAAAAGCGAATGTTGTCGCTGATGCCCTCAGTAGAAAGAGCTATGCTAATGAGATGCGAGTAACACCTATGCCAGAGGAGCTATGTGCTGAATTTGAGCGTCTCAATTTAAGTTTGGTTACTAATGCTATGGAGATAGTGGTTGAACCTACACTAGAACAGGATATACGCAAAGGGCATCTGGAAGATGAGAAGCTCAGAGAGATAGCTGAAAATGTAGTGGTTGGTAAGTCACCCGGATTTAGAATAGATGAACAGGGTACTCTATGGTTTGGAAAAAGGTTGTGTGTACCCGAGATAAGATCTATTCGCGACGCGATACTCCGAGAAGCTCATGACTCAGCCTACTCCATACATCCCGGCAGCACAAAAATGTATTTAGATCTTAAAGAAAGGTATTAGTGGGTTGGACTTAAAAGAGATGTGGCAGAATATGTAGCAATATGTGACACCTGTCAGAGAGTTAAAGCTGAGCATCAGAGGCCTGCAGGTTTGCTACAACCTAAAAAGATACCTGAATGGAAGTGGGATGAAGTTGGTATGGATTTCATCGTTGGTTTGCCACGTACTCAGTCAGGGTATGATTCTATTTGGGTAATTGTTGATCGTTTAACTAAAGTTGCTCACTTTATACCGGTTAAGACTACCTATGCCGGAGCAAAGCTAGCTGAATTATATATGGCAAGAATTGTGTGTCTGCATGGGGTTCCTAAGAAAATTGTGTCTGACAGAGGTACTCAATTCACGTCTCACTTTTGGAAAAAAATACATGAATCTTTGGGAACTGAGCTGAATTTTAGTACTGCCTATCACTCCCAGACAGATGGACAAACAGAAAGGACCAATCAAATATTAGAAGACATGTTGAGAGCATGTGCATTGCAAAAGGGTGATAGTTGGGATAAGAGTTTGCCATATGCAGAGTTCTCTTATAATAATAGTTACCAAAAGAGTCTCAAGATGGCACCGTTCGAGGCTTTGTATGGTCGTAAATGTAGAACACCTCTATTTTGGAACCAAACCGGAGAAACTCAAGTGTTTGGACCAGCAGTGTTGAGAGATGCAGAGGAACAAGTTGCGAAAATTAGAGAAAACTTGAGAGTGGCTCAGTCGCGACAAAAGAGTTATGCAGACACAAGAAGAAGAGAACTGACATTTGAAGTAGGAGATTATGTCTACCTAAAAGTATCACCTATGCAAGGTGTAAAAAGGTTCAATATGAAAGGTAAATTGGCACCAAGGTATATTGGCCCATTCAAGATTCTAGCAAGACGCGGAGAAGTAGCTTATCAGCTAGAACTACCCGAAAGTTTGTCGGGTGTTCATGATGTGTTTCATATATCCCAACTTAGAAGGTGTTTGTGAGTGCCCGAAGAGCAAATACCATTGGAGGAATTGGTTGTTAAAGAAGATCTCACATATGAAGAATACCCAATTAAAATATTGGAAACAGCAGAGCGAGTCACAAGGAGCAGAGTTATAAAAATGTGCAAGGTTCAGTGGAATCGGTATTCAGAGGATGAGGCAACCTGGGAAAGAGAGGAACAATTGAGAAAGTCGTATCCCCAATTATTTGAGTAAGCTAACTAATCTCGAGGACGAGATTAATTTTAAGGGGGGTAGAATTGTAACACCCTAAAATTTGCTTTTATTAAAATAGGGACAAATTGATTTATTTATGCAATTGTTGGCATATTAATCTAGCAAATAATAACTTTTAGTAATTAAAATAAATCATAGGATTTAGAAACATGATTTGTTGCATCCATGCTGCTCGATGATATTTTTGTTTGATTTGCACTTTTTTTTGAGATTTGGAAATATTCAAATGTATTTGGAAACCTCCCCTCTTCCTTTTTCGCCCGCTTGGGCAGAAGGCCGCCCGAGCGTCGGCAGACCGCCCCATCTTCCTCGCGCAGGCGCCTTTCTCCTTTGGCTGCCATGCGGGACCTGCTACTCAGAGTCGTCCCCTTCCTTCCTCTGGAGTCCGAGCAGGACTCGATGTCCAACCGACCGCCGCCGGGATTTTCGGACAAGTCCGTCCTGAGCACGCCTCCACAGCCCGTAAAAGGAAGCCGCGACCCTCTCCCCTCCCCTCCTACTGGCACTGACGCATCAGACCACGGCACAGCGCCGTCCCCTTCCTCCGAACAGAGCCCGAACCGAGCACTACTGCCGCCTCCGACCGTATCCTAACCACCGAATCTCCCGAAGTCCGGATCTCCTACGCCTCCCTCGCGCCCCTATATAGGTCGGCCGAGCTCTGCCGTCCCTCCCCACAAGTTTCCGAGCAAGCCACGCCCTCCAATCTTGCCCTAGCCGCCGCCCCGAGCTCCGCCACCGCCGTCGATTTCTCCTCGGGAAGACTTCTCCGTCGAAATTGGTTGTTCTCCAAGCTTCACAGCAAGGTCAGGGACCTTCCCGACCCCTTCTCCCTCAGTTTTGTGCACTATAGCCATGACGCCGAGCTTTACCGCCGCCATAGTTCCGCCACCTAGCTCACCGCATCCTCCCCGAGCTACCTCTGTGGCAACCGAAACCATAGATAGGTTCGGCTTGAACTCCTCTTGCTTCCCGACCAGGTCCCGAGGTGTGCCGAGCTTCCTAGCCCCAAAAACGCCGTCTTCGGCCATCTTGCCGGCGAGGAATCGGCCGGGCGCCGCCCGACTCCGGCGACCAGAGCCGCCCCTCTTTTCCCGAGCTACCTGCGCCATCCACGGCCGATCCAACGGCTCACAGTGAGAGATACCCTTTTCGACCGGCACTTTTGCAAAAGAGCCCCTGACCTTTTTAATGTTCTAACCCGCGATCCTTTGGCGTATTTCTCAGATTACGCTTTCCTATTTAGAAAACGTATTTCCTCGGTTTTAATTCAAAAGGCGTTTTCAATATTTACAGATTTGCCACTCAGTTTATTTCGGCCATATTTTATTCGTTTTAGCTCCGATTTGATCCGTTCAAGTCTCGTTAGATTCGTAATTTTGTAATCTATCTAATGATGCTACTGTAACTCATATTTTCAACTTTTTAAAAGTCGAGATTAGATTTATTCTATTATTTTATTAAAGTAAAACTTGTTTATTTCATAACTTTCCCGTTTGAACTCCGATTTTCGTGACCTTTATATCGTTGGAATCGTAGCGACGCGTAGATTATTTTTATACACTTTTCAATCTGTTTTTCTACTGTTGGTGTACTGTTTCTAATATAGATTTTATTTGCTTCGTGTATGATTGCCTCGATGATTGTGTGGTGATTTTATGATCGAGTTCAGACGGTGAGCAATACGTTGGTGATCAAGAGTACACGGAGGATCCAAGTTCTCCAGAGCACTTTGATCAAGGCAAGTATAACATGGACCATCCTTGTTGCCTATTCACCTTAATCACTAAATTCGTGATGCATGTGTCTACCTTGGCAACCATAGTATTTATTCCTAAGTTTTGATCACTTGATCCTTGTTACCTATGAGATTGCATTTGAGTAGTGATGCTAGCGCTTGATGATGCCATGATCTTATGAACTTGAATAATTAATTATGAGATAAAGATTAAAAGATGCTTTTTAGCAACATGGACTAAGGACTTAACTGTAAGTATGACACCGGGACTTACAGCACAACCATGAGGGTCATATGGCTCTGACTTTAGTTAAGTATGAAGTTACATTCTATCATGTTGTTAATCCTGAAAGGTTCCTTGCCGAGCTGGTTGTTTTGCGGCTCCTGTCTTTGTGTGTACTGCTGCGTGTGTGTGCCACTAGAAGGAGGGCTCTACCACCCTTGCCATTGCGCCTGGATTGATTAGTGGCATGTTAGGAAGGCTTTTGAAAGACTTCATAGTGTACCCTGCCGCACTTCCTTGGTGAGGTGACATGGGAGTCATGACCCTTGGCATATGGGAATCATGACTTATGGTGAAAGTGTGCAACCTTTGCAGAGTGTAAAACTGATATATCAGCCGCGCTCACGGTCACGAGCGGCCTTGGACGTCTTACAGGAACTTAACTAATTTAATATTGATTTATTTGAAGTTTCTGTTGATGTTTATTCCATATTAATTATCATGTTTATATGATCATGCAAATCTTGTTCCTTGGTATAATCTGTTGCTGCTACTCAATTTACTAAAATGTGATCAACTAAAAGCAACCGCTGTCAAACCAGTGTCTTGCCTTATTTGAGCCTCATAAACCCATGTTATTCTTGTTGAGTACGACATGTACTTACGCTTGCTTTATTTTTCATATTTGGATAAAAATCCCGGATGGGTAACAGATGATTATGATGATTCTTCTGAGGATTACTAGGATTGTGGTTCACCAGTCAACTACTTCCCTGTGAATTGGAGCTTCCGCGAGAGATTATAATTATTAGTCCGCTGCTATTTATGTAAAGACTCTGTGATATTATTCGTTATATATTGAACCTTGTGATGGTACTATGTAATTTGTCGCTTATGTGTGTGATTGATCTCGGGGCGCACATAAGTTGGTTCATTCAATTTTATCCTTAAAATTGGGTGTGACATAAAACCTCCAGTATGAAACTTGCAAAGAATGAGAAATGTAGCGCTCAAGTTAAACTGTTCTGTCTCTCAACCACCTAAGGCAAAAGGAAAGTCATTAGCCCCATAAAGGACTAAGGTAAAATGGGTGAATTTCTATATCCATTTTTTTCATTCAAAAGAGAAGTATTTAGTTGTACACAAGGTATTATTGAAATATGAACATAGTAGCATCTCCTGATCCACCGAGGCTAAGTTTAATTATTTGCTCGGGACGAGCAAAGGTTAAGCTTGGGGGATCTTGTTGACGGTGGATATACCCTAAAATTCCACATTCAAACACCGTTAACAGGCCTCGGATTCGAGGGAAGATAAACATATCATGAGCATATTTTATCAATAACTAGTTCCACATGTACTCTTAAGCTTGTGATTCCAGGGAACACCAAAACAGTGCAAAAGTGAGCAGCTAGGGGCCAACTACATGGTTCGGCCGAACCATGTCATGTTGCCCCAGGCCACCACCTTCCAACACAGTGCATACAACATCAAATGGAAGAGATCAGAGCCAAGGGTGGGCCCACCCATGGGTCGGCCGAACTGCCCATGGGGCCCACCTGGCTCTGGTAACGTGGCAGGATCCGTGTGACACTCCAACCAAGTCATTTCATCCATCGGATCAACTTGTGTTTTCATTTAACGATGAAGATCAAAGGCACATGGATTGAGGCATGAAACGAAGCAATCAAGATAGAACCAACACATAGGAAGAGTCTATGACAGATGGGGACCACGGTGGTGGGACCCACCCACTAGGGGTGGGTCGGCCGAACCACCAAAAGGGGAACCAAGCCACCTACACACTCAGTGACAAGTGGGGACTCCTTCTAGAAGACCCTGGCTGGGCCCACCAGTCATAGGGGGGTCGGCCGAACCCCCCTGGTGCCCAGCCAGGTCGGTTGGCCTCCACCGACTCCAAGCATGTTTCCCATGTGCTCAAATCACCAAAGACGTCCATCTTGAGGTAGTTACAAGGCGGTGGATCCAAGGGTGGAGAGGCAAGGAGCACGCGGATCGCTGACGTGGCACCCCCTCATCCTGCACTATAAATAGAGGCTGCCCACTCCTCTTCAATACACACCATACAACACAAGAAGCAAGCTAGAGTGAAGTTCTACTCTTTAGTAGTAGTATTAGTCTAGTGTGAGAGTTAGAGTCGAGTCGAGCTACGCTCAGAGTCTCCGGAGTCGTCTGCTGGAGAGTCTGGTATAGCTCTTGTACCTTTCCTTCTACAAGACTTTATCCTTTTCAATATATATTATCTTTACTTTACTTCACTAAGTTTTCACTTAGTCTTTACTATTCTTTATAGTATTGTTGTGTCTTGTCTTATTCTATAGTTGTTTTATACTTGATAATGATCTTGTCCCAACTCAACGTGGGTTAGTTCATCGCCTGTCATAGGGTGTTCTAGTTGTTGGTACGCAGCTAGAATAGTGAGACTTAGTGTAAGCCTAGTGCTTAGACTAGATCTTGCCTTTGATTACCGCTTGTCGCACGGATTGTTTGTGGGTGCTAGCAGGTGGTGACAGCCCTGTCTAGTCTTAGTATCCCTCCACGTGTTTTAGGCAAGTTCTTAAAAGATAGGCTCCCATAAGAGTGTAGGCGCTTCAGGTAGAGGTTTTGTCCTCTATTGTCTCGCACTACCCCCTGCACACCGGTAGTAAGGTAACTATCTTAGTATAAGTCATCTATTTGATAGGGTAAGTCACAAGAGTAAAGTAAGTGTCATAGGAGTCTTATACTCACTCGTTATCCTCCCACCTAGCTATACTCTACTAGTTATCTTTTAGTTATCTTAATACTTGTTGTGTGTTGGTGTCATTACCCTTTCCTCTACCTATGGATTTACCCCCTACCACTAGCTGGTACTAAGTTGGTATAGACTTAAGGATCTCTCTCTTTTTATTAATTATTCCTAGCAACCGCTTTCTCTTGGGATAAAAATAAATGACAATACCTTGGAATACTCCCGGGTGAAGTGCTACAGCGGTATATTCTGTGCGCTTGCGGAATTATCCAATAGACATAAGAAATACCCTCAGGCACTTCTGGCGCCGTTATCAGAGATAGCCTAACACCCTGTCTCTGGTGGTTGCGCTAAGAAGTGTCAACAATCGAGATACCATCATAGAACACAATTAAAGTGACCTCAGTAAAAGAGAGAAAGTATATCGATTGTGGCTATGATGTAAAATGACCTCAGACCTTGATACGAGCATATACCCTTCAGAATCTCATGTTGTTGTGAGTTACAGGACATTCCAGGTTGTTGTATTGTATCGCAACCGTAGATCCTGTTACACCATAGCTAGGTCGATTCGTTTCCACATATTGTGCAAACAAAAGAGATCTTATTAATTGTGAAGCTATAGTATGTCACAACCCTAAACCTCGATACCTGCACGTGCCAAGTAGAATCTCGCATGACCATGGCACGCAAGAGACCCTAGCTTTGGACGTGGCACCGTGGTCACATGTCATGGCACTACTATAGGGCACAACTATATCGACTCGAATAACACGTTGAATTCAAGGAAATTGTACATGTCAGATTAAGGCATGACACGTATACAGATGAAAAGTCATGGTCTAGGGTTAGGTTTTTGTACCGGGTCTGTGAGTACATTTAAGTGCGTCCTAAAGTTTTCCGAAGGAGTGAATTTTCAAATAGATTTCAAGGCATTTTTTTTAAAAAAATATACCCAGGAATCCATAAAACAACAGGGAATTCTCAGCGGATCACAGATACCATTTCCAAGTGATTGGATCTTAGGTACCATTTTCAAATCGATTCCCGTTATTTTATCAGATGAGATTAAGATGATTGAAGGATAAAGAATTTTTGAGAATTCAGAGAGATCAGATGTGAACTCTCAAAGTAGATTTTAATATAGTCATACATAGCAAAAGAATTTTAGAAATTCGGTAAGAAATATGGATATGAATTTTGTGAAAGAGATTTGAAAGAGAGTGAAAGCACATTAATTGTAGGCTAGGATCAAGACCATTAACCCTGATAACAGCGAGCGTCCGGCAGTAACTTCCTATGGTCGCGAGCCATAAGAGGCCCCAGATTTCGACGCTGCATCACGGAAATGGATCATGATATCCCATAGACGACAATTACAATAGCTTTCAACCAACACGTTTTAGTTGTCAGTTTTAAGGAAATAGTTTGTGTCGTGAAAGGAGAAGATTAGGGCTGACACATACATAGATTTAGACAATCAAAGATTTGTCGAGTTCTTGTGTGGAGTTGAGTGCATCCAGAAGTTCCCCAAGGACTGGAAACTTTTGGAGCGAAGATTAACGAGGCTTGGTAAAAACCTAGCCTATGGCAAAATTTACCACCTTTTGAACACACCCACCACACATAAACTTAAGTAGAAACCTTTTACGAATGAAAAACGATTAAACAAGGATTACATAATAGTTAACATTGACTACTAGCTTTGGTCGACTTGCTTCAACTTATAGAACCACCATTACATTAGTTTCCTTCTGACCCAGGGTTTTGGATTACAAAAGACACTTACCCTTAGGTTTGACCTGATCTGACACTGGGTATAAGAAACCAGCTACCTTCATAAGCTACTCGACCTGGCCACTCACTACTTCTGACTCCGAGTCACTCACTACCTCCTCTAATTCTTCATCGGCATTCTCTGCTGACCTAGATTCTTCTTGATTGTCAGCTACTGCAAACACCATATCTGGAATTGGATTGTTCATGGCATGGAGCATTTGCACTTCTTGCTCTAGCTCGGCGATTAGTGATGGGTTGCCGGGAGTTGTTGCTGATACGTGTTATGCAGGCCCCAAAACATCGCATCCTGATGCTGCAGGTATCCAACGGCCTCGCTAAGACTTTTTCTTGCCATCACAGCATACGAATGAGCTTCCTCATGTTGCTGGATAAGGAATCCTGTCTCAAGATGAAGAGTATCCACCAGACTCTCCAATTCTTCTATGCAGTGCTGGTCCGCGTGTCGCTGTGCCTCAAGCGCTTCTATCTGGACGTCCAGACCGATCTTTTCTACGTTACCGATCTGAGTAGCCTCTTGCCATTTTAGGGCTTTCTTATTTGCATTCTTCTTCTTTAATCTGTACTCTTGAGTGCTTCATAGCATTCAGAGTAAAGTTCCTGCCACTCCTTGCGTCCCCGCTCACGGGTCAGATGCAAGTTAAGGACAGCTAGCATAGCTCGAGTAGTGGCTACCATTATGGGATCTTGTTGCTCAGAGCCTTCTTCTAGTTGCTTAGCTTGTTGTTGAAGACTGTCCCAATTTCCTGGTGCCCCTGACGGAAACATCCTCAGAGTGGAGACTCTGACTTCTTTCTGACACGTAAAGCAGATCTTTCTCAGGACTTCCAATGCTGCTGCCTGAGCTCCTTTCCAGGGACTCATACTTTCCGCCTGTGCTTCCCAAGCTGGCCAAAATGGAGCAGTGGTACAAGCTGAGATCTAGAGGGATACTTCGTACCATGGCCGACCAAGGAGAACAGGGCGGGACCAACGATACTTCGGTGGTTCTAAGTAGCCTACTTCCTGCAATAGTTGCCACAACATTGTAGGGGTTCCAAACATAGCTAGGCACTCATCAGTCCCAGTAGCAGGGTCTTGTGGATCCATCTGCTTAGAAGAAGGGTGGGAATTTATTTTTAACAAAAATATATTTGGAAATAAGTTTCATTTTAGAAAGTATAGATATACTTCATATCAGAGGTATTATCAATAGTTGTAATGTCATGATGCATGAGTGTTCCAACGCAAATCAGAATACTCTGATACATACGTATTATTCGGATTAAATTAATTACTAGAGTGACATGCACTCAATGTTTTTCAACATAGGGCATACATATTGTGCTAATCCACTCTAAGCCCAAAACCTAACTACAGATCTATAGAGTTAATCAAGGAAAGATTCGGTAGAATGAATAAGGAGAGTTCAGAAATAACTCGGATCAATCTACCCAATCAATTTTATTAGATCCAAATCATTTTGAAGTTTCTGTAAAGTAATACTGCAAGTACTTCACAATGAAATGCTCTGACACCACTTGTGACAGAACTGCCTTAATCATAGGGCCCACGTGCACCGTCATCATCCCTAAGGATCCACGATCAGTCTGCACGAGTTTTCCCTTGACCTAGGTGGCCTGCCGGGTCTCCTAGGAAACCCTAATCTCCTCGAGGATCTTCATTGTAAGCCTTACATTATTACATCAGTTTACATAAATAATACAAATCAGAGTTATTACAAAAATATAAATTTACAAATATAGATTACATTATCCCAAACCAGAGTTTTGTAGTGGAGTAGCTACATACAACTAGACACCCTGCCCAAGGGTCATATCATGTACCTTTTTATCCATGCACGATCCGTTGACCGGCACAATCCCACGCAGAACTGTACACCTAAGTCACCTGCAACTGGGGTTAACAAACTCTGAATACATGGGATACTCCGCAAGACTTACCCGACTAAGAAAAAGGAATGAGATTCAGGAATGCAGGCTAAGGGGAGTCAAGATAAGGCTTTAGCAAGAGTCAAAATATTTTTGCGGAAAAAACATTACTAATCCTACTTCCAGTTTTTACTCAATATTATTATAATCAATATCAATAGTTCTTAGTTCTTTCGCATATATCCTTCAATTCCAATTACTTATTCATTCTAAAAAATATCCTAGTTCCGAATTCACTCTTTGCTGTAAGTGTGAGGATCAAGTCTCCATAACTGAGGAGCAATGACGATTCAAATCGATTAGTACCCAGCTGGGGATCCCTATCCACACTGCATATGTAGCACTTAAGCTTGCATATACCAACCCCACATACCACAGGTTTTCTACCCCTGAACCGGTCCTACGCCACTTGAGAGCACAGTACTCCTCTCGTCTCCAGGCACGCCGGCCACGAGGGTACACGCTACTCTCGCCATCTCTCCACTCCCAGTGCGTGGTTGTCGGTTCAACCAGTAGAGCCACCGGAGTCAGAGGCTTTCCGTAGTTTGTGGCTTGTTGCAAAGTCTTGATCACAGCAGGCCAACAACAAATGGTCCCTGAGTTGTTTTTCCGCTAGTGACAATGCATTGGGACTCTAACCCAAGTACAACTGTCCCATCGGTTTTCAAATCCCTTTTCCGCCGACGACGATGCATTGGGACTCCAACCCAAATACATGACTGCCGAACAGAAAATCCCTTTCCTGTCGGTGATGATGTACTGATCAGGTGCACAGCCACCGAACAAGAACATTACCAATACCCTTTGTTCATGAATTTAATCATTAATGCATCATAATAGCTCAAAAATAGCATTTTGTGCAAATCTAAATTAATTTAGCAGTGCTAAGCATTTCTCTAACATTTTATTTTAAAATGGTTTCGAGGTATTTCAGTGGTCAAGGATGGCAATGCATCAATTGGTTTCACAATCAACTCCTATCAACCTAATGCAATAGATTAACTCAAGTTATAAACATTTTGTAAATCACAAGGAAAGGGCTGAATGCACTGGGGCTTGCCTGTGTTGCAGGTTTGTCACTTCTGCCAGAAAACCAGAGAAAACCCACTTGACTTGTCCAGACGAATAATCCTTCCGTCGAGGATCAATCAACAATTTGTCCAAAAATCCGATCACTACACGAAAAATGATGATGCATGCTTACGTGGTGCGGAACGACATGAATAGAAAAAAATAGGGCAAACATTTAATTAACAACCTTGAGTACAACTTTATTTCACGATAAAGTTGTAATCAAAACTTCACTAAACAGGGTGATGGTTGCATAACTTATTTATTGACCATTTTAACAGTTGTAGAAAGCCGCATTAATCGACTTATACTACTATTAAGCAAGTTAATAATGATTTCAAACAATGATTAAGGATGCCAAGGATCATTTCAAGTTAATGACCTAGGGTCAACAATCAATCCGAAAGTCACACAAAACCTAAGTCATTAGGGTTTCCTATTTATCCTTATTGATCAGTTTATCAAATATAATTTCGTTTTAGTATTTAATTACTACATAAAGCAATTCATTTTATGCTTACTAGTTAAATGATCAACAAACTTTGGAACAACAAGGGTTCATGTGTCCCAAGGTATTTAATTACATCTTAAAAGATTAAGCAAATCATTAAATTTAATTCCAATAACCTCTTTCTTTAATTTAATCAGCTAATAGGGTATTAAATGACAAATAATTAAAATACAAAAGCTAACCATGAGGGAATAAATCCAAAGTGCCTAGGGTCATTAGGGTGAATGACCCAAGGTCAACAATCAATCCCAAATTCACACAAACCTAAATTACAAGGGTTTTTCTTTTTATTTTAATACTTAGTTAATAGAGCATTTAATAAATAACAGTGAGACTACTTCCAATTGAGCCCAAATCTTGTAAACAGAGAGTTATAAGTCTAAAACAGTGCCACATCAAATTTTATGATTTTAGGATCAATATTGAATTTAATAAAATTCCACAAAGTTACATTTATTAATTTAAAGACAGATTTTTAGCTGCTCTAGAAATTGATCAAATTGATTATTTAATATTTTTATTAGATTCCACACGCTTCATAGAGTATACACAATTATTTTCATAATTTTTTGAGCTCTATTTATTTTTACACAAAAATACCAAATCTCAGCACTACTCATATAAATAGAAATATGAAAAACCTATCTAAACTACTCGGGCTAGCAGCACAGAACAGCCCACTGCGGCCCAACTCGGCCTCTCTCTCTCTGCACTCCCTTGCGCTACTGGGTCGGCAGATTCAGCCCGCGCACGGCCCAGCTAGGCCCAACTGGACTCTTCTTCCTCCCCACAGCCTTCCCCGAGCAGAGCAGAGGACTGCGCGCGCGTGCGGCGGCTCACCGCCGGTGGTCCTCCGGCAATTGCGAGGGCGACTCTGAGAACCCAGCACCCCCTCGAACCTATCTAGGCGACTCCGGCGAGACCTAGGGCTTCACAGGAGCTAAGCAGGCGGCCATGGCGGCACGGTGCTACTGCTTGCGGCGGCGTCCGATGTTCCGGCGAAAACAACACGGTAGCGTTAAAAGGGAGGGCGCTACAAAGGTTAGGAGCTCACCACGAGTCTATGGACTGTGTCGGTTGGGATGGGGAAGAACCGGAGAATGTCCGCCGACGAGAGCAGTGACCACGGCGGGAAGCTCCGGCGACGAGATCCGCGTTGCGACGTGAACTGTGCTTCAACTAGAAAACAGACGTGAGCATGAGCATCATGAAGCCAAGGGAAACTCAAAACGACCATAGAAACCTAGAGATCCTCGTAGAAATGGCCTGGCCGTGTCGCACCCGTGCGCGGCGGTGCTCTGACCGGAGGTAGTGAAGAAAAACGAGCCGTGCGGCCAACACCGGTGACCAACAGCGGCACGGCCGGGCTCTATAAGTGCGTAAGGTAGAGGCGGGTTTCGTAGCTCGTAGAATTGGACGACGATGGCTCGACGACGACGAATTTTGGAGATGAACCGAAGCTCACCGGCGACGGGAATGGAGGAAAAGAAGAAAAGAATGGCGACCTCGCCGGCTTAAATAGGGCAGGGAATGGCTCGGGGTGTAGCCGAGGGTCTCGCGGGCTCATCATCGTCGGCGTGGGTGCAGTAGGCGTCCAGGACGGCCGACATGCACAACGCGTGCCCTCTGACCGGCGCCATGCCCTCGCACAGGGAGGAGGACACTTTCACTGTAGCGCCATACCCTATTGTTCCCAGTTTTTACCAAATTACTCTTTCCTTTATATAGTAACTCGAAAAATTACTTAAATAAAAGTTGTAGACAATTTCACACTGACCAATTTTGGTTTTTGAGTCATACTCAAATTTTTAATAGCTTTTGAATAATTCAAAAGGGGGTAAATGTTCATTTTGAAATCCATTTCAAATTCAATCAAATTCTCAAACTTTTTCTCAACAAGATGAAAATCTACAAAAATAAAAGTTGTTCCACTTGACAAGCCCTACAACTTTTATTAAGGGACTTTTGTCATATTCTAGATAATTTTTGAAATAATATTTTAAATTTGAACCTTTGAACACCAATTTGAGTTTTATTTAAAATTTAACTAAATAACTAGAAAATCCTCAAATACAAAAGTTGTTATATTTGAAAAGCTTTACAATGTTTATTAAAGGTGTTTGGTCAAATTCTTGATAAATTTTGAATTTGCCTTTCAAATTTACATATTCAAACATAGGGTAGGGTTTTGTTTGAAATTTTATTTAATAACTTCAAAATTAACCAAAATAGAAGTGGTTCAACTTTCAAAGATTTACAATTTTTGTTTAAAGCCCAACATCTAATTCCTTTTAGTTTTTGAATTGGGGTTTTGGGTCCGAATTAGGGTTTGATTTTCTTTTTATTTTCTAATTGGATTCAGGTAATACAAACATTTACATAATAAACCACTCTAAATCACCTATGCACAATCAAATGCAAGAATAAAATTTATTTTAGTTAATGCACCTTAACAGGGTTAAATGCGATATGATTTTTATGCAATCATGATGTCATGACAGGTTTTAGTTACAGTAACACCAGGGGTGTTACAGGAGCGAACAGATCCAGCTAGCTTCGACAATCGGCGTAGATAAGCACCGATGAACATGAAAGCGTGCCAGTCAATTTAACCTGCATTTGATAAGAAAAAAAGGATTGATCAGTAATACAATGCGGATATCCGGCCCAATGGGCCTTCTCATTGAGCTGTCGGCTAGACAGCCGATATCCGATCACGCGAATCGGCAATGTGAGCACAACAGAAAAATATCCGATGCGCATATAAACCGATTCCAGAGAGAAACATGAATGAAAGTAAATCATATTAAACAGATCTAGTTTATACATTGCCTTATGTGCCGAAACATATTTTAATCTATCACCTCTATGAACTAGGATCGACCGAATCGTTAAAGCTAATTAACACACTTGAATCGATCTTGACATGACTCGAGACACAAGACAGCATATAAAGAAGATCGGAAGAATATAACGTACAGCAGGCAGGCACAAGCAGTATCGGCTGAACAACCGATCTGATGTATAGGCACCATACAAGCCTATAAAGTAAACCATGCTTTGACTCTTTGACTGATCTACCTAACCCGTCACTTATGTCAAGGGGATCGACCGGATCGTTGCAGCCCATGACATAAACTAATGATTTGATCTATTAATAAAAACTCTCTACACAATTTGCTTTATTACTTGAGTACAGCCTATACACAATCAAGATCTGAACTAACCAGCTAATGACAAACAGATCTACTCGCTAGACATGATAATCAATTGATATTCAATTAAGCAAGATAGATACAAAGATTTAAGCCGACAAGAACAAATCAAGATTGGTCAGATTGATGATGCTTAAAATAAATAAACAATAAATGATCATAAGCAATATCGGTAACTTAATGAATCTAACTAACATGCCAAGTTTATTAAAGCCGATAACTAACTCTCAATTCAATCTAAGCATGGCTTAAGTCAAACGAGGATCGATAACTACTCAAATTCATCAGCAAACTGCACGAGCCAGAATCGCACTACTAAGACATGATAAACACAGAGCGTGATGGTACATACAGCAAGCCTGGTGTCCACCGGATGACACTCAACTTGTCGAAGAACTCGCCGGTTCTACGTTACTCCCACTCCTAGGGTTTTGGCTGGGGGGCAGAAAAAAAAAGAACTGTTGTTGTATTGATTGACGTCCATCGCCACCGGCCATGAACCCGTGTATTTATATACACATACATGAGCCTGGCGGTGTGCCGTGTACACGGTGGATCTGTTTCCAAACAGAACTTAGACTGGTAACTAACTATCTATAAAAAAGGAAATATTAAAATACACTTTTAGGTTCCTTGGCGCGGAGTCCTTTCCGATACATGTCCCTGCTAATAATATCTCCCCTGATCAACGTATTCTTCCTTGATTTGTCATCCTAGAGTCCGCCGTCCCATTGGCTTCCATCCATATAAGGAGAGATATATATAGAAATAAGCATCCAATCACGTACACGCACAGAACCAAAGATGTATTTTGAACTCCCATGTCGTGTGCACCTTTCTTGATCTTTCGGCTTTCTTGCATGCCACGACTATCCCAAGATATATACTAAATAGTATTTCTTGCCTTTTTCTTGCACTTACGTGACATACCAGATAAGGGTCAATTACCTCCTTTCTCGAAATATTTCGGCCTGCTTCTAAATATGCAACCGGGCATGGCCGAAACAATAATTTCTTGGCCGGTGAAGAGCACCTGAACACCATGCATCTGTAGATATACTGAGAAATATTTTCCAACCAAATTTTGGTATAAACACTTCGCATGTAGGGGATAGTCCGAGATAATAGAGGATATAACCTCTACCCGAAGCGGCTATGCTCTTATGAGAGCCTACCTTTTAAGAACTTACTTAAAACACGTGGAGGGTTGCTAAAACTAGACAGGGCTATCACCTCCTGCTAGTACCCACTAACAATCCGTGCAGCAAGCAGCATTCAAAGGCAAGACTTAACTTAAACACCACGCTTACACTAATTATTACTATTCCAGCTGGGTACCAAACAACTAGAGCACCCGATGACAGGCGATGAACTACACACACGGGTTGATTATAGGATCACAATCTAGTGTAAACCGACCAAGTAATAGAATAACTCACAACAATACCATTGGAATAGAATGCACTAAGTAAAGACTCAGTAAAGTAAAGCAAGAATATTATATTAGTATAAAGAAAGTCTTACAGTAGGAAAGATATAAGAGCTATACCAGATTCTCCAGAAGATGACTCCGGAGACACCGAGCTTAGCTCGACTCGACTCTAACTCCCACACTAGACTAATACTACTACTAAAAAGTGAAACTTGACTCTTTCTTACTTCTTGTGTCTCTTGTGTGTCTTGAAGACGGTGGTGGCTGCCTCTATTTATAGGGGGAAGTGGAGAGGTGCCACGTCAGCAATCCGTGTGCTCCTTGTCTCTCCACCCTTAGATGAACCGCCTCAAGATGGACGGCAGTGGTGAAACCATTGTTGACGGTAATTATTGTATGATTTTACCTGCCAACTAAACATGAAATAAGGGCATAAAAGCAGACACCACCATAGAATAGGGTTTTAACTGACAGAATTCCACAGTTTTGGTGAATCAGTGTTTTGCAGGGGGTTATACAGAAAATAATCAAGGGAGACCCACATGTCAGATTAAAATAATGAAATCCACCGCGAAAGGAGATCAAGAATATTCTAGAGAATACCATAGACTCGCTGGCAGAAGCGGGGCCCACTTGGCAGCTGGGGGAGGTTGGCCGACCCACTGACCAGGTCGGCTGACCTGTCAGTGAGCCACCTCGACCTCCGCTTCGATGTGGACCTACATCCCAAAATTTCACGCAATCCTAGCCGCCCGTCGAAGTCGGTTTGATCCAAGGGCTACGGTTCATCCCATCGGCCTATATAAGGACCCCCAGACCCCCCAGGGTTTGACATCAATCATTCAGATCATTCAGTCATCAACCAGTTCAGAGCCAGAAACCGTAGGATCATTAGAGCTTTACCATGTAAAGCATAGCTACATAGGTTAGAAGTAGGAGGCGAGTTCTACTCGAGCTCTGGATCTGTCTGGAGCCAGAAGGCTTCTCAGAGCCATTGTAAACTCTTTCTTGTATCTTAAATCTCTCTTAGAGTGTTTGAGATAAAGTTGATCGATATTATTCTACTATTGATTATGTTCTCAATTATGCTATTCATTGCTTATCTAAATTGTATACTTTGCATAGTTAGGATGCATTCATATTCATACATAGGTTTGTATAGCGCTCATTCATTAACGTCATGGGTGGGTGACGAAAAACATGTAAGCATGGTGCTTAGATGTAGTTTGTCTGCAAATGCACCTATATTCTGGGTTCTGTGGTAGATCGCAGATGTGACACTCCCGTTGAGTCCTTTGTAGTCCACACTCCAAATATAGGGAGAGTAGGAAGTTATTATTATTATAGAAGGCTGGCTATGATCTTGATCTTTCTTAGTAATATTTCCTTAAGTATGAATATGAAGTGTCTTCACCATGATTGCTAGTATAATTGCACCAATCTAATATGTCTTTGATAGTATAGTTAGAATGACTTAGAATATCCTTATGCTTCAACCTAATCCATGCTAGTGTCTAGATAGGAAGTGCTCTAAGTGATCATTATTATGTTGATTGATTAGTTGATTGATCATTATGCTTATCATCTATATATATATGTATATATATATATCATTATTATTGTGACATAATCCCTGTTCTGAGTGAATAGGTCATTCATGGTATTCTCCATATTTACATATGCATATGACATCTATCTATCTACCTGCATCCTATTTATTGCCAACCCTTCTCAGTGGTAAAATATAAATGACAACCCGGAATACTCTGAGGTAAAATGCTACAATGGTGTATATTTTATCTGTGCGCTTACGGATATGATATAATATATTTCAGTCACTTGCGATAAGGAGAGATCTCTTAGAATCATACTGGGGATGACAACCTAGTTACTTTTAAGAGAAAGATGAAGAGTTCAAGTGTAACATAACCGCCCAATTTATATGAGTAATAGTACAATAGTGATCATGTAGGTGATCAAACCATCATACTTGAGCCCATATAAACCCGGTAGTCCGCCGAGTGTCTCAAAAGACCTCAGAAATACAAACTTGATAATCCAAGATCGCATGATTAAGCAAATACAAATCGCATACACGGAGTTTTGCAGCGGAAATAATATTGTAATAGAGTTCACAAATAATAGTACAAGTTGAGTTCAAATAAGTTTAAAAGCAACATAACTTTGACAATTTCCTAACTATATGTTTGAAATACATTGCTAGCTCCAATAACATTCCTCCGTCAAAAGCAATTAGATAAGGAGACTACTCAGAATCACCGAGCCCACCGGCGGTTAGCCACCATCTTCAACAGGCTAATACCTTCACCTGCAACATGGTGGGATAAACCCTAAGAACTCAATTGTACTCCGCAAGACTTACCCGTCTTACAAAATAAAAGACTTTCAAGGAATATGCAGGGCTATTTGAGTGGAGTTGGCTTGACTCATTTGTATAAAAGCCATTTTTTTAGTTTAACTCCATGATTGTTACTAGCAAAGGCTTTTAGTAATTATGATTCCTCACTTCTAATTTAGCCACCTAATCTAAATCAAACACTTGATTAGTTCTAAGCAAGCAATATAATATAACCATAGCAATTTGGCATTTTCTTCTTTTGTAACCATGTTCATATTCAAAATTAACCATTTTTACCATGAGGGAAAATCAGTCCAGTTTCTCACTATCCAGGAGAGATGACGATTCGAATCAATTGCAAAGCAGCTGGTGATAAATGCCAATCACAAACCCAGACAGATCTGATCAGGGTCCCTTAGGTCACTTTTGGTACTATTTAGGTTCTGTCGTGGGTTTGGTGGGAGACATGCATACTGAGGGACTGTCTAGTGGCCAGGTCGCTTAGGAATCCACCTGCCCTTGGTCTCATCTAGCTCCCGAACATCCTGCAAGATCCAGTATGCCAACTGAGACCACCAACTCCCGGCCCAAATAGAGCTACTCCGCTTCGCGGTTGGAACGACTTATCCGGCCAGCTAAGTGATGGCGTCTTTCAATCTCGACTGAAGGCCAACTGGGATATGATCCTAATTAACCTGGTGGGGATTGGTACGGAACCAAGACCTCCATGTCTTGTTGCGTCCAGATCATCATCCCGCCCAAACTCAATTCATCACTCAACTCACATGGCTATTTCACGATAGCAAATATAGCCAACCGTGCTTCTCACTTTCTATTTTGGTGACCAGAATCACCATATCTATGGTTCTAAGCAAAGCTAAGCAATGTAAGCGGTCCTGAACTTACTTAGGTAAGTATATAGTTGTCCAAGGATATTATTAATGCATCAACAGTTTCAATTCAATTCCTATACTCAATGCAACAATCACTATATTCAAATCAATTTGTTTAGAAATCATAGGAATTAAGAATGCACCGGGGCTTGCCTGGGATCCAACACTAGATTAGTGTTTGTTAGATGATGCTCGCTTGACGAACATTTCCCACCATGGCACTTGCTAGTCATCCCATCTTCAGGATAAGCCCACCAAACACCGTCTTCGGGTTCAGCTCCAATATCACATCCTTTACGTAGCTCGTCTAGCGTACCTAATTGAGTGCAAGATGCAAGTGCATGAATGCGAAGAATGACAATACGAGATACATCATATAAGAACATTTAAGATAAACGCCCGATTATACAAGACATAGGCACCTGGAGCTATTTAATTTAATCAACACTCAAGCTATCTCAAATATGATACACATGACAATATATTCAAGCTGCTGTAGACATCTGTCAATCAAGAGTACCAAACATGTTTACGCAAACAAGAGTAAGTTAAAGCAATCAACTCTGCTCATGCAGTTTCAGGACAGCAGCACAACAGTGACCTAATTCAATCATAAATTGGGCTATCTACGTTCAAAAGGGATGATATAAGACCCTTTAAAAATATGCTGAAATTATCTACCACTTTGCTATTATGATAATTAGGTGACTCAGCAGTTATCTAACCTTAATCATACCAAACAACAATTCTGTCCAGAACATGGACAGAATCTAACAGGCATCTTCAGATTGCAATAATTCAAGTTACAAGTATTTAACAAAGGTGATCCTACTATTTTTGAAAAGTTTATGAAATTTTCTAAAACTCTCTTATTATCATCATAAGATGATTCAACACTTATAAAGGTCAAATAATCAAAAGGAAGCAACCCTGTTCAGACTTGGACATATTCCAACACAGGACTTTAAACAGCTATAACTAGAGATCTAAACCACCAACAAGGATGAAACTAGACTTTATGAAAATCCCAGATAAATATCTACAACTTTTTTATTAAGATCAAGAGCTAATTTTAAGGTTAATCAAGTCAAATAACACAAATAAAGCACCTCTGTCCAGGTTGGGACAGAATCTGTCATTTCACTTTGGACTATTACAATTTCAGTTCTAGACCTCCACAAATAGTGATCCAAGACATTTTGGAAAGAATATGAAAATTACTATAACTCTTTTATAATTACTAAGAGTTGATTCCAAACTTAACTTAGTCAAACAATCCAACTAATCAGATCTGTCCAGAAGACAAGCAAAATCTGATAGGGAAATTATGCAGGGCATAATTCCCAAACTATTAATCCCAAAATCATGAAATTGTAGGAAAAGATAGATATGGGTGTTGGCTACAACTTTTGTATTCAACCCAGCTGCAGAAAACACCATTTGGATCATGAAAACAACATCACAACAGACATTACCCTTGCAGCCCATACAGCAGAGGCATATGACATTCAGATGTCATTAATTTCTGCAAATTAGCATGTTTTAGAGATATCTGCTACTCTAACCACTTGTAGTCATATCAAATAATCATAACAAACTAATGATAGCTATTAGAGACACCTTAAGGCAATAAATACATAAATCTATTAACCGCTTTCATCCTCTACTTGTATAATGCAAGATATAGATTATTTTTAGCCTATATAAGAACAACTAATTTGAGGCTGATATTTTTATGAGTGTTAGATGTTATCAAAATATGACCGCTGCATAAATTTCACATTCCCAGGTTGTATAATTTAATTACTACGAAAAAGACAAGTTTCTAATACAATGAGGCATGAGATGGCATGATAAATCCAAAACTCAAAGCTTTCTGTAAAAGCATGGCTATATTAGTGTTTCCTATGGTATCACAATATCATACCAGGTCGGAAGAACAATCTTTTCCATTTTTACACCTATGGATTATTTATAAATCATTTAAAACAACTTATTAAGCTCCTAACAAGTTAGATCATTAACTCAGTCATGCACACACCAAAAGTTCAAATGATTTTAACCAGTGATTAGACCTGGCCTAGATAGTCTACAATGAAATATTTACATCATTTGTAGTATTACATATCCAGTTATGAAATAACAAGCAAATCAAGCAACAATTGTCTATTTATCAAGGTTAAAACAAAATATCATGAAAGCAGTGAACAACCTATAAGTTTTATAGTTTTATTAGCTGAAGCATGTTATTAGAAGTCTAACAAAATTGAATCATAACTTTTGGACTCCTAAAACTCTAGACATGGCTAAAAGCAAGCTAAATTGCTTTCTAAATCACTTTTCAAGAAACAATTTCTATAGCACAAAAACATGAATAATATAGAACACTTATTAGATATAGCATGTAATGTGCTTTACCAAGAACACAACAAAACTGGTTTCACTAATTTAGGAGGTCTCTAGCTCTAGATATGGATTTTCAAATATATACACAAAAGCTGTAAATATGAAGTATAATTAACACTGGTGGGGTCCATACGTCATAGACACAGGAAGTGGCCTTCTTCTTCCTCGTTTCAGCAGGGCAGAGCACGAGCACGGCTCGGCTGCCTCGGATGGCTGCTCGCCGGCCAGCAACGGCCAGTGGACGACCGGCTCAGCTTCGGTATGAGGCTGATCAGAGGCTGTGAGGCGTCACAGCAGCACTAGCAGCAGCAGCAAGCAGCGACGGCGGCAACAGGAAGCTTGCTCCGTCGGCCATGGCAGGCATAGCAGACCGGCGGCGCTAGGTGGCGCTGCTCCAACCATTCTCGACCACGAAAACTCAAACGACTCCATGGAAAGCTTCAGGGTGATGTAAGGGTGCTAGGTTAACAAGGAATCGACCAGGGAAACTTCGGAGCATAGCCGGCCACGTCCATGGCGGACGGCCACGAGAACAGCGACGGCACGTTCGCGTTCTGGTGGAACCAGCGCCGCAAACGCCAAACTGTCTCAAGATTCATCCAATTCAGCTCTCAAAGAACTGGAGACGTGAGACAAATGGAGATGAAGGAGGCTACAGCAACTTGGCCACAGCGAGCTTGGAGCTCGGCGGCGCTCCGATGAAGAAAGACGACGGCGAGCGGCGCTAGGAGCTCACCTACTGTTCGAACTGCTCGGAAAATTGTCAGGAAGCTAGAGAGGAGGATGATGAAGCTCTGGACGCAAGGAATCGAGCAGCGGCTAGCCAGAGGCAAGGTTTTCCGATGGCGACGCCATTGTCAGCCGCTCGGCTTCAGTGGAGACAGAACGAAGACGACAATGGAATGAACGAGAAAGCGAATGGATGAACTCTAAGCTGCGACGCTGACCCATGTTGCTCGACGGGCGGTGGCGTGCAGGGGAAATCGACACGAGGACGAGCGGGTGGCACGGCGGTGTTCCGACACGTCGACGATCAGAGCTGAACGAGTTCAGTTCAGTTTAAACTGAATTCCAAATTCAGTACTGATGCATACGTCTGAAACCGAGACTTTGGCTCCGATTTGCTCTTAAACAAAATGGTTTCAGGGAAAACTTCAGTAATAAGGAAGATAGAGCTATAAGAGATCTATCACTGTTACCTGGACACTTTGCTCTGATTCGGTCTAGAATGAAAACTGTAGATTCCCGAAGGAGGTTACTTTGAAACTAAAACTGCAAAACACTTGAGCCAATTTCAGAGCTGAAATTCTAACCATAATCTGCCTTGTGAGCCATAATTGACCATGTTAGAATCATTTTCATGACTTGACTCAAAAATAACTTTTGTTCTAAATTAAATTTCCTATAAACTTTATTTAGGGCACAAATTCATTTAAATACTTTAAATTGCACTTTTAAATTAATCAAACAAAAACTCTCTTAGGAAACGCTAGGTCACATTTTTATTAGACACCAAATCAAAGCACCTTACTAACATGAAAAGTGTTTGTTTACACATCCTAAACAAGAATAAGCACTTCAATTCAATGTAGAAAACAATTTCACTTAAAATTACTACTCAAGCTCTTATAAGCATATATATATATATATATATATATATATATATATATATATATATATATATATATATATATATATATATATATATATATATATATACATATATATGTATATAGACATTTTATGATCGCTTTAGAGAAAATCACCACATTAAATTTAGAAATACAATGGTGCAATGATGCTCATGCTCTTGCAATGCAAGAGAAATGCATGCTTAACACTAGGGTGTTACATCAAGTGATCTGTAAACTAATCAGGTGGCACATTAATCCATACCTCCCAGCATTTCATTAAAAAATGTCAACAAATATTTTTGGCGCCGTTGCCGGGGAAAGCGTTTGGCATGCATAAGATGTAGATAGATCATATGCATAACACCAAATATGTTGAGAAACCATACAAACCTTACTCAAATAGGCTCACCCTGTCCTTTTTATTTTTTGTGTAACTTATGCAGGGTGATGTATGAACAGATTTGACCTTCCGCAGAATTTTATTGAAGATCCAGAAGCTTTGGTCAGGAAGATCCGAGCCAAGCTCAGGAAGACCTCAGATCCTCCATCGGAAGACATCCGTACAAGAAGAAGTTTGACACCAGAGTTTGAGGCCATGGCAAACAAGAGCCTTCGCGAGTTCTCTACTCCAACCACCGCTAACATCTGTATGGGACCACCCACTGATGTTGGAGACAATGGATTCGAGCTCAAGCCTGCGCTCACCAACATGGTGCAAGCTAGCCAGTTTTGTAGAAAGGCGCATGAAGATGCGAGTGCCCATCTCCAACACTTTTTGGAGATATGCAGCACTTTCACCATCAAGAGAGTAACCAGAGATGCAATCCTGCTCTGCTTGTTTCCATTCTCACTTTTAGGAAGGGCAAAGTAGTGGTTCTATGCAAACAAAGATAAGAACACTACATGGGACCTTTGCTCCACTGCGTTCCTAGCAAAGTTCTTCCCTATGGGAAAAACGAATGCTCTCAGAGGGAAAATCACCTGCTTTCAGCAACAGCATGATGAATCTGTCCCAGAAGCATGGGAACGCTTTCAAGACTATATTTCAGAATGTCCTCACCATGGGATGGAAAATTGGTTTCTCATGCAAACCTTCTACCATGCGTTGACTACCAGCACCCGTGAGACGATGGATGCTGCTGTTGGAGGAGCTTTTCTGTCACTCACCATTGAGCAAGCTACCACCCTTGTGGAGAAGATGGCATCCAACCAAAGTTGGAATGAAGAACGAGCTCCGACCTGCAAGAGAGGAGGAATGCACCAACTCAAGGAGACCGACATGATTTCCGATAAGATGGACCTGCTAATGAAGAAGCTTGATGACCGAGTCAATGATAAGAGAAAGGTCAACCACATCCACGATGCCTACATGACATGTGAAGAGTGTGGAGACACTGGCCACTTAGGTCACAGCTGTCCGGAGATTCAGGAGGATGTGAACTACGTGGGCAACAACAACAACAACAACTACTACTACCGTCCCCAGAATCAGAACTGGAATTAGAACCAAGGTTGAAATCAGCAACAGAGGCCCAACTACCAAGGTAATTACTCCGATAATTACCAAAGCAACAATTTCAACACACCGTTGAGAGATCTAGTCTCTGGCCAGACCAAACTGCTAGATCAGATTTCCAAGAAGCTAGCCTCCAATGACAAGTTGCTAGAAACCATCAACAACAGGATGGATGGTTTTACCTCTGCTATCAAGAACCAGCTCAGCTTCAATAAAATGTTAGAATCTCGAATAGCTCAGCTAGTGTCGTCTATCCATCTGGCCAATGAAGGAAATATTCCAGGCCAACCAGAAGAACTAGAAACTGCAAACCTAGTGGATATCTTCAATGCAAGAAGGTACCATGCAGAGCATCAGTCCAAGGGATGGAATGATGACTCTCTACCGGAGAAGAAAGGAGACCCAGGAAGGCCAGTCATACCAATAGCCATTGGTGAACACGCCTTCGAGGAAGCAATCTGCGACTTTGGCGCAAGCATCAATATTATGCCCAAGGTGATCTATGAGAAGATCCATGGAGATGCACTCCTATACACCAACATGTGCTTGCAGCTATTAGACCAGTCACTCTGCTATCCGAAGGGAATCCTGGAAGACATCTATGTATGAGTTGGACACTCATATGTACCTGCCGACTTCGTGGTAGTTGAGATAGGAGGAGATGAGAAGTCACCAATCATTTTGGGACGACCATTCCTTAGTACCGCCAAAGCTATCATCTACGCTGATAGCGCCAAGATCTATTTTACTATCAGGGGAAGAAAAGACAGGTTCAGCTTCAAGAACAAGATATTGGAAAGTCCAGCCCACCCACAGAAGCCATACACCGATAAAGACAAGCCTGCGCAGAAAAAGACAAACAAAAGAAAGGACAAAGCTAGGCAGACTCACACTGAAGCTGTGGGGATGATCAACTCAGTCCGAGCTGAGTACAATCACCTCCTGGTTTCACCACACATGCCTAAGCTTGACGATCCAGGAGTATCGACGATCGATTGCACAATTAATAAGAATGTCTTCTACAAGACCTTCTACGACACAGGCTCAAGTGTCAACATAATGGCCAAGGTAACTTATGGCTTTCTATTTGGCAAGACACCCATGTACTCTACCTACACACAGCTGCAGATGGCGGACCAGACATTCAGATTTGCAGAGGGGATCGCTAAAGACGTTATGGTAAGGATTCGAGATCATTATGTCCCCACTGACTTCCTAGTCCTGGACATGGGAGAAGAAGAGTACGACCCACTGCTCGTACTTGGAAGACCGTTCCTCAACACTACAAGAGCGATCATCTACATGAGGACAGGAGAGGTCCACTTCCAGTTCCACAAAGAGAAGGTCCGCTGCTACTTCAACAGTTACACAACTTATGAGTAGCCAAACAAGAACAGGCCAAGGAGGAGACGTCGTTCCTCTCAAAAGACCTGCCCACTTAAGGATAGTTGGAAAGATTACAATGAAGAACTCGAAAGAAATAAATCCGAAGACAAGAAAGAAGAAGAGACTGTGAAGGACGAACTCCCAGCTTCTACCTCACCAGCAACATCAACTTCACCAACCAGAAAGGAATGGAGGAAGAAGGAGTCACCTTCCAGCTTGTCATCAGAAGTGCAACCAGGGCCATCTCAACCCGACGCTGCACCCGATAAAGAATGAACCGACATGGAGTCCTGCCGGAGGACTATAAACCATCGAGCCTTCGCCAAAAGGTAAAACTGGTACTTATCCATATCTACTTTTCAGCATTGCATTAATAACATAGTAGTTGCATATTTACTTTCCTGCGTTTCATAGAAAATAAAAATATTTATTTATTGCTTTGTATAATAAAAACTAAAAGCCCCATGTGACTAATCTTGTGGCATAGTTCATAAAGACTATTCACCGTGGTGGAACAAAAATAATTTTGCATCTAGAATAGATCTTCACATCATATTTACTTTCTGCAATCATAAAATTGAAAATACCAAAAATATGTGGGCACATGAAGGTTCACACTTTATGAAAAATACCAAAAATGTGGGCACATGAAGGTCCACCCAACTAGGGAACTTCATGCTAGAACTATAAAGATTAATCACTTAACATGGAGTGGTATTAACCTAACCCCTCTCCATGAGATTTGGTATTCTTGTTGGCAACTGAGTTTTACAGGATAATATAAGATCAAAGAGCTAGTCAACCCGACACCCTTACGCTGCCGGTATACCTGCTCCTAGAAGGATCACTCAACTTGCAACATCGAAGACCCTATCAAACATCTAGCTTGGGGGAGGGCACCCTCCATTCAAATCCAGCTAAGTATAAGTTTCCTCCCATATTACTATACCATACTGCTTTTTGCGTGAGTTAGCTAGTGAGATAAAAAATTTGAAAACCAAATAAATAGTGTTTAGGTTAGTTAGTGTGTTTGAATAAAATAAAAAGAGAGTGCTTACAATAATTTTGCTCAGATTAGATGGAAACCATGCTCAGGAATTTGATAGATAGCACCTCACTATGTCCTCATAACACTTAGTTTTCAACCTTGAATCATCCTAAGTTTTAGATACAATCATTTTAACTTGAAGATTTACTTTGAACCTGAAACTTGTGGGTAGCAATTGCTTGATCCAAGTCCAAGTAATTGAGGGATATGATATGCAAGGTTTGATCTGCTATTTATCTTGTTCCTAGTGATACTTGAATTCTGTAGATTTATTTTGAAAATTCTAAAACCACATGATGAGTTCCTGTATGACAAGAGCTTTACACTCCTACCACAGCCATACATGCTAGATAAGGAGAAACATACACATTTGATGCTACTTGCTTTGTTTTGAGTTTAGTTAACCTTTGTTGATACCTTAGGAACTTGTCATGCTTTTACAATCAAGATCATGTGCACTCCACCCATAATGCACTACTCGATCTCCGAGTTGGCGCATCCACACACATTCCATCTAGTCCACTAAATAGTTTACTCCTACACTAGGAGGAAACATCAAAAAATATACCCCATTGGTTATCCCCGATCAATGCCCCAAGTTCTTGTTGCTATCTCTCAAAAGAAAAAGGGAAGTACTGCAAATGAGCTAAGTGGAGTGTCACGAGGATCGTGCCATGTCACCAGAGCCCTATGGGTCCCATACATGGGTCGACCGACCCATGCATGGGCCCACCATGAGCTCCACTCTTTTCTGTGTGGTGTTATGCACTGTTTCTTGAATGTTCATGGCTTGATGCCTCCATGTGTGGGTTGGCCGACCCACACTTGTGGCATCCAGCTGCTCATTTTTGAACTGTTTGATCTTCTCTGCATTCACAAGCTAAAAGTACAAGTGAAACTAGTTATTGGATAAAATATGTTCATGTTATGCTTATTCTTCCTTGAAACCGAATCAAGTTGACGGTGTTTGAGTGTGGATTTTTATGGTTTATCCACCATCAACAAGATCCCCCAAGCTTAACCTTTGCTCGTCCCGAGCAAATAATTAAACTTAGCCTTGGTGGATTAGGAGTTGCTACTATGTTCATATTTCAATAGTACCATGTGTACAACAAAATACTTCTCTTTTGAATGGAAAAATTGGCTATGAAAACTCACCCATTTTACCTTAGTCCTTTGTGGAGCTAATGACTTTTCCTTTGCCTTAGGTGGTTGAGAGACAAAACAGTTTAACTTGAGCACTAATTTTCTCATTCTATGCAAGTTTCATACTGGAGGTTTTAGCAATGTTTTTCAAAAGAAAACTTAATGTTCCTCATATGGTTCTCTCCTGTCGCTCAAATGGTGTATGATTCCTTACCAAGACACAAAGTAAATGTTGCCTTCTCTTTGTCATCCTACTTCTAAGATGGCTTATGTGGAGCTTATGGTAGGAATGAAAGAGTATAGCATACTTACTTTGCATGTGATGTAGAGTCAAAGCTTGGATTTAAAGTCATGCCCTTAGATCAAGATGTGCAAGTGTGTGATAAATGAAGGATTATAATGCTCCTTTATTTGGAAGTGTATATCTCTACTAAATTTTCGAGACATGGCTATCATTTTTCTTCTTTTATTCATGAGCTTAGACTTGCTCATATTTTCTTTTCTTTTCTATGGACTTTTAAATGTCCATCTTTCTTTCTTTTTATTTTTCTTTCATTTTGCATAGCCTTTTGTCTGTTCTAACATATTGACTAATAGAGTTATTTTATGACTCTAATACATGGAGCATTTATTTGGTAAAAAATGAGAGGCATGTTGTTGCGTACTTCTAGTGTAGAAGTAGCATAAATATGTGGTGTGTACGTGATCTTGATTTTGCGAGCATGATAAGTCTCTCAATAACGGTCAACAAGACTTGATAAAACTCATTACAAAGCAAATAGCTTATGTGGAAAGTTTTGAAACATGTGTAGCATATTTGGCTTGTGGTAGGAATTCATTACCATTGAGGAACAATAAGGTTTTAATTATTTTTAAGAAATAAATCTCCAGTTATCATGCATGCTTAGAATAATATTGTAGTAGCTCTTATCTCACTATATCATATCTCACAACAACTTAGGCTTAATTCTAGCATTTGCATCCCACAAAGTGTTCAGGTTCATGATGATTTTAAATGAGCCAAGTAATCCATACTCAAAGAAATACTAAGTTGTAAACGAGGCATTAAAGAAACATGAACAGAGCAACTATTCATCATTTCTATGAGGAAGATAAATATTCATGAGACATGTGAGATATGGGAACTATTTTTGGTATTTTTATTATTTTAAATGCACTAAATTAAAAACAATGCAATATGCTGAGATAGAATACTTACCTTAGTGGGGGAGAGGATCTCCCCCAAGCTTGGCTTTTGCACATTGTGGTGGAGAATAGTATTGGAACCATCCCGCCCAACGTTGTGCTTTTTCATCTTATATGGCTTGCAATAATTGGGCATTATGTTGTGCCATGTTTAGTGTTGCATCTGGTAAAACCTGCATTGCGCCTATGTCATCGATGAGTTGATCTACTTCCGTCCTTTCGCTCCGCCGTCCCCTCGCCCATGTGGATGGACGGGGAGTGCACACTCTTGGAGTGGGCTGTGGAGGCCTTTCCATGGACCCTAAAATGTCCATGGAACTTGCCTCATCGCCTTCTTCTTCATTTCCCCCTGTAGCTTGTGATGTACCGCCTTGCCCAAATTGAGCAGCCTGTGACCTGCTTCTAGTCATCCTGCTTGTTCCTGCAACATGTTGGCTTCTTGCCTCTTGGTCGAGTTTAATGGTTAGTGTGCGAAGCGCATACAACCGACGTCTCTCTCATGGGAGAGGGACCTTAGTTGTATGGCCACGATAAATCATTTTAAAACCACCTTTTGGACCTCTTTTTAAGACTTGAGCACTTATGAAGAAATCTTTAGTTATAGTATCTCGAGAAGAGGCAATGTATTCAAAGTAATGTGTTCCATTTAACAGATCCATGGTTTTAGCAATGCGGGTGATAAAAGAAGTGAAGAAAATAGGATCTTCCCTTTGGAACACTCCAAGCCAGAAGCTGACTAAACGCTTAGCGGGTGAAACTTTTATTTTATTGGTTATGGCATAAAGCAATCTTAGCTCATCATTGTATAGAACTTGCATATTATAGCCAGGAAAAAGAGTTATAGCCATCCAATAGTGAAGAAAGCGTAGAGTAGGATTATGAATTTCATCAGGGTTGGGATTAGTGCAATCATCGGATCCAGATATGGCTTTCCAAAATCAGCTTTATCAAATCTTCTTGTCGCATTAATTAAATCTAGCTGACAGGTGTTATCAAAACTAAGAGCCACACTAAAAACTCCCCAAGTTAAATTATAATCTTGATTAAACATGCGAAAGTGAACACCATCATCTGTGGCTTGTAAAGAGCATAGGAATTCTATGGTAAGATTTTTAATCCCAAGTTCAGGAATTTTCCAAAAGCTTCCCCAACCAATTTTATTAAACACCGTATTAAATTCTACGGTCATACCTGTGCTGTCCAAAAGGACAGGGTCGATGATGCCGGTATGTTCAAACCCGCGGTGTTGGATGGAGAGATACCTTTGGCACTCTTGTTGGTTCAATGTAAGGCCGCTCTCAGGATTGAACGTTCTCTCGGGAAACACGTCTAGCACTTCATGGCCTTCTCTTGGTAGAGCTTCTCTTCCTTCTTCTTCGTCATGGCGGTGTCGTCGGGAGGAACTCCCTATGGCACCCTTGGCCTTCTTGAACACGAAGGAGAACTTTTCATTTTCTTGCAGCAATGAGACAACACAAGAACACACTAGGACTACAAAGATTAGTGTTAGTTGTCCCAATGTTAGTAGTCCTTGTGGGGTATGGTCACCTCCACAAACCGTTCTTGTGGGCAGAGATACTCCACAACCTTATTCTTGAGAGCAAAGGCAACCTTCTACTACTACTACTACTATGCAAGAGAAAGTGACAAAATATTTTTGGGTTTTTGTTTTAAGTGGCTAACTACTACACTTGAGAAGAGACTTGCTCAAATAGAGAGAAGAAGGAAGATTGTGTGCTCGAGATGATTCAGCTGATTTGGGTGTGAAATTGAGCACACAATGCAAGGGTATTTATAGGGGGAGAAGGGCTGGTGCTGGGCCTGCTAGGCAGGGGTCGGCCGACCCCCCATGATGGGTCCAGCTCTGATTCCTCCTAAGGACAGAGAATCAAATTGATTGACGACAAAACTTTTCAGAGAAACCTTTAATCATGGGTTGGCCGACCCATGTCTAGCCCCTTCTTCAGCTTTAATCGATGTGTTTCACTTTGTTCAGAATAGTAGGGACCAGATGTGGACCAAAGGTTTTAAAGAACTTCAGAGATTCCCTTGTCTTGTGTTTGGTGAAAGTGAAAGGTGTAAGATCAAAGTGGAGACACGCTTTAAAGTGATTCTCATGGACCATGGGAGCACTAATGCATGCCTATGTGACCACTTTGCAAGTTTTGAGCTGGTTGTTTGGTCCCAAGATGGAAAGAGCATCTTATATACTTAAAGTGATGAACCATGGGACCATTTCTTTTCAGACTTTGGCAAGAGTGGCATGCATAGGATTCCTATGTGAGGTAAATGGGAGGACAGCAGGGTGCAACAGGGGTCAAGGTGGGGGTCGGCCGACCCCCACTTTGGATCCCAATGGGCATCCAAGTGTTGATCAGGTAATCTAGCCAGAGTGAAAGGAGTGAAAGTGGGCCCAATGGTGGGGTCGGCCGACCCCACCTTGGGTGATCTACCAGCTCAAAATTTTATTGCAAGTTGTTCTCAAGTTTTTATTTACTATGGTGAATTATTTTGTCGAAATAAATTATGCTAAAATTTAAATAAGAAATATAATGCAAAAATGCAAGAATTGAAAATGCAGAAATCAAATATGGGATAACTACTGATTTACCTTATCAGCAAGGGCTTCGTGTTTTAGGTCCATTGAGCAGGACCTCTTCTTTTCGGGTTCATTCTTCGGGTGCATCGGTCGGTCCTGGAGATGGGCACCGTGATGGCTGCACCTCTTTCTTCAGCCATTCCTTCTTGGTTGATACTTGTGATTCAGTGGAGTCTTCTTCTTTATCGCCTCGGCTTTACTTACCAGTTCGGCCTTTTTGGCCTTTGGTGGTTGATTCTTTCGGCGGGGGGCATATTGAGGCCTATTCTTCCATAGGTTCTTCCTTGACTGTTGCATAGATTTATAACCATTGAAAGGACATTTCACTCTCTTACCTAGGAGTTGGAAGTGGATTTGGCCGGATCCCACGTAGATGACGGCGTTAATAGTGTGGTGGAACGGCCTTCCCAAGATTACGGGAACTTCGTCATCGGCTCCCATGTCGATGATGATGAAGTCGGCAGGGATGTATTCGTCCTAAACTTTGACAAGGATGTCCCTTGCCAATCCCTCGGGGAACCGGATGGATTAATCGGCCATCTGCAATTTGACAAATGTGGGGTACAAAGGTTCCCTAAGCAGATTTTCATACATTACCTTGGACATGATGTTAACCCCAGATCCAATGTCGCAGAAGGCATTGTTGAAGGTGTGTGGCCCAATTTCGCAGGTGATGGTTGGGTGGCCGGCGTCCTGAGCGGAGGCTTACCAAACCTCTTAGAAACTAACCGGACTCCTTCAACTGGTTCCTCAGGTTTCCCTGGGATCTTACTATGTTCGAAGGATGGGATAGCTGTTGCTATTTGAGCTATTTGTGTTTCTAGTATTTTATTAAAGCTCAATTGATTTTTCATAGTAGTGGCAAGGCTATCCATTTTCTCACTAAGATTTTCAAGAATCTTGTCATTAGCCATTAGTTTCTGATTTATACTATCATTAATTTCAGATTGGCCTAAAACAACATCTTTCAAAGAAGGTTGGTTACCATAAGAATTATTGTAATTATTGTTGTAACTATTACCTTGATTACCTTGGTAGGAGGGCGCAAGTTCCATCCTCCTTGTTACTGGGATCGATACCCATTATTGTTGTTGTTATTGTTGTTGATGAAGCTCACCTCCTCCTTCATTTTGGGACAGTAGTTGCCCAAATGATCTTCTCCTCCACATACCTCGCACCATGGATCAGCTTCAATGGCTCGTGCGGTGGCATGGGGTCGAATGGCCTCTTGTTCCTTTTTGGAACCTTCCTCAATCTTTTTCATCAAGAGGTCCATTTTTGCTGAGAGCATGTCCACCTCATGAACGGTGTGCATACCTCTCTTCCTGGGCTGGAGACGTTACTCATTCCATCCTTGGTTGATTACCATCTTTTCAATGAGGTCCTTAGCATCTTTGACATTGTTTTACAAGAATGCTCCTCCAGTGGCAGCATCAAGATGACTACGGGCCAATCCAGTCAGCCCATGATAGAAACAATGGATTAGGAGCCATTCTTCAATCCCATGATGAGGACAGGCATGAATGTACTCCTGGAGATGTTCCCATGCTTCGGAAATTGTCTCATCAGTTTGCTGTTGGAAGCTCGAAACCTTTCCACGAAGGGTGCTGGTTTTGCCCATCGGGAATAATTTTTTGAGGAATGCATTGGCACATTTCTCCCAAGTGGTAGCTTCACTCATGTTGGCATAGAACCATTGCTTCGTCTTACCAATTAGTGAGAATGGGAACAGGCGAAGACGAATGGCGTCTGCCGAGACATTCTTGATGGTGAAGGTACCACACACCTCCAGGAAGTGCTGGAGATGGGCATTGGTGTCCTCGTGCGGCTTCCCATAGAACGTGTTGGTTTGCACCATATTGATAAGCACTGGCTTGAGTTCAAAAGTAACATCCCCATGTTAAGCTGTGGACCGGTGGCGACATTGTCAACCGACGGTGCCGAGTACTCAGAGATGGTCTTTTGGGCCCTGACTTCTTTGGGTGATAGTGCGGAGCCTCTTTCCTCGAACGGATTCAGGTCTGAGATAAACCTTTGAGGGGGAACTTGACGGCATCTAGTTCTCCTCAACAATTGCTCGGGATCTTCAACAAAGTTTGACGACAATTGGAAACTACTCATGCATTGTCTAGCTTCATAGTAACGAGAAACACAGACAGGGGGTAAGCCCCTAACACTAATTGATAACTAATTTAATAATAGACTCCGGATTCAATTTTGTTAATATTCCTAGGCTGATGCTTTTCCCGGCAACGGTGCCAGAAATGCTTGTTGACACTTCATAGCACAATCACCATAGACAGGGTGTTAGGCTATCTCTGATAACGGCGCCAGAAGTGCCCTGAGGGTATTTCTTATGTCTATTGGATAATTCCGCAAGCGCACAGAATATACCACTGTAGCACTTCACCAGGGAGTATTCCAAGATATCATTATTTATTTTATCCCTAGGGAAAGTGGTGCTAGGAATGTTAATAAAAGGGAGATCCTTAAGTCAATTACAAATTAGCAACTAACTAGTGAAAGAGGGGTAAATCGATATAGAGGAAAGATAGTGACACAAAGACAAGACAAGGGTTAGGATAACTAGTAGAGTATAGCTAAGTGGGAGGACAATGAGTGAGTATAGGACTCCTATGTTTCTTACTTTACTCCTATGAACTATCCTATCAAATGGACGAAGTACACTAAGATTGATACCTTACTCTTTGCATGTAGGGGATAGTCCGAGACAATAGAGGATATAACCTCTACCCGAAGCGGCTATGCTCTTATGGGAGCCTACCTTTTAAGAACATGCTTAAAACACGTGGAGGGATGCTAAGACTAGATAGAGCTATCACTTCCTGCTAGTACCCACTAACAATCCGTGCAGCAAGTGGCATTCAAAGGCAAGACTATGACAGAACCGCCTAAATCACCGGGCCCACGTGCACCATCATCGTCTCTAAGGACCTCCGGTTACTGTGCACGAGTTCCCCATGACCTAGGTGGCCTGCCGGGTTTCCTCAGAAACCCTGATTCCCCGAGGATCTCGTGGTAAAGACCTTACAAGTATTACAACAGCTTACACGAATAATATGAATCATAGTAAAGAGTGCGGAAGTATTATATAACCATAGGTTTACGAATATAAATTACATTATCCCGAACCCGAGTTTAATAGTGGAGTAGCATCATACAACTAGACACCCTGCCCAAGGGATATACACATCTTCATCCATGCGCGATCCGTTAACCTGCACGGTCCCACGTAGAACTATACACTCAACTCACCTGCAACAGGGGGTTAACAAAACCCTGAGTACTGGGGTACTCCGCAAGACTTACCCGACTAAGAAAATGGGGAGAAGACTCAAGAATGCAGGCTGAGGGGAGTCAAGGTAAGGCTTTAGCAAGAGTCAAAGTATTTTGTGGAAAAGCGATACTAATCTCTAATCCTACTTTCAATATTTTAACTCAGTATTATTTTAATCAATAATCATAGATCTCAATTCTTTCACATGCATCCTTCAATTTTAATTATTTATTCATTCTCAAAAATATTCTAGTTCTGAACCACTCTTTGCTGAATGGTCGAAGGATCAAGTCTCCATAACCGAGGAGCAACGACGATTCAAATCGATTAATACCCAGCTGGGGGTCCCTCTCCACACTGCATATGTAGCACTTAAGCTTGCATATACCAAACCCGTCTACCATGGCTTTTCCAAAATCTGAACCGATCCTACGCCACCCGAGAGCACAATACTCCTCTCGACTCTAGGCACGCTGGCCAGGAGGGTACACGCTACTCTCGCCATCTCTCCACTCCCAGTGCGTGGTTGTCAGTTCAAGTAGTAGAGCCACCGGAGATAGGGCTTTCTGAAGTATGTAGCTAGTTGCAAAGTCTCGATCGAGCAGGCCTACAATGAATGGTCCCTAATTATTTTTCCGTAGGAAACAATGTATTGGGACTCTAACCCAAGTACAAGGTAACCAACGGTTTTTAAATTCCTTTTCCGTCGGTGATAATGTGTTAGGACTCTAACCCAAGCTACGATCACAGAGCAGAAAATTCCTTCCCGTTGGTGATAAGGCATTGGGACTCTAACCCATGTGCTCAAGCACCGAACGGAAAACCCCTTTCCGTCGATAATAATGCATTGGCCAAATGCACAACCACCGAACGGAATCATTTTCATTTTTCTTTTTCCATGAATTATCAATATTATATCACCATAGCCCAGAAAATAGCATTTGGAGCGAAAACTAAATTAATAAAGCAGGGCTAAGCATTTTTCAAACATTTTCATTTTAAATCAGGTTTCAAGGTATTTCAGTGGTCAAGGTTGGTAATGCATCAATTGGGTTATCAATCAACTCCTATCAACTTAATGTAGTAGTTTCACTCAAGGTTATAAACATTCTATAAATCACAAGAAAAGGGCTGAATGCACCGGGGCTTACCTGTTGCTTGGAGCAGATAGAACCCTGAAGTCAATCACCGAGAAGACCCACGTCCACCGAGTGAAGACCTTACTCAGGGTTTTCTTCAGATAATAATTATCGCGCATTCGCTACACGAAATAATGATACAATGCTTAACATGATGATATGTATGTCATGATGCATGAGATGCACTAAACTATGAATTAGTAAAAAGTAAACTTAATTTAGAAAGTTGAGTACAACTTTTTTTCACGATAAAGTTGCAATGCCGACAAAACTAACTTGTTTTATTGTTCAAGATTTCATTTTAACAATTGTTGAAAGCTAGTTAAATAACCCATAACATTATGAAGTTAATAATAAATTCAATCAACTAATAATGTGTCAATGACCATATACTATTAATGATCCTAGGTCATCACAAAATCCAAAAGTCACACAAAATCTTAAATTATAAAGGTTAATATGAGTTTTATCATTTTATTATTTAAGTTATATGGTAAACATTTCAAATGAATCCCAAATTTCAATGAAAGTTAGGTGATTACAAATCATAACTAAGGTACAAATTTCACATGCTCAGATTTTATATATGAATTACTGCAAGATAAATAGGTTTATAATGCAACAATACATTGGAAAGGAAGATAAATGTGAAGCTCAACACTTTCTAAAACAACATGGACATATTATTGATTATCAGGCTAACACAACATCATGCAGAGGCAGTGGAGCACCATTTTCCATTTTTATACTTATCTATAAAGACATATAAGTCTGGTGAAGGTTTACTGTTCATACGCACTGTTCACGCATACTTTAACAATGAATCACACATAATTTTAACAATGAATCACACATAATACATAGAAGCTACCAATAAATTTTTATGTCATTTGGAGTACTATAACTCCAGATATAAAAATAACAAATAAAACGAGCATTTATTTCCTATTTAACAAAATTAAAGCAAACCACCATTAAAACAGTAAACAACATACATGTTTTATATTTTTAATAAAAACGAGACATCTCAATGACCACAACAAAATTTGGTTCATCAAAATTGGAGTTACCAAACTCTAGATATGAATTTCCAAAGATTCAGCAAAAACCTCTACAAACAGGTCCTTATGACACTATTCATATGAGTCATAGTCAATGCAGTTAGCCCCCTGGAAAGAGTTATCTTCTCACCTAGGGTCCCTGGTCGTGATTTTCAGGAACAGAGGACGCCGGGAACAGCGATTTCTTGCCGGTTGGTGCTCGTCGGCGTCGGGGAAGAGGCGTGAAAGCGTCCCGGGGCTCATGCGCACCCATTGGTGTCCGCGGCTTGACCGGAGGTGGCCTGTGGAGGGCTGGCCACGCACGCACGGGGCGCTCAGATGCGCTGCTCCGGCGACGGCTGGCTGCAACGGTAGGTGAGGGTGGAGAAAAAGGGCGTGTCGGGTGCGGCGTGTATCGGTGAAGGCACTACGGTCGTCATTGGGGCGTGTGGAGGCTAGGAGGCAGAGAATGCGGCGCCAGAGCTTCAGCTCCGCAGCCATGGCGGACAACCCCACTAGCAACCGGCGTTCTAATGCGTCTGAAGGTAGAACGGACCAGCCGAAAGACTTAAGAGCATCACCAAACCAAGGCAAGCACGCAACAAGAAGAAGGAAGGGATGAGATGGTCTGCAGCGGCCTAGCCATGTGCGGCTGCCCATGGCGGCCATGGCGAAAGAGGATGGGGATGGTGCCCGGCCGAGCTTATATAGGACGACGGAGGCGCTGCGATGTAGCTGGGGCCCCCACGAACTCGACCCCCACCCCACGGACGCGCGGTCGACAGCGAGGGCGGCCCAGCAATGTGTGCAGCGGTCAGCTCTGTTCTCGAACAGAGGAAGGACAACGGCCATGCCCTATACTGTAGCTATTGCTATTCACTTGTTGACCAAAATGCAAATTACTTTTGTTTTCGTGTAAAAACTGGAAAATTCACCAATACAAAAGTTGTAGCAAATTTTGTGCTGAACATTTTTGGTTTTTGAACCATATCCAAATTTTGAGTATTTTCGAAATTATGAAAAAGGGACCAAACAGGGTTTAAACGGGAGTCTGAACAGAAACTCAAAAATCAAAATTTTATATTATAGCTTCAAAATCTCCAATTACCAAAGTTGTTCCATTCAGTGAACTTTATAACTTTGATATAATAAGTTTCATCTAGTTCTTAATAATTTTTAATATAAAGATTTCACTTCAAAGCTCTATACATAGATTAGGGTTTTATTTAAAATTTCAAGTAATAACTTAAAAATCATCCAATGTAGAAGTTGCTCAACTACTCAAGAGATACAACATTTGTTAAAGACCCAATACCAAATAATTATTAGTTTTTGATCTAGGGTTTTGGGTCCGATTTAGAGTTTATAATCAATTTTCTTTTTAATTTTCAATTAGATTTAGGTAAATACACACAAACAAACATTTATATCATCAATCCACTCTAAGGCACCTATGCACAATCACATGTAGTAATAAAATTTATTGTATTAAATGCACAGTAAAATGACTTTATGCGGGATGATTTGCATGCAATCATGATGACATGGCAGGTTTTATTTACAGTAACACCAGGGGTGTTACAAAGACTTAGCTTAAGCACCACGCTTACACTAATTCTCACTACTCCAGCTAGGTACCAAACAACTAGAGCACCCTATGACAGGCAATGAACTACACACGCGGGTTGGTTACAGGATCACAATCTAGTGTAAACCGACCAAGTAATAGAATAACTCATAACAATACCATTGGAATAGTAATACACTAAGTAAAGACTCAGTAAAGTAAAGCAAGAATATTATATTAATATAAAGAAAGTCTTACAGAAGGAAAGATACAAGAGCTATACCAGATTCTCCAGAAGACGACTCCGGAGACCCCGAGCTTAGCTCAACTCGACTCTAAATCCCACACTAGACTAATACTACTACTAAAGAGTGGAACTTGACTCTTTCTCACTTCTTGTGTCTCTTGTGTGTCTTAAAGAGGGTGGTGACTGCCTCTATTTATAGGGGAAAGTGGAGAGGTGCCACATCAGCGATCCGTGTGCTCCTTGCCTCTCCACCCTTGGATGAACCGCCTCAAGATGGACGGCAGTGGTGAAACCATTGTTGACGGTAATTATTGTATGATTTTACCCGTCAACTAAACATGAAATAAGGATATAAAAGCAGACCCCACCATAGAATAGGGTTTTAACTGGCAGAATTCCATAGTTTTGGTGAATTAGTGTTTTGCAGGGGTTATACCGAAAAGAATCAAGGGAGACCCACATTTCAGATTAAAATAACGAAATCCACCGCGAAAGGAGATCAAGAATATTCTAGAGAACAGCAGAGACTCGCTGGCAGAAGCGAGGCCCACTTGGTAGCTGGGGGAGGTCGGCTGACCCACTGACCAGGTTAGCCGACTTGTCAGTGAGCCACCTCGGCCTCCGCTTCGACGTGGACCCACATCCCGAAATTTTACACAATCCTAGCCGCCCGTCGAAGTCGGTTTGATCCAAGGGCTGCGGTTCATCCCACCGGCCTATATAAGGACCCCCAGACCCCTCAGGGTTTGACATCAATCATTCAGATCATTCAGTCATCAAGCAATTCAGAGCCAGAAACCCTAGAATCACTAGAGCTTCACCATCTAGAGCATAGCTACATTGGTTAGAAGTAGGAGAAGGCAAGTTCTACTCGAGTTCCGGATCTGTCTGGAGCTAGAAGGCTTCTCAGAGCCATTGTACGCTCTCTCTTGCATCTTAAATCTCTCTTGAGTGTTTGAGATAAAGTTGATTGGCATTATTCTACTATTTATTACGTTTTCAGTTATGCTATTCATTGCTTATCTAGATTGCATACTTTGGATGGTTAGGATGCATTCATATTCATACATAGGTTTGTATAGCGCTCTTTCATTGACGTCATGGGTGGGTAATGAACAACATGTAAGCATGGTGCTTAGATGTAGTTTGTCTGCAAATGCACCCTATATTCTGGGTTCTATGGTAGATCGCGGATGTGACACTCCCATTGAGTCCTTTGTAGTCCACACTCCGAATATAGGGAGAGTAGGAAGTTATTATTATTATAGAAGGCTGGCTATGATCTTGATCTTCCTTAGTAATATTCTCTTAAGTATGAATATGAAGTGTCTTCGCCATGATTGCTAGTATAATTGTACCAATCTAATATGCCTTTGATAGTATAGTTAGAATGACTTAGGATGTCCTTATGCTTCAACCTAATCCATGCTAGTGCCTAGATAGGAAGTGCTCTAAGTGATCATTATTATGTTGATTGATCATTATGCTTATCATCTATATATATATCATTATTATTGTGACATGACCCCTGTTCTGAGTGAATAGGTCGTTCATGGTATTCTCCATATTTGCATATGTATATGACATCTATCTATCTACCTGCATCCCGTTTATTGCCAACCCTTCCCAGTGGTAAAATATAAATGACAACCCAAAATACTCTGAGGTAAAATGCTACAATGGTGTATATTTTATCTGTGCGTTTGCAGATACAATATAATATATTTTAGTCACTTGCAAATAAGGAGAGATCTTTTAGAATCATACTGGGGATGACAACCTAGTTACTTCTAAGGGATAGATGAAGAGTTCAAGTGATCTGTAGACTAATCAGGTGGCACATTAATCTGTACCTCCCAGCATTTCATTAAGAAATGTCAACAACCATCACATGGGAAACATGCAGGAGTCGGTATGGAGCCAACCGACCGGGCTGGGCACCAGGGGGTCGGCCGACCCCCTATGGCAGGTGGGCCCAGCCAGGTTCTTCTAAAAGCTATCCCCATCTGTCACAGGAAGTGGCTTCACCTTTTACTAAGTGTTTGTCACATTCGTTCATTCCTTGATCCGTATGCTTTGCTTCTCCACCGTTGAATGAAAACACACTCTGATCCGAAGGTGGAAATGAGCTGAGTGGAATGTCACGAGGATCGTGCCATGTCACCAGAGCCCTGTGGGTCCCATACATGGGTCGGTTGACCCATGCATGGGCCCACCTTGAGCTCCACTCTTTTCTGTGTGCTGTTATGCACTGTTTCTTGAATGTTCATGACTTGATGCCTCCATGTGTGGGTCGGCCGACCCACACTTGTGGCATCCAGCTGCTCATTTTTGACCTGTTTGATCTTCTCTACATTCACAAGCTAAGAGTACAAGTGGAACTAGTTATTGGATAAAATATGTTCATGTTATGCTTATTCTACCTTGAAACCGAATCAAGTTGATGGTGTTTGAGTATGGATTTTTATGGTTTATCCACCGTCAACAGCCGACAAGAGGAAGATGGAGTACAATGCCCATACAATCAATGCACTCTACACCGCTCTTGAGTCTCATGTCTTTGAGCAAATCAAGGATCTTGATTTGGCTCATGATATTTGGAAGCGATTGGAGGAGACATATAAGGGCACACAAGAGGTCAAGAATGCCAAGGTCTACATGTTGAGAAAGAAGTTTGGGACTTTCAAGATGGAAGAAGATGAGAGTGTGCCGGAGATGTTCAACCAGTCGCAAGTAATTGTGAATGACGTGAAGAGCTTGGGTGAGGACATTAAAGACAAGGACTTCTGTCACAAGTTCTTGAGGTGCTTGCATCCAGGGTTTGTTATCATCAAGACATTTCTAGCAAGAGAAGACTTAAGCACCAAGAAGCCCAACCAAATCCTCGGTGAGATTATCACTCAGGACATGAACAATGAGGAGGTGGTTGAGGACAAGAGGAAGAAGAGTGTGGCTCTCAAAGCTACATCCTCCAAGAGCAAGAGCAAGGCCAAGATGGTTGAGCTTGATGAAGAATCTACTTCAAGTGATGATGATGATGATGATGATGAGGCTATGGCTCTTCTAGTGCACAAGTTTGGTCGGTTCATGAAGAGGAAGGGCTATGGTCAAGGCAAGAAGAAGTTCACTTCCAAGAACAAGCAAGAGCCTAGAAGATGCTTCAAGTGCAAGAGCTTAGATCACTTCATTGCCGATTGTCCTCTCAATAGTGACAATGACGATGAGAGTGATGATGACAAGAAGAAGAGGAAGAAGAAGGACAAGAAAGAAAAGAAGAATAAGAATGACACTCAAGAAGAAGAAGAACGGGCAATCATATTGTGTCACTAGGGATGATAGTGATGCCTCTACCGATGAAGACGATAGTGATGATGAGAGCAAGATCATCAAGAAGAATGCCATGGCAAGCATTGCTCTCAACAACAAGCTATCTCTCTTCGACACTCCATCCACATGCTTGATGGCCAAGCCATCCAAGGTACAATCCGATGATGAAAGTGATGAGGAGGAGCTCTCATGTGATGAGGTTATGTCCATGCTTGATGATGCCAACACTTACATTGAGGCCAAGAGAAAGGAATGCAAAGAATTGCGCAAAGGCAAGATAGCCATTGAGCAATCCTTTGATGAGCTCTTGAAGTCCCATGAGAGGTTAATGGAAGCCCATGAGAACCTCAAGGTGGCTCACTCCAAGCTAGAGAAAGCTCATTCCTCTCTAGTGGCCAAAAATCAAAAGAGGGCATCCATCAAGACATGTGACATGGGTTCATCATGTGACATCCTTAGTGAAAAGTCAATTCCTTCTACTACTATTATTGTCACTAACCCTTCTTGTAGTTCTACCACTCCTATTTCACCCAAATATGATGGCTCTAAGGCCTCACTTGTGGTGGAAAACAAGAACCTCAAGGAGGAGGTCAACAAGCTCACACGTGCCTTAGGTAATGCCTATGGTGGGGATGCCCGCTTGTTAAAGTGCTTGGATAGCCAAAGATTTAGTCACTCTAAGGAGGGACTAGGCTATATCCCAAGAAAGGCAAAGCCACCTTTGTGACTCCCAAAGCTAGCTTTGTGAGGAGCAATGGTAGGAATTGCCAAAGATGCAAGCAAGTGGGGCATAATAAGCAATATTGCATGGCCAACAAGATCAAGCAAATAAACTTTGCTAAAGCGACTTCAATTCGCCTTGATTCTTGTTACATGCTCACTAAGTAATTGAAGGGCGTTAAAGCCAAGTATATTGGTACACCAAGTGGTATCCCAAGGAAGAGATCCATTCGGGTTCCTAAGTCTTTGGTCAATAACCTTCAAAGACCCAAGAATGCTTGGGTACCTAAAACCAATTGATTTACTCTTTGTAGGTCAATTACAAAGCTGGAGGAAGGCATTGGGTGTTTGATAGTGGATGCACTAAACATATGACCGGAGAGTCTAGTATGTTCAATTCTGTCAACACAAGTGGCAATCAAGAGTTTGATTCTATTACATTTGGTGACAATAGGAAAGGCAAGGTGAAAGGTTTAGGCAAGATTGCTATCTCCAATGATACGCGTATATCCAATGTGTTGAATCTCTCAATTTTAACTTATTGTCGGTTGCAGAACTTTGTGATCTTGGTTTCAAGTGTATCTTTAGTATTGATGATGTTGAGATTGTGAGTGTGGATGGTTCCAACTTGATCTTCAAGGGTTTTAGATATAGGAACCTATACTTGGTGGATTTCAATGATAGTGAAGCTAAACTCTGATCTTGTTTAATCTCAGAATCAAGTCTTGGTTGGTTGTGGCATAGAAGGCTTGGACATGTGGAATGAAGCAACTTGGGAGATTGGTAAAGCATGGCATGGTTAGAGGCTTGAAAGATGTGCACTTTGAAAAGGATAGGTTGTGTAGTTCTTATCAATTTGGGAAGCAAGTTGGGAATACACATCCTAAGAAAGGCATGATGAGTACATCTAGTCCACTTGAGCTATTGCATATGGATTTGTTTGGTCCAACCACTTATGCAAGTATTGGAGGGAAGAAGTATGGGTTTGTGATAGTTGATGACTTCTCAAGATACACTTGAGTCTTATTTCTCATTGACAGGAATGAAGTGTATGAAACCTTCAAATCTTTCATCAAGAGAAGCCAAAATTAGTTTGATACAAGGATGAAGCAAGTAAGGAGTGACAATGGTAGTGAGTTCAAGAATACAAGAATTGATGAGCTATGAGATGATTTGGGTATCAAGCATCAATTCTCGGCCAAGTACACTCCTCAATCTAATCGTCTTGTTGAAAGGAAGAATAGAGCTCTTATTTACATGGCAAGATCAATGCTAAGTGAGTACAATGTTAGTGATAAGTTTTGGGCTGAAGCTATCAATACGGCTTGCTACTCTAGCAACCGTTTATATTGTCATCCAATGTTGAAAAAGATACCCTATGAGCTCTTGAATGGAAGAAAACCCAACATTGCATATTTTAGAGTGTTCAGGTTGCAAATGCTATATCTTGAAGAAGGGCACTAGATTGGGCAAGTTTGAGAAGAAGTGTGATGAAGGCATCCTCCTTGGTTATTCAATTTCAAGCAAAGCTTATAGAATATGGAACAAGACTCGCAAGATAGTTGAGGAAGTCCATGATGTTGAGTTTGATGAAACTAATGGGTCACAAGATGAGAAGGACAATCTTGATGATGTGAGAGGATCTCAATTAGTTGATGCTATGAAGAACATGGACATTGGTGATATTAGGCCAAGACAAGTTGAAGAAAATGATGATCAAGATATCACCCCTGCTATTGTGCAAGTAGAAGATGATGCAAATCAAGCAAGCTCAAGTGACTCTCAAGCTCAAAGTCAATTTCAAGATCAAGTCTAATATGCTAGTTCAACCCACTCATATTGCAAGAGACCATCTTCTAGATCGAATTGTTGACGATATTAGTGGAGGTGTGCAAACAAGGTCAAGGGTAGCTTCTTTTTGTGAGCACTATTCATTTGTCTCACAAGAGGAGCCTACTAACATTAAGAAGGCTCTCAAGGATGAGGATTGGATAAATGCAATGCATGAAGAGCTAATCAATTTTGACAGAAATCAAGTATGGGAATTAGTTCCAAGACCAAGCAAGCACAATGTGAATGGCACTAAATGGGTCTTCCGGAACAAGCAAGATCAAGATGGGATTGTTGTGAGGAACAAAGCTAGATTGGTTGCACAAGGTTACACTCAAATTGAAGGCTTAGATTTTGGAGAAACCTGTGCACCCGTGGTTAGATTGGAAGCAATCCGGATTCTATTGGCTTATGTGCTCATAATATCAAGCTCTATCAAATGGATGTCAAGAGTGCATTTCTTAATGGCTACATCAATGATAGTGTTTGTTGAGCAACCTCCCGGTTTTGAAGATGACAAGAAGCCTGATCATGTGTACAAGCTCAAGAAGGCTCTCTACGATTTAAAACAAGCAACAAGAGCATGGTATGAGAGGTTGAGGGACTTTCTACTCTCTAAAGGGTTCAAGATGGGAAAGGTTGACACAACTCTCATCACTAATAAGATTGGTAATGACTTGTTCATCATGCAAATCTATGTTGATGATATCATCTTTGGATCAAGAAGTCAAGCATTTTGTGAAGAGTTTGGAGAAATGATGGCCAAAGAGTTTGAAATGTTCATGGTTGGTGAACTTAGTTACTTTCTCAAACTCCAAATCAAGCAATTGAAGAATGGCACTTTTGTGAGTCAAAGCAAGTATATCAAGGTCATGGTGAAGAAGTTTGGATTGCAAAATGCAAAGGCAATCTCGACACCAATGGGCACTAGTGGAAGCTTGGAACCACATGAAGATGGCGAATTGGTTGATCAAAAGAAATATCGGTCAATGATTGGTAGTCTACTCTATGTGATCGCTTCAAGGCCGGATGTTATGTTTAGTGTGTGCATATGTGTAAGATATCAAGCCTCTCCAAGAGAAAGTCATTTGAAGGCTATAAAGAGAATATTGAGATATTTGAAGAGCACACCTAACATTGGTTTGTGGTATCCCAAGGGCTCCAACTTTGAGTTGATTGGTTATGTAGATGCGGACTGCCAGTTGCAAAATCAATAGAAAGAGCACTTCTGGTACTTGTCAACTCTTAGGAAGATCACTAGTATCATGGTCATCCAAGAAGCAAAATAGTGTTACACTCTCTACCACCGAAGCGGAATACATTAGTGCGGGAAGTTGTGCACAAATCTTATGGATGAAGCAAACTTTGATGGATTTTGGTTTGAAGTTCAACAAAATTCCATTGCTTTGTGATAATGAAAGTGCGGTGAAGATCACAACCAATCCGGTGCAACATTCAAGAACCAAGCACATAGATGTGATGCACCACTTCATAAGAGATCACCAAGCCAAAGGAGATATTGCAATCACAAGTGTGGGCACCGAAGATCAATTAGTTGATATATTCACCAAGCCTCTCGATGAAGAAAGATTTTGCAAGCTAAGGAATGAATTGAACATACTTGATTATTCCAACATGTGTTGATGCACTTCATGAATATCTTATGACATGTCTATCCTCTAAGCAAGGCAAAGGTATCATTGTTTGATATATGCATTCATACATTGCTAGGACTTGCTAGGACATATAGACATGCTTTGGTTCTTTATAGGTCATTCATTGAAAGCCCAAAAATGATTTGAAGTATTTATGGCATCACTATTGCTTTTTGCTTGTTTGATCTAGTGATGGCATATAACTTGTTCATGGGCATGCAAACCTAGTGTTGAATCTAGTTAAATAAGCAACTAAGTGCTTAACTCAACATAGGCAAGATAACCCCTAGTGGCGTGAAGAAGCTTGTCTTTGGTTCAAACCGAGTTAAGAAACTGTGCAAATTTGCTAGATTGAACCAAAATTGAAAACTTAATCTCATTCTCCATTGATTTGACCCTTTTGTGCTACTAGATGCCAAGGGGGAGAAAAACAAAGATAAGAAATGGGGAGAAGAAGAAGATATAAAATTGGACTAAACTTCGCAATGAACCATCTGCTTACGCCAAAATCTGGACTGAGTGCAGACAGTCAATGCCGAACATAGATAGCCGATTTCGGGACAGAGGCAATGACAGAGATAGTCGATCGAGTCTCGGAATCGATTGTTGGGCTGAAGCGAAGGCGGTGCGGTTGAAGAAAAGAGCCGATTGATGACGTCAGCACGGGTCTCCGACGCCAGGAAGCGATCACGTTCGGAGTCCGTTAAAGAAAGGAAAGATTGAGCTCGAAGTTATCTTTAATTTAGGAGAGTTTGTTAGTTTCCATATACGTTTTGAGTTGTAATTCGACTAGGACTCTATCTTATCAAGCCAAAGGTATAAATATACACCCCAGCCATTGTAATACGTACATACACATCAATACAACACACCTTTCGGCTCTGGCCAAACCCTTAGGAGTAGGAGTAAAGTAGATCTCGGCGAGTTTCTTCAATCGGGCTGGGTGTCATCCGGTGTACGCAGGCTTGCTTGTAAGTACCGTCATGCCTCGCTAAACTTTGTTTCTTCAATGTCATCTGGTGGACATGGGAGCATCGTAGACCGGGGTTGATTCTTGATTGGTATAAGTTTAGCGTCATCGGGTAGACGTGGGCTTAGATCAAATAAGGGTCAGTTATCGATTCATATTTATTTTCTAGTTTAATCTATGTTTAGCGTCATCCGGTGGATGAGGGCTTAGGTTAAGCTTGATCATGTGCATGGATTAGTTATCGGCTCTAACTAAATTGGCATCTTATTTAGATTCATTAAGTTACCAAGATGTTATGTTATTCTTTATTGTTTATTTATTTCTATAAGCATCTTTCTGCCCGACCAAGATTGCCCAGTATTGGCCTTAGATCTATACGAACAAATTCATCTTTGTTTTATTCATGCTTATCGGCCAGTACTTCTGCAATCTTGCTCGTACGTGATGAGGGGACTTGACAAGAGCCGATCTATGTGGATGCAGAACCGCTGGCCTTTAGACCAGTTCCGCATTCTTATTAGATCGACTTGTGGCTGTTGCCACCGTCAAGTTTTCTGCTTCACGGACCCTGAATCGGCTAAATAGCTGATGCAGCTATGCTTTCACGAGAAACACTAGCTTACCAATCGTATATTGTCAAATCGGCCAAATAGCCGATTTCTCTCTGTTTCACATCCAGACAAGTCTATGTCGATAATTTAACCTGTTTGCATCGATCGATTACATCTTGATCTGTTATAACTTTCTGCATAAACCTGTTTAATGTAGATTGTTATATCTGATTACGCATATTAATCGGTCATATATCAGTTCAATGTTTATTCTGTGGTAAATCATGCACGCATGCCGGAATCGACTCTTTAGTCGATCTCCGATCATATCGGCTCTCAGAGCCATATAGTTGGAACTGCCTGGACCCACCGGCTGGTTCCGCCTTGTGATTACTGATTATCTTTCTCCATGTCAATTGCAGGTCAAATTGACTGGCACGCCTGAGGGTCATCGGCACTCTCGGACCGGGTTTTGAAGCTAGCTGGATCTGAGAAGCTCCAACGCTCTTAAGATCGTATCCGGCTTCGCTGGTGTGTTGAACGCGAGGAACCACTTTTTGTGCCAACACACTTTTTGGCACACCCGGTGGGACAGTTTCACTCATGACTAAGAGAAAGAATCCAGAGAACGACGCCCCCAGGGATGACGGTGTCATCAGAGTCAGGCGTGACGAGATCGATCCTGAAGATGCTGTGATTCTGGATCAGATCATTGCGGAGTTCACTGATGCCTGTCTGCTGTCGTTCGGCAAGAATCGTGACGGCCGTGTGTTCAAGAAGAATCCATATCCAAGGTGGGTCATGCCTGGCCACAGCGACAAAGGCGACGATGAGTTCGAAGACTTTATTCAGAGCGCCATTTGGTCAGCCTCGAATCAGGCAGTCGGGCATCATCACAACGTCTTCCTGCAGACATTCTATAATATCATGAAAACCGTCATCAACAGACAAGACTGGGAATCTCTAGGCGTGACATACTTCAACATACCACCAGAAGACTCCAAATCAGGTGCAGCGGCCAGAACTTCCAATCCTCCGCCGCAACAGCCGAATCCGCCGAAGACGTCTGTCCAAGATCCCAATATGACGGCGGGTTTGGCTCCAAAAATAGCTTCAGCTCCCAAGCTATACAAAGACTATTCTCCTGAGCAAATTGCTGCTTACATGCGGACGACTAGAAATGCGCCGACCGAGAACGGGCCTACTCCGGGCTATCACTACGGACATACCTATCACGAGCTCTGATCAGCGCCACACCCTGGATATACCCAGTCGCCTCAAGATGAATTGATGAACAAGATGAGTGCAATTTTCAGGGACCAATTTGGCTTGCAGTCGAAGGCGGGAGTATCAATCAGATACCGGCGCCCTTACCCTGAGTGGTTTGATCGTGTGGCGCTACCGCAGAAGTATCGCATGCCAGACTTCACCAAGTTCAGTGGGCACGATGACGTGTCCACCATAGAGCACATCAGCCGGTACCTGACTTAGCTTGGCGAGGCGTCGTATGAGGACGCTCACAGGGTCCGCTTCTTCTCACTATCATTGACTGGACCGGCTTTCAGTTAGTTCACCACTCTAGAGCCCGATTCAATTCAAAACTGGGCGGATTTGGAGGGCAGGTTTCACAGTTATTTCTTCTCCGGCACTGGGGAGAAGACTATTGTTGATCTGACTAGCATGCACCAGAAGAGTAGCGAGACCGGATCAGCCTTCATCAAGCGCTTCAGAGAGATGAGGAATATGTGTTATTCATTGAACCTATCTGACAAGCAGCTCGCTCACTTGGTTATCGGTGGAATGCTCCCGCACGTTCAAGAGAAGCTGGTGGGCACCGACTTTGACAGTGTTAGCCAGGTGATGCAGAGAGTGGCCGCGCTTGAGTTGCAGGCCCAAACTTTCAGAAAGGAAGGGAGATACAAGCAGACCGCGTACATCAGCAATTCAAATTCCGATGAGAAGACGATGATGAAGTCGCCGCTGTTGAACTAAAGTGAGGCAAGAGGCCCATGGCTATGCCCAAGAACTGGAGTGTAGACGATCAGTATGACTTTGATACGCATAAGCTAGACAAGTTATTTGATCTACTGGTCAGTGCTGGACAGATCACGTTCCCTGCAGATTATGTGAGACCCTCTCCTAAAGACTTAAAAGGGAAACCATTCTGTCAATACCACGGTGTCAGCACCGACACCAACGGATGCCGCGCGTTCAGAAATCAGATTCAGAGAGCTATTTTGTCACAGAACCAACCAATTTATACGAGCACAAGTACAACGATCGCAGTTTTAATAGCAATCAAGTCGCACTTGAGCCAATATAAACCCGGTAGTCCGGAAATCTCGAAGGATTTCAAACATTTCATACCCCAAGGATCATTCATTCAGCAATACCCGAGCACATGACACATAAGTTCGCAACCGAATTTAAACATCAGAGTACAACATAGTCTTTTACACAAATATAGCAGTAGCGGAAGTTAACATAGTTTTACACCACAGAGTTCAAATACGAGTACCATCAAGTGACCATGCCACAGCATACTTACAACAACTAAGGATAGATAATGACCCTGCCCTCGGGTCTAGTCTTCTTCGCCCGCAGGGGTGAAGCAATTCTTGCAATACGCGTAGTAGACTACACCATCTGCAACAATGGGAATAAAACCCTGAGTACTCAATTGTACTCAGCTAGACTTACCCGACAGGGAGTAAATAAAAAGACTCTCAAGGATATGCAGGCTTATTTGGTGGAGCTCAGAGGATAGCAACATTTTGCATAAAAGGCATTACTACAGTAGTTCCTCAACTTAAACATTTTAATGTGGTTCAGCTTCAATTTCAGTTGAGCTATTTAAGCTAAGATTTGCCACTATACTAAGCATTCACTGAATATTATAGCAGTTAATAAAACCATATGATTTCCGATATCCACAGATATCAACCTCATCTCACCATAATCATTATGTTCAAGTTATTAGCCTCTACCTTACCAGAAGATCAGTTCAGTTTCTCACTAACCAGGAGAGAAGGCGATTCGAATCGATTGTACCAGCTGGCAAATATGCCAATCACAAACCCTGTCAGCTGAGCCACTGGCTTCTTGGGTCACCGTTAAATCCTTCTGAGACGCAGTATGTCGCGAGTTTGGCGGGGACCATATTCTCAGAGACCAACCCACTTCCAGGATGCATCAGGTCCTTGACCTGCCCTTGGTAAAAATGGTGTCTCCGCACATACTTCCTACCTCCAGAATATGTCTGCCTAGTTGCACCAAAGCTCGGCTCAGAAAGAAATACTCGGCTTCGCGGTCAGAACGACTTATCTGGCCAGCTATGTGACGACGTCCTTCAATCTCAACTGATGTCTAGTGGCCTCAGTTCTAGTCGGCCGCAAGCAGCACCGAAGACAGCATGACCTAAACCATGTCTTGCGGCTCCCCGCTACCTAGCCTTGATTCTCTCATTAGACATTGTGGCATGGTGGCCCATATAGTCCATCATGTGGAATCCAACCCCATCATTAGTAACCACATATGCTCGCGAAGGACAGGAAATCCCTCGACTTCTACCGGTCTAAGCATGGCTAAGCATAAGATCGAACCCATCCCTTGTCTAGTAATAACTTTAGGATCAAGTATATGTGGACAAGGTATAAATGCAGCAACGGTATCATATCAACACCTATACTTAAGTGCACAATCATACGATTTAATAAAGACCAGTGCATTTGTAAAAAGAGTAGGTGGAGACTTAGGGATGCTCCGGGGCTTGCCTTTCACAAAGTTAGTAGGTTGGTGATCAGGGCACTCAGGAAGTTCAGCCTCCTCCTCCTGGCCTTCGGGAACCTCTAGCACCTCAATCTCCGGCGGAACTCCCTCCTCCGGTGGATCGAACTGCAATAGCGTCACTCCTCCCGGCGATCCTGTATGCATGATATGCATATATGAGAACTGAGAATGCACATGAAATGCAAGATAGAGATGCACAAATTAACCCATGATATGCAATCAGTTTAACAATCCGCACTCATTTACTGAGTACGTGCATATTTCTTCTCTAGACAACCAACTCATACTCACCCTTCTTAAGCAAAGCATAGAACAATTTCTCATCCCGGGTGAGAGGTCTATAACCTGCACTTAATAATTAACATGCATCAACTAACCTACCACAATCAACTTATAATTAACAAGCACGAGCAACATCATATAAACAAAACATTAACCTTGCTACCCTAAGCTCAAATGAGGATCAACTCCACTGTTTTAAACAAGTGATAATACTGAACATCACAGAAATGCATAAAAACACTTCCCAACCAAAAGATATTTGCTTAAAAACAATTAAACAAACCCTAGCCTATAACTGGACCTACTGTTTGCTGTGCCTAGAAAAATCCAAAAAAATTACAGTAGCTATTACACATCCATATTAGCCTACTGGCAAAATTTCAAGGCATTTGGACAAGTATAACAGGCTACACAAAAATAACAAACAACCAGCCATTTAAGCAATGGAAAATACTTAACACAGTGAAATGTACCAAACAACAGATTTCCCATTTTTCTTAGCTTCTTCACAACATAACATGGTTTAGGAAAAATATTCATGACCTTATCCTTAACACATTAAGCATGGTGATTTTTGCAAGATTAAAGCATAAAAGGCACATTATACAAGACATCATACAAATAACAGTGCAACACCAGAAAACATATTTTTCTTAGATTCTACTTCACTAAACAAGATTAATGCAAGTGGAATCACATTTTTAGCACATTCCTACAATTACTTATGCATTTATCAAGTTTGCAAGCAGTTAACAATTTAAATATAACTGCATATAAAAAGTATTCCAAAAATACATTTTATATTTTTCCTTGATAGAGCTTATAAATGCAAAAACAACAAAATTTGGTTCACCCCAATTGGACACTCTTAGCTCCAGATATGAATTTTGGAAGATTTTACACATTTTCTGGAAATCAATTTCATAAATCATAAAATCCAAAACCGGCTTTAACTGCTACGCGCACCCGGCTCAGTGAACCAGAGGCGCACCCAGCCAGCTGACCAGCGGGCCCCGGGGTCAATCTGACCCCACCCGTCAGAGAGAGAGACAGGGCCGCCGGCGCTGACCGGTGAGAGCTCGCCGACGGCGAGGTCTCCGGCGACACCAAGGTGACCTACCGACTCGTGGCAATGAGGCGAACTAGATGGACTAATTCCCGAGCCCTATCGCAGACCGGAGCACGCTCGTCGCTGGCAATGGCGGACGGCGGCGGTCCGACGAACTTGCGCCGGCCGATTCCAACCTTCACCGGCGAAACCAACCCACGTTCCGCACTCCCTAGACCCTAACGGAGCTCCGTGCTCGATGAATCGAACAGCGGTGCACGACAGCTTGCTCTAACCGCACGCATGGCGACGCGGTGGCGGGCGGGTTCACGGCGAGCTCGGGTTCCGGTGAACCTACGGCGAGACCAACCCAACCAACGACCTAGGCTAGATCTACGACTCACGAGGACACCATGACGAGCAAGAACTAGAAAGAACGGCTACGGCATTGCCCTCGTCGCGGCAACCCGAGAGCTCGGCGGTGCTCCGACGAGGTCACGGCGGCGAGAAGCTCACTGGAGCTATACCTTAGGTCTTCTTGACTTGGAAAGGGGTCAAGGGTGTAGAGCAGAGAGTGGTGGAGATATGGTGGAGATGGAGCGGTCGGCGGCGAAGCAACGGCGACGGATTTTACCACGGAGCTGGCTCGGCGGCGATGGCGATGGCGCAGGGGAAAACGGCGAGCAGAGAGGCGAGAGAGCGGGGGAGAGTGAGAGGAGCGTGCTGGGGGACAGGAGGGGGTGCCCTTTTCACCTTTGCAGGGCGACGGCAGGCGGGCGTGGCCCGACGCCGGCGTACGGTCGCCACTTGGCGCCGTTTGCCTGCGGCCGTGCCAGCTGTTCGGCCGAATGCTGATTTTGAATCGGCTCAATTCAGCTCTGAAAACCGACTGAAACTCGATTCTTTGATGCGCCATATCTCGTGATCCAGTGAGTGTTAGCCAAAACTTCACTAATATGGATCAAAGAGCTACATGGGTACTCCATTCCATATTAGAACACTTTACTCTAGATCGGCCTGGATTGAGAGATATGGATCGAAGAACATGGGTACACCGAAACTGAAAACCAGTTTTTAGACTTAGGAAATTTTTGAAACTCCAAATCAGCTCCAAATCTGCACTAATTCAGCTTTTTGACCACCTTCCACCCATTTTCATGAGTTGACCCAAAAATAAAGTTTGTTGCTTATAAAATTCTACACAACTTTGATTAAGGGTGTACTGACATGCAAAATCTCTAAAATGCCCTTCTTATTTGGTCAAACAGAATAGCTTTTAGAGGGCTCTCTAGTCAACTATGAGCTAGAGGGGTATTTTGGGGATTTCACCAACATGAACATTGTTCCAAATGTTACCCCAAACATGTCTAAAGCATCTAGAACAATAAACAAGCATCACATTTGCATGCTAACATATCTACCACACATGAGCATAAAGGAAACATATAGTATATAAGAAAGGCAATTTAACTTGAATAGTGATGATGCATGAAATGACATGATAGGTGCTTGATGACATGCAAATGCAAGTGTGAAAATAGTAACTAACACTAGGGTGTTACAGCCCTTCCCCCCTTAAAAGAATCTCGTCCCCGTGATTAGAGATAATTACCATTGTTTATAGAAAGAAGGATAAACTTCCTTGAGATAATCTTCTCGTTCCCAAGTCGCATCCCAATGGCTTTGGTTGTTCCACACCACCTTGTAGAACTTGATCACTCGCCTACGGGTGATTCTTTCTTTGTAATCTATTACTTCAATAGGCTTTTCTTCATAGGTCAAATCTGATTTCAACTTGATATCACCAAGATCCACTTGTTCTTCCGGTACCCGTAAACATTTCTTGAGTTGGGATACATGAAACACATTGAAGATAGTGGACATGTGTGGTGGCAACCGTAACTTGTATGCTACTTTCCCACTTCTTTCCAGAATTTGAAAAGGACCTACAAACCTTGGAGCTAACTTTCGTTTCACTCCAAAGCGTTGTACGCCTTTCATAGGTGACACCTTCAAGTATACATAGTCACCCACTTCAAATTCCAATGGCCTTCTTCGCTTGTCCGCATAACTCTTTTGATGAGTCTGAGTGGCTTTGAGATGTGTTTGAATGGTATGCACTCTCTCTTCGGCCTCTTTCACAAAGTCAATGCCATAGTACCTCCTTTCGCCTGATTCAACCCAATTGAGAGGAGTTCTACATTTGCGCCCATACAAAGCTTCAAAAGGAGCCATTTGAATACTCTCTTGATAGCTATTATTGTATGAGAACTCAGCCAAAGGTAACCATTCTTCCCACGAACCTTTAGACGATAGAACACAAGCTCTCAACATATCTTCAAGGATTTGGTTTACCCTTTTGGTCTGACCAGAAGTTTGAGGATGATAAGCTGAGCTGCGAACCAAATTGGTTCCCAAACACTTGTGTAGATGCTCCCAGAAGCGTGCAATAAATTGCGGGCCTCTGTCGAAAACTATCATCCTCGGCACACCATGTAACCGAAGTATCTGAGCAAAGTAGAGCTGTGCCAACTGATGCGGACGATCTATAGTTCGAACTGGTAAGAAATGTGCAATCTTAGTCAATCGATCTACAATCACTCAAATAGAATCATGGCCTTTTTGCGTTAGAGGTAACCCAGATATGAAATCCATGGTTATCTCATCCCATTTCCAACCTGGAACTGGTAAAGGTTGCAGTAGACCTGCTGGCTTAAGATGAATAGCTTTCACGCGACAACAGGTATCACACCTGGCCACATAAGCCGCAATTTCCTTCTTCATTTTGGTCCACCAGAACCTAGGTTTCAAGTCTTGATACATCTTACTACTACCAGGATGGATAGACAACTTGGACAAATGAGCCTCGTCCATAATCTGATTCCTCAACTCACGGTCTTTCGGTACTACCAAGCGATCCTTGAACCACAATATACCTTTTTCATCTACTCGGAAATGAAGTATTTCTTGTTCTTTCATCTTTCTCTTGATATGGTATATGCCAGGATCTGTTTTCTGACCTTAAATAATCTTGCTTTCCAAAGTAGAACTGAGAGTAATATTATTTAACACCACCGGATGCACAAGATTGAATCTGTCTGCTAGCAAAGGCTGCAATACATTGCAATGAGACTTTCGGCTCAAAGCATCGGGTACGACATTGGCTTTGCCCGGATGATAGTGTACTTCTAGATCATATTCTTTGATCAACTCCAACCACCTTCTTTGCCTCATGTTCAACTCAGGTTGAGTGAAAATGTACTTGAGACTCTTGTGATCGGAATAGATATGACATTTGTGACCCATCAAATAGTGGCGCCAAATCTTCAATGCATGAACTACAGCGGCAAGTTCCAAATCATGAGTAGGATAGTTTTGCTCATGTTTTCTCAATTGATGCGAGGCATAAGCAATGACTCGGCCTTCTTGCATGAGAACACATCCTAACCCAGTGCCACAAGCATCATAATACACATCAAAAGGCTTTTCAATATCAGGTTGTGCAAGAACTGGAGCAGTGGTCAACAACGTTCGCAAGGTGCGAAAAGCTGTTTCACACTCCTCACTCCACACAAACTTGGTATCTTTATGCAACAACCTGGTCATAGGTTGAGCTATCTTTGTGAAATCTTGGATAAAGCGGCGATAATACCCAGCTAATCCCAGAAAGCTACGAACCTCAGACACATTGGTTGGTGACTGTCAATCCAACAGTTGCTGAACTTTTGACGGATCTACAGAAATACCTTCTGCAGATAAGATATGGCCCAGAAAAGGCACTTTAGTCAACCAAAACTCACACTTGCTGAACTTAGCATACAACTTATGCTCCCTGAGTCTAGTCAAAACTATCCCCAAGTGTTCAGCATGATCCTCCATGTTTTCAGAGTACACCAGAATATCATCAATAAAGACTACCACGAACTTATCCAACTCAGGCATGAATACCGAATTCATTAGATACATGAAATGTGCAGGAGCATTGGTTAATCCAAAAGACATAACCAAATACTCATACAATCCATACCGAGTGGAGAAAGCCGTCTTGGGAATATCTTGTGGTCTGATTTTAATTTGATGATACCCAGATCTCAGATCAATCTTGGAGAAAACCTTAGCCTTGGATAATTGATCAAACAAGATATCAATACGAGGTAGAGGATACTTGTTCTTAATTGTCACAGCATTAAGTGGCCTGTAGTCCACACACATACGCAAAGTTTCATCCTTCTTCTTAACAAAGATTGCAGGACAGCCCCACGGAGAAGAACTAGGACGAATAAATCCTTTGTCCAATAACTCCTGGAGTTGTTCTTGAGTTCAGCTAACTCATGAGGAAGCATTCTATACGGCCTTCGAGAAATAGGTGCCATACCGGGAATAAGTTCTATTGCAAACTCCACATCTCGATCAGGAGGAAGTCCAGGTAGATCATCAGGAAAGACATCAGGAAACTCACACACTACAGGGATGCTCTGAAGTGTTACGGCCTCAACTGAGAAGGAGAGACTAAAAAGATCTCCCCTACGGGGCAGATGAACCCGAAAAGTGCCTTCACCTTGGGGTTCCTTCAGTGTCAACATCCGATTAGGGACGTCCAACACCGCACCCCGCTTGTCCATCCAACTAATCCCTAAAATAACATCCAGACTCAACCCTGGTAGCACAATAAGACTACTGACGAAAACCCGATTACCAATCTCAATGGCCACATTCCCGGCACCATGACTCGTACAAATTTCAGCCCCAGCTGAAGTTATTCGGAAACTATGGCTCAACTCAACAATTGGTAATGCATGCTTTTGTGCAAATGCTTGACTCACGAAAGAATGCGATGACCCAGAGTCGAACAAAACAATAGCAGGATACTGATTCACAGAAAACATGCCCGTAGTGACTGGTTCACCTTCCGGAAGCTCCTCAGCAGTAGTGTGATGCACATGACCCTGCCTGGGATGAGGACAATAGCGAGAGATATGCCCTTGCTGACCACAATTGAAACAAGGCCCAAGACCTTGATTGGTTTTTGCTTGGGAAGTATTGCTTGAAGGAACATTGTTCTTGTTCAAAGGCACTGTGAAACCTTTCTTGTAGCATTGTGGTGCTGGCTGCTGTTTCTTTGGAGGAGGTCTGAATTTTGCTCCAGGAACAGCTGGACGATAAGCAGGGCGATTTGCCATCGCGCGACTAGCTGCTGGAGCCCTTGGCTGAGAAGAGCCTCCTTCAAAGGGCCTCTTGCCTCCCTTGGAAGCAGTGTGCAAGTTGTTCTGTTTCTCTTGGATATACGCTTCACTGATAAACTCGTTGAAAGTTGTAAGAGCGTTGTTCACCAAGGTCTTCATGAGCTTGGTACTAAGGCCTCTCTTGAAAGTTTCAATCTTCTTTTCATCAGTATCCACCATCCACAGAGCATACCTTGACAGATTGTTAAAGGCATGATGATATTGAGTGAGGGTCTCGGTACCCTGAGTAAGCTGCATGAACTCATTCACCTTCATCTTGATCAAGCCTGCTGGAATGAAATGTCCCCTGAAATCCTTAGTGAACTGCTCCCAGGTGATATCGGCAACCACAGGGTAGGCAGTCTTGCGATTGGCCCACCATATTCTAGCTTGGCCTTGCAACAACATAGCAGCAAAGCTAGCCTTCATAGTTTCAGTCAACCGCAACACAGAGAATGACTGCTCAATAGTGTTTAGCCACTCATCAGCTTCCAGTGGTTCAACAGCCTGCTTGAATACCGGAGGCTTAGTGTCTATGAAGTCCTTGTAGTCACTGTACTGGCCATCGCCATTCCTGCGACGCCTATCACGATCACAATTGTTGTTGTTGTTAGCAATCATCTGTTGCAGAATAGCTTGCTGAGTATCCAAGAACTGAGCAAACATCTGCTCCTGGGTACGCGGTGGAGGAGGCGGTAACTCCTCATCCTCATGCTTATTCCTACCACCACTGGTTGACCCATGACGACAGGTATGAGGTGCCATCTATAGCAACACACAACAACCATTGTTAGGTGTCAGTTATGCCACAGAAAACCGAAAGATTATGCCCAGAAGATATCAATAATCATTTTTGATAACCAACAAACAGCACAATAATTCAATAATCATCACACAACCGCACAATAACAAGGCGCAACCAAAAAAAGGTTTCCAAACTGCATAAGTTACCATTACTTAATTAGAAGTTTGATGGTTCCAGCCCTGAACACACAGGGTTCACATAGTACAAACCAGGTTCTACCCATTACATTACATTAAAGGTTTTTCCACTACAAAAGGGTGCCGATCATGGCAGGATCACTAGAAAGAGCCTAGTCATCGTGGTCACTGTCCATGCCGGACACGTTCCCACCATGGTCATCACTCTCGTCAATAGGCACGATCTCCTCGGGGTCTTCTTCCTCTTCTTCCTCACTTGCTTCACCATCATCAGCTGCAACGAAGATCTCAGGAGCAAACTCCGCTGCACCCAGAGGATGAAATGGATCATCACGGTTGTTCAGACGATGAACATCCTGCTGTAACTCCCAAACCTGCTGCTGGCTAGCATGCAACTCCTGCAGAAACTCCTCGCGCTGACGTGTCAAGCTCATATTACGATTATCAAGCTGGCGGCGAAGATCTGCATTTTGCCTCTCGAGCATCTCAACACGGCGATCAGCTGCCAATAAAGCGCCAGTGCATAGTAACAACTCATTGCGACAGGCAGTGAGAGCTACCACCAAGTCATCCGAGCTACGACGAGCCATACGTGCCCACTCTTCAGCTTCTAACTTCTTCTCTACAGCATCATGCAGGGCTTCAACACACTTCATCCAACCATCCCTAGTGGAATAATGCATCCTCAGGACAGCAAACATAGCACTCATAGAAGCACCCGTGCTATGAGCACGCTCATCTCTGCCTCGCTCCAAGGAAGCTTGGCTAGACTGAGCCCACTCACCCTGAGAAGCATCCACCCTGGGAAAAATATTTGCTGGCCCCAAATCAGCTCTCTTGTTGAACCTGGTGCAAATGTCCGTCAACACCTCGAAAGCTGCAAGCTGCGCACCATCCCATGGCGTCTTCATGTCAACTTCCACCTTTATTCCTGGAAACGACCAGCCACTTTCAAGCACCGGGATAGTCACCCAAACATCAAACCAAGGCTGCACCATGGTTTCCGCTGGCTTCCAGAAATACAGTGGTGGCTCTGCATACCCCCACAGACTTCAACAACCTCCATAGCACAGTGGGTGTGCCAAACTGCTCCAGAAACTGACCACTCTGCGGCTCACCTTCAGCTGCCATCTGGTACATTACAACATCTTTCAGCATTTAGAATAAGATAGGGCAGCACAAATTTTATCATAGGGGAGGGAAACAGTACAAATAGCTTGAATTAATCTCATGATCATGATGCATGCATGTGCCAACGACCTCACACATAGTATATATTAACTAACGTTATAGTCGGTGGCATACCACGTGCTCTCATATATGTAACTAACCGTGCTATACGTTTTGCGTGGTTAGTGTAATTGCAGAAGATTCATTTCAGCCCAATTCTCAATGTATGCATGGCAACAAGAAGCACTTTTCGCCGGAAATGTTCCCATGAACATTTGCGACCCTAAAAGTAATTACTCCACCTTACTTCCATAAGTACACATATGGATCACATGTACTCACTTCAGTAACCATAACACTCACCATCGATCGACGGTTGTTCGATCTTACACTCACATCCCACCTTACCTCAGGCGACGTGGCACATTGACCCATAAGAAGCAATAAGAAACCGACAGTTCATAATTATCCGCACGATAAAACCAATGAACCACAAATAGAAACATGATGCAATTTCCCCCAAGTCAGTACTTACATAAGCCACCTAATTACCACATATATATATAGGGCTATAGGACTTGGTCACTGGTACTCATAAGTTTTGCAAACACTTGTTTCAAATCACCTATACGCGCTACCAGTTGGCAACAAAACTCTTTTAATTTTTAAATAGTCAAGTGACGGTATATGCTGAATTATGCTCTGGTACCAGCTGTCACAGAACTGACCAATTTATACGAGCACAAGTACAACGATCGTAGTTTTAATAGCAATCAAGTCGCACTTGAGCCAATATAAACCCGGTAGTCCGGAAATCTCGAAGGATTTCAAACATTTCATACCCCAAGGATCATTCATTCAGCAATACCCGAGCACATGACACATAAGTTCGCAACCGAATTTAAACATCAGAGTACAACATAGTCTTTTACACAAATATAGCAGTAGCGGAAGTTAACATAGTTTTACACCACAGAGTTCAAATACGAGTACCATCAAGTGACCATGCCACAGCATTCTTACAACAACTAAGGATAGATAATGACCCTGCCCTCGGGTCTAGTCTTCTTCGCCCGCAGGGGTGAAGCAATTCTTGCAATACGCGTAGTAGACTACACCATCTGCAACAATGGGAATAAAACCCTGAGTACTCAATTGTACTCAGCTAGACTTACCCGACAGGGAGTAAATAAAAAGACTCTCAAGGATATGCAGGCTTATTTGGTGGAGCTCAGAGGATAGCAACATTTTGCATAAAAGGCATTACTACAGTAGTTCCTCAACTTAAACATTTTAATGTGGTTCAGCTGCAATTTCAGTTGAGCTATTTAAGCTAAGATTTGCCACTATACTAAGCATTCACTGAATATTATAGCAGTCAATAAAACCATATGATTTCCGATATCCACAGATATCAACCTCATCTCACCATAATCATTATGTTCAAGTTATTAGCCTCTACCTCACCAGAAGATCAGTTCAGTTTCTCACTAACCAGGAGAGATGGCGATTCGAATCGATTGTACCAGCCGGCAAATATGCCAATCACAAACCCTATCAGCCGAGCCACTGGCTTCTTCGGTCACCGTTAAATCCTTCTGAGACGCAATATGTCACGAGTTTGGCGGGGACCATATTCTCAGAGACCAACCCACTTCCAGGATGCATCAGGTCCCTGACCTGCCCTTGGTAAAATGGTGTCTCCGCACATACTTCCTACCTCTAGAATATGTCTGCCTAGTCGCACCAAAGCTCGGATCAGTAAGAAATACTCGGCTTCGCGGTCAGAACGACTTATCTGGCCAGCTATGTGACGACGTCCTTCAATCTCAACTGATGTCTGGTGGCCTCAGTCCTAGTCGGCCACAAGCAGCACTGAAGACGGCATGACCTCAACCATGTCATGCGGCTCCCCGCTACCTAGCCTTGATTCTCTCATTAGACACTGTGGCATGGTGGCCCATATAGTCCATCATGTGGAATCCAACCCCATCATTAGTAACCACCTATGCTCGTGAAGGACAGGAAATCCCTCGACTTCTACCGGTCTAAGCATGGCTAAGCATAAGATCGAACCCATCCCTTGTCTAGTAATAACTTTAGGATCAAGTATAAGTGGACAAGGTATAAATGCAGCAACGGTATCATATCAACACCTATACTTAAGTGCACAATCATACGATTTAATAAAGACCAGTGCATTTGTAAAAAGAGTAGGTGGAGACTTAGGGATGCTCCGGGGCTTGCCTTTCACAAAGTTAGTAGGTTGGTGATCAGGGCACTCAGGAAGTTCAGCCTCCTCCTCCTGGCCTTCGGGAACCTCTGGCACCTCAATCTCCGGCGGAACTCCCTCCTCCGGTGGATCGAACTGCAATAGCGTCACTCCTCCCGGTGATCCTGTATGCATGATATGCATATATGAGAACTGAGAATGCACATGAAATGCAAGATAGAGATGCACAAATTAACCCATGATATGCAATCAGTTTAACAATCCGCACTCATTTACTGAGTACGTGCATATTTATTCTCTAGACAACCAACTCATACTCACCCTTCTTAAGCAAAGCATAGAACAATTTCTCGTCCCGAGTGAGAGGTCTATAACCTGCACTTAATAATTAACATGCATCAACTAACCTACCACAATCAACTTATAATTAACAAGCGCGAGCAACATCATATAAACAAAACATTAACCTTGCTGCCCTAAGCTCAAATGAGGATCAACTCCACTGTTTTAAACAAGTGATAATATTGAACATCACAGAAATGCATAAAAACACTTCCCAACCAAAAGGTATTTGCTTAAAAACAATTAAACAAAACCTAGCCTATAACTGGACCTATTGGTTACTTTGCCCAGAAAAATCTAAAAAATTTACAGTAGCTATTACACATCTAGATTAGCCTACTGACAAAATTTCAAGTCATTTGGACAAGTATAACAGGCTACACAAAAATAACAAACAACCATCCTTTTAAGCAATGGAAAATACTTAACACAGTGAAATGTATCAAACAATAGATTTCCCATTTTTCTTAGCTTCTTCACAACATAACATGGTTCAGGAAAAATATTCATGACCTTATCCTTAACACATTAAGCATGGTGATTTTTGCAAGATTAAAGCATAAAAGGCACATTATACAAGACATCATACAAATAACAGTGCAACATCAGAAAACATATTTTTCTTACATTCTACTTCCCTAAACAAGATTAATGCAAGTGGAATCACATTTTTAGGACATTCCTACAATTACTTATGCATTTATCAAGTTTGCAAGCAGTTAACAATTTAAATATAACTGCACAGAAAAAGTATTCCAAAAATACATTTTATATTTTTTCTTGATAGAGCTTATAAATGCAAACACAACAAAATTTGGTTCACCCCAATTGGACACTCCTAGCTCCAGATATGAATTTTGGAAGATTTTACACATTTTCTGGAAATCCATTTCATAAATCATAAAATCCAAAACCAGCTTTAACTGCTACGCGCACCCGGCTCAGTGAACCAGAGGCGCACCCAGCCAGCTGACCAGTGGGCCCCGGGGTCAATCTGACCCCACCCGTCAGAGAGAGAGACAGGGCCGCCGGCGCTGATCCGGCGAGAGCTCGCCGACGGCGAGGTCTCCGGCGACACCAAGGTGACCTACCGACTCGTGGCAACGAGGCGAACTAGATGGACTAATTCCCGAGCCCTATCGCGGACCAGAGCACGCTCGTTGCCGGCAATGGCGGACGGCGGCGGTCCGGCGAACTTGCGCCGGCCGATTCCGACCTTCACCAGCGAAACCAACCCACGTTCCGCACTCTCTAGACCCTAACGGAGCTCCGTGCTCGATGAATCGAACAGCGGTGCACGACAGCTTGCTCTAACCGTGCGCATGGTGACGCGGTGGCGGGCGGGTTCACGGCGAGCTCGGGTTCCGGCGAACCTACGGCGAGACCGACCCAACCAACGACCTAGGCTAGATCTACGACTGACGAGGACACCACGACGAGCAAGAACTAGAAAGAACGGCTACGGCATTGCCCTCGTCGCGGCAACCCGAGAGCTCGGCGGTGCTCCGACGAGGTCACGGCGGCGAGAAGCTCACTGGAGCTATACCTTAGGTCTTCTTGACTTGAAAAGGGGTCGAGGGTGTAGAGCAGAGAGTGGTGGAGATATGGTGGAGATGGGGCGGTCGGCGGCGAAGCAACGGCGACGGATTTTACCACGGAGCTGGCTCGGCGGCGATGGCGATGGCGGAGGGGAAAACGGCGAGCAGAGAGGCGAGAGAGCGGGGGAGAGTGAGAGGAGCGTGCTGGGGGACAGGAGGGGGTGCCCTTTTCACCTTTGCAGGGCGACGGCAGGCGGGCGTGGCCCGACGCCGGCGTACGGTCGCCACTTGGCGCCGTTTGCCTGCGGCCGCGCCAGCTGTTCGACCGAATGCCGATTTTGAATCGGCTCGATTCAGCTCTGAAAACCGACTGAAACTCGATTCTTTGATGCGCCATATCTCGTGATCCAGTGAGTGTTAGCCAAAACTTCACTAATATGGATCAAAGAGCTACATGAGTACTCCATTCCATATTAGAACACTTTACTCTAGATCGGCCTGGATTGAGAGATATGGATCGAAGAACATGGGTACACCGAAACTGAAAACAAGTTTTTAGACTTAGGAAATTTTTGAAACTCCAAATCAGCTCCAAATCTGCACTAATTCAGCTTTTTGACCACCTTCCACCCATTTTCATGAGTTGACCCAAAAATAAAGTTTGTTGCTTATAAAATTCTACACAACTTTGATTAAGGGTGCACTGACATGCAAAATCTCTAAAATTCCCTTCTTGTTTGGTCAAACGGAATGGCTTTTAGAGGGCTCTCTAGTCAACTATGAGCTAGAGGGGTATTTTGGGGATTTCACCAACATGAACATTGTTCCAAATGTTACCCCAAACATGTCTAAAGCATCTAGAACAATAAACAAGCATCACATTTGCATGCTAACATATCTACCACACATGAGCATAAAGGAAACATATAGTATATAAGAAAGGCAATTTAACTTGAATAGTGATGATGCATGAAATGACATGATAGGTGCTTGATGACATGCAAATGCAAGTGTGAAAATAGTAACTAACACTAGGGTGTTACATATTTCTCATGGCCTATTGAAGTTTGACAGCCCTTCCAAGGGGAAGATGAAGATTGACAAGTTCCCGTTCCCTAAGGGCCAAAATATGATCGAGGTGATGACCCCTGCAGGCAAGATGAAGGTTCTAACCACCAACTAGGCCAGGAAGAGTGCATCAGTCGATCCAAATATGCACATATCAGCTGAGGAGTTGGAGATGATCAGGAGAAGCCGGGACCAAAACAAGAACCGATATGAGAAGGGAGAGTGCAGCGGCACCAGGAAGACCAGGCCTACATCCCGCGATTTGCTAAACAAATGGCGATGGGAAAAGGAGAAGACTCAACGGAGGTAGCTCAAGGAAGAGGAGTATCAGAGATGGGCTCGTGACAAAGAAGAAGCTCGCTACCAAGAGGAGCTGGCTCGCCGCCGGGAGGAGGAAGAAAGCCACGGGCATTGCCCATTCTTCCGACATTGCTGGAATGAAGGTTTGAGATTGCTGACTCTGCGCAACTGCCCAGAATGCAGTGATCAGTAAGGGAGTATGGGCATTCTCAGACCAACTGCCAGTCTATGCATAAGAGGCTCGGACATGCAGGATCGGCGCGAAAAAAGAGACCTGCGCGATCGGCTCGATGAGGCAACAGTCGATCACCAAGAGCCGATTTGGCAAGAGAACCAGTGGTGCCCTGGAGACTTGACCAAGAGTTAGAGACGCCATGTGCAGCACCTCAGGAATAGGGAGCTCAAAGCAGAAGGCCACCCGAAGCAGGTCTGGTGGGAGAAGCCTCCTCAGGACAAAGGGAAGGCAATAGCCGATGCGCAGATGGTGTTTGTGCTCCCGGCTGAGTTCAGAGCACCCCGAGCCAGGAAAACTGATGTTTTTTCTAACTCTGATGAATCAGAATCTAAGCAGGGCGCCGCCAGGCTGATCTTTGCACAGCAGGCTACTTTTGACAAGCCACCCAAGCACCAGCACCTGATGGCCCTGTACCTCAAGGGATACGATGATGGGATGCCCATGACCAAGATGCTGGTGGATGGTGGTGCCACAGTCAATCTCATGCCTTACACCACCTTTCGCAAGCTGGGCAAGGGCCCTAATGATTTGATTGAGACCGACATGATGCTCAAGGACTTCGGGGGCAACTCTTCCAATACCCGGGGGCAATCAATGTCGAGTTAACAGTCGGGAAGAAGATACTGCTCACCACCTTCTGCGTGATTGACAGCAAAGGCTCTTACAGTTTGCTGCCTGGGCATGATTGGATCCATGCCAACTGCTGTGTGCCATCCACAATGCACCAATGTGTAATCCAATGGCAAGGTGATGAGGTTGAAGTGGTCTCAGCTGATGATTCAGTAAGTATAGCCGCAGCGGATGCTACCTACTAGGAAGCTGGGGATCACGACTGTTTTTCTGGCAAGATTTGGGATGAAGGCTTCATCAAGTTCAGCAATGAGAGTCGACAGCCGGTCCGGGCAATCGGCTCTGAGTCTTTTTATTAATGGAAAATCTGATCGATGGCACCGAGGGCAAGCTTGGACAGGGCTTTACGTCGGCCAAAAATCTTGAAGAAGTGGACATTGGACCTGGTGACAGACCAAGGCCGACGTACATCACCACCAATCTTGATCCTGAGTTCAGGCGGGAGCTGATCCACTTATTAAAGGAATACAAGAACTGCTTCGCTTGGGAATACTATGAGATGCCTGGTTTGGACAAATCGATCGTTGAGCACAGGTTGCCTATCAAACCCGGATTTCGGCCGTTCAAGCAACCGCCATGACGATTCAGGCAGGAGTCATTGCCTGACATTAAGGCCGAGATTGAGAGGTTGCTGGAAGCCAAGTTCATTCGAACTTGCCGATACGCCGAATGGGTATCGAATATTGTCCCTGTGTACAAGAAGAATGGCAAATTACGGGTTTGCATCGATTTTAGGGACTTGAACAGAGCTACCCCAATGGACGGCTACCCAATGCCGATAGCCAATATGTTAGTCGATTCGGCTGTGGGGCACCAGGTCATTAGCTTCATGGATGGTAATGCCGGTTACAATCAAATTTTTATGGCTGACGAAAATATTCCTAAGACTGCTTTCAGGTGTCCTGGTGCAATCGGTTTGTTCAAGTGGGTTGTAATGACTTTCGGTTTAAAAATGCCGGTGCAACTTATCAAAGGGCTATGAATTATATCTTTCATAAGTTGATCGGCAAGATTGTTAAAATTTATATTGATGATGTGGTTGTGAAGTCCAAGAGGTACAAGGATCACTTAGCCGATTTGAAGGCCACCTTGGAGTGCACCAGAAAGCATGGTTTGAGGATGAATCCTAACAAATGTGCTTTTGGGGTGTCAGCAGGAGAATCTTGGGTTTCATGGTCCATCACAAAGGAATCGAGATTGGCAGCAAGAGCAAGAAGGCCATCGATCAGCTTGTGCCGCCAACTAACAAGAGAGAGTTGCAGTCTTTACTCGGTAAGATCAATTTCAATAGAAGATTCATTGCCAATTTGTCAGAGAAGGTGCTGCCGTTCTCACCATTGTTGAAGCTTAAAGACAATCAAGAATTCAGATGGGGTGACTTACAGCAAAAGGCTTTTGATGAAATCAAAGAATATATGAAGTCTCCACCTGTTTTAGTGCCGCCACAGGTAAGTAAGCCTTTCAAACTGTACGTGACGGCCAAGGACCATACGATTGGCTCGGCCCTTTTTCAAGAATTTGAAGGGAAGGAGAGTGCAGTTTTCTATCTGAGCAGGAGGCTCTTGGATCCCAAAACGAGATACAAGCCGACTGAGAAACTGTGCTTATGTTTATTCTACTCGTGCACTAAGTTGAGGCACTATTTGCTATCGGCCGAGTGTGTGGTGATGTCCAAGGCAGACGTGATCAGGCATATGTTGTCAATGCCAATTCTCAATGGACGGATCGGCAAGTAGATTTTGGCACTATCTGAGTTTGACTTGAGGTTCGAATCGGCTAAAGCAGTCAAGGGGCAAGCAATAGCCGATTTCATCACCCAGCATCATGGAGGCGCTGTCAGTATGGTTGATGTGGTGCCATGGACTATGTTCTTTGTTGGATCATCTTGCAAACAAGGTGGAGGTGCTGGGGTAATACTTATATCACCTCGAGGTCAACGTTTTGAGTTCACCTTCCAGATCAGGCCTACAGTGACAAATAGCCAGGCTGAGTGTGAGGCGATTTGGAAGGGATTTCAACTTCTGCACGAAGCAAAGGCCGATGTAGTTGAGGTTTTTGGAGATTCACAACTAGTCATCAACCAATTGCTCGGCCTATTTGAATGTAAAGATGAGATACTCAGACGCTATCATGATCAGTGCCAGGCTTTGATCAGAGGGTTTATGGATGTTTCACTTTATCATATTCACAGAGCCCAGTGTCAAGAGGCTAATCGGCTAGTGCAGAGCGCCTCAGGTTACAGATCGATGCAAGAGATCTTCAATACCAAGCAATCAGCTGATGACTGCTGGGGCGAGATAGCAAGTTACCTTGCAAATCCTTCACAGAGAGTCGGTAGAAAGCTGAGGTACAAGGCTATCAAGTATGTGCAGCTGGATGGTCAGTTGTACTATAAGACTGTCGAAGGAGTGCTATTGAAATGCCTTGGGATAGAAGAGTCAGCAAAGCTGATAAGTGAGGTTCATGAAGGGGTCAGTGGTGCTCACCAATCGGCTCACAAGATGAAGTGGATCATCAGAAGGACTGGTTATTATTGGCCAACAATGCTCAAGGATTGTTTCAAATATTATAAGGGCTGCCGCGAATGCCAGAGATTTGGGAATGTGCAGAAATCTCCTGCCTCAGCTATGAATCCTATCATCAAGCCATGGCCGTTCAGAGGTTGGGGAATCGATCTGATCGGCCAAATCTATCCACCGTCCAGTAAGGGTCACAAATGGATACTAGTTGCAACGGACTATTTTACTAAGTGGGTAGAAGCTGTTCCTTTGAAGAATGCCACATCTGGAGATATAATTGAGTTTGTGAAAGAACACATCATCTACAGGTTTGGTATACCACAGACCATCACAACAGATCAAGGGACCATGTTCACTTCGGATGAGTTTCTGGCCTTTGCTGACGACATGGGCATCAAAATTTATAATTCATTGCCGTATTATGCCCAAGCTAACAGTCAGGTTGAAGCTTCAAATCAAATTTTAATCAAGGTCATCAAGAAGAAGATTGAGCAGACTCCCAGGAGGTGGTACTTGACGCTGAGTGAGGCTCTGTGGGCATACCGAATGGCTCAGCATGGATCAACTAAGGCTATGCCATATGAGTTAGTCTACGGACATGCTACTATCCTGCCCTGGGAAATTCAATCTGAAACACGGCGTATCACGTTGCAGAATAAGCTTACAGCCGGTGAATATAAAGATATCATGATGGATAGCTTTGAAGATTTACATTGTCATCGGCTCAAAGCCTTGGAGTGTATTGAAGCAAACAAAATGCGGGTGGCTAAATATTACAACACCAAAGTAAGGGGCAAGAGCTTTACCGAATCGGAGCTGGTCTGGAAAACTATCTTGCCTATCGGGACTAAAGACAGCCGATTCGGCAAGTGGTCGCCAAATTAGGAAGGCCCGTATCGAGTCGTGGAATGTGCGCCCGGCAACGCTTATATACCTGAAGATTTGGAAGGAAGAAGATTTGCCAGGGCAATCAATGGAAAGTATCTGAAGAAATATTATCCTAGTATCATAGTTGGGGGTTGATAGCCGATCGATGCAAGATCTGGCTCCTATAGCCGATTCTAACCAGAGGATCACCTTCAGAACAAAGAATTGAATTATGTAATAGCTGATTTCGTGTTAACGAATAGCCTTTAGTACAAAAATGGAACACCCTCGATGGAGTGTAACAGCCGATGCGAAGTGCATTGCCTTTAGAGCAAAAATTAAACAAAATGAAATCAAACAAACTTGGGCTGCCGACAAGAGTTTTGATTCTTGATCATATTTACATGAGAGTCCTAATACATTCTAATTTGGATTATTGGTGGCCCTATCTATGATGTCTTTAGCATCGGTGATGACTGCAACCCCGTCGGCATGGGGAAAGAAGGCCGCCAGTTGGGCGCTGGCCTCCTCCATGTCCTGGCCTTCCGAGAACCCAGGCTCGATGGCCTCTAGGGCTATGCCGGACTGCAGCCGCGCGGTGGTGAGTGCTCCGGTGGCACCATGGCAAAAGTCGGACATGGCCACCTGGCGGACTTAGTGGTGGATGTCCTGGAGCCTCTGTGCCAGCGTGTCGCCATGGGCGTTGACGACGTTGGCAGCATCTTCAGCTGCGACGCGCAGTTCATCGAGCTGTGCAGTCAGGGCTATAGGAAGGAGGAAGGGCAGTGCAAGAATCTTCATCAGTACATCACAAGGCAACTCCAAGAAGTTACCTGCCACCGCGGCGTCTGACTCAGCGAGGTGGGCCCGCATGTTTGCCACCTCGGTTTCAGCGACGGCAAGGGCAGCGGCTTGGGCTTCATTTACGCCTTGCAACCGGCCATTCTTCTTCATAGCCTCTGAATAGAGGTTACGATATTCCACCATCTGGTGGTGGAAGCGGCGGCCGTCGGCGGCGGTGTAGGAGCCATCAGAGCCCGTAGAGGATCCTGAATCGGATTCCCCATGAGAGGCAGCGCTCGAGGTCGGGTCTTGAGGGGATCTGGTGGAGGCGTAGTACGGGGTGTCCGGGAGCTCATACCGATCGGCGCACCCAGAGGAAAAGGAATAAGGCGGGCCTGGCCGAAGAATAGTAGAAGAATAGGTGCGTTAGGATTGAAAGAAGCCAACGCCATGGATGAAAACCGGTTTACCTACTGTAGATGGCCAGTTGTCGATTCGTCGCCCAACGCCGTCGGCCACGAGACAGGCCTGCTGCTTCACCTACTCTAGGGGTGGCTCCAGTGGCCACAAGGGCGGCCCAAGAGGTCCGGGCGGCAGTCCCTGAGCCTCCAGCGCCGGTGCTTTCCCAATTGCTACACAGTTATCGGCCGTCAGGTTAGGGATTCGACGGATACATCAAGAAATGAACAGTTGTCTTACCTCAAGAAGGTGCGCAGCAAGTCGGTCCGCTCACCCAAAGCACGGAGGCGCCGGCCGAACTCATCGCCGTCAGCCGGATCCGACGTCGGCCGCTTGTCGTGGTCTCCACTGCCGGCCATAGGGAGGAAGAAGGGGTTGCCTTGGCTAGGTTTGGAACAAGGAGACGAAGAAGAAAGGCCAGGTGAGTAAGAACTGATGGCGTGTGCGGTTGCTCGCTCAGGACTGATGTCTATTTATAAGACGGAGCAGTCAAGGCGGTTTCCTCCTCGGAAGAGGAGACGACGCGGCGGATTTTATGCTAAAGTTAACCCACGTTTCTTGGATCCGGAACAGACGCGGCGCGTGGGGAGTGGAACGTCTTGATCGGCTGTTTGGGTCGGTTGCTCAGAATCGACTAATTGAGTCAGTTGCTTGGGATCGGCTGAAGAATCGATTTCTCCTATATCGGTGCTAAGGATCAGGCTGTTTAGCCGATTCAAGGATGAAACAAAGATAAGCCGATTTCAGTCTGGCCAATATACAGTACATGAGTGTTCAGTTCACAGGCAAAGTTAGAAATAAGATTACAAGCCCAACAAAGACCGAATAGAAGAGATGCATTCAGCATGAAGATTCTGGCCGGTCTGTAGTGATTCTTGGTCTTCATCAACTGTTGAGTTAAGGATGTTCAGGCATTGGTTGATCTGCTTGCCTTCAATAACCCTAGCACTGACTTGTTTTTTCTTTTTGGCCACATCAACAGTACTGGTTGATACAGAGATTTCGTGTTGAGTGATGGCCGAATTGACTTCTTCAAGCTCCCTCATCAGCTGCTCGCGCCTGGCTTTCAAAGTTTCCAGCTCCGATTCGGCCGTGTTGATGGAAGTCTTCAGCGACTTGACTTGATCGGCTAATCCGCTGGCTTCTTGTTTGTTGGTCAGCCTGTTGTTTCTCAGCCGTTCAAGCTCGGCCAGGTTTGTATGAGCAATCTTGATTCTTGGAGTGGCACTTTTAAGCTTGGCAAGCTTCTTCAGAGGGCTAGGAATTGCTGGACGTGTTTGATGCTGGATCAATTCGATAGCCTGATCGATTGGTTCTGGGTGTCGGGCTAGATCGGCTAAATTTATCTCCAGCTAAGGAAGAAGCTCACTTAGCCAATTTTTGAAATCTGGCTCTGGCAACGTCAGGGACTTGGAGCTTAACTCATCTTCGTCGCAGCATTCTTCCAGGTCAAAGGAGTAGCTGGGAGTTGAAGGCTGCAGCACCTGCGTTTATATGATTAGATGGTGATAGCATAAGTGTGTTGGTCGGTTAAAGGATAAATGCTTCACCTGATTAGGGCCTGAAAGAGGTAGAGCTGATAAAGTTGCTGGTTGATCTGTCATGGCTGTTTCTTTTCCAGCAGCAGAGGTGGTTTCAAGATGTGTCTCTTTGGCCGTTTGGGTATCTGCAAGAGTAAAAGTAAGCAAAGACAGTGAAAACATAGTAGTGTTAACAGCCGAAGTGCCTTACCTAGATGTTTAGGAGATGATGTCCTCTCTTTTTCTAGCTGACTCCACATATCTTCGGAAGGAGGGCTATTCGGCTGCATTTTTTAAGGGATCGGGAGTGTTCAGCAAGATAGAATTGTGTGCTTACAGGATTGATCATCAGCAGTGTTTTTTCGGCCACATACCTGGGTTTCTGCTCCTTCTTGTTGGATGTTGGTAGTGTCAGCCATGCCCAGAGAACCTGCAGCGATGTCTTGGTGGCATGTGGTCTCTGGTTTGACCTCAGTCTAAGTGCCTTCAGATAGTGTTGGAATCGGCTGAATGCTCACCCGTTAGATAGCCGATTCAGTTAGATGAGTTGAATAAATAATGCAGAGAGTGTTTTAAGGCATCCAAGTGCCTGGGCAGGCTTCCTTTTGGATCTTTGTTTCTTGGTGGTCACTTTCTGAAGACTGGATGAAGCTTTCCATTTGGAAGTTGGTGCAGCTGTTATACTGACAGGAGCTTTCATCATCTTCTTCAGTGATGGGGCCTGGAAGCCTAGCCTGGCAGTTGGGCATGGAGGATAGTAATTGATTTGTACTGGTGGGTCAACCTCGGGATCCTGCATTGACAAGATGTTAAAATACAACTAACAGCCGATTGTAATGGAATTGGTTAGCAGTACTTACTGCTGATGCAGAGTTGAAGTTTGGATCCAGAGCTTGGCATTTGTCGTGGACCTTTTGACAGAACAGATGGGCATGCTACTGTTGCCACCAGTGATCAAAAGTTTCATGGCTCATTGAAATCTGGCTCCACTGCTCCATAGTGTAGTGCGGCAGGTCTGTCCCTAGATTAAAAACTCTGTCGGCCTCCAGCATTTCAGTAATATCATCCCTAGGCCTCAAGAGGTGTAGGAATGGAAGCCTGGGGGAAGTTGGCTGAAGCTCAGTTGTCTTACTGCAACATTGGGGTGATAGAATTCATATTAAGGCCAGCTGGGCTCGGTGTTGCTCGTGCTTCGGAGGTGCTTGAAATCGACTGGCAATATACAAGGTTTTATGATGGTATTGAGGATTTCAGTGGCTACCTCATTAGAGCATGTTGTGCTAAACTTAAAGTTGTAGGGCATTGGGAATTCTTCATCTTCTATGTAAGGGAACCAATTCAGGATTTCTGGTCCCAGGCCTCTGTAGAATGCTTCAAGTAACTGACCCCGGCTAGCATCAATGATTATAGTCGAGGCAGCTTCACCGAAGCTCTGGCAACCTCTGGTAATCTTGTCCTCATCCTCTGCATACTCCATGGAGGGATAGCTGAGGTTGCTCAGGTCTGGTTTGGTCATTTTGTGCAAATAAAGGTTAAGCCATAACTGGATTAGCCACCAGGGGCCTGTGATGCACTGCACTTCCTCACCTTTCAATAGATAGCCGGCAACTCGGCTCATTAATCTACAAGCAGCCTCTAGCAAAAGTTTTCCTAAGGGAATTGAGTTTCCTCTAGCCAGTTGTTCTGCATGGGCTTTGAAGGGGTAGGCTGGTCCAAGAGAGGCACCATAAAAGACAAATCTCTCCAGCCGCAGAATCAAGAATGCCGTGTATTTTCTTTCATTGACGCTGGAGGTTGTCAAGTGATGGGTATCAATGTAACCAGTCCAGCCCTTGTACTCATTCAGCTTGGAGAACTGTTTCTCACCTTTGGAGAGTAGGTTCCAGTACTGGTAGGTTACAGTGATTCGAAGGCCGGTGAGCATATGAATATCTCCAAGGGTAATGCTCATCGGGCCGTCTCCAAATACAAAGGCATTCAAAGAGTTTGACCAGAAGTAGCTGGCGGCAATCAGAAGTGGCTCATTCTTTTTCATCTGGCAAAGAGACAAATCGAGGCACTGACTTAGGCTGCGCAGTTCCCAATCTGCTTGCTTTTTCTCTGATATCCTACGGAACCAGTTCCTCCATCCAGTGGGCATGTTGGGCCAGTTCCGTAAGGAGTTCTTCGTCCTTGTTGATGAATCTACCGGGAAGGCTTTGAAGGGGATTTGGTTAGTTTCTTTGCTAATGAACTCCACAGGATCTGAATCGCCCATCGGGCCTAGGAAGCAAGCGGTCGGAGCGTCCTTCAGAGGCATCAAGATTTCATTCTTCAATTCCTGGAAGCAGGCAATGTGTGTGACCAATCCGGCAAAGATTCATGAATGAAGAGCAGATTGGTGAGATTTGTACCTCGAGGATTTCAGAAGGAGTTGCCATCGCTTGCAGATTATGAAGACAGCGGGTCGGAGCCGGAGATGCAGCGGGGGATTCCCTGGCTAGGGTTTCGGTTCGTCGCGGAGCTTTGAAGTGCTGAGCGGGAGACTACGATTTTGGCTAGCGAATGGATTGAGTCGAGGCTCAGTGCTAATTTTGGAATAAAGCAAGTTTATCCCAAAATTGGGGCATGTGTTTACGCCAAAATCTGGACTGAGTGCAGATAGTCGATGCCGAACATAGATAGCCGATTTCGGGACAGAGGCAAAGACAGAGATATTCGATCGAGTCTCGGAATTGATTGTTGGCCGAAGCGAAGGCAGTGCGGTTGAAGGAAAGAGCCGATTGATGACGTCAGCACGGGTCTCCGGCACCAGGAAGCGATCACGTTCGGACTCCGTTAAAGAAAGGAAAGATTGGGCTCCAAGTTATCTTTAATTTGGGAGAGTTTGTTAGTTTCCATATTCGTTTTGAGTTGTAATTCGACTAGGACTCTATCTTATCAAGCCAAGGGTATAAATATACACCCCAGCCATTATAATACATACGTACACATCAATACAACACACCTTTCGGCTCCGGCCAAACCCTTAGGAGTAGGAGTAAAGTAGATCTCAGTGAGTTTCTTCAATTAGGCTGGGTGTCATCCGGTGGACGCAGGCTTCCTTGTAAGTACCGTCATGCCTCGCTAAGCTTTGTTTCTTCAATGTCATCCAGTGGACATGGGAGCATCGTAGACCAGGGTTGATTCTTGTTTGGTATATGTTTAGCGTCATCCGGTAGACGTAGGCTTAGATCACATAAAGGTTAGTTATCGATTCATGTTTATTTTCTAGTTTAATCTATGTTTAGCGCCATCCGGTGGACGAGGGCTTAGGTTAAGCTTGATCATGTGCGTGGATTAGTTATCGGCTCTAACTAAATTGGCATCTTAGTTAGATTCATTAAGTTTCCAAGATGTTATGTTATTCTTTATTGTTTATTTATTTCTATAGCATCTTTCTGCTCGACCAAGATGGCCTAGTATTGGCCTTAGATCTATACGAACAAATTCATCTATGTTTTATTCATGCTTATCGGCCAGTACTTCTGCAATCTTGCTCGTACGTGATGAGGGGATTTGACAAGAGCCGATCTATGTGGATGCAGAACCGCCGGCCTTTAGACCAGTTCCTCATTCTTATTAGATCGACTTGTGGCTGTTGCCACCGCCAAGTTTTCTGCTTCACAGACCCTGAATTGGCTAAATAGCCGATGCAGCTATGCTTTCACAAGAAACACTAGCTTACCAATCGTATATTGTCAAATCAGCTAAATAGCCGATTTCTCTCTGTTTCACATCCAGACAAGTCTATATTGATAATTTAACCTGTTTGCATCGATCGATTACATCTTGATCTGTTATAGCTTTCTGCATAAACCTGTTTAATGTAGATTGTTATATCTAATTACGCATATTAATCGGTCATATATCAGTTCAATGTTTATTATGTGGTAAATCATGCACGCATGCTGGAATCGACTCTTTAGTCGATCTTCGATCATATCGGCTCTCAGAGCCATATAGTTGGAACTACCTGGACCCACCGGCTAGTTCCGCGTTGCGATTACTGATTATCTTTCTCCTTGTCAATTGCAGGTCAAATTGACTGGCACGCCTGAGGGTCATCGGCACTCTCGGACCAGGTTTTGAAGCTAGCTGGATCTAAGAAGCTCCAACGCTCTTAAGATCATATCCGGCTTCGCTGGTGTGTTGAGCGCGAGGAACCACTTTTTGTGCCAACACCATCATTAAGGCCGATGATGGGAGAGCAATAGGCCAAAGTAAAGGGATCACAATTTTGAATCAAAACCTTTACTAAAACTAAGCTCACCTTGAGGGGAAGCATACTCATGAACTTGGTTGAATGCATTTGGAATGTGCACTTACATATGCTTGATGCATTTGAATATGTATTTACTCTAAATTGCCATGTTCTTGAGTGGTGTATGCTAGCAATAGGATTGATTGATGATTTGATAACTAGAATACTTAGGTGGTAGCTAGATGATGTTGTTAGCAATAGGATTGATTGATGATTTGATAACTAGAATACTTAGGTGGTAACTAGATGATCTTGTTCCTTTTTTTTGGTATTTGAGCATCGCTTATAATATTGATCTCATGGTATGCTCAAGTTTTGTGTTCATCTAGTCATCAAAAGTGCTAAGGATGGAGATTCTGCAAATTCGATGTGAAAATTTCATTTGGTATCACGCTTCAAAGGTCTATCCTAACCATCCTAGCACATCTTGATGAAAATTTACTCTCTAATTATGCATATGTGCAAGCTTTCAAATCCAAACTCATGCACATATGTAGGCGGAGCTAAATAGTCACCAGACCGAATTTGTGTTGTTTGTCCATTCCAAAAACATGATAATCTTGTTCGGACAAGCTCACAAGTTCAAAAACAAACTTAACTCTTATCTTTGTATAGGATGTCATCAATTACCAAAAAGGGGAGATTGAAAGCCCTAGTTTGGTTTTCATAATTGATGACATCCTAAGGACTAACCTAAGTTGCTAAGTGTTGGCAAGGTCTAGGTGGTCCTATCCATGGAGTGAGAAGCCTAAGGAGATGATCAAAGAGGGCTAAACCATGGAACAAGATATGAAGGAGAAGTGGAGATGATCAAGGACAAAAGAAAAGGCTTGAAGGCAAGGTGACCCCTAGTAGGCTTTTCTTTTGGTGATCAAGACACCAAGTGGGTGTGATCAGATTTAGGATAGATAGCTGACTATAAAGGGGAGAACTAAGTGATTGGATTACCTTCAAGTGCTCTAGGTTGCATTTCATGAGCATTGACTAAGTCAACCTAGAGATCAACTTAGAAACCCTTGAAAATGGTTTTGTAAATGCTAACACACTGTGCACAAGTGTTGAAGACCTTGAGTGTTAACACATAGAAACAAGGGTAAAGAAATAGACTTCAAATCGGTGAGATTTGAGCGTCGACGATGGGGAACTAGGTCGTCGGACCATTGGTCGCGAGCGTCCGACGGTCTCTAGGCTCTGTTTCTAACTGAGAAAGTGTCAAACGGCGAGGCTTAGTCCGACGGTGAGCGTCAGACGCCGTCCGAGCATTTCGGGAGCTCTCTGCGTAGTTTTGCATAGCGTCGGACTCTTCGTTTCATTGGTCCGACGCACTAAGTCTTGAGCGTCCGACGGTGGCTGAGTTGTTTGGTCTATGTGAGAGTCGGACAGTCCGACGTGCTCTCACATGCAAGCGTCGGACCATTTGCTCTCAGTCCGACGCCGTGGCGCGGCGAGTTCACGTTCTGGTGCAGTGGTTGGCAACAGTTTGGTTTAGTCTGATGATAGGCCTCGGACAGAGTCCAACGGTGTTAAAACCTCTCTGCATAGATTCTGTGAGCGTCGAATGTCTGTGGATTTTGGTCTGATGGCAGTTGCGTCCGACGGTTGGAAGTTTGGCGCGAGCAGTAACCGTTGGAGATCTGCGGCTAAGGTTGAATCTAGCTAACATGTGGTGAGCATCGGAGTGTCGGACGATGGTGTTTGGTCCGACGTCTACCGTCCAACGGAAGGGTCCGACGCCCCGAAAAAGGGTTTAACGACTGTTTTTCAGTGGGTAACGGCTAGGAGTGCACTTAGGGGTATTTATACTCCTTTTCTGGTCACTTGGTGACTCTCCCTTGCATATTTCATTCATTGCCATACACTTGTGAACACTCTCTAACCTCCCACTCACTCACTTGTTCATCTCTTAATCATCTTTGTGAGTTGAGTGATCCTCAAGTGCATCATTGCTTAGTGGATTGCATTCTAGAGCACTTGAGAGCAAGCCATTGTTGAGTTCTTATTCTCCTGGGGCATTGCCGTGTCCCTAGCGGCTTGGAGGTGATTACGGTGTTGAGGATGATTGGTAATTGTTCAAACCCACACCGAAGGTTTGTTCTGAGGGGTTCTTGCGGTTAATCCCTGGCGGAGTGCCAAAATCGACTCTAGTGGATTGCTCGTGGTTGAAAGCCACTTCTCTTGTGTTGGTGAGCGGCTCCCAGTGAGGGATTGGCGTGTGAAGCCTAGCTCGTAATCCACCAAGCAAGACCGATGCCACAACAAGGAGTAGCGTGACGGCGATCACGTGAACCTCGGTAAAAAACGAGTGTTCTCTCTTCTCCACCTTCGAGTGGATGACTTGGATTTCCAGTGTTTCCATTGGTTGATCTTGGATTTCATATTGATTACCTTCTCCCGGTGATTGGATCAACCTCTACTCTTCTCGATGGTATAGCTTCCTCAGTCTCATACTCTTGCGCTCATATTCTTGCTTAGGTGCTCTCACTATAGGATCGAAGTGAGGGTTTCTTGCGCTTGTGTGCATATACTCTTGAGTAGCACATTTGTGATAGCTGGCTTGCATAGGATATCTTAGAGCTAGGGCTTAGCATCGCTTTGTTAATTGCTAACTTGTGGTCCAGTTCTTTGTAGAAATTTTTATAGGCTATTCACCCCCTCTAGCCTATCTGGTCCTTACACCTATGAGATATACCTTTGCCTTGAGCCCTTTTCCATGATCCAAGCCGAGAAGCACTTGATCAAGAATGTTGATGGACTTACACTAATCACTTGGACTTCGTCATAGCTCCTCACTTGGTTCTACTCACCATCCTTGTAATCATAGCACTTAGAAACATGGTTAGATACTAGGTGTCACCAATTAGCCAAAACCAAACTAGAGCTTTCAACGGGCCACAGGCCTACGCACACAAGGGGTGGGAGAGAGTTGCTGCGGCCTGCTGTTGCTTGGCCAAAGGCCTAGCTGAGAGGAGAGCTGAGTGTTTCCTTTTTATTTTCTATTTTCTATTCTTCTTTTTTCTTTCTTATTTGTTTTGCCAGTTCATTTGGGATGATGTTAAATGAAATAGGAACTTTACAATACTTGGGATATTTTTCGACAGGAAAATATAAGGCTTTGATTACTTTATTTATTTATAAATAAGATAAAAACAATCGATCGAAGCCTATATGAATGTTAAATAATTATTTTTCATCTAATAAAAATTATGCAAGCAGCATGAATGCATCAACACAATACTGTAAAACTTTTTCTTTTACCCTATTATTTATTGACAATAATATAATTAAAATTAGTAATATTATTTATTGCTTGAACTTAAATTTAGGGTGTTCCACTTGGTTCTTGAATGTTGAACCAGATTGTTGGTTAGTTTCATGGCACTCTCGTTGTCACATAGTAATGGCACTTTCTTGAAGGTGATTCCATAATCCCTCAATTTTGCCATCATCCAAAGGATTTATGCACAACAACTACGAGCACTAATGTATTTGGCCTCCGTGGTAGAGAGTGCAATGTTATTTTCCTTCTTAATGACCATGAGACAAGAGATCTTCCGAAGAGTCTGAAAAACACAATCGGCTTTGTAGCAGCTAAGCCTTCACTCTTCCCGGTGTCTGCTGCAATTTCAGATACCATGCACTTAGTCTCACAAACAACAGGGACACCCATAGTGCCAGTATCAGTAGTTATTGATGCATGGGTAATCACATCACTCTCTCCTTCTTGAAGCAAAGCTGACCTCGGCATTTGAATAATGTCGGTGAATTTTTTCTTCACTTTTGAAGTGGCAAATATCTCAACCTTAATAGCACTCTCAAGCATTAGTTTCAGCACATGGTAAACTCCTTTGTGCACAAATGAATAAGTATTAGAACGACCACCATGAGTAGAATCAAGCTCAAATTGCCATGGTCAACCCAACAATAAATAACAAGAACTTATCAAAGCAATATCACAATCTACTGTATCCACATAATCTCCAATAGAAAATATTACTCTCGGCTTATGAGTAATTTTTAGCGTGCACATTGGTTCATCCACTATACTATATAATGTGGGGTTGGAAGCCTCTGTGTAGACAAAGACAAAACATCTACATTTGAACTAATGGCATTAGTAAAACTACCACTAGCAATAATTAATTTGCATACTGTTGGTATTTATTAAATGCAAATAGAATATGAAAGATTCCGCAAGCGCACAGAATACCATTGTAGCTTTTACCCGGAAGTATTTTAGAGTATCGTTATTTATATTTTACCACAGGAAAGTAATGGTTAAAGATTTTGATAGTTACCATCATGTATCTACTAACTTAATACATCAGCTAGACTATGGTCGGTGTAAGTGATAAAGGATAGAAGTTATGCATAGTAATCAAATGCAGGATAAATGAGTAGTTTATCTAAGTTGAGAAGACAACGAGAGAGTTCAATGATCCTAAATACTTCTCTATTACTCAGGTTCTATGATAACTGATGGATAGTTAGATATAGCAATCACACAATTGCACTTTGGTATATTAGAGCATTAGCCATAAAAAAGGATGAGAAGGGGGCTAGGAAGCTCTGACCACGGTCCTACAATCATCAACCTAATGAGGCGGAATACGTTGGCCACTAGGGCTATCACTGCCTGGGGCTACCACAACTAACCATGAGGTTAAGTGCAATCTCATGTAACCTACAGATGAAACACCATGTCTAGTCTATCGTTTACTACTCTAGTCACGATCTATAACTAGAGCACTCAATGCATGCGGAGATCCGATGCCAAGATATAACAACTATACTAACCAATCACATGAAAGGCATAAAAGTAAATAGAGAAGATAAATATATTAAAGCATAAATCTTACAGAGATTAGATACAAGTACATACCAGACCTCCAAAGAACTCTCCAGAACCTGACATGGCTCCTCTCTCTCTAACTCTCAACTAGAACTAATCTACTACATTGGAGAGAGGTTATCCTTCAATGGGACACCTCTCAATCCAAGCCCTAACTAGAGAATATGAATTAGGGTTTCAGGACATCATAAAATGAATTGCCTTAGGGGCCAGGGGCCTGCTTATAGAAGGAGGTGAGATGAATCTCAACCCTCAGATCAAACCGACCTTGAGCAATGGACCAGATTGAAACTTTAAGTCAGAAAAGAGACCAAGTCGAAGGGGAGACGAAATGGCCACTAGAGGGGTTCAGCCGAACAAGGGCCCAATTCGGTCGAACTGGGCATATGGTGTGACAGAACCGCCCAAATCACCGGGCCCACGTACACCATCATCGTCCCTAAGGACCTATAGTTACTATGCACGAGTTCCCCGCAACCTATGTGGCCTGTCGAGTTTCCTTGGAAACCCTGATTCACCCGAGGATCTCATTGTAAAGACCTTGCAAGTATTATAACAGTTTACACAGATAGTTTGAATCAGAGTATAGAGTGCGGAAGTATTACAATACCATTGGTTTAAAAATATAAATTACATTATCCCAAACCAGAGTTCGTAGTGGAGTGGCATCATACAACTAGTCACCCTGCCCAAGGGTTATATCATATACACATCATCATCCATGCCCGATCCGACAACCGGCACGGTTCCAAGTAGAACTGTGCGATCGACTAGCCTGCAACAGGGGTTAACAAACCCTGAGTACATGGGGTACTCCACAAGACTTACCCAACTAATGAAAATGGGGAGAAGACTCATGAATGCAGGCGAAGGGGAATCAAGGTAAGGCTTTAGCAACAGTCAAAGTATTTTGCGGAAAAGCAATACTAATCTTAAATCCTACTTTCAATATTTTAACTCAATATTATTTTAATACATAACCATAGATCTCCTTTCCTTCACATGTATCCTTCAATTTCAGTTACTTATTCATTCTCAAAAACATCCTAGTTCTGAACCACTCCTCGATGTAGGTGTGAGGATCAAGTCTCCATAACCGAGGAGCAACGACGATTCGAATCTATTAGTACCCCGCTGGGGATCCCTATCCACACTGCATATGTAGCACCTAAGTTTGCATATGCCAACCCCATCTACCACGGCTTATCCAAAACCTAAACCGGTTGTGACAGAACCGCCTTAATCATAGGGCCCACGTGCACTGTCATCGTCCCTAAGGACCCACGATCAGTCTGCACGAGTTCCCCTTGACCTAGGTGGCCTGCCAGGTCTCCTAGAAAACCCTAATTTCCCCGAGGATCATCATTGTAAGTCTTACAGTATTACAACAGTTTCGTAATATAACTGCCTAAATCACGTGGCTCACAGGCACCTGTCATCGTCACTAATGATCTCTGACAGCCGGGACCGTGTCCCAGATGATCTAGACAGCTCTGCCGGGCTACATAAGTACCCGTTTCTCTGACAGGATCCCATTGTGAAGCCATTACAGAATTACAACATTTTATAATAAAATACATCAGAGTAAAAGCGCGGAAAGATTAAATAGTACTTAGATTACAAACCAGTTGTCTAAATAAAATTTAAGTGCAGTTATTACAGACCATAATTAAAGATAGTAGCGGTAGCAGTAGAACAACAATACAACATACTAAGATAGGTGATACACGAACCCTGTCCACGGGTTCAACCTCACTCGTCCCTGCAACCTTCCTGGACGATGGTCACACAGCAGGGAGCGAGACAGACCTCCGGCTGCTGACTTCCTGCAACAGGGGTTAACAAACCCTGAGTACTAGGGTACTCCGCAAGACTTACCCTACTAAGGTGAAAGATTAGACTCAGGAATGCAGGCTGAGGGGAGTCAAGGTAAGGCTTTAGCAAGAGTCAAAGGATTTTGCAGAAAAAGCATTACTAACCCTACTTTCAGTATTTTACTCAATATTATTATATTCAATATCAGTAGTTCTCAGATCTTTCTCATATTTCATTTAATTCCAATTACTTATTCATTCTCAAAATCATCCTATTTTCGAACCACAATTCGGTGTAGGTGTGAGGATCAAGTCTCCATAACCGAGGAGCAACGACGGTTCAAATCGATTAAGTACCCAGCTGGGGATCCCTATCTACACTGCATATGTAGCACTTAAGCTTGCATATACCAATCCCGCCTACGATGGCTTTTCTACCCCTGAACCGGTCCAGCGCCACTCGAGAGCATAGTACTCCTCTCGTCTCTAGGCACAACGGCCACGAGGGTACACGCTACTCTCGCCATCTCTCCACTCCCAGTGCGTGGTTGTCAGTTCAAGCAGTAGAGCCACCGGAGTCAGAGGCTTTCCATAGTATGTGGCTAGTTGCAAGGTCTTGATCACAGCAGGCCGACAACAAACGGTCCCTAATTCTTTCTGTTGGAAACCATGCATTGGGACTCTAACCCAAGTACATTGGTGACCACCCGGTTTTCACATCCCTTTTCTGATGGCGACGATAGTTGGGACTCTAACCCAAACAGATGGCCAACCAAACGGAAAACCCATCCCCGTTGATGATAATGGACTGGCCAAGTGCACCATCAACAAACGAGGGCAATACCAATCCCTTTTCTTAAGTCATCCTTTGCATAACATCATAGTTTAAAATAGCATTTTTGCAAATCTAATACTTAAGCATGGCTAAGCATTTTTCAATTCTTTAAATAACTCAGGCTCTCAGTTTTAGGATAAGTGGTCAAGGATGGTAATGCATCAATTGGTCATCACCCAACTCCTATAAACCTAATGCAATAAATTAATTCAAGTGATAAACATTTATAAAACAAGGAGGGGGCTGAATGCACCGGGGCTTGCCTTGGATTGCAAAGAGAGTAGGGTCAGGATCAGTTCCGCAGATATTGAAACCCTGGACGACTTCAGGAGTCACCTCCTCAGCAGTGGCCTCGACCTTGACTTCCTCGTTCACGGGCACTACACGTGTGCAATGATGCATGCTCAGTATGATGCGGATGAAACGAAATAAGAATCAAAGACACATAATACAAAACCTTGAGTACAACTTTCCTTCACGGTAAAGATGCAAAACATTTCTCATACAGTAAAACTGTGTGTTTGTATTTTATTTTTATTGACCATTTTTACCGTCATAGAAAGCCACTGCACAGCTTCATTACAACTACCTAGTGACAACCTTTCTTTTTCCAAGGATAACCTGTAGTGAAAGATCCATGGACACAATCAATCCAAAAACCACACAATACTACAGAGATTAATGTTTTTCTCTATTTTATTATCTAATTAACCAAACATTCAATTAATAGATCATCAAACTGCTTCCAATCAAGCCCAAACTTTACTAACAGATACCCCTAACCCTAAAACAGTGCCTCATAAAATTTTATGATTTTTGGATTAACATAGAATTTATCAAAATTACTCAAATTTGTGTTTATCAATTAATATGCTAATTTTTAGTTACTACAAAAAGCGTCCAAAATGTATATTTAGTATTTTTATTAAAAACTACACACAACAGAACACAGTTATTTTTATAAGTTTTAGCCTAACAGAAATATTCACATAAAAATGACAAATATCAGCACTATTCCCTACAATGGATATCCATAAAATCAGTTTATATTCACTAAAATTGAAAAGCGCCAATCTGGCCCGAGACGGCCCGCGAAGGAGCCTTCGGCCCAACCGAACAGCGCGCGCCCTCCACCTCTCGCTGGCGCAGTCTGAGCGACTAGGCTGGCCCAATCGGCCCAGTGAGGCCCAGCCCGAGCATCCTCTACCCCCTTTCTTCTTCCTAGCGCCGGGAGGGATTCCTACGTGCGAGCGCGTGCGCGTGCGCTGGCGTGGAGCTCGCCGACAGCGACCCCCCGCGACCCAACCAATTTAACCATCATGAAGGCACGAACCTAACGCACACCCCAAAGCACCGAACCCAACAGCTACGCGCCTACGACGAGACCGAGCTCGCCCATGGCGGACACGGCGGCGCGGCTAACCCATTCCGGCCGCTAGAGTACGGTAGCGTTGGGGAAAAGGCTTGGAGAGGTCCAGGAGCTCACCACGGTCCTGGACCAGCAGGTGGCTGGAGTGGAGGTAGCATGAAACGACAAGCTCGACGACGACCGCGGATGCAGTGGCGTTCACCAGCGACGTCCTTCCCGTTCCGACAGTTTTAGGGCACCAAATGAAAAACCACCGTGCGCAGGGGAGTCAGCAAGGTTTAGGTAGATCAAAACGTGAAATCATCACGAACGAAACTCCCCACAGCAAGCTAGGCACGTGGGGGATGGCTGCGGCGGAGCTCCGACCGGACCCGAGGACGACGATGAGCGTTCCTGAGCCTGAGGAGCATGAATGTCTACACCAGCTGAAGCACTTATGTGCAAGGGAGTAGGGAAGTTGGCTTCTCAAGCAATTGGAGAATGGTGTACGAGTCGTGGCCAATTCGGTTAGGGCAGTGAGTGTGGTCACCGGTGCGCCGAGAAAGAGGGGGAAGGAGTAGAGGCGACCGGTTGCTTATATGGACGAGGGGAGAGGGGACAGGATCGTTTCAGGGCGGCGTGAGGACCCCCACAAGCGCAGCTAGATCGGGGAGCACGCGGCTGGCCGGCACGGGCGGCGCCGCGCGCGCAAGGCACGGTGGTGAGCCCCGATGTCTGTTTTTGACCAAATGCTCAAGATTTGGTGCGCCAACTCGAAACAATGTGAATACAAAACTTGTAGGGTTCAAAATTTTGAACAACTTTGGTTTTTGAACCAAACTAAAAATCTGAATGGTTTTGAAACTATAGAAAAGGGGGTAAATTTAGATTTTGAATTTAATTTGCAATCTAATGTAATTCTCTAAATTTTTCATAACAACATAAAAATCTATAAACATAAAAGTTGTTCTACTTACTGAGATCCACAACTTTCATTAAGGGAGTTTGCTCAGATTCTTTATAGTTTTTGAAATGATGTTTCAAATTTGAATTTCAAAATAGTTATCAGGGTTTAATTTACATTTCTATTTAAGAACTTCAAAATTACCCAAAATAAATGTTGTGCCGTTTTAAAAGATCTACATCTTCTATTAAGGGACCAACATCAAAATCCTTCTAGTTTTTGAATTAGGGTTTTGAGGCCCAATCTAGGGTTTAAATCAAGTTTCCTTTTTTTAAATTTCCCAATTAGTTTTAAATACACAATCAACCATACATTTGCATACCCAATCACCCTAATGTCCTATGTACAATCATATGAGGGGAATTAAACTCATTTTAACTGATGCACTGTAATGGGTTTTTATTGTCACACCCCGATATTAAAAACAACACCAGGATGTATAAAAGCTCACATGTGTGCCAAGGATCAAGTCCACACATGCTAGACAAATTCATTAAGTACCATTGCAGAGTTTAATACATAACGAACAATATTTAAACATAGTACTTTATTACAACATCTCAGCGGAAATTAAAATCTCTCGTGGTAGCTCCAACGCAGGGACGTTGACTGGTTGACAACAAGTCTAGAACTCGTTGCGGTAGTCATAACTCCAATCTTCATCTGTGGTGGTGGTAATAGCAAGAGTGAGCACATATCGTACTCAGCAAGTAATACACAGGGTTCATGAGGCTCAAATAGCTTTATGTGGTTATGTTGCAATAGCCTTTAAAATCAAAGTAATAGTAATACTATAAATAGCATCAATGGTGTTGCATAAATTCCAAGGTACATGATCAATGTAAGATGAACAGTAAGCATAAACAAGTAAACAATGACATTATTTTCTGCCCATGAGGATTCCAAGCCACCCATAACCGCGGGTACGGCTAGTATACCAGTTTTACACTCTGCAGAGGTTGCACACTTTCACTACGAGCCGTGATTCCCATTTGCTCGGGTTAATTACTCCCAAAAACACTACCAAGGTGAGTGAGCAGGGTATCACTATGAAGTCTTTCAAAAGTCATATCTAACAAGTTAGGGCCGCTATGGATTCTGTGCCTGTTCTTATAATAAGTCCTCTGCCTGATGGCACATAACCGCAGCCTATACACATCATTGCAGACAGGGGCCAAACTATAAGCCATCCCGGATTTATCCCACCCCACTTGCGCCTTTCGGTAACCACTAACAAGCTAGACAAGAGCAATTTACTGAACTAAAACCAGAGCCCATTAGCACTCATAGTTGCGCGGTTTTCCCGGAGGGTCACTTACGGATAATGTCATCTATTAAAGTTCATTACTTCCCATTAATCAACACATGATCATGATAATAATAGCATTGCCAAATCATTTATGTGCATAAATCGTAGGTATCAAGGTACAGGGACAATTCTAGGGAAATCATCTATGTTTATCAAGGGATTGCATGCATATGATATTTAGTAAAACTTTCATAAATAGGTAACAAGGATAATCCCATGAATTACTTGCCTTGCTCAGGAAAGTCTTGCTGGTCTTGCTGGTCCTCGAAAAGCGGGTCGTAAGCACCGTCGAATTGCTCACCGTCTTTACTCGATTAATCACCAACACACATGCATACAGGAGCATTCATGCATAGCAAACAAGGACATAAATTAGAACAGTACACCAACAGTGAGAAAACCAAATAAAAGATTTATAAAACTATTCTACTCGCTGATACGATCACATCGATATAAAGATCACCGAAAACGGATTTAAAACGCGAAAGATATGATTTTCTGAAGTTTTAATGCATTTTTAGGGATTAAAATAATACTGAAAAATAAATTACTGTCAACATAGATAAAAATTATATCACTGGAAAGAGGACAAAATTATGAATCCAATGCAATTGGAATCACCTCAATCGGAGTTAAAACGCGTATTTTATAAGCGATTAAAGATAGTGGCAAAACTGTAAATATAAATATCTGATTTTTATTAAAACCGAGCAAAAATACGTTTTCACAGTTGGATGGCGTATTCCCAGAAAGGCGCCAAGGATCGCTGACCGCTGACCGGTTGACCGCCACGCGGCGGGCTCCGATTGGACGAAGGCGGTGGACCGGGTGCACCGCGCGGTGGACAGGAACGGTGGACCTAGTCCATCCCGCACAGGTGGACCGAACCGGTATGGGCACGCGTTGGCCGTCGGATCTGGGATCGGTGGCCCAGATTAGAGATGGAGGGGAAAAGGCGGCTCTGTTCGCCGGCGGCCGACGGCCTACGGCGGCGCCATGGCCGGAGGATGACCGGCACGCACGGAAACGGCGCTAGGGTGCACCAAGGGGCTCGGTAATGGCACGGTTCGGTGAAGAACTCGGCCGCGAGTCGATCTAAGGGTTCGGTAGGGCCTATCGTGGCTCAAAGGGCGAGCAACACGTGCCGCGGCGGAGAACCTCGTCGGAGGCTCACCGGAGTTGGCCAAATTGGCCGTTCGGAGCACCAAACTTCACGGTAAAGGTACGGGAAGTGAGGTAGAGGCTCAGGGATCTCACCAAGGGCTTCGGGAAGGCCAGATGCGGCACGGAGACGGTCGGCGACGAGCGGTGGCGGACGGGAGGCCCCTGTGCACGGTGAAGGGGGTCGGTTAGTGCCCAAATTGAAAGGAAAAACAGCTGCACGGGTTCGGGAGATGGATTAGAGGCTCTGGAAGGCTTACTGGGACGAGACGAGCGACGAGCTTGTCGAATTTCTCACGGCGGCGGCAAGCTCGGCGGCGGCGGCTCGGTAAGCTCTGCTGCGTGGGCACCGGAGGCGGCTAGGGTTCGGAAAGGGCACAAACAGGTGCGGCGTGGCTTAAGACGGTCACGGCCGGCTCCAATTTGGAAAGGGAGCAAATCCACCGCGGATTCCATGGCGGCATCACCGCCGGCACTAGAAAGGAAAGGGACGGGAGGAAGAAGGAAGGTAGGGAGGAGCCACTGACGCGTGGGGCTGGCGAGGCAGCGAGACAGAGAGGGAGCGGGCGCGCGCGCTGCTGCTACTCGCTGGGCCGGCTCAGCTGGGCTGCGGCCCAAGAGGGAGAGGGAGAAGGCAAAGGCCGAGCAGGCCGGGGAAAAAGGAGAGGGGCGCCGGTTGGGCCGGGTGGCCGAGCTGGGCCAGATCAGAGGGAGGAAGGGAAGGAGGCCTTCTACTCCTTTCTATTTTCCATTATAATTTCAAACACAATTTCAAATGGAGTTTCAAAAAGGGATTTGAAAATGGAAAAGCCAACAAATAAATCAAGCAATACAAAACTGATATGCAACAGCATGAGTGCATCAAACATGGTTTGACCTAGGTTTTATTTTAAATTACCCCACAAATTCTATTCCCACTATATTTGCAAGAACAATAAATTGCACAATTAAATAAATTCCCCCTTTTGAAATGTTGCAAAATTTTAGGTGTTACAATTCTACCCCCCTTAAAGAAAATCTCGTCCTCGAGATTGAATGCTTACTCAAACAAATGGGAATACTCTTTTCTCAAGTCCTCTTCTCTTTCCCAAGTTGCTTCTTCCTCTGAGTGCCTATTCCACTGAACCTTGCACATTCTGATCACTCTACTTCGAGTGACCCTTTCAGCTGTCTCCAATATCCTCACAGGGTACTCTTCATAAGTCAAATCATCTTTAACTTGAAGTTCATCCATGGGTATTTGTTCCTCAGGTATACGCAAACATTTCTTAAGTTGAGACACATGGAACACGTCATGAACAGCTGATAGATGCTCAGGCAACTCTAATTGATATGCAACTTCTCCACGTCTCTTTATAATCTTGAAGGGACCAACATACCTTGGTGCTAGCTTTCCCTTCATATTAAACCTTCTCACCTTTCTCATCGGTGATACCTTGAGATACACATAATCACCTACTTCAAAACTCAAGTCTCTTCTTCGCTTATCCGCATAACTCTTTTGTCGAGATTGAGCTATCCTTAAGTTCTCCCTTATCTTACTGACTTGTTCTTCAGCAGCCTTTATAACATCAGGTCCAAACAACTGTGACTCACCCGTTTGATTCCAGTATAAGGGTGTTCTACACTTACGCCCATATAATGCTTCAAATGGTGCCATTCCAAGACTTTTCTGATAGCTATTATTGTAAGAGAACTCTGCATAAGGTAGACTCTTGTCCCAACTAGAACCATGCTGTAAGGCACAAGCTCTCAGCATATCCTCGAGAATCTGATTGGTTCTTTCTGTCTGCCCATCTGTCTGAGGATGATAAGCGGTGCTGAAGTTCAATTTAGTTCCCAAAGCTTCATGTACTTGTTTCCAGAAATGAGAAGTAAACTGAGATCCCCTATCAGACACAATCTTCTTAGGCACTCCATGAAGACATACTATCCTTTCCATGTAAAGCTTTGCCAACTTTGGACCATCATACTTAGTATTCACAGGCAAGAAATGAGCAACTTTCGTCAACCGATCGACAATCACCCATATTGAATCATAACCTGTGGATGTCCGAGGTAGTCCCACTATAAAATCCATACCAACTTCATCCCATTTCCATTCCGGTATCTTCATGGGTTGTAGCAATCCAGCAGGCCTCTGATGTTCGGCCTTGACTCTTGAACAAGTGTCACACAGGGCTACATACTCAGCTACAGCTCGTCTCATTTCTTTCCACCAATACTTCTCCTTGAGATCTTGATACATCTTGGTACTTCCGGGGTGAATAGAGTAGGCAGACTCATGAGCTTCCCGAAGAATTGTATCTCGGATAGCCTTCATTGCTGGCACACATATCCTTTTTCCCAACCACAATGTGCCATTCTCATCAAGCCTGAATCCGGGTGCTTTTCCAACAACCACATTTTCAGCTATCTCTTTGAGTTCTTCATCCTCCATCTGACCTTTGCGTATTTCTTCTTCCAAGGTAGGCGTTATCTCAATCTCCACGATATTGTTAACCAAACACAAGTTCAGACGTTGCAACTCTGCACTTAACTCCTCAGGCATCATTGTTTCCTGAACTTCACTATCATAACTTTTTCTGCTAAGTGCATCGGCCACCACATTGGCCTTCCCAGGATGGTAATGCACTTCTAGATCATAGTCCTTAATCAATTCTAACCATCGACGTTGCCTCAAGTTCAGATCCGACTGGGTAAAGATGTATTTCAAGCTCTTATGATCCGTATATATGTCAGTTTTATGCCCCATCAGGTAATGCCTCCAGATATGACCAAAATACCTCAGGTATCTTCAGAAAACAGCAAGGTAGCGAGAATAGAAACCAACCCAACAATATATTTAATGACTCCAAAACTTAACTTTATTTAATCAAGAGGTACCGTAGACAAGTCTACAGCACTCTTGGCACTCATAAAAAGATCCAAATCACACAAGTGCATAATAATAAACCAAGTTTCACACCAAGAACACTAGCACACCAAGGTTCGGCTAGACGCAGCTAGCAATTATTAAACGACTCTAACGAAAACTAAAACTTGTTGTCGTGGAGGTCGAAATCTTCGGTCTTCTTGAAGAGAGGAGGCAGCCCAAGCTGTGCACGCAGCTCGTCGATCATCTTCTCCAAGCGGCGCCTGGCGATATGCTCAGCCTTCAGATCCTGCTGCAGTCCCACCACTTGCTCCATGATGAAGCTAATGTGCTGAGCGGTAGTGTGCAGCACCTGGTCAGAAGCATCCGCCTGGGTGACCACAGGACGTCTAGCCTCTGGGTCGAAGTGGGGCAGATGACGGAAACGATCTTCTTCCATCTGCTGAAAGCGAAGACCATGGTAGTATGCATACGCCACCTGCGCAGCATCCTCCATGCTCTGCCTTGCCGTAGTCCTCCGGGCAGGTGAACGGAAGACTCGATGCCCGGCAGGTCTCTCTTGCCTAGGCTCCGTGAAGCTGATCGCCAGGAGAGTCTTGTACTCCGTCTTCTCTGAAGGGTGAGTGTACCTCACACTGTAGTACTTGAGGGCATACTGTCCGTCGGTGTAGTAGGTGTCGAACATCTCTTGTAGCAGGCGGGGGTGGTGCGCCTCCGGCGTCGGGGACGTGAGCGAGGAAGAGCGAAGCCACACCGACTTCGGCTCCAGAGCAGCAGGGGCCGGTGTAGGTGGCGGTGCAGGAGCTGGTATCTTCGGGGTGATGATCGGTACTAGATCAATCTCCTCGTCGATGTCCTCGTCGATGTCCTCGTCGTACATGAGGACCTCCATCGGATCCTCCTCGTCGTCGGAGAGGACCACGATCTCTGGCTCCACCTGCGGTGCAGGCTGCTCCTGCGGCACGGGCTCCACACGTGGCGCGCTCGGCGTGAACTGGGCGACGTAGGCGGCGGCGCTGCGTGAAGATGCAGCCTCGGCCGCGGAACGGCGAGCGGCGGAACGCGTGAGAACCATCTACAAAATCAGACAAGAGAAGATAGAGTCAAACTTTTCGTAATAGAATTAGGAAGTATAGCAGAAAACAAAATTGTAATAAAATAATCAAGACTGAAATTTAAGTGCAAAATTAATCCTATGCGTCTTTTACTAACTAGGCTTGCGTCCTACAGTCAACAAAGCTCCGATACCAATTTGTCACACCCCGATATTAAAAACAACACCAGGATGTATAAAAGCTCACATGTGTGCCAAGGATCAAGTCCACACATGCTAGACAAATTCATTAAGTACCATTGCAGAGTTTAATACATAACGAACAATATTTAAACATAGTACTTTATTACAACATCTCAGCGGAAATTAAAATCTCTCGTGGTAGCTCCAACGCAGGGACGTTGACTGGTTGACAACAAGTCTAGAACTCGTTGCGGTAGTCATAACTCCAATCTTCATCTGTGGTGGTGGTAATAGCAAGAGTGAGCACATATCGTACTCAGCAAGTAATACACAGGGTTCATGAGGCTCAAATAGCTTTATGTGGTTATGTTGCAATAGCCTTTAAAATCAAAGTAATAGTAATACTATAAATAGCATCAATGGTGTTGCATAAATTCCAAGGTACATGATCAATGTAAGATGAACAGTAAGCATAAACAAGTAAACAATGACATTATTTTCTGCCCATGAGGATTCCAAGCCACCCATAACCGCGGGTACGGCTAGTATACCAGTTTTACACTCTGCAGAGGTTGCACACTTTCACTACGAGCCGTGATTCCCATTTGCTCGGGTTAATTACTCCCAAAAACACTACCAAGGTGAGTGAGCAGGGTATCACTATGAAGTCTTTCAAAAGTCATATCTAACAAGTTAGGGCCGCTATGGATTCTGTGCCTGTTCTTATAATAAGTCCTCTGCCTGATGGCACATAACCGCAGCCTATACACATCATTGCAGACAGGGGCCAAACTATAAGCCATCCCGGATTTATCCCACCCCACTTGCGCCTTTCGGTAACCACTAACAAGCTAGACAAGAGCAATTTACTGAACTAAAACCAGAGCCCATTAGCACTCATAGTTGCGCGGTTTTCCCGGAGGGTCACTTACGGATAATGTCATCTATTAAAGTTCATTACTTCCCATTAATCAACACATGATCATGATAATAATAGCATTGCCAAATCATTTATGTGCATAAATCGTAGGTATCAAGGTACAGGGACAATTCTAGGGAAATCATCTATGTTTATCAAGGGATTGCATGCATATGATATTTAGTAAAACTTTCATAAATAGGTAACAAGGATAATCCCATGAATTACTTGCCTTGCTCAGGAAAGTCTTGCTGGTCTTGCTGGTCCTCGAAAAGCGGGTCGTAAGCACCGTCGAATTGCTCACCGTCTTTACTCGATTAATCACCAACACACATGCATACAGGAGCATTCATGCATAGCAAACAAGGACATAAATTAGAACAGTACACCAACAGTGAGAAAACCAAATAAAAGATTTATAAAACTATTCTACTCGCTGATACGATCACATCGATATAAAGATCACCGAAAACGGATTTAAAACGCGAAAGATATGATTTTCTGAAGTTTTAATGCATTTTTAGGGATTAAAATAATACTGAAAAATAAATTACTGTCAACATAGATAAAAATTATATCACTGGAAAGAGGACAAAATTATGAATCCAATGCAATTGGAATCACCTCAATCGGAGTTAAAACGCGCATTTTATAAGCGATTAAAGATAGTGGCAAAACTGTAAATATAAATATCTGATTTTTATTAAAACCGAGCAAAAATACGTTTTCACAGTTGGATGGCGTATTCCCAGAAAGGCGCCAAGGATCGCTGACCGCTGACCGGTTGACCGCCACGCGGCGGGCTCCGATTGGACGAAGGCGGTGGACCGGGTGCACCGCGCGGTGGACAGGAACGGTGGACCTAGTCCATCCCGCACAGGTGGACCGAACCGGTATGGGCACGCGTTGGCCGTCGGATCTGGGATCGGTGGCCCAGATTAGAGATGGAGGGGAAAAGGCGGCTCTGTTCGCCGGCGGCCGACGGCCTACGGCGGCGCCATGGCCGGAGGATGACCGGCACGCACGGAAACGGCGCTAGGGTGCACCAAGGGGCTCGGTAATGGCACGGTTCGGTGAAGAACTCGGCCGCGAGTCGATCTAAGGGTTCGGTAGGGCCTATCGTGGCTCAAAGGGCGAGCAGCACGTGCCGCGGCGGAGAACCTCGTCGGAGGCTCACCGGAGTTGGCCAAATTGGCCGTTCGGAGCACCAAACTTCACGGTAAAGGTACGGGAAGTGAGGTAGAGGCTCAGGGATCTCACCAAGGGCTTCGGGAAGGCCAGATGCGGCACGGAGACGGTCGGCGACGAGCGGTGGCGGACGGGAGGCCCCTGTGCACGGTGAAGGGGGTCGGTTAGTGCCCAAATTGAAAGGAAAAACAGCTGCACGGGTTCGGGAGATGGATTAGAGGCTCTGGAAGGCTTACTGGGACGAGACGAGCGACGAGCTTGTCGAATTTCTCACGGCGGCGGCAAGCTCGGCGGCGGCGGCTCGGTAAGCTCTGCTGCGTGGGCACCGGAGGCGGCTAGGGTTCGGAAAGGGCACAAACAGGTGCGGCGTGGCTTAAGACGGTCACGGCCGGCTCCAATTTGGAAAGGGAGCAAATCCGCCGCGGATTCCATGGCGGCATCACCGCCGGCACTAGAAAGGAAAGGGACGGGAGGAAGAAGGAAGGTAGGGAGGAGCCACTGACGCGTGGGGCTGGCGAGGCAGCGAGACAGAGAGGGAGCGGGCGCGCGCGCTGCTGCTACTCGCTGGGCCGGCTCAGCTGGGCTGCGGCCCAAGAGGGAGAGGGAGAAGGCAAAGGCCGAGCAGGCCGGGGAAAAAGGAGAGGGGCGCCGGTTGGGCCGGGTGGCCGAGCTGGGCCAGATCAGAGGGAGGAAGGGAAGGAGGCCTTCTACTCCTTTCTATTTTCCATTATAATTTCAAACACAATTTCAAATGGAGTTTCAAAAAGGGATTTGAAAATGGAAAAGCCAACAAATAAATCAAGCAATACAAAACTGATATGCAACAGCATGAGTGCATCAAACATGGTTTGACCTAGGTTTTATTTTAAATTACCCCACAAATTCTATTCCCACTATATTTGCAAGAACAATAAATTTCACAATTAAATAAATTCCCCCTTTTGAAATGTTGCAAAATTTTAGGTGTTACATTTATGCAGGATGATTAACATCTAATGATGATGACATGGCAGGCTTAATTAACCGTAGCACCAGAGGTGTTACAGCCCTTCCCCCTAAAAGAAATCTCGTCCCAAGATTTGATACACGACTAAGACCTAGGACTTTGTAATGGAAAAGAAAATGTCTCAAATAAACCCAGTCCAACCTTGATTATAAAACAACTAGGGAAATTCACATATTACATAACCAGAAGTTTTTACATGTACAAAGTAGCAAAGAACTCAGGGAAGTTCTCGGCGAGATAGTCTTCGGATTCCCAAGTAGTTTCATCCTCTGAGTGTTCACTCCATTGAATCTTATACCATCTGGTGGTGGTCCTCCGACTGACACGATCTTTTCAATCCAGAACCCGAATTGGATACTCAGAATATGTTAGATCCGGTTCAAGTTCCAGTCTTCAACATCAAGGACTTGATCAGGCACTCGAAGACATTTCTTCAATTGTGACACGTAAAACACATTGTGTACTTCAGAGAGGTGCTCCAGTAATTGCAACTTGTAAGCTACTTTCCCCACACGTTCTATGATCAAAAATGGTCCGATATAACACGCGGCTAACTTGCCTTTGACTCCGAAACGGGTGACTCCTTTCATAGGAGAAACCTTTAGATACATGTAATCTCCAATCTTGAATGCTAACGGTCGGCACCTTTGATCAGCATAACTTTTCTATCGTGACTGCGCCACCTTCAAATTCTCCTGTATCAGTCGGACCTTTTCCTCGGCTTCATTGACCAAGTCGACTCCATAAAACCATCTTTCTCCAGGTTCAGACCAATTCAATGGAGTACGACACCTACGACCATAGACTGCTTCAAATGGAGCCATCTTGATACTTTCTTGATAGCTGTTGTTGTAGAGAACTCTGCCAACGCCAAACACTCGTCCCACGTGTTGGTGTAATTGAGTGCACAAGCCCTTAACATATCCTCAAGTACTTGGTTAACTCTTTCAGTCTGTCCATCAGTCTGCGGATGGTATGCTGTGCTATGCAGAAGTTTCGTCACTAATGACTTGTGAAAGGCCTTCCAAAAATTGGAGACAAACCGGGTACCTTGATCGGAGACAATGGTCTTTGGCACTACATGCAGCTTCATCAGATTTTCAATATAAAGCTTTACGTACGTCGTTGCCCTATAATCCTTCTTGACTGGCAGAAAATAAGCTTGTTTCGTGAGACGGTCCACAATAACCCAGATGGAATCAAAGCCTCTAGTTGTCCTGGGTAAACCCACGATGAAATCCATGCTGATATCTTCCCACTTCCACGTAGGAACAGGCAATGGTTGCAGCTCTCCACCAGGCTTCATGTGTACAGCTTTCACCTTTTGGCATGTGTCACACCGAGCTACATACTGAGCAATTTCTATTTTCATCTTGGTCCACCAGAACTTCTGCTTCAAGTCCTGATACATCTTATTGCTTCTTGGATGAATTGAGAATCTAGTCAAATGCGCTTCATCGAGGATCATACGGTGTAACTCAGGAACCTTTGGAACCACAAGTCGATTCTTGAATCATACGACACCTTCATCATCAATTCTGAAATAATCTGCCTTTCCAGCTTGGACTCTCTCCTTGATGTGCTTGATTCCTTTATTTCCCTTTTGAGCCGCTATGATTTGCTCCTGGATAGGTATTTCAATACTAATGTTGGCCAGACTGCCCTGTGGGACTATTTCTATACCTACCTTTTCCAACTCATAGCACAGAGATAGGTCATATGGTTTTACCGTCAAACAGTTGCAGCTAACTTTCCGACGGAGTGCATCAGCAACCACATTAGCTTTGCCTGGATGATAGTACACTTCAATATCATAATCCTTTATCAGTTCAAGCCATCTTCGCTACGTCATGGTCAACTCTTCTTGAGCAAAAATGTACTTCAGGCTCTTGTGATCAGTGTAGATGTTGCAAGTACTACCCAACAAATAATGATGCCATATCTTCAATGCATGGACGACAGCGGCCAATTCCAGATCATAAGTTGGGTAATTCTCTTCATGACGCTTGAGCTACCTTGAAGCATAAGCAATGACTCGGCCCTCTTACATCTGGATACAACCAAGACCGGTACCAAACGCATCACAATAAACATCAAACGGCTTTTCAATGTCTGGCTGGGCTAGCACTGGTGCTGTGGTCAACAATTTTTTCAACGTTTGAAACGCTTCCTCACACTCCGGTGGCCAGACAAACTTGACTTGATTTTTCAATAGATTGGTAATAGGCTTGGATATCTTGGAAAAATCCGGAATAAATCGATGGTAGTAACCCGCCATTCCCATGAAACTACGGACTTGATGTACAGTGGTTGGTGGCTTTCAATTCAGGATTTCTTCTACCTTGATCGGATCAACCGATACACCTTCTGCTGACAGAATATGTCCAAGAAATGGGACTCTGTTCAACCAAAACTCGCACTTGTTGAACTTGGCATAGAGTTGGTGTTCTCTCAAGTGGGACAGAACAACACGTAGGTGACTGACATGTTCTCCCGAGGTTTTGGAATACACAAGGATGTCATCGATGAACACGACTACAAATTTGTAGAGCTCCGACATGAATACAGAGTTCATGAGGTGCATGAAATAGGCAGGAGCATTGGTTAGGCCGAAAGACATAACTAGGTATTCATATAGGCCATATCTGGTGGTGAAGGCTGTTTTGGGAATGTCTTCGGGATGGATTTTGATTTGGTGGTAGCCAGACCTAAGGTCAATTTTGAAAAATACTTTGGCCCCAGCAAGTTGGTTGAAGAGTAAGTCAATACAAGGCAAAGGATATTTGTTCTTGATGGTCACCTCATTGAGTGGGCGATAGTCAACACAGAGTCTGAGGGAACTGTCTTTCGTTTTAACAAAGATAGCCGGGCAACCCCAAGAAGACGAGCTAGGTCTAATGAAACCCTTATCCAATAGATCTTGTAGCTGAACCTTCAGCTCTGCCAATTCTTTGGGAGGCATCCTATAGGCTCTACGAGAAATAGGTGTTGTTCCTGGCCTCAACTCAATTGCAAACTCTACATCATGGTCAGGTGGTAAACCAGGCAGATCATCAGGGAACACATCCGGAAATTCACAGACTACCAAAATATCTAGCACTTCTTTAATTGATGTGGCACACAACCTTTGCATGGACCTTTCAACCTTTCTCAAGGGAAGTGGGAGTTGGATAAAGAGCTGAGACTGACTACCAGGCACGTTCACCCTTATGGTCCTATTCCGCACATCTATCAGAGCCTTGTGCTGATATATCCAATTCATACCTAGGATCACATCTATGTCCTGGTCCTTGAGTACTGTCATGGTGGTTGGGAATATATGCCCGCCCAATTCTATAGGTACTCACCGTACTACCTCCTTAGTACTTATACGCCCCCGGGCGAATGTATAAGAAAATTTTCCTTTATTTCTCCGATTGGAACCTCTTGCTTGACGATAAATGTGCGATTGATGAATGAATGAGATGCACCAGAATCAAAAAGCAGAATAGCAGGATGACTTGCGACAGGGAACCTATCCATCATTACGGATTCACCTTCGAGAATCTCACCAACTTGAGTGTAGTAGATCTGACCTGCTTTCCTGACCACTTTCCCCTTCTAGGCATGCTGCTGATGTCCACGGTGCTGCACATGTTGTTGCTGCTGGCCACCAGGACCCTTCTGTACATTCTGATTGGACTGCTTCGGGTACAGACAGTTGCGGGACCAGTATCCTATCTTCCCACAGTTGTAGCAGGGTTGGTTGTAGCTGGTCTGAGGGTGCTACGAAAGCCAGGGGCATTCGGCTGAGTGGTGTTTTGCTGGTTGGAGGTGTGGGAGGTAGCGGCAGTGCGAACAACGACCTGTTGCTGAGGATACGGTGGACGATTGTGGTAGGTGGGATGGTAAATGATTTTCTGGCGCTTCTGACTGCCAGAAAACCCAGACTTCTTTTTCTTCTCATCCTGGTGCTTGCGGTCACTCTCTTCAAAAGCTATAGCACTATTGACGCCCTCATGGTAGGTGCAGTTGAAGTTGTTGGACAAGCTTCGCTGAATCTTGAAGTTCTGAACCCTGACAAAGCAGTCTCGCTTTCTCTGGTCGGTGTTGGTGTGCTCAGGGGCATACTGTGCCAGGTGATTGAACTAATTCACATACTGCATCACAGTGGACTCTTTTTGCTGCAGGGCCAGAAACTGATCCAACTTCATCTTCATCACACCCGCAGGGATGTAATGAGCACAAAATGCTACACGGAACTCTACCCAAGTGAGTTGATGGCCATTGGGCTGTGCAGACAGGAGGTTTACATACCATGCGCTTGCGGGACCTCGCAGTTGCTACGCTGCAAACAGTGGTTTCTGGATCTCAGTGCAGTGAATCAAGCTAAACTTCTGCTCCATAGTGCGGAGCCAGCCATCAGCTTCCAGGGGCTCATCAGCCTTGGTGAACACAGGCGAACGGGTCTCAGTGAAGTCCACGTTCGTGGTCTCATCTTCATCGCGGCGGCCACGACGCCCACCACGATTGTCCCTGTTTTGCGCCATCGCATTGGCGGCATTGGCCAAGGCTGCAATAGCATCAGCCAAGGTCAGTGGAATAGGTGGTGGGTGGGGAGCAGCTCCATCCTCAGAGGTACCAGCACCAGACGCACGGGTATTGACAGGCATCTGTTTAATGGCAAACCAAACTTAGGACTAGTATTACTTGATCGAAACATAGTAGCGGTACAACTTAACATTAAAACACTTAACAATACTTAAACAACACGACTAGGACTTAAACAAAATTCCCATCCCAAAGCTAGGGTTCTTGGCACACCAACATTACAACACAAAGGATAACGATAGGCTGACAGCCCTAGTCCTATGACTAATCTAGTCGTCGTCGATCACGATCACATCCTCCTCGTTGTCATCCTCCACGATCACATCCTCCATGGGATCAACGGCCTCCTCAACGTCCTCCTCAGGTGCCTCTTCCTCAGATGCCTCCTTCCCAGGTCCCACAACCAAACCATCCTCAGGGTCTTCCTCACGTGGAACAAGGATAGGATTGAGCTGGTCATTGAGCATGTGGATCTCCTCATGCAGGGCACCGTTGTACCATTCAATGTGCTCCACGTAGTACTCTAGCTCTTCGGCCCTGGTACGGGCCACGTCCTCACGTGCCAAGGCCTCATCCCTCTCCTAAGTCAGACGATCAACCTCACGCCGCAGCTCGTTGTTCATCCTCACGTCCCTGTAGTGGTTACGACGGGCCACCTCAAAGTCCTTGGTGAGCAGCTTGATCTCCTTCTTGAGCTCCTTGCGGCTGCGGTGGGGACGGCGGCTACCAGAAGCCTCCTCCCCGTCACGTAGCGCCAGCTGGTGGCGCAGCACTCCTCTCGGTACAGTCATCTTGCGAGCGGTTACCTTGCAACGTGCCAGCTGGAGAAGGTAAGTTTGGATTAGCAAAAGGTATAATCTGGCTAGCAAGAATAGGTTTGATAAATCCTAACCCATATACCCACTTTTAAGGAGGAAGTTATTAACATGGTGAATTAATCATGATGCATGAATCGTACTTACGAATTTTAAATCAATGCAATACAAATAAATACATAATAGTTTTAACATAGGGCTAATAACATGTCATTCCACTTGCTACCATAGCCAAATTACGGAATAAGATAAGCATAAGTAGTTTGGACCAAAATAGCAATTTAAATTTTATGATCCAAAACATTTTGAAGTTTTGAAAACTAATACCTTAATGATTTAACAATGGAACGCTCTTATACCAGCTGTAACAAAACCACCTAAATCACGTGGCCCACAGGCACCTGTCATCGTCACTAATGACCTCTGATAGCTGGGCCCGTGTCCCAGATGATCTAGATAGCTCTGCTGGGCTACATCAGTACCTGTTTCTTCGATAGGATCCCATTGCGAAGCCATTACAGAATTACAATTTTATAATAAAATACATCAGAGTAAAAGCGTGGAAAGATTAAATAGTACTTAGATTACAAGCCAGTTGTCCAAATAAAATTTAAGTGCAGTTATTACAGACAATAATTAAAGATAGTAGCGGTAGCAGTAGAAAAACAATACAACATACTAAGATAGGGTGATACATGAACCCTGCCCACGGGTTCAACCTCACTCTTCCTCGCTACCTTCCTGGACGATGGTCACACAGCAGGGAGCGAGCCAGACCTCTGGCTGCTGACTTCCTGCAACAGGGGTTAACAAACCCTGAGTACTAGGGTACTCCGCAAGACTTACCCGACTAAGGTGAAAGATTAAACTCAGAAATGCATGCTGAGGGGAGTCAAGGTAAGGCTTTAGCAAGAGTCAAAGGATTTTGCAGAAAAAGCATTACTAACCCTACTTTTAGTATTTTACTCAATGTTATTATATTCATTATCAGTAGTTCTCAGATCTTTCTCATATTTTCTTTAATTTCAATTACTTATTCACTCTCAAAATCATCCTAGTTTCGAACCAATATTCGGTGTAGGTGTGAGGATCAAGTCTCCATAACCGAGGAGCAACAATAATTCGAATCAATTAAGTACCCAGCTAGGGATCCCTATCCACACTGCATATGTAGCACTTAAGCTTGCATATACCAACCCCGCCTACCACGGCTTCTCTACACCCGAACCGGTCTTGCGCCACCCGAGAGCATAGTACTCCTCTCGTCTCCAGGCACGACGGCCACGAGGGTACACGCTACTCTCGCCATCTCTCCCAGAGGCCTTCCATAGTATGTGGCCAGTTGTAAGGTCTTGATCACAGCAGGCCGACAACGAACGGTCCCTAGTTCTTTCCGTTGGAGACCATGCATTGGGACTCTAACCCATGTACACTGGTGACCACCCGGTTTTCACATCCCTTTTCTGATGGCGACGATAGTTGGGACTCTAACCCAAACAGATGGCCAATCAAATGGAAAACGCATCCCCGTTGATGATAATGGACTGGCCAAGTGCACCATCAACAAACGAGGACAATACCAATCCCTTTTCTTAAGTCATCCTTTGCATAACATCATAGTTTAAAATAGCATTTTCGCAAATCTAATACTTAAGCATGGCTAAGCATTTTTCAATTCTTTAAATAACTCAGTTCTCAGTTTCAGGATAAGTGGTCAAGGATGGTAATGCATCAATTGGTAATCACCCAACTCCTATAAACCTAATGCAATAAATTAATTCAAGTGATAAACATTTATAAAACAAGGAGGGGGCTGAATGCACCAGGGCTTGCCTTGGATTGCAAGGAGAGTAGGGTCAGGATTAGTTCCACAGATATCAAAACCCTGGACGACCTTAGGAGTCACCTCCTCAGCAGCGGCCTCGACCTTGACTTCCTCGTTCACGGGCACTACACGTGTGCAATGATGCATGCTCAGTATGATGCGGATGATACGGAGTAAGAATAAAAAATACATAATACAAAACTTTGAGTACAACTTTCCTTCATGGTAAAGTTGCAAAACATTTCTCATACAGTAAAACTGTGTGTTTGTATTTCATTTTTATTGACTATTTTAACAGTTATAGAAAGCCGCTGCACAGCTTCACTACAACTACCTAGTGACGACCTTTCTTTTTCCAAGGATCACCGTAGTGAAAGATCCATGGACACAATCAATCCAAAAATCACACAATACTACAGGGATTAATGTTTTTTCTCTATTTTATTATCCAATTAACCAAACATTCAATTAATAGATCATCAAATTGCTTCCAATCCAGCCCAAACTTTACTAACAGATACCCCTAACCCTAAAATAGTGCCTCATAAAATTTTATGATTTTTGGATTAACATAGAATTTATCAAAATTACTCAAAGTTGTGTTTATCAATTAATATGCTAATTTTTAGTTACCGCAAAAAGCGTCCAAAATGTATACGTACTATTTTTATTAAAAACTACACACAACAGAAAGCCTACACAGTTATTTTCATAATTTTTAGCCTAACATAAATATTCATATAAAAATGACAAATCTCAGCACTATTCCCTACAATGGATATCCATAAAATCAGTTTATATTCACTAAAATTGAAAAGCGCCAATCTGGCCCGAGACAGCCCGCGAAGGAGCCATCGGCCCAACCGAACAGTGCGTGTCCTCCACCTCTCGCTGGCGCGGTCCGAGCCACTGGGCCGGCCCAATCGGCCTAGTGAGGCCCAGCGCGAGCATCCTCTACCCCCCTTTCTTCTTCCCAGCGCCGGGAGGGATTCCCACGCGCGAGCGCGTTCCCGTGCGCATGCGCCGGCATGGAGCTCGTCGACGGCGACCCCCTCCCGCGACCCAACCAAGTTAACCATCATGAAGGCACGAACATAATGCACACCCCAAAGCACCGAACACATGCAACAGCTACGCACCTACGAGGAGACCGAGCTCGCCCATGGCGGACACGACGGCGTGGCTAACCCATTCCGGCCGATAGAGTACGATAGCGTTCAGGGAAAAGGCTTGGAGAGGTCCAGGAGCTCACCACGGTCCTAGACCGGCAGGTGGCTGGAGCGGAGGTAGGGTGAAACGACGAGCTCGACGATGACAGCGGCCGCAGTGGCGTTCACCGGTGACGTCCTTCTCGTTCCGACAGTTCAAGGGCACCAAATGAAAAACCACCGCATGCAGAGGATTCAGCAAGGGTTAGGGAGCTCAAAACGTGAAATCATCACGAACGAAACTCACCACAGCAAGCTAGGCACGTGGGGGATGGCTGCGGCGGAGCTCCGACCGGACCCGAGGACGACGACGAGTGTTCCCGAGCCTAGGGAGCACGAACGTCTACACCGGCTGAAGCACTGGATGCACAAGGGAGTAGGGAAGTTGGCTTCTCAAGCAATTGGAGAATGGTGTACGGGTCATGGCCAATTCGATCAGGGCAGTGAGTGTGGTCACCGGTGCGCCGAGAGGGAGAGGGAAGGAGTAGAGGCGACCGGTGGCATATATGGACGAGGGGAGAGGGGACAGGATCGTTTCAGGGCGGCGTGAGGACCCCCACAAGCGTAGCTAACCTAGGGAGCACGCGGCCGGGCGGCGCCACGCGCGCTCGGCACGGTGGTGTGCCCCGGCACAGTGCAAGAACAGGGAGGGGGTGATTCACTGTAGCTCATTCAAGCCCTAGGTGTCTGTTTTTGACGAAATGCTCAAGATTTCATGCTCCAACTTGAAAAAATGTGAATACAAAAGTTGTAGGGCTCAAAATTTTGAACAACTTTGGTTTTTGAACCAAACTAAAAATCTGAATGGTTTTGAAACTATAGAAAAGGGGGTAAATTTAGATTTTGAATTTAATTTGCAATCTAATGTAATTCTCTAAATTTTTCATAACAACATAAAAATCTGTAAACATAAAAGTTGTTCTACTTACTGAGATCCACAACTTTCATTAAGGGTGTTTGCTCAGATTCTTTATAGTTTTCAAAATGATGTTTCAAATTTGAATTTCAAAATAGTTATCAAGGTTTAATTTACATTTCTATTTAAGAACTTCAAAATTATCCAAAATAAAAGTTGTGCCATTTTAAAAGATCTACATCTTCTATTAAGGGACGAACATCAAAATCCTTCTAGTTTTTGAATTAGGGTTTTGAGGCCCAATCTAGGGTTTAAATCAAGTTTCCTTTTTTTAAATTTCCCAATTAGTTTTAAATACACAATCAACCATACATTTGCATACCCAATCACCCTAATGTCCTATGCACAATCATATGAGGGGAATTAAACTCATTTTAACTGATGCACTGTAATGGGTTTTTATGCAGGATGATTAACATCTAATGATGATGACATGGCAGGCTTAATTAACCGTAGCACCAGAGGTGTTACAAGTTTACACAAATAATATAAGTCTGAGGAAAGAGTGTGAAAGTATTACATAAACATAGGCTTACAAACCTAGGTTACATTATCCCAAACCTAGCAGTATTCAACTACACACCCTGCCCAAGGGTTACATCACATACACGTCATCGTCCATGTGTGATTCGTCAACCGGCACGGTCTGACGCAGAACTGTACACTTAATTCACCTGCAACAGGGGTTAACAAACCTTGAGTACTGGGGTACTCCGCAAGACTTACCCGACTAAGAAAAGAAATGAGACTCAGGAATGCAGGCTGAGGGGAGTCAAGGTAAGGCTTGAGCAAGAATCAAAGTATTTTGCAGAAAAGCTCTCTAGTAAATTTTATTCTTATATTAATGTTAGAAGTCATCTTTAGTCCTGTCTCTAAGTTTATTAACCAGCACCTCTCCACATTTTCAATTCGTTTTACCATTTCAAAACCGAGCTTCAAACCACTTTTCGGGGTAAGTCAGTGGATCAAGTCTCCATAACCGAGGAGCAACGACGATTCGAATCGATTAAGTACCCAGTTGGGGATCCCTATCCACACTGCATATGTAGCACCTAATCTTGCATATGGCAACCCCGTCTACCACGGCTTTTCCATCCCTGAACCGGTCCTGCGCCACCCGAGAGTACAGTACACCTCCAATCCGGGATTATAACCCACGAGGGTACATGCTACTCTCGCCAGCTCTCCACTCCCAGTGCATGGTCGTCGGTTCAAGTAATAGAGTCACCGGAGTCAGAGCTTTCCGTAGTATGTGGCTAGTTGCAAAGTCTCGATCCAGCATGCCTATAAAGAACGGTCTCTAATTCTTTTTCCGTTGGTGTCAGTACATTGGGACTCTAACCCAAGAATATGTCGGCCACACGGTTCAAATCATCTTCCGTCGGTGACCATGCATTGGGACTCTAACCCAAATACCAGCCAACCGAGCGGAAACCCCTTCCCGTCGATGACAATGTACTGATCAGGTGCATAGCCACCGAACGAGAATATTACCATAACCCTTTTTCATGAACTATTCGATAGTTTATCACAATAGCTCAAAATAGCATTTTTGTGCAAAACTAAATTATTTAAGCAAGGCTAAGCATTTTTAAGCATTTTATTTTAAAATGGTTTCGAGGTTTTTCAGTGGTCAAGGTTGGTAATGCATCAATCGGGTTATCAATCAACTCCTATCAACCTCATGCAGTAGATTAACTCAAATTATAAACATTTTGTGAATCACAAGGAAAGGGCTGAATGCACCAGGGCTTGCCTGTGTTGTAGGTCTGTCACTTCTGCCAGCACACCAGAGAATCCACTTGACTTCTCCTGACGAACAATCCTTCCGTCGGGGATCAATCAAGCAATTCTCCCGAAACCCGATCACTACACGTAAATAATAATACTGCATCTTTAACATGATGATATGTATGCCACGATGTATGAATTGCACGAATTACGAATTAGTAGGAAGTTGAGCACAATCTTCCTTCACGATAAAGCTGTAATCCAACACAACCAACTATCGATTATTACTTAGGATTTCATTTTAACAGTTGTCGAAAGCCGCTGCACAGCTGTTCAACTTCTACTGTAATACTACAGTTAAAGTGCCGAGGATCATTACAGTGAATGACCCAGGGTCTTCAATAAATCCAAAGTCACACAAAACCTACAGTTATCCAATTACTCAGGTGTTAAATAATAAATAAGTAAAGTACTTACATGAAATAACATTTAAATATTGTAACTTAACAAGATTAGCATAAGCTTAAACAAGTTAGCAAGGTACCAAGGGTTAGCACATGATAATGACCCAAGATTAACACACAATCCCAAAATCACACAAACCCTAAATTGATTAAGGTTTTCCATTTATTTTATTTATGAAATAGAACATTAAAAATAAGAAATACTCCACTTCGTCAAATTGAGCTCAAACTTTTTCTACAGCTAGACCTCAGCCCCAAAAAGTACAAAGGTAAATTTCATGATTTTTGATACTTCTCTTAGCCTACAAAATTCCTAGAAGTTTCATTTTTCATTTAAAATGTACATTTTCATAGTATAAAGAAATGATCTAAATCTTTATTTCATATTTTTCCCTTGCTGAGAATATTGCAGAAAAGTTACGGAAATATTTTCATGATTTTTGGAGCAGTGATTATTTTTTGACAAAATAAACAATGTTCAGTACTATTCCCATAATCAGATAAATGAAAATTTTCGTAAAAACAACTCGGGCTCAATCTGACCCGAGTCAGCCCAGCGCAAACAGACTGGCCCACTTGACGTCCCTCTCTCCCGTGCTTACCCGCCTGCCTCCCCGAGCTCCTGGGTCGGCCCAGTCCGGCCCAACAAACCCCCCTCTCCTTCCTCCTCGTGCAGGCGCCCTCCCGCGCGAGTGCACGACGTCACGGCTGCGGTGACCGGCCGCCGGTGGTGCCCCGACGAACCCGAGAACACTAACACGCTCCCCTCACTTAGGAGAACTCGGAGAGTGACTTATCTTGGTTGCTAGACCACCGCAGCGCAAGCGGTGGCAACCATGGCGGCTGGGCAGCTCGGTGGTCGGCGGCGGGTCGTGTTCCCAATGAACCGGACCGGTAGCATTTAAAACAATAATGGGGATAGCGCTGGTGGCTCACCGTGACTCCGAAACACCCGATGGTTGAGACAGAGGTGACCCAGAAAGATGAGCTCGGCGTGAGGGTGGTGAGGCGGTGTGAGCGCAGTGGCAAACCTCCGTTCCAAGGAGTCCTGTGTAGTAGAGATGGAATCGACGGGCTGGTGATGATCGCATCTGTTCCACGGGGTGGAAACATGATTCGGGTGACTGAGAGTCTCACCGGAACAAGCTGGTCATGACCGACCGAGCACGGTGGTGCTCCCGCCGGACCAGAAGAAGGAGAAGGTCGCGAGGGTACTCCCGGCGATGAGAGGTGGCACCAGTGGGATCTAATGGCGCGCAAGGAAGTGTCTAGCCTATGAGTAAACTGAATTGGAGAGTGGAGCAGGGAAGACGCTGAATTTTGCCCCCAACCGAGAGATGGCCGGCGGTGAGCACAAAAGGAAAGGAAGAAGATGACGGCCGGCTACGGCTTATATAGGGCAGAGGAGAGGGCGTGTCCTGGATAGGGCCCCCACGGACCCGGCAGCGACGTCGATAGGCGGTTGGCCGGCCCCGGGCAGCGCCGGTGGCCGGCGCGTGCACGCGCACCTGCACGCGAGCAGGCCGAGAGCCGGACCCCCCTGTAGAGTACTATAGGAGCACCTGCCCTTTTGACTTTTAGGACCCAATTACTTTTTGTTTTACATATAAACTAGAAAAATTCCCAAAATAAGAATTGTGGAAAATTTCAAACTGAACAACTTTTGTTTTGGATGAAGTTTGAAATTTTGAAATTTTTTTAAATAATTTAAAAGTGGGTAAATGAGCCTTTTGAAAGTCACTTACAATTCATTTAAATTGTCAATATCTTTCTCAACAACTTGAAAATCTTCAAAAATAAAAGTTGTTCCATTTGTTGAGCTTAACGAATTTCATTAAATGAGTTTGGTCAGGTTCTTGCTAATTTTTGAAATATCATTTCAAATTTGAATTTCAAATGACTAATTAAGGTTTAATTTGAATTACCGCTTAATAACTTCAAAATCACCCTTAATAAAAGTTGTTCCATTTTAAAAGGGCTAAAACTTTTTTATTAAGGACCCATCATCAAATTCTTGCTAGTTTTTGAATTTAAATTTCAAACTTTGATTTTCAAGCATAGATTAAGATTTTATTTGAAATTATTTTCAATAACTTCAAAATTAGCCAAAATAGAAGTTGCTCAACTTTTCAAGATGTATAACTTTTATTTAAGGCCTAACATCTAATTCCTTTTAGTTTTTGAATTAGGGTTTGGGATCCGATGTAAGATTTATAAATGATTTTCTTTTTATTTTCAAATTAGATTTAAATAATTACACATAGACACGTGCATTTACATACTAAGTCACTCTAAACCACCTATGCACAATCATATGCAAGAACAAAATTATGCGGGATTGAATGTGGGATGATTAGCATGCAATCATGATGACATGGTAGGTTTTAGTTACAGTAACACCAGGGGTTGAATGCACACTAACAGGGTTGAATGCTGGATGATTAACATGCAATCATGATGACATGGCAGGTTTTAGTTATAGTAACACCAGGGGTGTTACACCGGTCCTGCGCCATCCGAGGGCACAGTACTCCTCTCGTCTCCAGGCACGACGGCCACGAGGGTACACACTACTCTCACCATCTCTCCACTCACAGTGCGTGGTTGTCGGTTCAAGTAGTATAGCCACCGGAGTCAGGGCTTCCCGGAGTATGTGACTAGTTGCAAAGTCTTGATCACAGCAGGTCGACAACGAATGGTGCCTACTTTCTTTTTGCATCGGCGACAATGCATTGGGACTCTAACCCAAGTACAAGTGTCCCTCCGGTTTTCGAATCCCTTTTCCGTCGATGACGATGCATTGTGACTCTAACCCAAGTACATGACCACCGAACAGAAAATCCGTTCCCGTCAGTGACGATGTACTGATCAGGTGTACAGTCACCGAACGAGAACATTACCAATTCCCTTTTTTCATAAATTTAATCAATATTATATCACAATAGCTGAAAATTGCATTTTGTGCAAAAACTAAATTAATTTAGCAGGGCTAAGCATTTTTCAAATATTTTATTTTAAAATGCTTTCAAGGGTAGTATTTCAAGGTAGGAAATGCAGTAAATAGGTATCAATCAACTCGTATTAACCTAATGCAGTAGATTAACTCAAGTTATAAACATTTTGTAAACCACAAGGAAATGGCTGAATGCACTGGGGCTTGCCTGTGTTGCAGGTCTATCACTCCTGCTAGGAAGTCAGAGAAAACCCACTTGACTTCTTCTGACAAATAATCCTCCGTCGGACACCAAGCGAGTCTTCCGAACACCTGTTTACTACACGTAAAATAATAATGCATATTTAACATGATGATATCTATGCCATGATGCATGAGATGCACGAAATTGTAATTCAATAAAAGGTAAACTTAATTTAAAAGTTGAGTACAACTCTCCTTCACGATAAAGTTGCAAGCCAACAAAACTGACTCATTGATTATCACTTAAGATTTCTCTTTAACAATTGTAGAATGTCGCATTAATCGTTTCATTCTACTATTAAACAAGTTAATAATGAACTTACTAAAGATGTCAAGGATCATTTTAAGTTAATAACCCAGGATCCACAACAAATCCAAAAGTCACACAAAACCAAAGTCATTAGGGTTTTCCATTTATTTTAATAGTCATTTAATAGAGCATTAAATAATAAACAAGTAAACTACTTGCATGAAATAACATTTAAATATTTTAATTAACAAGATTAGCATAAGTTTAAACAAGTTAGTAAGATACCAAGGGTCAACACAGGATAACGACCCAAGGCGAACACACATCCCAAAGTCATATAAACCCTAAAATAATTAAGGTTTTGATTTATTTTTATTAATCAATTTATCACTTAGAATTGTGTTTTAGTTTTTAATTACTACATAAAGCAATTCATTTTATGCTTACAAGGTAAATGATCAACAAGCTTTGGAACAGCAGCGGTTCATGTGTTCTAAGGTATTTAATCAAATCTTATGAGATTAAGCACATCATTAAATTTAATTCTAATAACCTTTTCTTAATTAATCAATTAATAGGATATCAAATGACAAACTGTTGGTGGTCCTTATGGATAAATTTTATACCACCAACTTAGACTAAAAAGAGGATTAACAATCATATTCTAGCACATATGCCTTTACTACTAACAAGTTCCACTTGTACCCCTAGCATTCATGTTTTCCAAGTTTTATGGCATAACAAGTGGAAATACGCATCAACATGAAGAAAGCGCAAAGTCAAATGACGAATCCAACAAATGCGCAAACAAAGAATACTAAAAAAGCCCACCTTCAAAGAATAAATGGATCCATCCGCAACCAAGGGAGAGGCCCAGGCCCAGGGAGCAACCGACCACCCGAAGGCGGTGGCCAGATGGTGCTCCCCAGGGACCAACCGCCCCTGGGGGTGGCCGCCCCCCAGGTGGAGCTTCCCTAGCCCATCTTCAGCCACAGTACTCAAGGCGGTTTGCTGATGGCGGTTTCACCTCCTTCCATGTTTAGAACGTCCAAACCGTCATAGTTTCACTATAAATAGATAGTGCTCCATCCCCTTCAACACACACATCATTTGGAGTCATCTACCTCACACCTCTCACTTGTATCTTTAGAGTAGTTGTAGTAGTTTGAGCAAGGCAAGAGATATCAAGGAGAGCTTGTCTCCTTGGGAGAAAAGAATCATCTTGGTATGAATACAATTCGCTCTTCTCCCATGAGCAAGTTCTTATCATACTTATATGGTTATGCATATGAACTAGAGTCTAGTTATGATCTTGTTATGAGCATAGTATATGAGCTAGAGTATAGTTTATGTATCATGTTCTTGACTTGTTCATCATCGTTCTTCATTGTTCATCGAATTAGTAGGAATAGAGGAAGAACTAGGAATGAGGTGATGGTTCGTCGTGCTGTCATGGCTGCTCTTAACCTATCCTATCAATCCGAAGGGTTGGGGTTCGCGGGGGTTAGGAGTTGTTTCCAGGTATGCAAGCATGGAGCTTGGGTGTGCGGAGATCGGCGAATATGTCGGTATCCCACGGGCAGAGGGGTAGGTGGACAGGTGGTGACAGCCCTGTCCATCCCTAGCATTCCCCCACGTTCGGATATTGAGTAGGAGTTCGTAAAGTATTAATCGGCTGGCACACCAGCTGCGGGGATCTCCTTATCACCCCAGACATAGTCCTGATACTAGAATTACTAATTAGATGATCTGCTAATAGTTCTTTGCATAATTGTATATGACCAATGCCTGCTCAGTTAGATATATTCTTTTATTCTTTATTTTCCTTTTATCCTTGAGGTTGATCCATATGTGTGTCCACTATCTTGAAATCATGTCTTATTCTTGTTTACTCTATGCCTACCATTGCACTCAATAAGTGATCATGTTTACACCACGCTTGATGCATATTGCCCTCCTACGGGAAATTATAAATACGACACCCTACTCACGGGTTGAAATGCTACAATGATAGTTCTGTGCTCTTGCAGAGTTATCTTATTTCTTACTGAGCTATCGATTGGCGTATCTAAGTACCATTACTTAAGGATTGTAATTCTTGTGCACCCCACGGCGCCGTGTCACAGTTTTGCATATCGTAAGTAATGACGGTTAGGAAGGCCAATCTGGCACTTCTAACTGCTATTACCAGACTGCACTACCTAGGCTGGCGCCTTTAAGGGCCAAGGGTTAACTTTCTAAATTAATGGTGGTTGGGGATGCCAACAAGCATTTCTAGTGCCATTGCCTTGGATGGACTTTTAGTCTATCCTTTGTAACGATGTTAAGAAATGCCAACAAGCATTTCTGGCGCCATTGCCGGGGAGGGCAAAAACATCTAAGCTAGCATAAACATTAATCACAAAATAAGCATTGGTAGACGTAGTTTAAACAGGCTAACTTCGCTGTTTTCTTCCTCTTTTTATTGGAATGAAAATAGGATAGTCTATGAGCGGTTTTGCTCTGCCAAACAATTTCATCAGCAATCCGGAAGCACTCCTAAGGAAGAAAAGGTCTCGTACCATTTCTTCTTCTGCTACTCCGTCGGTAGACGAATCGTTCGTTCCCGCACCATCCGCTACTACCGTCATGGCCAAGACACTCCGTGACTACTCCATCCCCGCTGTTACCAACGTGCCCGTTGGGCCCGCTGTCAACATTGGAAATGGAAATTTCGAGATCCGTATAGGCCATATCTCGATGGTGCAGGCAAGCCAATTCTGTGGTTTGCTGTTGGCGATCCTTAACAACCCAAATATAACATCATTCTAATACTAAAATAAATAGAAGGTAGGGCTTTCATCTAACCCTTCCATGAGTTTTGTTGCACATGTGACTTGCAGGTCGAACACGTGGAAATGCATAAAAATCACTGGAAAGCGCACTTCCAAAAAACAAATTCAGAAAAGGCGCAAATCAAGAATAAAAGAGAAAAGCCCATCAAAATATCAAACGGGATCCATCCGTAACCGCGGGGGAGGTCCAGGCCCAGGGAGCAACCGACCACCCGAAGGCAGTGGCCAGTTGCCGCTTCACAGGGACTGACCGCCCCCGGGGACGGCCGCCCCCCAGATGGCACTTCCCGGGCCTAGATTCAGTGACAATGCTCATGGAGGTTCCCCGAAGTCGGTTTCACCTCCTTCCATATTTATCTACGCCGAAACTGACCTATAGAGCTATAAAAAGAGGCCCTCACCCCCTCCATGAGGACAACACACGATACAATAGAGAAGAAGAAGAAGGGAGTACCACCATTTTCCATTCGTGTAGCTTCTAGCTAGGCTAGTATAGGGTTGGAGAGAGAGATAGAAGCTTGAGAAGTGATAGCGGGGTCGAAGCAGTTCTACCCTCGGGTGGACGAAGTGCCGGACCTGTCGGCTCTCACATCCAACTTGTACCTCTACAACCATCTTGCTACTTGAAGTAAGAGGTTTGTGATACATTTTAGTTTTGATCCATTAAGTGAGTTACTTTTATAAAGCTACTTGTTTGTGGGATCGTCGCTCGTTCTTAGGACGAGTGCTCTAGTTAGAGGACTCTTGATAGAGATGGAAGTTCCTGGCCGCTAGAGTAGTAGTCGCCTTCATAGACGTAGTGTCTAAGTCGGAGTCTACCTTCGTATGTTGTGCGCGCCCACGGGCAGAGGGGTAGGTGGCAGTTGGTGATAGCCCTATCCACTCGTATCTGAACTCCCCCACGTTCGGCCGCGAAATAGCGCTGATACTGGTATCAGCTGGCAGACTACCTGCGTCAGTGGGCCTGAAGCAAGCAAGTAGTGGGAAAGTTATCTTCACTTAGTGTTTCCAAACTTAGTGTATCCACTCCACCCAAGTTATCCCTTCTATCTTTTCTAGGGTCAACTAGCTAAGAGACCTCTAACATAAGCCGTTCCTTTGCGAAAATACAATACCCTGAATACTTCCGGGTGAAGTGCTACAACGGTACTTCCGTGCGCTTGTAGATTTTTCTGCTGTCGCTAAGAAGCGCCAACAAGCATTTTTGGTGCTGTTGCCGGGGATTTTAGTCTCTGAACCTAGTTTCCCGTGTATCCTTTGTTTTTACCTTTCTTTTCTTTTACCTCTTTTGTTCGAATGGAGCAACCCACCATTTTCAAACTTTCTGCTCCCAAGGGCGAGTTTGTAGAACCTCCACAATCCGCGAAGCCAATCATAGCTTTGAGTTATGAACTCAGCCCGGCTTTTATAGCCATGGTTCGGGAACAAACCTTCTCAGGATTAGATTATGAAAATCCATATCGCCACCTAAGGGAGTTTGAGCAGCTCTGTGCATGCCTAACCATTGCCGGCATGTCACACGAAACAATGCGGTGCAAATTGTTTCCTTTCTCGCTTGATGAGAGAGCGAAACAATGGTACGCCCTCAATGTAGGGAAGGTAGCTGGTGATTGGGAGGAATTGCGAAACAAGTTTTGTGTAGCATTCTTCCCTATATCCCGAATCGCTGCCCTACGTCAAGAGATTCTCAACTTCCAACAAAATGAGAAGGAATCCATAGGTGCAGCTTGGAAAAGAATTACAGTTTTAACAAAATCTGGCCCAGACTTGTCTATTCCCAACCACGTGCTCCTACCGTATTTTTGGTTAGGACTTAGCAAGGAATCTTCCCTACAACTTGACATAGCCGTAGGAGGGTCATTCACACACAAAACCACGGCTGAAAGAGAGGCCCTTCTAGATCACATTCTAGAGAATACTCCTCCATTAGAACCCCTCCATGTAGAGCCAAAGCTGTGTCATGAGGAAATATCTTCAGCCGAGGCTGAACCGTCAATACCTATAGAGACATCCTCACCCGAACCAGAAGATCCGAAGGAAGGTCTCCAACCTTCAGGTCTCCCATACTTCGATGACGACTTCTTCGATGATTATGGGAATGTCTCGAAGTATGCATACAGAAAAAGCACCCATGTCCCTGTCACTCCAAAGCCTTGCCTCGATTCTTTAAAGGAATCCATTAGGGAGTTGACAGCCATCATGAGCGACGAATGGACAAACGAAAGGGAGTCTTCATCTGAAGTAATTCAGATTCGCTCTCCTTCGCGAACCATCCGTTGCAAAATCCAGGATGATTGGGTGGAGATGTTGTACAAACCCACGGTAGGAGCAAATCTGATGTCCACAACCTTTGCACACACTCATCTGAATGATAGACATTTTGCTCCTATGACCCTGTCCATGAGAAACAGCTCGCGTACTTGTCAGCTAGGACAAGGGTTGGTTCACAACGTCAAAATTCAGCACGATGATGTTGTCTTAACTTTAGATTTTCACATCTTTGACGATGTAGACTTCAGCGTGCTGATCGGGCATCCCCTGGAGAAATTTCTCTCCAATGCAACAAGAACAGGGGTATTGAATGTTAAGCTGGGAGGAATGATTATTCCATACGTTTTCATCAAGCTAAAAACTCGATGGCAGACCCTCTCCCTTGTCCTACCTTGCCCGAGGAGGTTATGTCGGTCTCCTCCTTTGAACCCCCTGAGTCATCCTTGGAAAAAGATGCTAACTTCTTTATAGAAGAAGAGGAAGACACCGGGGAGACTTTTGACCTTCCTAAAGAGTAAGTGCTGACTCCACTTTCTGTTGAGCTAAAAACCCTGCCTAAAGGACTACGTTACGTTTTTCTAAACGGCAACAAAAGCACTCCTGCCATCATTAGTGACAAGCTTTCAGATAAGGAGACGACTAGACTTATTGCCGTTCTAGAAAAACGTAGATCGGTCTTCGGGTATTCATTACAAGACCTTAAGGGGATTAGCCCAACACTTTGTACCCATCGCATCCCTATTGACCCTGCCAGCACTCCCTCACGCGAACCACAGTGTAGGCTCAATAATGCGATGAGGGAAGTCGTGAAGAAGGAAGTCCTCAAACTTCTTCACGCCGAGATTATTTATCCCGTACCACACAGCGACTGGGTTAGTCCCGTCCAAGTGGTTCCCAAGAAAGGAGGAATGACGGTAGTTGAGAACGCTAAAAACGAGCTCATTCCACAACGTACCGTCACAGGATGGAGGATGTGCATTGATTATAGAAAACTCAATGCGGCAACACGAAAGGATCATTTCCCACTGCCCTTTATCGATGAGATGTTGGAGCGGTTGGCAAAACATTCTTTCTTTTGTTTCCTCGATGGGTATTCTGGCTATCACCAAATCCCCATCCATCCCAACGACCAAAGCAAAACAACGTTTACATGCCCGTATGGAACGTATGCATATAGAAGAATGTCATTCGGACTTTGCAATGCACCCGCGTCGTTCCAGCGCTGCATGATATCTATTTTCTCAGAAATGATTGAGGAGATCATGGAAGTTTTCATGGATGATTTTTCAGTCTATGGAAAAACTTTTGATCATTGTCTCGAGAATTTGGACAAAGTTTTGCAAAGATGCCAAGAGAAGGACCTGGTACTTAACTGGGAAAAGTGCCATTTCATGGTCCGTGAAGGCATTGTTCTTGGACATTTAGTGTCCGAAAGGGGGATAGAAGTAGATAAGGCAAAAATAGAAGTTATTGAGCAACTATCTGCCCCTGTGAACATCAAAGGGATCCGAAGCTTTCTAGGCCATGCGGGGTTCTACAGGCGTTTTATCAAAGATTTTTCACAAATCGCCAGACCCTTGCCTAACCTGTTAGCAAAAGACGTACCTTTTGAGTTCACGGATGAGTGTTTAAAAGCTTTTGAAACCATCAAGAAAGCACTCATCTCTGCGCCCATCATCCAACTTCCGGATTGGATGCTACCCATCGAGATCATGTGTGATGCTAGTGACTATGTTGTTGGTGCGGTCCTAGGCCAAACAAAAGATAAGAAGCATCATGCGATCGCCTACGCTAGCAAGACTCTAACAGGACCTCAGCTTAATTATGCCACAACCAAGAAGGAGCTCCTTGCAGTAGTCTTTGCTATTGATAAATTTAGATCTTACTTGGTAGGAGCAAAGATAATTATTTATATTGATCATGCTGCTTTAAAATATCTGCTCACCAAGAAAGATGCTAAACCTCGCTTGATCCGCTGGATCTTGTTATTACAAGAATTTGATATTAAAATAAAAGATAAAAAAGGAGTAGAAAATACTGTTGCCGACCATCTTTCGCGTATGCAAGTCACTAACATGCATGAACAAGAGATCAATGACTTCTTACGCAACGACATGCTCCTCATGGTCACCGACACAAACCCATGGTATGCAAATATTGTGAACTACATGGTTTCAGGGTATGTACCCCCAGGCAAATCCAGAAAGAAGCTAGAATATGAAAGCAGACGTCACCTGTGGGATGAACCCTACCTATACCGGGTTTGTGCCGATGGACTGTTGAGAAGATGCGTGCCTACTGCCGAGGGTGCACAAATCATTGAGAGGTGTCATGCAGCACCATACGGGGGCCATTATGGAGTTTTCCGCACACAAGCCAAAATTTGGCAGTGCGGATTCTATTGGCCAACAATGTATAACGACACCAAAGAATTCATTCGAAGGTGTCGACAATGTCAGCTGCAAGGCAATATCAGCTCCCGCAACGCCATGCCCCTTCATTTCAACCTCCAAATAGAAGTCTTCGACGTCTGCGGCATTGACTTCATGGGACCATTCCAAAAGTTGGGAGACTGTGAGTACATCCTCGTGGCAGTTGACTATGTCTCGAAGTGGGTCGAAGCACTACCTTGTCGAGCAGCGGATGCAAAACATGCAAGAAAGATGTTTCATGAAGTGATCTTCCCTCGCTTTGGAACACCTAGGATGGTGATAAGCGACGGGGGCTCACACTTCATAGACAAAACTTTCAGAGCATTCCTGCGAGAACTGGGAGCCAAGCACAACATAGCTACTCCTTATCACCCCCAAACCAGTGGACAAGCTGAAACTTCGAACAAACAAATTAAAAACATCCTTCAGAAAACAGTGAATGAGATGGGAAGAGAATGGAAAGATACGCTACCTGAATGCGCTTTGGGCATACAGGACTGCTTACAAAACCCCCATAGGGATGTCACCATATCAGCTGATCTATGGGAAAAGTTGCCATTTGCCTGTTGAGCTTGAACATAGAGCTCACTGGGCAATTAAAACCTGGAACATGGATCTCAAGTCAGCTGCTAAAAATAGGCAGAAACAAATAGCAGAACTAGAAGAATGGCGAGAAAAGGCCTATCATAGTGCCAAGCTCTACAAAGAACGAACAAAGAGATGGCATGATTGAAGAATTCAACACAAAGAATTCAAGATAGGCGACAAAGTTCTGCTCTTCAATTCAAGAGTCAAATTGTTCGGGAAAGGCAAGCTTAGAAGTAAATGGGACGGACCATACATCGTCATCAACGTATCGTCACATGGAGCAATCACAATAGAAGACAATGACAGTAACATCCATAAGGTAAATGGCCAACGACTCAAGGTATTCCTTGAACCCGAACTGAATTTCATTGATGAAATAAACATAATATCCTTTAAAGAGTTCATTAAAAACTTATAAAAAATATATATAGAATAATAATAATAATAAATATATATAAAAACATTTTTTTATACTTTACTACTTTATAAATAAATAGATGGTTGTAGAGCAATAGTGTTGCATTTATGAAATACCCAAAAAAGACCCTATGATCTTTCCTTTCATTTACATGAAATCCTTTTGATCATAGGAATATTCTCTCATAAATGCATGATAGTGTAATCTTGAGATATTTTTACAAAAATCACACTTCAAATTACACTCAATCATTTTGATCCACTGCGCATCACTCTTGAATCGGGATTGGAATCCACACGATTTGAGCAGCAGTTACACAAAAGGCAGAGGCTGGCAGGTGGACCCAGGGGACCGACCGCCCCCGGGGTCGACCGCCCCCAGCCAGCTCAAACGTCATCGATCTTTTTCGTACCAGTTTGTGATTACTCCAGTATCGCGTCTCTGGTTACGATCAGATCATTTCCTCAATGGAGACCTCGGTAGAACCTATAAAAGCAATTCAAAGGCCTCTCTTCTTTTCACACCAAACCATTCTCTTCTCCCTCTCACACAAGTTGCTAAGCTTTCCCACTTACAAACTGTGACCATGTCTAGCTATGCTCTTTCGCTGATCCAAGCTCCCGGCTCCATTGCCAACCTAGACATAGTTCCCTATCAAGAGAGCTCTTTTGTGAGCGAAGAAGCTTATGCCATAGTGGAGAAGCCGCTAGCCTTTCTACCCCCGTCAACCAATGATGTTAGCAACATTTCAAGCTTGAAGTCCATGGCACGTTCCCGTGCACCTGAAGGAGGTGCCAAGAAGAAGAGTTTTGCTGCCCGACCAACTACCGGCGTTTTAGGCCTCAAGAGAAAGGCCCCTAGTAATAGCAGGTTTAGCAAACATGCTGCCGTGATGCCCTCTTCATCCAGTTTACCCTCTCTGTCGTCTCCCACTAAAGACATTCGTTCTTACACCATTAGGGGAGTGCGCAAACCTGATGGAGGGTACGCTAAAGGCCTTTTCCGCAGAGGCGAAACACCTTCTAAGAAGCCTACACCCTCTGCCGAAACCTCAGGCGCCAGGCGCACAGTCTTTAGAAAAATTATTAGAGGGCAGCCTAAGGGATTCTTTAGCGATAGTGGGGATGAAAAACCTTCCTAGGGCCCAACCATCGCCTCACTAAATGCTAGCATCAAGAGCATGCGCCTAAATGTTGAAAAGGCACAAGCCCGCATAGCCGAGGCTCATCGTAGCGTTAAAGGACTTAGAGATGAACTAGATGAGATGCGCCGCGGCTATGGAGAGCAGCTGCGTAAGATCGCTAAAGCAGCAAGAGTTGAGCACGTTCTCTAAATATCTTTAGAACGCTCCTGCTACACAAATAATTAGGCATACATTTTTTCTCTTCATGATCTTTTATTTTCCAATCATGTCCCCTTTCAATGTCATGTGCCTATTTGATTTATTAATGGAAAAGAAGTTTTTTATCTTTATATATATTGCACACTTGTTTTCTCTATATATTGTGACTAACCAAACAGGAAAGAAAACAAGTGTGGGGGGAAGAACTCTTCAAAGTTAAACTGCACAAGAACAAAAATCAAATTCAGTTTGTGCAAACATCTCCCCTCTCTCTCCCTAATTAAAAAAGTTTTAAAAAATAAAATTTAAAGAATGATGTCCCCTTCATACTCCATCGAACATGTCTTCCTATGTTTAGAATGTTTGCATACTTTTTATTCCTTACTAATATTCCTACAAGATTTATGAACACCATTTAAGGACCCCTTTTTATCTAAGTAATTGACAAATGAGATATAGCTGGATGACATGATGCTTACTTGTTCTTGCAAAGTACTTGGGATTGATTTTTACAAAAAAAAATTCAATTAGTATGTTCCTTGAATGATTAACAAATACCTACCAAGGCCATATATGATTCTTTATGATGAAACCTTCCACATATGCCACTTATTTTGTGTTGAGTTTGGTCAAATTTTGTGACCAATGTTGAGAGATGTTTCATGCTCTCAAGATCAGAATTCACATGCACCCACCAAACGAAGCCAACTCACACCTTGTGAGTTGTGCAAAACACGCATCTATCCATCCAAAAAAAAATATATGCCAACTCTTACACTAGAAGTTGTGCAGTTTTCCTCCACTAAATAAAAGTGCTATTTTTATCCTAAGACACACGCACCATTGATGCAAAACTTTACTCATCCATCATGATATCTCCTCATTCAAAATATGTCATATGCCAATAAAAGATATGGGGCTATGCTAAAAAAAGAGAAGAAACTGTGCCAAGGGGCATCAGAAAATAAACGGGAAAGAAGACTCCAAATACCTATTAAAAAAAATAACAATATATATATATAATAGTGATGAAGATTCTATAGCCCATATCTTAAAGGAGAATCATGATGCATAAAGTATCAAAAAGATTTAGAATTAGGTTTCCACCTTCATATTCTCCACACACATGCACATTCTGATCTAGGAGCATGACGCACTCCCTCCGGTATGGTCTGAGATTTGACTCGACAATATATGCAGGGTAAGTGTGCCTCGTCATTTTCATTCCTACCTAAAACTCTAGATAAACCTTTTTAGTGGTAGGATGACCATGTGAAGGCATTATTTTTATGCCTTGGTAAGGAATCACTTACATACATGAGCGATTTGACAGAATCATTCAAGGAGCATGAGCTATTCTTATGATTTTCAAAAGCTTACAAAAACCCAAGTTCCTACGCATGAACAAACTAAGAAGATTTGAATCCAGGCTATTCCATTTTGCAATTACTCAAGATAATTTGGTAGACACATTGAAGTTCATAAATCCAGGTGAAGTTTGGAATAAACTGTATGCAGATCTTTATGAATAAGGAAAATGAACCCATTTGGTCCTTAGCACTTTACTCGAGACGAGTAAAGGACCAAGTGTGGGAGAGTTGTTGGCGGTCCTTAACAACCAAAATAAAACATCATTCTAATACTAAAATAAATAGAAGGTAAGGCTTTTATCTAACCCTTCCACGAGTTTTGTTGCACATGTGACTTGCAGGTCGAACACGTGGAAATGCATAAAAATCACCGGAAAGCGCACTTCCAGAAAACATATTCAGAAAAGGCACAAATCAAGAATAAAAGAGAAAAGCCCATCAAAATATCAAACGGGATCCATCCAGTAACTGCGGGGGAGGCCCAGGCCCAGGAAGCAACCGACCACCCGAAGGCGGTGGCCAGTTGCTGCTTCCCAGGGACCGACCGCCCCCGGGGGCGGCCGCCCCCCAGATGGCACTTCCCGGGCCCAGATTCAGTGACAATGCTCATGGCGGTTCCCTGAAGTCGGTTTCACCTCCTTCCATTTTTATCTACGCCGAAACTGACCTGTTGAGCTATAAAAAGAGGCCCTCACCCCCTCCATGAGGACAACACATGATACAATAGAGAAGAAGAAGGGAGTACCACCATTTTCCATTAGTGTAGCTTCTAGCTAGGCTAGTATAGGGTTAGAGAGAGATAGAAGCTTGAGAAGTGATAGCGGGGTCGAAGCAGTTCTACCCTCGGGTGGACGAAGTGCCAGACCTGTCGGCTCTCACATCCAACTTGTAGCTCTACAACCATCTTGCTACTTGAAGTAAGAGATTTGTGATACATTTTAGTTTTGATCCATTAAGTGAGTTACTTTTATAAAGCTACTTGTTTGTGGGATCATCGCTCGTTCTTAGGACGAGTGCTCTAGTTAGAGGACTCCTGATAGAGATGGAAGTTCCTGGCCGCTAGAGTAGTAGTCGCCTTCATAGACGTAGTGTCTAAGTTAGAGTCTACCTTCGTATGTTGCGTGCGCCCACGGGCAGAGGGGTAGGTGGCAGTTGGTGATAGCCCTATCCACTCGTATCTGAACTCCCCCACGTTCGGCCGTGAAATAACGCTGATACTGGTATCGGCTGGCAGACTACCTGCGTCAGTGGGCCTGAAGCAAGCAAGTAGTGGGAAAGTTATCTTCACTTAGTGTTTCCAAACTTAGTGTATCCACTCCACCCAAGTTATCCCTTCTATCTTTTCTAGGGTCAACTAGCTAAGAGACCTCTAACATAAGCCGTTCCTTTGGGAAAATACGATACCCTGAATACTTCCGAGTGAAGTGCTACAACGGTACTTCCGTGCGCTTACGGATTTTTCTGCTGTCGCTAAGAAGCGCCAACATTTGCCAAGCGAGGATGCAAACGCTTATTTGCGACACTTCCTAGAGCTGTGCGACAGCATTGTCATCAAAGACATCGCACAAGACAGTATCAGGCTCCGCTTGTTTCCTTTCTCCCTCACGGGGAAAGGGAAATAATGGTTCTATCAAAATAAGGAAGCCATCAACACGTGGGACAAGTGTTCCGCAGCATTCCTCGCCAAGTTCTTCCCCATGAGCCAGACCAGCGCTCTAAGGGGAATGATCTCAAACTTCCAGCAATCTTCCCTTGAATCTATCCCCGAAGCATGGGAAAGGCTTCAAGAGTACATCCGAGCCTGCCCTCACCATGGAATGGAAGATTGGCTCGTGCTCTAAAACTTTTATGAAGGCCTCAAGGACATGTCAAAGGGGCAGGTAGATGCCGCAGCTAGAGGTGCATTCCTCTCCCTCACCATCGCGGATGCAACTGCACTTATTGAGAAGATGGTGGCCAATCAGAGTTGGAGAGAAGGAAGAAAAACACAAAAAGGCACGGATACTGTGAAGGAGACGGACTTGCTTGCCGCAAAATTAGACTTGCTGATGCAAAAGCTGGACGATCGTGCTACCAACCCTTCCATGAGTACCGTCCAAGCCATGGATTCAGACATGACGTGTGAAGTCTATGGGAACATTGGCCACTCGGGAAACAACTACCCCCGAAACCCAAGAAGAAGCTTCATATGTCAACAATGGGTTTCGCCAACCACAGCATGGTAATAACGGGTGGAACAACCAACACCGCCCGCAAGGTAATAATTTCAATTCAAATTTCAATTCAAACCAACCTTCCTTATAAGATCTCGTTCTAGGACAAGCTAAAATCAATGAAAATTTGACCAAAAAGCTATCCTTCAACGATAAAATGTTTGAAAATATAAATGCCAAGCTTGAAACTTTGTCTTCTTCTATTAAAATCAAGTAAGTTTTAATAAATGATAGAAACACAAATGGCACAAATAGCTGCTTCTATTTCTGTCAACAACACGGGAAAAATCCCGGGGCAACCCGAGACTTCTCCCGAGTTTGTCCATGCCGCTACAGATCAATAAAGGAAGGGAAGTCTGGCCAACAGACTATAAATGTTGATCCCTTGCCGAAGGACGTCGGTAGTTATCTAATATATATATATATATATACTAATTATCTGAAGGGGCCCACACCATCATTCGAGCTTGGGGGAGGTGTCCCCACTCAGGTATTGTATCTTATCCTTTTGAAAAAAATATATAATAAAATTATTTTCTTGCGAAAAAAAATTATTCCCTCTTCCTAGATTTATAAAAATTTATTTTTAGTTCAAAATAAAGTCTTCTCTAAAAATTCTATAAAAATAATTTTCAGAAAGAATAACTTTTGTTAAGTCTAAATATTATTTTTAAATAATTTTTTAAAATCAAAAAGTTTCAAATAAAACTTGTGGAAAATCAAAAACTGGAGCAAAATTTCAAATGGGAGTCATTCGTAACCGGCTACACATTAGAAATAGCCGTTAGAGGGGGCTGGAAAAAAATTGGACCAAGCCGGCCCAGTCAGGGGACCGGCCAGTCCCAGGGGCGACCGCCCCCTGGCCAACGGCTCTGCGGCACAGCCTTTTGCCAACAGTGACTAGCCGTTGCAAGGAGCACTCTCCCGCCTGCGATCAGCTCTATAAATACCAAAGCATTCGGGTGGAGCTCCTCACCCCTCTCATTCTCACATTTTTCACTCCCTTCATCACTCTCTTGCTCCACCATTCTCCAAGCAATTCTCTACAAAAATCAAGTGCAAGGAAATCCTGCACAAACCTCTTCCACTCCCATCACAAGTCAAGTTCTTGTGCCAAGCTCACCATGAGTGGGATCGGAGGTCGGATTTCCGGCATGTTCCGGAAAGGCTGTCGCTCTCGTGGGGAGTCTAGTCAAAGTACCCCCACACGTGAGGAGAGCCCACTGCATGAAGAAGAGGAGGCACCAAGAGGCCACGCCATCGACGAGGCCGACGCTCCCTTCATTGACTTGGAGAGCGAGCGGGAAATGCAAGCATACAACCTCCTCAAGGGACGCGAATTCCAGCATACACCGGCTTTCGACCCACACTTCCTGCAGCAGACAGGTATGAATCACGAATTTAATACCATTTTCGAAAACACTGGATGGAGCCAAGTTGCCCCCGTGCACGAACTTGGATCTCGTTTCTTGACCATCCAAATCTTGGGCACTTTACAAATTTTTGATTATGGTATTACTTTTCGTTGCTTTGGGAAAGAACATAGCCTTCACTGGAAAGATTTTTCTACACACTTGGGTTTTCATGAGCGATGCTCTGTCGATTTGGGTTTCACTCTTTTCGGGTTATCAGCGTCATGCTTTTTGGCACTTGATAACCGGACAAAATGTGACTGAAAAATTCCAACCCAACATCAACACCATCCACCATCCTTCTCTAAGGCTTATGTATAAATGGATTGCAAATTCTTTCTTTCCTAGAGAGGACACTCATCATGCTTATGACATTGAGTTGAAGTTGCTTTATGCCGTGCTTAAAAAGATTAAAGTTGCTCCTGTCTATGACATTGTTAAGCACTGGTTAAACTCTTTTAAAAACTTCCACACCAATTATGTGCACTTCACCCATCACACGTCTTGCTGCTAGTGTTGATCCTCATGGTGCTAACACAATTGTTTATCTCTCCATTCCGCGCATTATGATCAATGAGTATTATTTTACTCAAGCTCATACTATAAAACGTGATGACTCGGGAACAAACCTGGTATTTTATTATCCGGGATATATAAACGAGATTCCGTTACCTAACCCAGATCTTGCTTTATATAAATCTCCATCTCTCACCTTTGACCTTGTCGAAAAGGAAGAAGCACGCAGGAGTTCTGTTTCTCACAGGAGATCACGGAGGAGAGAAGAACAGGAGGAAGAGTCTGCGCAGCCTGTGCAGCCTACACCACACCCGGCCATGCCTACCACGATACCAAGGATGGAATGGTCCCCGATCATATCTACACCTGGGTTCACCCCTGGGTATGGATATGGTATGGGACATGTTCCTCATCCTTATGCGGCTGGAGGGTCAGGGTGGCAATACTCGCAAAAGGCAGGGGGATCAAGGCAGCCCGAGCACGACCATTCTCCAGATTCTGAAGGCATGCCACCTCCGATACACCCACAGCCAGTCACACTAGAGATGCTCAACACACGCATGGGAGGACTAGAATTGCAAAACAAACAAATCCAAGGTACGCTCAATGCTCACATCCAGACTTCTACCCAATGGCATGAGCAGTACCAGCAGTAGTTCATGGACCTCGAAGATGCGAACTGGCGGCGGCATAAGGCACAGCTGGCCTACCTTCGGTCCATGGGACAATTCCCGGGACCTAGGCCTTGAACTAGCTTGGGGGAGGACACCCCACAAGAGGTAACATGTATCTTTCAATTTCTTGCACTTATTTCCCGCACTTTTAAATTTTGCAATTTTATTTCCTTAATAATAAATAAAACATTCCACTCCCATATGTGCTAAGATATGTAAGTTTCTCTTCCATTGAAATGATGAATAGTTGCTCTGTCTATAATTCATCTGTGTCTAAGTTATAACTTAGTATTCCTCAGGATTTAAGTTTGTTGGTTAAAAATATCTCATTCTGAGAACTTGAAATCTTGTGCGTTGCAATTGCAAGATCCTTTTCCAAGTCGTTGCAAGATATGAGATGGTAGAAATAGTCTTTGCTATGACTTTGTTCTAAGAGAAACTTGACATCCGAAGATTTCTTTTCAAAAATTCAAAAATCAAAAGTTCCCCAATGATTATGAAATACCTACCAAGGCCATATGACATGCTCTACTTTTGCAAAAACTTAGTCATATGCTACTTACGGAACTTTGAGTTGAGTCAAAATGCTGAGACCTAGTGAGATTATGGTCATACACCCATGATTGAGATTCACGTACACCCACTAAATAAAGCCAACTCTCATCCTGAGAGTTGCGCACAACATGCACCTTTTCATCCACCAAATAAAAATGCCGACCCTCACTTTGAGAGCCGAGCATACAAAAAAAAATTTCACTCCTTGTTATCATGACGTCTCTCCATCCAAAAGTTTTCATATGTCAAATCAAAATATGGGCTATGCTAAAAAAAGGGCCAAAGGGCATGAGAAAACAAACGGGAAAGAAAATCCAAATACCCGTTCAAAAAAAAAGAGAGAAAAAGAGGATGATATTTTTATAGCGCATATTTCTCTCAAGAGTTTTATTCCATCCAAAAAAAAGAGAGTCATGATGCATGGAGTGCCAAAAAGATTAGAGATAGGTTTTCACCATTCCACACACTTGCACATCTCAATCAAGGTATATGACTTGTATCTCCTTATGGTCCGGTTTTTGACTCAGCAATATAAGTAATGTAAGTATGCCCACCTTCATACCTACCCAAAACTCCACTCTCAGCCTTAGTAGTAGGATGAAAAGGCAACACTATAATGCCTTTGGTAAGGTAAACTATACACATTGAGCGATTGAGAGAATCATTTGAGGAACTTGGTTTATTTTGCAAAAACTCATAAAACCTCCAGATCAAAGGTCTATCAAAGAATGAATGATTGGTGAGTCTATTATAATCATTCTATCTTGCAACCACCCAAGAAATTGGAGAAACTACAAGCCCCATAAGAAATCAAGGTAAAGAATGGATAGAATGCCAACTTATTTAAATTACGAATGAATGCTATGTTATAGGCATGACACTTATCAATTATATCGGCATTGCAGAAACTCCTGATCAACAACCATACTTAGCTATTTGCTCAAGATGAGCAAAGGTTAAGCTTGGGGGTCTTGTTGGTGGTCCTTATGGATAAATTTTATACCACCAACTTAGACTAAAAAGAGGATTAACAATCATATTCTAGCACATATGCCTTTACTACTAACAAGTTCCACTTGTACCCCTAGCATTCATGTTTTACAGGTTTTATGGCATAACAAGTGGAAATACGCATCAACATGAAGAAAGCGCAAAGTCAAATGACGAATCCAACAAATGCACAAACAAAGAATACTAAAGACGCCCACCTTCAAAGCATAACTGGATCCATCCGCAACTAAGGGAGAGGCCCAGGCCCAGGGAGCAACCGACCACCTGAAGGCGGTGGCCAGATGGTGCTCCCCGGGGACCGACCGCCCCCGGGGACCGACCATCCCCGGGGGCGGCCGCCCCCAGGTAGAGCTTCCCGGGCCCATCTTCAGCCACAGTACTCAAGGCGGTTTGCTGATGGCGGTTTCACCTGCTTCCATGTTTAGAACGCCCAAACCGTCATAGTTTCACTATAAATAGATAGTGCTTCATCCCGTTCAACACACACATCATTTGGAGTCATTTACCTCACACCTCTCACTTGTATCTTTAGAGTAGTTGTAGTAGTTTGAGCAAGGCAAGAGCTATCAAGGAGAGCTTGTCTCCTTGGGAGAAAAGAATCATCTTGCTATGAATACAATTCGGTCTTCTCCCATGAGCAAGTTCTTATCATACTTATATGATTATGCATATGAACTAGAGTCTAGTTATGATCTTATTATGAGCATAGTATATGAGCTAGAGTATAGTTTATGTATCATGTTCTTGACTTGTTCATCATCGTTCTTCATTGTTCATCGAATTAGTATGAATAGAGGAAGAATTAGGAATGAGGTAATGGTTCGTCGTGCTGTCATGGCTACTCTTAACCTAGCCTGTCAATCCAAAGGGTTGTGTTCCGCGGGGGTTAGGAGTTGTTTCCAAGTATGCAAGCATGGAGCTTGGGTATGCGGAGATCAACGAATATGTCGGTATCTCAGGGGCAGAGGGGTAGGTGGACAGGTGGTGACAGCCCCGTCCATCCCTAGCATTCCCCCACGTTCGGATATTGAGTAGGAGTTCGTAAAGTCTCTATCGGCTAGCAGACCAGATGCGGGGATCTCCCTATCACCCCAGACTTAGTCCTGATACTAGAATTACTAATTAGATGATCTGCTAACAGTTCTTTGCATAATTGTATATGACCAATGCCTGCTCAGTTAGATATATTCTTTTATTCTTTATTTTCCTTTTATCCTTGAGGTTGATCCATATGTGTGTCCACTATCTTGAAATCATGTCTTATTCCTGTTTACTCTATGCCTACCATTGCACTCAATAAGTGATCATGTTTACACCAGGCTTGATGCATATTACCCTCCTACGGGAAATTATAAATACGACACTCTACTCACGGGTTGAAATACTACAATGATAGTTCTGTGCGCTTGCAGAGTTATCTTATTTCTTACTGAGCTATCGATTGGCGTACCTAAGTACCATTACTTAAGGATTGTAATTCTTGTGCACCCCACGGCGCCGTATCACAATTTTGCATATCGTAAATAATGATGGTTAGAAAGGCCAATCTGGCACTTCTAACTGCTATTACCAGACTGCACTACCTAGGCCGGCGCCTTTAAGGACCAAGAGTTACCTTTCTAAATTAATGGTGGTTGGGGATCCCAACAAGCATTTGTAGCGCCGTTGCCTGGGATGGATTTTTAGTCTATGCTTTGTAACGATGTTAAGAAATACCAACACAAACAACAAACTATTTCCATTTGAGCCTTGTCAACAGATAGTGCTAAGTCTAAACAGTGCCACATCAAATTTTCATGATTTTGGGATCATTATTCTAGCCTACAAAATCCTAGAATTCCCATTTATTAATTAAAAGAGACATTTTTAGTTCCTGCAGAGATTACTGAGAATCACCATTTCATATTTTTCTTGGGTTCACATTAACATATAGATCTCACTCAAAAAATTTCATGATTTTAGGAGCTGTATTTATTTCTATATAAAAATGTCAATTCTCGGTACTATTTATTTACCTAGAAAATGAAAAATCAATCTCACAAATGGAAAAGAGCCCGAGACCTATTCTGGCCCGAGTCGGCCCAGCAGTGCAGGCTGAACAACCCAACTTGGCCTTCTTCTTCCCCACTGCTCTACTCGAGTAGAGCAGGACAGGGGCGCACGTGCGCGCGGCGGCGGCTCGCCGCGGAGCCACCGGCAGTGCCTCTCCGGCGAGGGCGAAGGCACTCCCGCACTCCCCACGACACAGCGAACAAGGTCTAGGGGACCGGTTGATTCAAAATGGGTTCAGCTTGAGCTCTACCGCGGCCATGGCGACTGACCGGCTCGGCACACTGTGGCATGCCGTGTTTCGGTGACCACAGCCCGGAAGGGTTTAAACGGATGACACTATGAGCTTTAGGAGCTCACCTAGGATCCCGTGCGCTCGTAGGTTGGAGCAGAGGTCACTGGAGCTCGTCCGCGACGTAAATGGCGGATGCAGTGGCATGCTCCGTCGGCAAGGGCCTCGTTCCAGCGTGTCCTGCTCGGTAGAGTTCAAAACGACGAGCCGATCACCAACTAGAACTTATGAAGGGCTCAAAACAAAATATAGGATGCCGAAAAGGCTCACGGAAGTGGCCTAGCCACGGTGAAGGTCACGGCGGCGGTGCTCTGCCGTCCCGGAGGAAGACGACCGGAAACCCTGAGCTACAGGTGGCAACAGGGAGTCACAACGGGTTCAGGAGGTGCGTAATGAGGCGATGAAGCTATGCGCGCGGGCAATTGGAGGGAGAGCGCTCGAGCCCGGCCAATTTGGTTGTGCACCGCGGGTGTCAAAGGAAGAAGAAAAGAGGGAGGCGGCAACCTTAGTGCCTTATATAGGGCAACGGCGGACACAGGGCGCGGCCGGGGCCCCCACGAGCACGACGTGCTATCGATAGGGCCCGGCCGGCCCCGGGTGGCGCCGGCGTGCGGCGCGGCACGCGCGCCTGCGCCCGCGCAGTGAAGGGGGGTCCTGGTACTGTAGCAGTACCTGACCTTATCTCTGTTTTCTAGAAATTACTTTTATTTTTGTATAGAAACTCAAAAAAGTGCCAATGTAAAAGTTGTGCAGAATTTCAAACTGTACAATTTTTATTTTTGAACCACTTTCAAATTTTGAATGGTTTTGAAGTTATTCGAAAGGGGATAAAAATAAAATTTGAATTTCATTTCCAATCCAATCAAATTCTCAAAATATGTCTCAATAACTTAAATTTCTCCAAAAATAAAAGTTGTTCTACTTGACGGGACCTACAACTTGTATTAAGGGAGTTTTGTCAGATTCATTATAATTTTTGAAATGACATTTCAAATTGAAATTCTTAAACACTAATTTGAGTTTTATTTGAAATTTCATTCAATAACAATAAAAATCCCCAAATATTAAAGTTCTTCAATTTGACAAGATTTACAACTTTCATTAAATATGTTTGGTCAAATTCTTAGTAGTTTTGAATTTGTATTTCAAATCTAAATATTCAAACATAGGGTAGGGTTTTATTTGTAATTTTATTTAATAACTTCAAAATTACCCAAAATAGAAGTTTCTCAACTTTTAAAGATTTATAATTTTTGTTTAAGACCGAACATCTAATTCCTTTTAGTTTTTAAATTAGGGTTTTGGGTCCGCTTTTAGAGTTTATAAATGAATTTCTTTTTAATTTCTGATTGGATTCAGATAGATACACACAAACAAGCATTCATATATTAAAATCAGTCTAAGGTACCTATGCACAATCACATGTAGTAATAAAATTTATTGTAGTAAATACGCAGTAAAATGAGTTTATGCGGGATGATTTGCATACAATCATAATGACATGGCAGGTTTTAGTTACAGTAACATCAGGGGTGTTACATATGGTATGTGGGCTCCGCCTTCGTTGGCACGTCTTCTTGTGTCTTCTAGTCTCTTCCTATGCGCGCCTCGATGCAGATTTGAGATCTTTATCATCGGGACAAATATAGCAAATTATAGGTATGTTTCGATTTTCTCGACGAGCTCTTCGCAATGGTGCACTTCAATTCACCACTTGAAATACTTTTATAAGGAAAACTTGTATATCGTTGCATATCCTACAAAACAAGTGAGAACACCAAAACTCATAGAACTTGTTAGATCAAGCCCTATATCTATGTTGTGTATTGATTTATGCCCTTGAATCGTGTTTAGTCGATGGTTAAAAAAGATCAATAACTACCGTCAACACATAGCTTGTCTTGAATTTTGTGCTCTGACTGAAATATATTGGACCAGTGTCCCTTCAGAATAGCAACGGTACCAACACTATTTATTTCCTTTGCCATCATAGACAAGCCATCTGATGTCTCATCTATATCAGCAAATTTGATATCAGATTGAGCATGATAAAAAGAAACACTACTATGCAGCCCCAGTGGCGGACCCAGGATTCTAAATCAGGGTAGTCCTAGTTAAAAATTTTTGTCTCATGCTTGTCGGCAAATTTCTTTTATATACAACAGGTAAAGTCCAAAAAAATGTTCAGCATACACGACTATAAATTAACCAAACCTAGGCTCAGTTCCAAAAGTAATGCTTGTTTTTTTGCATCATGCTTCTTACAAATAAGTGCAATATTTGATTTATTCATGGTTCGATTTCATTAAAATAATAACAAATTTCAAACAATTCTAGGCACACAAATCCGCACTCCCTAAGCTAATTTTGGCCAATTTGCAGTCCAATCTCCATTCTATATTGTCCGATGCACAAATCATAAAGTTCAGAAGTAAACACAAGCAATTTGACTGGGGATAAGTTGGGAGTGGGAGAGGAAAGGAGTTTACGCTGCGAGAAAAAATAGATCAATTGTCTTTCGTCAGTCCTTTTCACCCGACGCAGGATACTCTCACCAACCCATTAACAATACAAATCTTCAGTTTCGTTAGAAACTCCAGAACATGACAACTCACTAGGGAATGGAGCAGGCCACTAGGCCAGCAGAGGGCAAAGCACACGCCGGACTGAAGCAATGGGCGGCCGCCGGCCAGCTCCTTGGCGCGCTCGGGGCCACACAAGCCCGCGGGGCGGCGCCGCGTCGGGGTTGCCGCTCGGCGAGGTGGGCAGGCAAAGACAGGGGGTGAGCAGCCAGTGGGAGACGCTCGGCGAGGGCTCTCCACGCTCGACCTCAGGGCTCGGCCGGCGGCGGGAGCGGGCGGCAGTCGCCGGTCTGGAGTCGCGGCCTCTGGTGCATTCTAGTCAGGGATAGCAGACTCGTAGTCATGGCCTCGCAGGGGAGTCACGCACGCACTCGTGCCAGGCGGACCACGGATGATGGTGCCTATTTGGGCCAAACTTCTTCTGGGCTACGAAGTAGTAAATTTGTATTGGGCCAAATTCCAGGGTAGTCCTGGGCCTACCTGGACTACCCGCTGGGCCCGCCACTGGCAGCCCTGATATAGAAGAAAGATCAACACGCCCATGTATAAAGGTCTGTTTAGTCACTTCGGCCTGTAGAGACAGCTGGGATTCATTGTTCTTTGTTTCCATGGAAATATCAACCTCTTGAATAAGCTCTTTCGTTGCCTGTATAGCAGCACTTTTCCTCTTATATTTATGTGTATTAGTAGCTTTCCTCTCATACAACTTACGAGAAGGAATAATTTCAGGATGCATAGACTTGCCAATAGTAATGCTAGAACCCAGCTTCTTAGGAGAATATATATCAATAGCTTGCCAGTTAGAAGCAGGAAGGTACTTATCTCCAGCAATAGAATCAGCCCATGATGAACGCACAATTTTCGTAATGGCGTTGAGATTTCAGCCATGAACAACAGCTACCTTCTTCTTTGACTCAAACGAACAAAATTGGCGCCGAAGCACAACTTTCATATTGGGCCACGTCCAACAAGGAAATTTTATGTCCCAATGACTCCACCAATCTAACATATCGTTAGCTATTGTCTCTTCTGCATAATACATCTTTACGGCCCATTCAAGTCCATGACCCTAGAAGAAATCCTCCATATGTTCTTCTCAATCATAATGCTCCTTAAGACAAGTTGCTAGAGATAGCTTTGGCAAAAGGTGAACTTTCTTAAACAATTTCAAATCAGCCATTGAAAAAAAAATGCAATGGATTGTGCTGAAGATTATAGGGCCTGGCAAAATTAAATGCATCGTGAGCAACCCGGAAGCTGATATCCCACGTGATAAGGACACACCTACGCCGCCCAAATAATTGCTCAATCTTTCACGATGCGATCATTTAACACTCTGATCAACTAAGTGGACTCGAATATTAAGATGGCAACATCTAGGTGAATTAAACAATCCCAGCACAGGTATGCAATCGAACGCTATATATCAAAAGTAAAACACGGCAGCCCAAGTAAATTATTTGAGTGAATATATCATTTTGCAGGAGCACGGACCAGTATACTAATAGCGAAAAAATACAAGAACAAGGATAAGGCTCAAGCCAATAATAGTACTGATGAACACGTCTGGCGACCACGAGGAACTAACTGAACAATATTCAATATTAAAAGAGAGACTCTCGACAATCTCAGTTCTTGCAATAACTCAGATTAAATAATATGTATGATAAATCAAACTCCAGCAGTAGCAACATCAAAGGTAGAATAGAGGGATCAGCTTACACGATACAATCCAAACCCTAGAAAAACTTCCACCCGTGGCCACGACGAACCACGATTAGAAGAAAGGGAACTCCAAGAATCCCAAGTAACGCACTCAAGCCGTAGCAGCTTGATCATGCCAACCACACAGATCCATGAGAATCCGGAATATGTGTCAGGTTCATAGAGGCCAAAAAGGCCAGAATTTTTGTATTTAAAACTCATTGCTAGCTGCTAAGTTTTAGCTTTTGTCGGCTCATCACATGCTCATCACATGTGTCTTCTCATATCTACTTCAGGTGTCTTAGTTTCAGTTGTTCATAACAACCTGTGGTCTTGCCATTTTTGCTTAGTTTGATTGACGCCAATGTTATGAGACACTAGGTATCATAATATTTTTTTTAGGGCATAAGGACTGAGAAATCTCGTTAGGTTTTCTATTTAGATTGCAATTGTTTTCCATAAAGACGAGCAAGACGGGAAGATTTGGAACAGTTAAATTTAAATTCTTTGTAATAATATTTAATGAATTTATAGTTCAAAACTTCTGTATAACTTGTATTCTTTTTTCTTTCTTTTCTTTAGAATTTTCTACAAGTTCTAAATTTCTGTATGTTTAATGGCTTTCGGTTTTTCATAATTTTCAACAAGTTTTAAAATTTTCTGTATATTTAGTGATGCTAGATAGACGAGAGACTTGCATATCTTATTTTATATTAAGAAATTACAATAAATTCAATGCAAGCACGTATAAACCTTTGCAAGGTAGCAACCAGCGAATCCAGTGCTAATCAACCTCACTTTCCAAACAAGCCAGGGGATTTTGGGGATTATAACCATCGGGTGGGTGTGGATTGGGTGGAGGGAGGGGATCAACTTGATCCACGCTTGGATGATGTCTCACGTGGGTTCTATGCCCTTTGTGCCACATGAAGCAATGTATTTTTTGTCGCCAATCAAATGTTTTTATCGTCCTCTGCAACAATTATTTCAATTACTAGAATAACACAACAAACTGACGAAGGTAGGTAGCTAGTTTACTTTGCTGCTCTGGCGCCCATTTATACAGAGGAACCTAATTTTAGTTTCCTAGGCTTGAGCTGAACCACGCATTCCTCTGGAGAGACGGGCGCCAAAACAAATAAAGAAGCCACTGCCATCCCCGAAAAATGCTCTTGTGCGCTTGTCTTCAACGGTAGCCAGCCCGTGGGTCAGGCATCCCTTGGCCCCTTATTCCCCCAAACAAGCACCCTCTTGCAGGAGGAGATTACAGAGGCATGCACACCTCTGTTCGTCTCCCTCCTCTCGTCTTGCTGCCAAACTCATTTGCTCAACACCGCATGGCCTAACCAAACACCTTTCCCGACGCCTCTGCACCGGTGAATTAAACCATCCTGACTGGTCAGTGAGGCGAACATGGCAGCCTGCCGCTACGCCTTTCTCGCTGTCGTCATCATTGCGATCAATGTTGTCATTCTGGCTTCTGCAGAGAAGTACAAGCCGACGGAGTCCATATTGGTGAATTGCGGTTCAGCAAAGGAGGGCCAGGAAGCTGATGGGAGAAAATGGTTGACTGACCAAGACAGCAACTGGCTCATCGATGGCGGGAAGTCATCCATCATGGCCGATGCGGATGTCCAGGATCCATCGCTTCCCTCGCCTGTGCCGTACATGACGGCACGGGTGTTCACCAAGGAAGCCATGTATAACTTCTCCATTGGCGACAAGGATTGGCATTGGCTGCGCCTCCACTTCTACCCAGCGGCCTACCATGGCGTTCCGGCAGAGCAATTCTTCTTCTCAGTTTCTACGTCCACGGGAATCACACTGCTCCGCAACTTCAGTGTGTACATCACCGCCAAGGCACTTAGCCAGGCATACATCATCAGGGAGTTCGCCCTGCCACCGATGACTGATGGCACTCTGTCGCTCACATTCCTACCAACCGCGATGAACAACGCATCATATGCCTTCGTCAATGGCATCGAGATCATCTCCATGCCCAACATCTTTGCTGATCCGGCAACGATGGTTGGCTTGAGTGACCAGACCGTGGACACCGCCGCTAGCAACTTACAAACGATGTACAGGTTGAACGTCGGTGGTTCTTACATTGCACCGACAAACGACTCCGGGCTATCACGAGATTGGTATGATGACACGCCATATCTCTATGGAGCTGCGGTTGGCGTGACATATAAAGCTGATGACAAGGTCCAGATAAAGTTCTCAGGCCCTGAGGCAGAGTATGCAGCACCGGCGAGCCTCTACCTCAGCAGCAGGTCAATGGGCCCTGACCCAAAGGTGAATCAGAACTACAATCTTACGTGGGTGTTTGAGGTGGACAGTAACTTCACATACGTTGTTCGGCTCCACTTTTGTGAGTTGCTGCTTGCCAAGGTGAATCAACGGTCGTTCGACATCTACATCAACAACAAGACAGCGCAGGCAGACGCCGATGTCATTGGGTGGACATCAGAGAAGGATGTGCCCGTGTACAAGGACTATGCGACATTCGTGCCTGACAGCCCAGGTGCTAAGATCCTATGGATCGCACTACACCCTTCCGTGTCAATGAAGCCAGAGTTCTACGATGCTGTCCTGAATGGTCTTGAGATATTCAAGATGAGTGATAGCTCTGGCAACCTTGCTGGTCCAAATCCTGATCCATCCAGATTGCTGGAGGAAGCAGAGATGGATGTGACACAGGGGAAGTTCAAATCCAAGCCAAGTAACCTCAGGGCCATGGTGATTGGTGGCGCAGCTGGAGGTGCAGCGGCCTTTGGGATAGTAGCTGCCATATGTGTTGTGGCTTATCATTCAAAGAAGAGGCGGGCGCTAGGTAACAGCGTATCACATTCCTCAGGATGGCTGCCAGTGTATGGTGGCAACTCACATACAAACGCCAGCAAGTCGTCTGGCGGCAAGAGCGCGGCGCTCAACCCAAACATCACCGCCATGTGTCGGCACTTCTCGTTCCAGGAGATTAAGGCAGCAACCAAGAACTTTGATGAGTCGCTGGTGATTGGTGTGGGCGGGTTTGGCAAAGTGTACAGGGGCATCGTTGACGGCGACACCAAGGTGGCGATCAAGCGGAGCAATCCATCATCTGAGCAGGGTGTTTTGGAATTCCAAACTGAGATTGAGATGCTCTCCAAGCTTCGGCACAAGCACCTTGTGTCACTTATCGGCTGCTGCGAGGATGATGGCGAGATGATCCTTGTGTACGACTACATGGCACATGGCACGCTACGGGAGCACCTGTACAAGAGTGGAAAGCCAGCGCTGTCGTGGCGGCAGCGACTTGAGATCGCCATCGGAGCAGCACGGGGCCTGCACTACCTCCACACTGGCGCCAAGTACACCATCATCCACCGTGACGTCAAGACGACCAACATTCTGGTCGATGAGAACTGGGTGGCCAAGGTTTCTGACTTTGGTTTATCAAAGACGGGCCCGACAGCCATGAACCAAACGCACGTGAGCACCATGGTGAAGGGCAGCTTTGGATACCTCGACCCAGAGTACTTCAGGCGGCAACAGCTCACAGAGAAGTCTGACGTCTACTCGTACGGCGTGGTGCTCTTTGAGGTGCTCTGCGCACGGCCTGCCCTGAACCCGAGCCTACCGAGGGAGCAGGTTAGCCTTGCTGATCATGCCTTGTGCTGCCAAAGGAAGGGAACACTACAAGATATAATCGATCCGCTATTGAAGGGCAAGATTTCACCAGACTGCCTGAAGAAGTACGCTGAGACGGCAGAGAAGTGCCTGGCTGACCATGGAGTCGACCGACCATCGATGGGCGACGTGCTATGGAATCTTGAATTTGCGTTGCAGATGCAGGACACCTTTGAGAATGGTGGGAAGCCAGAGGGTGGAGACGGCATGAGCAACGGTAGTACCGTGTCTATGGCGGAGAGCATGGCTGCCTCAGCGGCAGCGCTCGAGCTAATCAGCGAGGACATGGACGAGGAGGACATTGCCAACAGTGTGGTGTTCTCGCAGCTCGTTCACCCAACTGGCCGGTAAGGTGTATATGGGACGTGGAATTTACAGTGCATGCGTTTGTTGTCCACTGGGATTTGGAATTCATCTGTTCTTGTCAATATGTACTCAGATCATATTGTGCGTATGTGTGTATCATTGGTGGTTGATTCTTTCATTTGGTTCTTTTTGATGTACTTTCGTGGGCCATGAAAACGGGGAAATTTGGTAAGAACATAGGATTTCTGTAAAGGGTCTTGCTATGGTACACCCCCCGATGCTATGTCCATATGTAGATAACCTTAGAGAGGTAACAGAAGAAAGAAACATATGGACAATGCTTAAGGTACGATCTTTACCTCTAGGGCGATAACATCTCAAATTAATCTAAGCCATTGATTTTTCACTTTTTATAAATTACTTAGTAAATTAAAAATCTAGGAAAGCAAATAAAATTCCTTCGGGTTCCCTAATCACTGGAGTAAAGATATGGTAGGGAATATTCCTTCTGATCATTTAGTTTTTTATTCCTTGAGCCCATTAATGTAATGACCGGCCAGCTTAACAGATTTCAAAATACGTTTCAAAATGTTTCACACTCATATTTTAAATATCTACTTGTACAATTATTTGTTTTACTAAAATCATCGATGAAGCAAATGTTGTATGTGTTGTCTTCAACATCAAGTTGATATTAGGATGTAAATATAATTCAAACTATTCATATCCGAATTGAAATTTGAACTCTAGGCTAAATAGTTCTGTCCGAATTCAATTTCACAAGTATTTGATTGAATCCACTCCCGGTTTCATGCATCCACACATCGTAATCAACTCACGCGCAAGCACACGCACATGCAAATGAAAATCAATGGAGGTCAGCAAGCATTAATCAAATCTAGAAAATATTTTTCATATCTAAACTTCATTTATTTGTTTTTTACAAAATAATAAATAAATAAATAAATATAAATTTGACATATTACCTCCTATAAGGTAATACATGATCGTAACCGTCTCATAAAAAGAAATGAATGGCTCATGGTTATTTGAAGGTAACCACTACTACAGAAAACTTAATAGTGGCGGGCAAAACTGGTTTATAGAGGCGGGCAAACATGGCAGTTAAACTTCCCGCCTTGGTTAATACATTAACGTAGGTGGGCATGTTATAACAACCGCCACGGTTAATAAACATTAACCGAGGCAGTTTTTTAAGCCGATCGCCTGCGTTAATGTATTAACCAAGGCGGGTGGTTTAAGTAGCCCACCTCCAAAATATGTGCACTGGAGGCGGTCTAATATTATTTGCCCGCCTCGGTGAACATTTTTCAATTAAAAAATAAAATTTTGATTTGCTTTTGAATTTGATTTGAAATTAATTTGAACGAAAAAAAGACAATAAATAGAAATACGAAACAAAAATCGAAGAATCAAAAAGGCAAGTGCTCATGTTAATGACAATTAATCAAATGACATCACATGCATCACAGTAAAAAGTCATGGCATCACAGGCGCAGCTAGGGCCAGAGCAGGAGAAGATAGTGGGAGCCAGAGATCAAGACCTCAGGCCTTGGGAAGGAGCTCAGGACGGGGCGCGCGGACGGCGTACAGCTCCGAGCACGAGGACGCTGAGGAGATGAGCACCAACCACATGACGCCGAGTAGAGGACCTCGGAGCACGCGGATGTTGAGGAGAGGAGCTTCGAGCATGCGGACGCCAAGGAGAGGAGAGGAGCGCGCGGAGGTCAGGGGCGCGGAGGTTAGGGGCACGGAGGTCAAGGGCGCGGAGGTTGGCTGCGCCGAGGTTGGGGGCGCGGAGTCGCGGAGCACGCTGAGGAGTAGCGGGCATGCAGTGGCGGCGCTAGGGTTTCAGTAGAAATTTCGGCAGCCCTTCGGGGTGAACAAAGAGATGCCAAAGACTTGGCCAATTCGGCCAAGTGCTCAGCTTATATAGGCAGAACTTAACCGTGTAATACACCGGGTATTACGGCTAATTAATTATACCATGTCATCATGTTTATTTTTAAGTACCTGCATATGATTGTGCTTAGGGACTTTAGAGTGACTTATTTATGAATGTAGTTGATGTTGCAATTGAATCACTAATTGATGATTAAAAATAAATCAAAAGAAAAATCTAAATTAAGCCCTAATTGGACCATAAAATCCTAAATCAAAAACTACATGGAATCTAATGATAAGTGTCTTAAAAAAAGTTGTAGCCCTTGAAAAATGAAACAACTTTTATTTTGAAAAAATTTGAAGTTATTGAGTAGAAATTTGAATTAAATCCTAATTACCACTTTCAAATTTAAATTTGAAATATTAATTCCAAAACTATTGAGAATCTGACTAAACTGCCTTAATAAAAGTTGTCAAGCTCAATTCATAGAACAACTTTTATTTTGGAATATTTTCATGTTGTTGAGGATAAATTGGAGAATTTAATGGAATTAGAAACAAAATTCAAATAGTAGTTTTACCGCCTTTCAAATATTTTCAAAATTATTCAAAATCTGAACTTGGTCCCAACATCAAAGTTGTGCAGAATTTAAAACCCTACAACTTTTATTTTTGCCGATTTTCAAGTTGTTACGCGGTTTTGGGAGTTTTGGTCAAAAAAGCAGTGTGTAGGAGGAACTAATACGCTATAGTGCCCTGCCTCCTCTCCTGTTCGCGCACAGGCGGCCGCCCGCCGGGCCGCACGCGCGCGGAGCCACCCATGCCGGCCGAGATCTTGCTCCCCGACATGGCCACGCGTATGGGAGACCTCGCGCCACCCTGGGTCGCTCCTACCTTCCCTCTAACCGGCATATATTGGCACCGGCACCCTTCTCTGCCCCCTCCCCACTCCGACCACAACCTCACCCACCTCGGTCCCGAGCCGGAATTGGCCGCCCTCAGACATCCTTCTCCAAATTCCTCTCGCCATTAGCCTTTCCAGCTCCCTAAGCACCGCTAGAATCACCTTGGGGCAGCTTTCGTGCTTCAAGGGTCCGGGAACGCGCGTCGTCGTCCTCGGGTCCGGCAGAGCACCGCCGCGGGCATCTCCTCTGCGACTAGCCTTCCGAGGTTAGCTTTCCCCCTCGTGGTCTCACATTTCGCACTATATAGCAATCACTGATCACCATGCACGCGACGGTTTTCCATTTTGTCTCTCAGAGTCGGCAGAACGGGAAGCACGCCGTCGGTGAAGTCCGTTGCAGCCGCTGCCGTCGTCACGCACGCGCCTCAGCACTGCCTCGAGCTCGACCTTCTAGCCGAACGAAGTCCCGGTGAGCTCCTAAGTCGATTACACCCCTAACCTTGAACACTACCGCCTTGACCTCGCCGGAGTGCGGCGTGCCGCCGTGGCTGAACCGCCGTGCTCGTGGTTGGGCGAAACCCTAGGCCCCAGTAGCCTCAAAACCTACCTCGATGGATGCACTAGGGTCTTGTGAGTGTGTTGGGCCGGTTGGTTTCACCGGAGACCTCGCTGGCGCGAGCTCACGTCGTCAGAGCCGGCGAGCATTTGGTCAGCGCGAGTGAGAGTGCGAGAGGGACCTCGGGTTAGAAGAAACCGAAGTTCAGGGGGTTATTTGTAAAATGGATGACTCGTGTGAATAGTGGGTTTTGGACTGCAGGTTAATTGCTGCGTAGTTCGGGGGGTTTCTAGCAAAGTAGCCAGGGCACCGCACGGGCAGACCGAGTTGGGCCGGCCTGTTCGCTCGTGGGCCGACTCGGGCCGAACGAGTTTTTCCAATTTTGGCCAGAATTAAAATGTCCTTTTCTATTTCTGATGAAATGAATAGTACTATTAATTGATATTTTTATAGGAATATTTCTGTTTAACTAAAAATCATGAAAATAATTGTGTATGCTCTCTGAAATATGTAGTATTTAATAAAAATATTAAATATAAGTTTTGGACATCTTCTGCAGGAACTAAAAATCAGCACAATAATGGTTAAATGCAACTTTGAGCAATTTTAATAAATTCTAGGATAATCTAAAAATCATAAAAATCTATATGGCACTGTTTTACGGTGAAACCTATCTGTTGGTTAAATTTGGGGTTCAAATGAAATATGTTTGATCATTTATTAATTAGATGTTAGATTAATGGGATAATAAAATAGATATAAACAAATAATCCCTATATTTTTGTGTGATTTTTGGATTGATTGTGTTCATGGATCTTTCACCATAGTGATCATTGACAAAAGTAACGATGTCACTTGTTAGTTGTAGTAAAGCTGTGCAGCGGCTTTCGATGACTGTTAAAATAGTCAATAAAAACAAAGTATGTAAACACTATTTTACTTTCGGTAAAATGATTACAAGTTTATCGTGAAGGAAAGTTATACTCAAGGACCAAAATCATTTACTTTTGAATATTGCATTCATTATCTTCGCACCATGCTAAGCATGCATTATTGCATACGTGTAGTGCCCGTCACCGAGGAAGTCAAAGTCGAGGCCACTGCAGAAGAGGTGACTCCCGAGGTCGTCCAGGGATTCGACATCTGCGAAACCGAACCCGATCCGACACTTTTCGCAATCCAAGGCAAGCCCCGGTGCATTCAGTCCCGCCTTGAGTTTTATAAAATATTTATAACTTGAGTCAATTATTGCATTAGGTTTTAGGAGTTGCTTGTCACCTATATTGTTGCATTACCTGCCTTGATATATAATACCCTTTTAAACCTGTTTAAAAATAAAAATGTTCAAAAATGCTTAGCCCTGCTTACTCAATTTAGATTTGCATGAAAAGGCTATTTTGACCTACGGGAATGTGATATTTATGAATCATGAGAAAGGAAAAGGGATATGAGTCCGTTCGGGGATTGTGTACTTGGGTAGCAGCCCCAATGCATCGTCACCGCCGGAAAGGGGTTTTCCGTTCGTTGGTCACGAATTTGGGTTAGACTCCCAATGCTTGACCGTCGGTGGGAAAGGGATTTGAAAACCTTTGGGACACTTGTACTTGGGTTAGAGTCCCAATGCAATGTCGCCGGTGGAAAAAGAATTAGGGACCATTCGTTGTAGGCTTGCTGGATCAAGACTTTGCAACTAGCCACATACTCCGTGAAGCCCTATCTCCGGTGGCTCTACTGCTTGAACCAACAATCACGCACTGGGAGTGGAGAGATGGCGAGAGTAGCGTGTACCCTCGTGGCCGTCTTGCCTGGAGACGAGAGGAGTACTGTGCTCTCGGGTGGCGGAGGACAGGTTCAGGGTTAGAAAAACCGTGGTAGATGGTGTTGGTATATGCAAGATTAAGTGCTACATATGCATTGTGGATAGAGATCCCCAGCTGGGTATTTAATCGATTCGAATCGTCGTTGCTCCTCGATAATGGAGACTTGATCCACTGCCCTACCCCGAAAAGTGGTTCGGAACTAGGAGTTTTGAGAATGAGTTAAGAATTGGAAAGTATGAGGAAATATGATAATGAATTTGTAACTATGGATTATGATTAAAATTAAGATTTGAGATAAAATATTGAAATTGGATAGTAATGCTTTGCTACAAAACCTTTTGACTCTTGCTCAAGTCTTACCTTGACTCCCCTCAGCCTGCATTCCTGAGTCTCACTCTTTTTCTTTAGTCAGGTAAGTCTTGCGGAGTACCCCAGTACTCAGGGTTTGTTAACCCCTGTTGCAGGTGAGCCGAGAGTACAGTTCCGTTGAGGCCGTACCGGTTGGCGGATCGGACACGGATGATGAGGTGTATGATATAACCCATGGGCAGGGGGTCTAGTTGTATGATACTACTCCACTACGAAACTCTGGTTTGGGATAATGTTATTTATATTTGTAAACCTATGTTTATGTAATACTTCTGCACCTTATACTCTGATTCAAATTATTTGTGTAAACTGTTGTAATACTGCAATGCTTACAATGAGATCCTCGGGAAGTTAGGGTGTCCTGGGGAACCCGGCAGGCCACCTAGGTCAAGGGGTACTCGTGCAGACTGATCATGGGTCATTAGGGACGATGACGGTGCATGTGGGCCCTATGATTAAGGCGGTTCTATCACAAGTGGTATCAGAGAATTTCATTGTAAAGTACTTGCAGGTGTTACTTTACAAAAATTTCAAAATAATTTGGAATGAATAAAATTAATGGGGTAGTTTGGTCCGATTTGTTTCTGAACTTTCCCCATGCATTCTATGCAATCTTTCCTTGATTCTTTCTATAGGTCTATAGATAGGTCTTGAGTTTAGTAGTGGATTAACTCACTAAGTATGCCCTATGTTGTAAAATATTGAGTGCATGTCACTCTAGTATTTGATCGATATGTACGTATATATATCTGAGTATGCTGAATCACGTTGGAACGCTCGTACATCATGACATTACAACTATTAACACTTCCCCCGATATGAAGTATATCTATATTTCCAAAAAAATAAAACTTACTTCAAAGTGTATTTTGTTAAAAATAAAATTCCTACCTTTCTTCTAAACCAATGCATCCACATGGCTTGCCGCCGAGCGTATGCAGGTATCGTGGTATGATCGTGACCACCCTCAAATGGTACTGGGCACAACTGAGTTTGCAAATTAGACTCTGTTAAAAATCTTCTTGCCAAGGAAAGATTGAGTTCATTGAAAAGTTACACGTTGCATATCAAGTTTTTGTCAGTCTTTAGTAATCTTCGCTCCATAGATTCCTAGTCATTCGGGAACTTTTGGATGCACTCATTTATTATGCCAACTCCCTACAAAACTTTGGCTAATCCTTGATTTCTTAAACCCATTCATGTGTAAATTCTTATCTTCTACTCTCTAGACACTGCTATTTTCTAGAAAGCTATTGTAATTATAGTCTATGGGATATCATGATCCATGACTAGGATGCGGCGCCGAAATTTGGGGTCTCTTATGGCTCGCGACCATAGGAGGTTACTGCTGGACGCTCGCTGTTATCAGGGTTGATGATCATGATCCTAGCCTGTAATTAATGTGCTTTCACTCTCTTTCAAATGCCTTTCACAAAATTCATATTTATATTTCTTCATGAATTTCAAAATTCTTTTACTCTTTATAATTATATTAAAACCTACTTTAAGAATTTACATATGGTCTCTTCGAATTCTCAAAATTCTTTGTCCTTGCAATTATCTTAATCTCATCTGATAGAATAACGGGAATCGATTTGGAAATGATACCTAAGATCCAATCACTTAGAAATGGTATCTGCGATCCGCTAAGGATTCCCTGTTGTTTTATGGACTTCTGGTTATTTATAAATGCCTTGAGATCTATTTGAAAATTCACGTCTTTGGAAACTTTAGGACGCACTTCAATTCACCCACAGACTCAGGATGAAAACTTAGCACTAGACCATGACTTTTTATCTGCATACGTGTCATGCCTTGATCCGACACGTATCACTCACTCAAATCCAACATGTTGTTCCAAAATCATTATGGTTGTGCCTATAGTGGTGTCATGACCTGTGACCACGGTGTCGTGTTGAAACCTAGGGTCTCTTACGTGCCATGGCCATGCCGAGATTCTGCTAGGCACGCACAGGTATCGAGGTCTAGGGTTGTGACATACTATAGCTTCACAACTAATGAAATTTCTTTGTTTGCACTTTATGTGAAAACAAATTCATCTCACTACGATGTAACACGATCTACAGCTGCGATACAATATAGCAACCTGGGATCTCCTGTAACTCACAATCACATGAGATTCTGAAGGGTATATGCTATGCTCGTATCAAGGTCTGTGGTCATTTTACATCATAGCCACAATTGATATACTTTCCCTTTTACTGAAGTTACTTTAATTGTGTTCTATGATGGTTTCTCGACCCGTGGCTATGGTGCTGTGTCAAAACTTAGAATCTTCCGTGGACTACAGTCACATAAGATCTTACCAGGGTACACACTGGTATCGTAGTCGGTGCTCCTAAACCATTATAGCTCGCAATTAATGTGCCCTTACTCTCCTTACAACCACCCTTAAAAGATGTTCCTCGTAAAGGGTGTATTTCGAAGAAATAAGGTTTCAAGTTTTAGTGTTGAGAGACAACTGATTAGGTTGAATAGGAATCTTCATTATAACGGATAGGAAGAGAAGTGTGGGCTAGTGGTGTATCAACCCAAGCGGCTGAACACTTGTCAGTTGTGTAGGCTGTATTTCATGTATCACCACTTAAGAAATGTCTTCGACTACCTGATCAAGTAATTGACGTTGAAGGAGTGGAACTCGAACCGGACCTGACCTACTCTGAGTATCCAATCCGGGTTCTGGATCGAAAAGATCGCGTCACTCGAAGAACCACCACAAGATGGTACAAAATTCAATGGAGCGAACATTCAGAGGATGAAGCCACCTAGGAATCTAAAGACTATCTCGCCGACAACTTCCCCGAATTCTTTGCTACCTTGTAAAAGTAAAGCTTCTGGCTGTAAAATGTATAAACTCCTCTGGTTATTTTATGGTCGAGTTTGGACTAGATTTACTTGACACGGTTTCTTTTCCATTACTTAGACTTAAGCCTTGATCATGTATTAAATCTCGGGACGAGATTTCTTTAAGGGGGAAGGGCTGTAATACCCTGGGGAAGGGCTGTAATACCCCGGGTATTACGGCTAATTAATTATGCCATGTCATCATGTTTATTTTTAAGTACCAGCATATGATTGTGCTTAGGGACTTTAGAGTGACTTATTTATGAATGTAGTTGACGTTGCAATTGAATCCCTAATTGATGATTAAAAATAAATCAAAATAAAAATCTAAATTAAGCCCTAATTGGACCCTAAAACCCTAAATCAAAAACTACAGGGAATCTGATGAAAGTGTCTTGATAAAAGTTGTAGCCCTTGAAAAATGGAACAACTTTTATTTTGGGCAAATTTGAAGTTATTGAGTAGAAATTTAAATTAAATCCTAATTACCTCTTTAAAATTTAAATTTGAATACTAATTTCAAAACTATTGAGAATCTGACTAAACTGCCTTAATGAAAGTTGTCAAGCTCAATTCATAGAACAACTTTTATTTTGGAATATTTTCATGTTGTTGAGGATAAATTGGAGAATTTAATGGAATTAGAAACAAAATTCAAATAGTAGTTTTACCGCCTTTCAAATATTTTCAAAATTATTCAAAATCTGAACTTGGTCCCAAAATCAAAGTTGTGCAGAATTTAAAACCCTACAACTTTTATTTTGGCTGATTTTCAAGTTATTACACGGTTTTGGGAGTTTTGGTCAAAAAACAGTGTGTAGGAGGAACTAATGCGCTACAGTGCCCTCCCTCCTCTCCTGTTCGCGCACAGGCGGCCGCCCGCCGGGCCGCACGTGCGCGTGGCGCCACCCGTGCCGGCCGAGATCTTGCTCCCCGACGTGGCCGTGCGTGTGGGAGACCTCGCGCCACCCTGGGCCGCTCCTGCCTCCCCTCTGACCGGCATATATTGGCACCGGCACCCTTCTCTGCCCCCTCCCCACTCCGACCACTACCGCACCCGCCTCGGTCCCGAGCCGGAATTGGCCGCCCTCAGACATCCTTCTCCAAGTTCCTCTCGCCATTAGCCTCTCCAGCTCCCAGAGCACAGCTAGAATCACCTTGGGGCAGCTTTCGTGCTTCGAGGGTCCGGGAACACGCGTCGTCGTCCTCGGGTCCGGCAGAGCACTGCCGCGGGCATCTCCTCTGCGACTAGCCTTCCGCGATTAGCTTTCCCCCTCGTGGTCTCACGTTTCGCACTATATAGCTCTCACTGATCACCATGCACGCGACGGTTTTCCATTTTTTCTCTCAGTGTCGGCGGAACGGGAAGCACGCCGTCGTTTAACTCTGTTGCAGCCGCTGCCGTCGTCACGCGCGTGCCTCAGCACCGCCTCGAGCTCGACCTTCTAGCCGAATGAAGTCCCGGTGAGCTCCTGAGTCCATTACACCCCTAACTTTGAACACTACCGCCTTGACCTCGCCGGAGTGCGGCGTGCCGCCGCGGCCGAACCGCCGTGCTCGCGGCTGGGCGAAACCCTAGGCCCCAGTAGCCTCAAAACCTACCTCGATGGATGCACTAGGGTCTTTAGAGTGTGTTGGGCCGGTTGGCTTCACGGGAGACCTCGCCGGCGCGAGCTAACGTCGGTCAGAGCCGGTGGGCATCTGGTCAGCGCGTGTGAGAGTGCGAGAGGGACCTCGAGTTAGAAGAAACCGAAGTTCAGGGGGTTATTTGTAAAATGGATGACTCATGTGAATAGTAGGTTTTGGACTGCGGGTTAATTGCTGCGTTGTTTGGGGGGTTTCTGGCAAAGTAGCCAGGGCACCGCGCGGGCAGGCCGAGTTGGGCTGGCCTGTTCGCTCGTGGGCCGACTCGGGCCAAATGAGTTTTTCCTATTTTGGCTAGAATTAAAATGTCCTTTTCTATTTCTGATGAAATAAATAGTACTGTTATTTGATAATTTTATAGGAATATTTCTGTTTAACTAAAAATCATGAAAATAATTATGTATGCTCTCTGAAGTATGTAGTATTTAATAAAAATATTAAATATAAGTTTTTGACAACTTCTGTAGGAACTAAAAATCAGCACAGTAATGGTTAAATGCAACTTTAAGCAATTTTAATAAATTCTAGGGTAATCCAAAAATCATAAAAATTTATATGGCACTGTTTTAGGGTGAAACCTATCTGTTGGTTTAGTTTGGGATTCAAATGAAATATGTTTGATCATCTATTAATTAGATGTTAGATTAATAGGATAATAAAATAGATATAAAAAAAATAATCCCTGTAATTTTGTGTGATTTTTGGATTGATTGTGTTCATGGATCTTTCACCACAGTGATCATTGACAAAAGTAACGATGTCACTTGTTAGTTGTAGTAAAGCTGTGCAGCGGCTTTCTATGGCTGTTAAAATAGTCAATAAAAACAAAGTATGTAAACACCATTTTACTTTCGGTAAAATGATTACAACTTTACCGTGAAGGAAAGTTGTACGCAAGGACCAAAATCATTTACTTTTGAATATTGCATTCATTATCTTCGCACCATGCTAAGCATGCATTATTGCATACGCGTAGTGCCCGTCACTGAGGAAGTCAAAGTCGGGGCCACTGCTGAAGAGGTGACTCCCGAGGTCGTGCAGGGATTCGACATCTGCAGAACCGAACCCGATCCGACACTTTTCGCAATCCAAGGCAAGCCCCGGTGCATTCAGCCCCGCCTTGAGTTTTATAAAATATTTATAACTTGAGTCAATTATTGCATTAGATTTTAGGAGTTATTTGTCATCTATATTGTTGCATTACCTGCCTTGATATATAATACCCTTTTAAACCTGTTTAAAAATAAAAATGTTCAAAAATGCTTAGCCGTGCTTACTTAATTTAGATTTGCATAAAAAGACTATGTTGACCTACGGGAATGTGATATTTATGAATCATGAGAAAGGAAAAGGGATATGAGTCCGTTCGGGGATTATGTACTTGGGTAGCAGCCTCAATGCATCGTCACCGTTGGAAAGGGGTTTTCCGTTCGTTGGTCATGAATTTCGGTTAGTCCCAATGCTTGACCATCGGTGGGAAACGGATTTGAAAACCTTTGGGACACTTGTACTTGGGTTAGAGTCCCAATGCAATGTCGCCGGCGGAAAAAGAATTAGGGACCGTTCGTTATAGGCTTGCTAGATCGAGACTTTGCAACTAGCCACATACTCCGTGAAGCCCTATCTCCGGTGGCTCTACTGCTTGAACCGACAACCATGCATTGGGAGTGGAGAGATGGCGAGAGTAGCGTGTACCCTCGTGGCCGTCGTGCCTGGAGACGAGAGGAGTACTGTGCTCTCGGATGGCACAGGACCGATTCACGGGTAGAAAAACCATGGTAGACGGGGTTGGTATATGCAAGCTTAAGTGCTACATACACATTGTGGATAGGGATCCCCAGCTGGGTATTTAATCGATTCGAATCGTCGTTGCTCCTCGATAATGGAGACTTGATCCACTGTCCTACCCCAAATAGTGGTTCGGAACTAGGAGTCTTGAGAATGAGTTAAGAATTGGAAAGTACGAAGAAATATGATAATGAATTTGTAACTATGGGTTATGATTAAAAATTAAGATTTGAGATAAAATAGTGAAATGGGGTAGTAATGCTTTGCTGCAAAACCCTTTGACTCTTGCTCAAGCCTTACCTTGACTCCCCTCAGCCTGCATTCGTGAGTCTCACTCTTTTTCTTTAGTTGGGTAAGTCTTGCGGAGTACCCCAGTACTCAGGGTTTGTTAACCCCTATTGCAGGTGAGCCGAGAGTACAGTTCCGCTGAGGCCGTACCGGTTGGCGAATCGGGCATGGATGATGAGGTGTATGATATAACCCTTGGGCAGGGGGTCTAGTTGTATGATACTACTCCACTACAAAACTCTGGTTTGGGATAATGTCATTTATATTTATAAACCTATGTTTGTGTAATACTTCCGCACCTTGTACTCTGATTCAAATTATTTGTGTAAACTGTTGTAATACTGTAATGCTTACAATGTGATCCTCGGGAAGTTAGGGTTTCCTAGGGAACCTGGCAGGCCACCTAGGTCAAGGGGAACTCGTGCAGACTGATCGTGGGTCATTAGGGACGATGACAGTGCACATGGGCCCTATGATTATGGCGGTTCTGTCACAAACCGAGGCGGGCAAACAATAATGCCCGCCTGGGTTAATATTAACTGGGGTGGGCATCCTTACTTGACCGCCTCATTTAATGCCCGCATGTGTCGTTGATTCCCACATGGAGTTAGAATCTGGCCAGTTAGAAGCATGCGTAACAGAAGGGCACATCGGTCAAGGAAGCTTCATTGGCAAGGATTCTATGTGTCTAGGTATCTTATGGTTTCCATGTATTTAGGTATGATTTTTGTTAGAAAGACCTTCCAGGACTCTTGGTAGCGCAGGGTATAAATATAAGGGAGTGGCTAATGCACGATCGGCCGTGCTATTGGCTTCCCGCACGCATACTCTATTTCAGGAAAGAAAATTCCCACCAAATCAACTTTTTTCTTTTCTGGTAAGTACTGCTTTCGCCCAACACTGGCCAATTGTCCCCTTGCTGTTTCCCGCGCACCACTCATCATTTCTCATCGGCCAGAGATTTTTCACTTAATAAAAAGGGAGTGGCTAATGCACGGCCGACCATGCTATTGGCTTCCGGCACGTATACTCCATTTTAGGAAAGAAAATTCCCACCAAATCAACTTTTTCCTTTTCTGGTAAGTACTGCTTCTGCCCAACACTGGCCAACGGTCCCATGCTGTTTCCCGTGCATCACTCATCATTTCTCATCGGCCAGAGCTTTTCCATTTAATAAAAAATTGAATTAAGTTGTTTGGCTCTAAACACTGTCACACTAATAGGCCACTTTCTTTCATTGGTAATGCACACACATTGGAAAGGAAAAGCAAAAAAAAATTGCTAAATTTCTTTTTGCTAAATAATGCATATAGATCTCAAAAACATATACTTGGGAGTATCATTTAGTATATTAATAAGTATCATCAGACAAGTTTGCACAGAAGAAAAACACATGGTCCCGCCGCTTGCAGCCGGAGATCCACTCGGAACGTGGCCCTGCCCGGCTTAGCTTTGCTCAACATCTGGCAAGGAGGCATAGAGAACACTGATTAACCATTTACGAACAATTAGAAGGCAACTCAAACTGCACAAGAATGATCTTGTTAAATTGATAAAGCCCGCAAGCATACAATAGATCTTTCATTTGTTAGGCAAAATAGTGTTAGGCATTAAGCAATAATATTGTTATAAATGAGGCAATAATGTGTGGTTGATAAAGCAATAATAATGAGATAACCTAGAAATGAAGATCGGTAGCTCAGGCAGAAGGAGAAATGGGTGCATGTAATTTTAAAACAGGAGGTATCACCAGACGTTGCTCCTAACACAATAGTGTGAGGAAATGCTAGCCGGCATCAGCTCAATTATAACTGGGTAACTGACAAGCATCAATTAAATGCTATGCATAATAAATATCAAGGCTCTGTAGATATTATAGCATGACCAAGGAAAAAATGGCACCATAGAAATGAACATCTAAAATTGCAGAAAAGCCTCAGGAAGTAATGAAGCTAGGCCTGATGAAAACTCAGTCACATTGAATTGCAAAATGTTAGCACTAAATCAACTAATTTTGAATACCTGTCCTCAAATTACTCATTGGAAAGTCAAAACAAACTAGATGCAAAAAGAGCAGCTTGAATTCAAGATGCATGCTGCTCTTGGCATCTTTCATAGCCAAAAAATATCAGCATCCGGCTGCAAGAAAAACTGCATTTTCTTAGGCATTTTAAGTATCATATATTGGGCAATAATATCTCCTCAAACAGGCAATTTTTGTATTATGAAAAAGTAGGTACAGTGGCCAAAACAACAACAAAGCATTTTAGTCCTATTGAAAAAGCACAACTCATCACGACGTGTATCTGAGCACACGCAAATCATATGCATGAATGTACTTTGTGTGCAATTTGCTGGAAGATATAAACTACCTATCCGAGTCATCTTCCTGTTGGACTTCTTTGCATCTACAAGGAAGAGTCATTTTGATTTTGATTTCAGTAAATAAACAATGACATCAATCAAGAAACTGATGGAAGTTTTTCTCTGGCGCACAATAAGTTGTGTCCTAGTTCTTAGACTAGTAAGCTATAGCTAGTAGAATGGTACTGATCTCAGGGTCCATGTATTAGCTTTTACCTACAATTGCTTCTCAGTGGACAAGCATGCTGTTGTACCCATATTTAACAACTAGGAGTACCTTTATACACATGTTTGTGTCTAAGCATTATGATTGCAAGGTGTTTGCAACCTAGTTACAACTTATCACAAATATATGCCTGTAGCTTAGCTTGCCCAAAATATGTTTAGTATGTTGTCTCTTATTACTACTACTCCTACCAATCAAGGTGTACTGTACATGTCAACATATATAAAAACAAGTTCATATAAAGAAATAGAGTAATGTATTGGGTGGACATACCTTAGGAACCCCTAAAGAGCATGAAGCAGAGTGTTCCTGTCCTCTAGTGATTGCCTATACAAGCAGCGCCTCAAAAACCATGATAGATGAAGGGTTCAGCTCAATTACCATAACTAGAGGTAAATTTTTTCTCGAACACGCAGGAGAGCTGCGTATCATTGTATTAATAGAAGAAGAAAAGAGTCATACATTGACCCGAGCACACCCCACATACACACACACCCAAGAGAGCTTAATAACTAATCACCTTTCATACTAGAAAAAGCGACCAAAACAGAAAACAACTAACTAAACCCCTCCCTGGGCAGAGAGCAGGGTGAGACCCTTAGCTCCTGCTAAACTCCACAAGTGCGCTTCATCAATAGCTATGGAAAGAACAGTGGCAACATTTGGGACAGCCCCATTGAACACGCAATCATTCCGGTGCCTCCAAATGATCCAGGCACCAAAAATGATGAGTGAGTTTAATCCTTTCTGTACATCGCCTCAGACTGAAGCTTCCACTCTTTCCCACCAGTTATCAAAGGAAACGTCCTCAGGTTGAGGGGCCAGAGAGGATAAACCAAACCGCCGGAGAAAAGAGTACCAGTATTGCCTGGTAAAAATGCACCCAACAAGAATGTGTTGGATGTTCTCCTCCTCTTGATCACAAAACAAACATCTGGCTGGGTGGGGGAGACCTCACCTAGCAAGCCTGTCAGCAGTCCAGCAACGATTATGGGCTGCTAGCCACAAGAAAAATGGGCACTTCGGAAGAGCACGCGACTTCCAAATCCTTTGGGCAGGGCCGAAGTGAGTGCCCCCCTGGAAAAGTATATCATAGGCTGATTTAGCTGAGTATTCTCCAGAACTAGAAAATCTCCAAATGTGTTTATCGGGAACCCCCTCATGCAGTTCCAACTGAGATAGGAGGTCCCAAACCTTAAGGAATTCCAGTAATGCTTCTACAGAGATTGCCCCGTGCATATCTTCCACCCACCTAACATTAGAAAGAGCCTCGCGCACCGTCCTATTATTTGCTCTTCTTTTGGGAACTAAGGAAAACAACCGAGGTGCAAGGACCTGGATGCTTTGCCCAGCCAGCCACTTGTCCTTCCAGAAGAGAGTGTTTGCCCCATCCCCAATTTCAGTCACGACAGCCACAGAGATAAGGCCTTCAACCTCCTTAGTAACTTGAATAGGTAGGTTTGCCCAAGGTTTGTTTGGTTCAGATTTTCTAAGCCAAGGCCATCTTGCTCTTAGCGCACAGCTCAGTCTCTTTAGATCAGAGATTCCGAGACCCCCTAGCTCACGATTTCTGCAAACCTTTGGCCAAGCAATGAGACAATGACCACCCTTTGCCTCCTTCCTCCCTCTCCAGATAAATACTCTTTTGATTTTATCAATGGCTTTTATTTCCCAGGGCGGCAGATCCGTTGCCATGGCCACATAAATTAGCATAGCTGTCAGGACAAACTGAACCTGTACCACTCTTCCAGCCCTTGTCATCAAGTATGCTTTCCAGCCCAGCAATTGGTCAGCAATCTTGTCAATAATGGGTTGGAACTGCTCCTTTGTTAATTTTCTAATAGTCAATGGCAGCCCCAAGTATTTGCACACCACATACCAAGTCACGCCACCTCGATCCAAAACCAAGTTTCCGAAGCACCTCCAGAAGAAATGGCCACGAGACAGAGTCGAAAGCTTTTGCAACGTCCAATTTGAGGAGGATCCTAGGCTGTTTTTGGTTGTGAAGGAATTTCACCGTTTGCTGAACCAACATGAAGTTGTCCTAAATAAACCGCTTTTTGATGAAAGCACTTTGGTTTGGAAAAACTATTTTATCCAAGCGGCTGGCCAATTTATTGGCAAGGATTTTAGTCACCAATTTAGCAAAGTTGTGCACCAAACTTATGGGCCTAAAGTCCTTCACTTGACCAGCCTCCAGTTTCTTAGGGAGTAAAGTGATATAAGCAGAATTTAATAACCAAAGGTTCCTGAAATTCCTTCCCCAAATTGCGTGCAAGGCTTTCATAACATCCTCCTTAATGATAGACCAACAGGACTTGTAGAATCTGCTTGTGAAACCATCAGGACCCGGGGCCTTATCCGATGGTAAGCTATTAACAGTACGCAACACCTCTTCTTCTATAAAAGGCATGTCCAAAGCTTCTAAATCATGGTCTGGAATGTCAAGAAAATCCAGATTGATAGTCCTGTCTCTGTCACTGTCTGACCCAATCAGATTAGAATAGAATCAAAGATTGCTGCAGCTTTATCTTCATGTGAGGTCCAAATCTGATCTCCATCCCTTAGACTGGCTATGAAATTCTTTCTTTTTCTGTGCCGAGCATGCATGTGGAAGAGCCTGGTATTGGCATCGCGCTCTCTCAACCACCTTATCTGAGATCTGACTCTAGCCACTGTTCTCAAAAGGGAGGCAAGACCCAAAGTATGCTTCTTAAGATTGTTACGCAGCCACAACTCATTTGGTTGGAGGGTCCTACTATCTTGAGCAATATCCAGCTGGTGTAAAATTTCTTTAGCTAAGAGCAGTTGAGAGTTGATATGCCCTACCGATTTTTGGCTCCAGCTTTGCAAACTTTTTGCTGTTGCTTTCAATTTCAAGGACAATGTTTCCACAGGGCAGGGTCTGGCTGGAATTGAGGACCAAACAGCCTCGACGATTTCCATGAAGCCATCCAATTTCGGCCAGAATGCTTCAAAAAGGAAGCGACTTTTACTAGGGGGATTGTCCCGAGTCCCAAGTATAAGTGGGCAATGATCCAAATCTCCGGAAGCGTGGCTCTGCAAGAGACAATCAGGGAACATACCCTCCCACTCTACAGAACAGAAGACTCGGTCCAATCTCACGAGTCTAGAGGTAAAATCAAATAGGATAGACAAAGAAAGTTTAATAAATTTAGAAAAGCAATTCAATAATTTTAGAAAGCCTGTTCAATAAATTCAGAAAAGCAGTTCAATGATTTCAAAAAAGTAGTTCAGTACAAATCTGTTAGTATAAGCAATTTCATTTCTTTTTGCACCACCTGATATTAGATCTATTACTACAAAAGCAGATCAAACAAAACTGATAATCAATAAGTAGTGGCCTTCTCTATCTATAGTAACAGCATGGCAGCAGTTTGGCAATAAGTAGTGGCCCTCGAAACTCGTTGATGGCATGCAAAAAAAGTACAAATAATATAGATGACTCACTCATGATCAGTGCGGAGAAAAATGTTAATGCAACAGAAGCCAATAACATCCCAGTAATATGCCCTCCAATTTAGGTTTCAGCAGGAAATTAATATGGTGGATGCTTAGGTAATATACTAGCACTATGGTGTCAGTAATCTATCATTGATTACTGGCTCATGTTAACTCTAAAAATATAGGCAAATGTCTTGATTACATTACACGGATCTAGTGTCTTAATTAGGCTATTCTATTGTTTTGAATTAAGAAAGTGTACAAAAAAACAGTACAAATCAGGCTGCCATTCAAGCAACACAGTCAGGATTGCTTTAATCATGAGCAGTAAAAAGCACAAAGAGAGAGAAAAAAGTTAATTTAAATGGCTCCTTATAATTATCATACAACTTTGCTATATCAAGTTATCAAGTTTTCTAATTGTAGTACATAAGTCCAGAGAAGCAAGGACAGTACAACGAACCACAAAATTTAGCTTATGTTGTAGGCCTGCACGTTGTGCTAATCAGAGTGCTCATGAACTCGTGGTAATACAGTAAGCGCAAACGGAAACAAATCATCAATAAAAAACATCCTTCGGCAGCATTCAAAGATGGTTTACCCATAGTTTGTAAACTTGTAGAAGAAGAGACATGGTATACCTGGTTGGGGATGCCTGACTCAGCACATGTTCAGGAATGGCGTGACTGCATATAGTAAATCTGTAAAACCAAAAGCAGGGACAATCGCTAGTTCACATGAGCAATATAGTAGGAAAGTAATTTGAATGGGAACCTTAGCTGCACATGTGCACAGAATTTTTACAGGAAGTGTGTTGTGAATCTACACATGCGAATGTGAAAGGAAATAATAACAGAGATATAGGGAGGCCGCAGGAGAACATGAATGATGGAACATGTAGAATTTCTATTTCTTAGATAATACAATTGGGATGCAACTGAAATTAATGAATCTTGCAAATTCAAAAGCAATTGGACTACTTTCAGTGGTAATTTAAATAAAACGCAATCTGATATCTGTAGTAATGAATTTTTAGATCACAGTATGGGACTATATTGATGTGTGTTAATTTGTTTCACCATGAGCAGCCATGTAACTCCTGTCTTTTTCCCCCTAGTTTCCTAATAGTGGAGTTGTTTGATTTGTTATCTAAATTTTGTATGGTGTGTTTAATTTTAACATCCAAAATAGATCCTTGTCATATGTTATCAAAGGTGCCATGGATTCAGGATGTTCTTTCACCGACGACATGATTACACATGGTTTGAGCCCTGCTAGTCTATGTGAAAATATAGAGCCTCCTAATCAAATACTGAGGGTTTTCCTTACATAGACGATACTGAGGGCTTTGTGGTTGTTTATTTAGAAACATGGATCATGTGACAAACATGTATACTGTACTAGGCAAAACAGATATGCACTTATGGGTGCCTCGGCTATGTATATCTGCACCTGCAGCTACAGCAAATCTACGTGCATTTACTATTTACTAGTTGAGTGTCCGTGCGTTGCTACGGGATCATCTTCGCCCATCGCATATGTGATAAAAAGCTCAATTCAACTTTACGGTTGTTCTTTTTGTTACAACATCATATATGTGATGTTCATTTAAACAAAGATAAGGTATTGACACGCACGTTGATACTATCTATAAATATTGTATGAAACAATGTAATTAAAAAAGGGCTTATTTGGTGCTTTCCCACACCAAACAAATTAAATCAAACTGAAGTAAACTCTTGTGCATGACGAATTAAAGTGGAGACATTGTATCCATCATACTTAATAAAAGGATTTTTTATAGAGCTGGACTAAGTTCCTAAGTTAAACAGTGACACGAAGCTTGCACTGAGGCTGAACTTAGTTTTATTGAGCCGGACTCTATTGATAAATGGAAGACAAACACAGGATAAAGGGCACAAACCTATGTTGTGCATCCTGTAGTAGTAAAAGTTTCTCCACTGTTCTTATGCCCATTGCTAATGTTTGGACCCATTCCCGATGAATATTAACAAATAAGTTAGTTCACAAAAGTTCTAAACTAGGAATGGCAGAAAAAAAATATGACCCAACATTTCATATTAACAGTTTTCAAGATACATTACATTTTGAATACAAATCATGTCTCAAGAGCAGGAAAAAACAATCGCACCCTTCCCTTCTCATTCATGAGAAAGTGTTACCGATTCCAGCTCACACAGGAGCTATCAATTAGGGGACATTTGATGATGAAAAGTCTCAGTCCAGAAATACGTACCAAAGAACAGTTGCTTCACAATAGGATTCATAAATTAATGTAGGATTTGGAAATCAGTCAGAACCCTCTCATATAGCTAAAAATGCCTCTAGTCAAGAGAGAACTAATTACCTAGTTGATTACAAAATCAAGAAAACAAAAGGAGGTTAATCAGAAATATGTTGTTTAGCTGGTAAAGGGTAAACATCACCAAATGTTGTGAGTTGTGTGTTTGACAATCCACTCCATCCAGGCACGTGTTAAGAAGATACCCATGACATTACAAAGAATGAAAACTTATGCTCCATGGCTCCAGAAGGGAATACTAAGAAACTTCAAACCTGAACAAGTATGAATATTGGGTCAGCGAGTAAGTTTCTCATATGTAACACTAAGGGTGACAATGATTTCTTTTTGGAGGGAAACAGGAGCGGTGCTCCTCTTCTGGGCTTTTACTGCACAAGACATCAACAATGATAATAGTTGGAAATAGTGACTAACAGAGTTTACCATTATTTTCTAAAATTAAATCAAATAGAATTTTATGAGATATGAAGAGAACTCTTACCATACTATCTAACATAATTATGATACCTGTAGAACTTTATGCTTAATTACTGAAATTTAGAGAACCCAAATAAATAATAAACACTACTGTAGGTACCTTCTTCTTACTCATGATCCAATAATTAGCAGGCTGTGCAGCTCCCCATTTAGAATCAGTATTAGTATGGTAAGCTTTACCTCTGATCCAATGATTAGCTCTGAATTAGTAGAACCTGGAACGAATGCCAACTCTGTGTAGCTTCTTCTCACTGACAATTGATAGTTTTTAGGTAAAAGGAAAAAAAGGAAGCAAACACACATCTAGACATCTCGATCACTGATATTTGGCATGTCAGGAAAATACATATGGAACTTTATCTCACAAGCATATTATAGAGCTAATATTATCCCTGATCTAAGGGTCCCCAAATCATCTAGGTACCAAAATCAATGATGAACATGACATTTCATTAATTTTAACTGTAACAATTGGTGGCATATTTTAAAATAGTAAAGAAACACAATTTTCATGCTCAGTTTGCCCCAGGCTTCAGCATGGACATATGCGCCTATTGAAATCATGGGATATAGTAAGATATACAAAGAATGGACAGACAACACAATAGAAGGAAATGTGTAGTTATAAATACAAAACTGAAAGTAGGAAAAGCTTGATACATAAAACTTGAGCTAGGAACGATACAAATGCTAGGGGGTACTAAAATCCATATCAGCACCCAAAAATTGAGCTACAGCAACATTTCTTTGTAGTTTTCTGATCTTACTGAAGGCATGGATAGCTGCTTAAAAAACAGTACAACTTCTAAGAGTAGAATCAAACTTCACCACCGATAGGTGAGGTATCTATCAGATTAGTATACTAACGACTAAAGCAATTTGTTCTATTCTCAGATAATCACACAAAATTTCTCAGAGAATGGCACAAGAACTTAAGAGGATCAGAAGACCTGAATATGCAATCCGCACTATGAATTTAAGAGGATCAGACGGGCCTGTTTTTGCCAAGCTTTTGGAACACAAGAAAATTGATCTACTGAATCTCTAGAACAGTAGAATCCAGAGCAGTCAAAGAAAGAAAAACGAAGAAACAAGAGGCACCTTCTCTTTGGACAGGAGAGTGACTGGGTGAGCGCATTGATAGCCTGCCTGCGCCGCCTCTGCCGCAGGGACGCCGCCCAGCCTCTGCAGCTGGGACGCTGATCTGCCTCCTCCGCTGGGACGCAACTCTGCCCTCCAGGCCCTATGGGACGCCGCTCTTCCTCAGCAGAGATGCGGGGAGGCTTATAAGCCTTGCCTTGTGAAACTTTGTGAGAAACCCAGCCTAATAAATCAACTGAACCCCAGACATCGCCCAACACACATTAGTATGGCCAATCATAAGGAGAGTATTTCCAACTGGTCCAGCACAACAAGAAACTAAAGAATTTCAGAGTGGTGGTGTGCTTGTTCTGTCTCTTGAACGACCCAATTATGGTGTTGTGCTTGTTCTTAGTCATGAAATTGTTTTTATCTGAAATTCAATGTACCATAAGATGTTGTCGACAACTAAAGATCGACTGACATTAAGATTCAATGACAATCCAATGATCTGTTCTTGCTTTTACATCCAAAATTATGCAGAAATAAAAGATGACTTCTGATAACTGAAGCATTGGCCACAAGTACCTGCAGTAGCAGGCCAGGGCGAGGGCGAGGAGCAGCCGGGACGCCGGAGGCTGCGCGCCTGCGCGCCCACCGCGTCCCCTGGTTTGGCCACGTGCGGGCGTCGGGCGGGGAGGCGTGCGGTTGCCGCGGTGTTGGGCCGGCAGCTCGCGGCGGTGCGGTCATGGCGGCGGTAGCAGGTGGTGCCCGGCAGAGCTGGGTCCGGAGCAGGCATTGGTCAAGGCGTGTATTGATGCCGCGGCAGGACATGCCGGCGGGTGGTTGTGGCGTCAGTGCGGGGGTTGCCGCGGCGGGGTCCGGTAGCTCGCATTGCCGCGGCGGGTCGGGCGGCGTGGAGGTCGCGATTGCCGGGGCTGTGCGGTGTGGTTGTGGTGGGGCAGGTAGGGCAACCGGCTCCACCGCGGCGACCAGGTAGGGCCGGGGTAGGGTGGGCGTCGTGGGACGGTTTACGCAAAGGAGCCAGCAGCCGAGCGATTAGCTTTGTTGCGTGATAATTCGCCGGGCAGACCGATTCCTCCTGCGGAGACGATACTTCCGGCTCTTTTTAGTTGTAGATAGAGATAGAAGAAAATAAGCAGCAGCAACGGTTGTGGCTACTTCAAAAGCACAGCTGAGCAGGTCCTGAGTTGCACAAATCATTTACCATTTATGTGTGATAAATCTACAATTGGATTGCTGCTACCATTATGAGAAGCAATTAACAATTGAGTAGGCAAATATATATTATTTGGATAGCATTAGAGTATTAGACATGCTAGAGCTAACACCAAAAATCCAAAGAAGGTCAAAAAAAAAAAGAAAGAGCTAATTGAGGTGTGAGGCTGTCGGCTATAGCTATGTCAAAAAAAAACAACAGAAATTTTAGAATATATAGTCTTTTTAGAACGGACACAGCAGAGTAGCAGACAGCAGAGAGCAGACACAGCTGGGTTTGGCATGGGCTCAGGATTTGGACGCGGCGCGAGCGCCCTGCCATCGATTTGCCTCGAGGAGATAAAGGGCGACACACCTGGCCGCTTCTGATAGGCTTCTCCGCTACTTCTTCGGGTTTCCCTCAATCCAAAAATGCCGTCCACCCATCGGAAGCCTTTCCTCATCCCACGGCGCCCATGCCAACCAGCTGTTCGACCATCTGACGCCGAGCTCCGATGGCTCCCGCGCTTACCTCCAACCCACCCTCCTTCCGTCCCCTCTCTTCCTCACTCCGCCGTCGAGCCGCCACCGCCCTCTGCCGCGTCGGTAAGACCGGCAAGGACTCCGCTTCGGATGAAGCTGCCCCCAAGAAGAGGCCCAACCTCTTCGCGGACTTCGGGAAGCTGACGGATGTCAACTCCCTCGTACCGGCGTTCCCGTCGTCCGCGGCGGGGTCGCTGTTCACGGGTGGTGGCAGGGGCAGGAAGGACCCGCAGATGGTGTTCGTCGCCGGCGCCACAGGGCAGACTGGGGTCCGCATCGCGCAGACTCTACTGCGGCAGGGGTTTGCCGTGCGCGCTGGCGTCCCCGACCTAGAGTCAGCGCAGGAACTAGCACGGCTCGCAGCAGCATACCGGCTCATCTCCCAAGCGGAAGCGCGGCGTCTAAACGCGGTAGAGGCGGACTTCGATGACCCCGAGGCGATAGCGAAGTCCATCGGGCCCGCTGCGAAGGTGGTGGTCACCGTTGGCCCTGCCGAGAAGGGGCCGGAAGGCGGAGGCGTCACCACCGACGACGCGCTTCGGGTGGTGCAGGCTGCAGACCTCGCCAGCGTGGCGCACGTGGTTGTCGTGTATGACGAGGGGGCCAGCAGCAACGGTGGTGGTGGGTCCACTTACAATGTGCTCGACGGCTTCACGTCCTTCTTCTCCAACCTCTTCTCGCGGGTGCAGACGCTGACGCTGAGCCAGTTCTTGGCCAAGGTGGTGGAGACCGATGTCAGCTATACAATAGTGAAGGCCTCACTCACCGACGACTACACCCCTGAGAGCTCCTACGCCCTGGTACTGGCCACGGAGGGAGTATCGCGTAGCGACACCGGCAAAGTATATGATTTCTCTCAAGGCTTCCCAGTGCTCACTGTCTAAATTAAAGGACTTCATTGTTCGCTTACGTGCATAAATGCACTTTTCATCTTTGTGTTTTGTTAGGTATCAAGGTCACAGATTGCAGCCCTTGTAGCTGATGTCTTCTCCAATATGGCAGTCGCTGAGAACAAAGTAAGGAAACTATGTTAGTATGTACTAACTGTAGTAATGTGGTAGCCTTGCAAAGTAACGAAACTGCATATGCAGTTTCTAGTAATTTTTGTACGATATTTAATATTTATATACATCGAACATTTAAATCCAAAGGGTTGTGCTTGTTGTATACTTCTATCCGTAGTTTAGAAGTAGTACTTATGATTCGAGCTATTTTAGGGTGGTTGGGGTACCTTCTAGTTACTCTTGGTACTCAGTCAAGAAATTACCACTAATTTAATTTGAGAAATTTTATTATGGTTGAGAAAAAATAGGCGGCTCATGAGTGTCGATCCGACGGCTAAAAAAGAAGAGTAACTAAGAGATACCAATTTTAGAGATACCAGGAGATAGGTATCTTCTAAATGGTGGAATTGTAGGTACCAGGCACGTACTAGAACTAGGAGAAAACACCACGTGTTGCTGCGGGAATCACCGATAAAATAATACTACTTATATTTACTATAATATGTGTTAGTGATGTGTTAGTGGATGATGACGTGGACATTTTGCATGGCAAGATAGAATGTGTTAGTGGGATATTGAATGGATGCTGATGTGGACACTTTGCATGGCGAGAGAAATAGCTAGTGGGGTTTGTTTATATAAGAAGTATAGATTAGTGGGACTAGTGCTTCGAAAAGAGGTGTGATAATTAGTGGGTAGAATAGCGGCTGCGAGCTTGCACAGGGTGACCGACAGGGGTGACATCCGTCTCCTCAACAGCTGCGACAGAGGGCACGGGGTCGCCGAGGGGAAGGGAGGATGGAGGAGCGACGTGCTTGGTGCCAGACGACGAAGGCGAGGGCAGGCCGGCGGTACTGGCGGCCCGCGCCGGCGGCAGAAGGAACGGGGCGACCTACAAGAGAACACGACCGTCTCCTCAGCAGCTGCGATGGAGGGCACAGGGTCACCGGGGAGGAGGGAGGACGGAGGAGCGACAGCGAGGTCGAGGCGCTGGCGATAGCGCTACGGCGACGCCAAGTGATGGCGCTGCAGCGACGCCGGGAAAGAGAGAGGTCGCGGCGGCGGCTAGGGAACCATGGGCGTCGCATACCTATCCTTGGGGGGCTCGGGTCAGGGCACTGATGGGTGGGGTGAGGGACGCAGTGCCAATTACCATACTGCCCTTCGATGCATAAATTAAATGAGAATTTTATTATGGTTGAAAAAAATAGAAGACTGTATTTCTTCGGTCCGAAACTTAATTCCTTAGGATTCACTATATCAGTCTATTTATAATGTAGGAATTTTACAGCAATGGTGCATAAATTTCATACGGTTCATTTTCACACAATAAACACAGTTATAGAAAAACAAATTCACGTTGCAAACAGGCCCTTAATTAGTGTTTCAGGTTAAAGTTTGAAAATATTACCATATTCCATTTTTGTAAATCAAATCAGCAGTGTCATCATACTCGAAATTGCAAACACATGTTAAATATTCATATTACAATTTGTACGTTTAGTAGCAATTTAGAATGTAGGAATTTTACAGCAATGGTGCATAAATTTCATACGGTTCATTTTCACACAATAAACACAGTTATAGAAAAACAAATTCACGTTGCAAACAGGCCCTTAATTAGTGTTTCAGGTTAAAGTTTGAAAATATTACCATATTCCATTTTTATAAATCAAATCAGTAGTGTCATCATACTCAAAATTACAAACACATGTTAAATATTCATATTACAATTTGTACGTTTAGTAGCAATACAATTCTTTATTTCTTGTCCACTACGATCTACTTTTGCTCTTTCTTGTATATTAGTGCTTTCTTATTAAGTCGACTAGCTATTTAAGAAAAAGTCAAACTATCATTCCTAAATCCTTTTAACTTCACAATGACAAATATGCTTCTCTTTTAATTATCACCGAATTTGTCTTCTCTTTCTGCTTTATGATTTGTATATACCCCATTATATGCAGTTATATGTTAATAGAAATTGAGTATACCTATTTGTTTTTATTTTTATTTATATCCTTGGTGCTTGTTATTCAATTTGCACTTTAATTTATGATAATTTTCTTATTTTCTAGGTCGTTGAAGTTTCATCTAGCTCATCAGCAACAACGAAGCCCATAGCGGAGGCTTTCATGTCAGTAGCTATCACCTTTCCTAATTCACCAATTCGTTACTTGACTTGATTTCTTTGTTATGGTGTTATCGGCCCAATGTTTTTAAATCAACTAATCGACTCTAGTCTCCATGGCACCAATAAGGTGATTGGTTATGATTAGTCATCAATAAGCTCACTTCTTTGCTTGCTTTATCTTTTGGCTCTGGTTCTTACTCAGCAACTTGTTCTTGGTCATCCTCTTTATTTGCATCTTCTTGACCACCTTTATCGGGTACTTGCACAATGCAAGCACTGTCCTCGAACTCTTCTTCAAGTGCACATTCATCTATTTCCTAATTAACTCAGGTGCTTTTGGGCATTTCTCAGCATCCGCATACCCACCAGCAGGACAATGCTAAACCTCTTAAACTCCTAAAGGTACCATCTTCTTACATAATATGCATTGCACAAAATCCTTTGCAGGATCCAGCCACCGTCCATATTTTCACCTTGGGACTACCGGTTTGAGCCTTCCTCTTGGCATCTCGAGTTTGCTCTGCCAGATCTAGCGTCAGTTCACCCCTCGCCTTTTTTACTAGGGATTAAACATATGTACTTATGTAGTAAAATCCAATGCAGTGCCATCAACAAGATATGGAAAACGTACAAACATCTATTCAGTGCATGGTCCAAGAATTTCCTTGCAAATATCTCGGCCTCCCATTGTCTTTCCAAAAGCTCCCAATATCAGAATTCTATGTCATAATTGACAAGATTGAGGATAAGCTTCCCGGATGGAAGGCAACCATGATGCAACCAGTTGGCAGGGTTACCGTTGTCCGTCTGGTGTTCACAGCCATACCCATGTATATGCTCCTCACCTTGAAAATTGGTAAATAAAGCAATTGACAAGATTCGAAGAGCCTTCATTTGAAAAGGCTGCACGGAGGTCAATGGAGGTCACTGCCTTGTTGATCAGCCGGATCAAGAGGTTAATTGATTTAGGAGGTCTGAGAATTCTTGATTTGGAAATACTTGGCTGGGCTTTGAGAATTAGAAGGTTATGGTTGAAGAAGGCACAACCTGACTGTTTATGGGCTGGTCTTGACATTTAGGTGTATCCTAATTCAGTGACAATATTCTCTACTTAGGTTATTTCTATTGTGGGTGATGGACACCGGACACTTCTCCTGTGACAATGGGTGCATGACAATGGCAAATCCTTCACAGACCTTGCACCATCCTCGTGTAGGTATTTGCTGAAGAAAATTTCAAAACAAAGAGTGGTTCCTACAACATTGATGATAACTCATGGGTCAGGGATATTAGGGTTGCTCTAACAACAGAAGGTCTATTGGACTCAATGTTCAAAAAGTCAACATTAGGTGAGGGTGTCCTACCTGGCCTAGGGGTGTAGGCGAACCACTAGGCGGCGCTGGTGGGGGAGGAGGAGCATCAGACGGAGGTCGCCGGTGGGGGAGGAGGAGCTTCGAATGTATGCGGGCGACGGCGGACGCGGGCGTGCACTGGCAGCGGCAGCAGGCGTGTGCGGCAGCAGGCGTGCACTAGAGGAGAGAGAGATGCCGAATGGGGAGAGGAATCAGGTGGTGGTAGCTGATGGGGGAGACCGAGCAGAGGAAGCGGGCGTCGAGTGTGGCTGTGACGAGGAAGGGCATGGAGTGCAGCTGGAACTGGAGAGAGAGATAAGGTTGGGCCTCTTTCTTCTTCGGCCTAGTGACCGATGGGTTGGACTCTTGCCTCTTGGGCCTTTCTATCTATCTAAGCCAGCCTTTCTATCTATCTAAGCCCACTATTTAGTTGTTTATTTTTCATTTTAAAACATAATATATGTATATTAGTATATATATATATATATGAAACACCTTGTCCTCACTCGTGCACACTCGGGAAGAAGTTCCTGGCTGGTCCAAAAATTACACTAGGTCAAGTACGCTTAACTCTAGAGTTCTTTCGAGATTGGCTTCTAGAAAAGAAATTATAACTTGTTGGTATGAGTATCCTATTAGTGCTACCCTAGGCTACGATATTATATCCTCATTTCCTTAAGAGACCGACGTACTCATCGGTCAATCCCAAGACAGGAACGTCCTCTCTTGGCCATGTCCATGTGTCCAATGCAAGCGCATGTGCCATGTTGTGTGACCACTTTGGGTCCACACTAGCCATGCACCATGCCTGCGCAATTACTACATACGCGCCCATAAAACCTTGAGAGTCAGCTTTGCTACCATTCTACAACATCCCGCCTCTTTGAGGCTGGGACTGCTTACATCTGGCAGCTTTTCTATGATATAGACTGTCCTCACAGACCCACAAGTCTTTTCTGCGCACTATGTCCTTACTCATGCACACCCAAGAAAACCGTGTGAGTCAGCTTTGATACCATTCTACAACATCCCGCCTCTTCGAGGCTGCGACTGCTTAAATCTGGCAACTTTTCTAGGATATAGACTATCCTCACAGACCCACACAAGTCTTTTCTGCACACTTTGTCCTTACTCATGCACACTCAAGAAGAAGTTCCTTGTCGGTCACCCATCTAGAAATTTCTCTAGGCGAAGCATGCTTAACTTTAGAGTTCTTTCGAGATTGGGTTCTGAAAAACAAGTTACAACTTGTTGGTACGAGTATCTTATAAATCCTATTAAGTCCTGGGCAAGGATGACACAATAAGTGAAGTAGGAAAACAAAAGCCAGCAAAAGAGCTGCTAAGACAAAGACAATGAAGGGGGAGCTCGGTGCAAGAAGAGCAAGAGCTAACTCATCCATTTTGCGCCGTTGGGCTCCACACGTCATCCACTTCTTCCCACTCATCTTCTGACTTCATCCACCATCAATAGCATGTTGGCTGCTTCACCATGTTCCACACCCTGCCCCAGCCCGCTCACCCACATCTATCCCTAACCACCACCCCATCCATGTCACCCCTCGCTCTCGCTGCTCCATTAGTTGGCAAGGGATTCGACGGTGGCGGTAGATTTGGGTAAGAGTCGAAGTAGGACTGCATCACAACATCGTTGGTGGAGTCGAGTCCCAACGCCTATTCTCCTTTACTGAGTTCTTCCTCAGTTTCGGCCACGACATAGGCGTAACCCAGCATGAGCGCGCCCTTGGTGGCTCCTTAGCCTGGGCTACGTGGGCCTGCTCATCCATCTTCTTCTTGCTACACTCACGAGCCCAGTGGCCCATCTTGCCGCAATACTTGCACTCATCGCCGGTGATGTGCTCCCGCTCCCGCCAGCATGCTTCGGTGTACCCAGTGCCTAGCTCCATGGTGTTGTACTCCATAACGAGCTCTGCCTCCATGTTCAGGTCCTCATCCTTCCAGCTCTATGATGCCTGCTCATTGAACACAACATTTGTGGAGATGGCGGCGCGTCGTGACGCTGGGTCGTGGAAGCACCATGCCTTGGCACCTAGTTCATAGCCAACGAAGACAACTAGGGTTATGTGATCATTTAGTTTTTTGAGGTGCGGCCTTGTCATCTTGATGTAGGCAATGTAGCCAAACGTGCGGAGGTAGTGCACGTTGGGCTTCCTGTCGTGCCAGGTCTCGTACGGGGTGAAGCCGTCGAGCGCCTTCTTTGGAGCCCGGTTCAGCAGGTACACGGCAGTGGCCACCTCCTCTCCCCAGAACTGTGAGGCACGTGCTGGCCGTTCAATAGGCTGCACGCCATCATCATGACAGTCTGGTTGCGCCTCTCCATGACGCCATTCTACTGGGGGGGAGTACGGCACCTATGCTGCCTCTCGACACCGCGCTCGGAGCAGTTGGTCTCAAACTCAACGGAGGTGAACTCGCCTCTGTTGTCGGTGCGCAGCACGCGCGGTCGTCGTCCCGTCTCCACTTCCACGCCTTTGCCGCGCCCGCGTCCGCGTCCACCGCACTTCTTGCCGTCGGCGCCGCTGGAGCTGGTCCCGTCGCCCTTGCCTTCGGACTCATGGAGCTTGAGTTTGGCAAGGCACTCCTCCTCACAGAGAAGAAGCCTACCCTGGTTGTCATGGATGAGGGTAGGCTTACGCCACTGTTCGATGGCACGGAGCCGCCCGGTGACCTCCTCGACAGAGATTGTGTTGATGTCGAGCAGCGTCTCAATCAAGATGGCCACTTGACTCAACTGCTTGGGGACGAGTTGGAGCATCTTGCGCACAACCTCGACGTCGCTGATGTTGTCACCGAGAAGATGCAGATCGGCGGCGAGCCCTGTGATGCGGTTCGCCAAATCCTCCACGGTCTCCACCTCCTTCCATGCCAAGGCACCGAATTCCCGCCGCAGCTGCTGTGCGTTTGCCTCACACACGCGCTGGACGTCGATCTGGATGCGCTTGATTGCCTCCCATGCCTCCGCTGCGGTCTGCTTCTCACACAAACCTGCAAGCATGTCAGTGGGCACCGAACGCAAGATCGCGGCGAGCGCCAGGTGAACATGGCGATACGACACTTCTTCGTCCACCTCCGGCTCGACGGCGTACCACCACCCCGCCGCCTCAAGATTCACCTGCATCAAAATTGCCCACTCTTGATAGTTGGTGCGTGTGAGCATGGGGAATTGAGTGCCACCGGATGCAGTCTCTGAACGATAAATGACAACCTCTCGGCGACCGCGACGCGGTGGCGGTGACGACGAGAGACGGCAATTCCTCCCACGCCCGTCTCGACCACCATCCCGCCCGCCCGGTGGTGCGGAGGCGTGCTCCATCACAAGTGAGAAGCTTCTCTCCAGCGGGCTCTCAAACTCTCTGATGCACACAGGAAAACTGGACACAGAAAGTTTTGGTGATGATCACAACCTTGTCAATGTTTTCTGTATTATGCTCTCCAACTTATACACATGAGCTACTAAGAAAAGAAAATTGCAGAAAAGAAACGGGGGTGGCTGAGCTAGCCTCTGTCCTCCGCCATGCACGCCATGCTCACCGTGACCTGTCAAGTGCGCGCCATCCCGTGCAACAAGCCACAACACGCAACCAGCGGCAAGCAACGCCACAACGTGAACAAACCGCACGCTGTGGCCCCGAATACAAGGACGCGCTCGGGGGGTTCACAACAACCAAGCCGATCCCAAACTCTAACTATCTAAATTCAAAATTGAGCGTGAACACAGGTTTACAATACATGATCAAAATGGACGTCAGTACATTAAGGGAGCGATGGTGAATAGATAAAAATGTTGATCCGTGGGCCCTCCTTCATCACGGTGTCATGGCCTGTATGACTTAGACTTTAGATGGAGGGAGTTAAAAGTAAGGGATGCAACCTAAAGCTCTATAGCTTGTGGCGCCCATTGGCCCTGCTTCCACCGCCCCTTGTCCTGTCCTAGGTGCTGCCAGCCCTAGGGCCGCCGTTCCTTCTCCACCCTTTTAAGTGCCCCCCTTCTATGCTGTCCTTGATCTCATTCAACATATCAGGAAACTGACACGTGTTTTAATAATGAACACATACCGTTGCTGAAACACCTTGGTATGTGGTATTAAAAATAGATGTAAGGACAGTGTGAAAAAAGATGTAAGGACGTTATATCAGTTGTGATCGTTAACATAGAAAAAATGAGTTACTGTGTGGAGGAAGAAGAACAACTTGATCTTATAGAAACTCGGATCATGCAAAGAGAATTACTTTCTTGAATGTAACAACTCACAATCCGCAAGGTGTGGAAAAGTGTCTAAAGTGTCTAATGGATTGTTATAATCTGATTACAAGCTGGGGCCTTCTTAAAAAACCTCAACCCATGGGGGTAAGACAGCCCTCGAGCATTCTGTTTAGCTAGAAAGTAACCTTCTCTTGCAGATTAAGAAAGACCCTAGGCCCCTATTCCTCCAACACATAGCGGCAACGTTGCTCATGTGAGAACCTAGGCAGGTCTCTAGACCTATGCTTTGACGCGATGACGAGGGGAGTTTTTTTAACCTCAATCCTAGTTTTCACTCCTATGGAAAGTCGAACATATGACCTGAGGAGTGTTTGCAGGTGGGGCCTGTTTATGTCGGCTTTTATATTATAAATACCTACAATTCATACTCTCATACTGAAACAAACCGGACCAAAAAGCATTTTTTGTTAACAAAATATTGGAGGCAATGGTATAGTTCTGATTTGTTCATAGTGGATATAATAAGGGTATTGTTTTTATGGGAGCGTCTAAAGTTAAGATACAACCTCTAATATTGCAAAGTATTCAACCTTCACAAATGTTCTTTTGTACTTACTTGTTACTTTTCCATATCGTAGAACAAAATTTGAATTGTTCAGGTTAAGTTTTTAATAATTGTTAGCTTTCACTTTCATAAATGCATTGTTGTACTCATGAATTAACAATTTGATTGACTAGATGACAATTATCTGTTCTTAGCTGTTTGAAATTCATGATTTACGTGAAACTTCAGCGTCATCATACAATTCATTACTCAGTTTTGTACAACACATGTATGTTCTCTCTACAGAGCTATCCCCGAAGACACTAGAAGAAAGGAGTACCAAGAAGCTGCTGCAAAAGCCCAAGCCCAAGAGGAAACCTTGGCCTCAAAACGAGCCACCGAAGCTGAAGCGGCTGTCAGTAAATTTGAGGCCGACATGAAGAAAGCACCCTCAGAAGATGCAGCTGCTACTACTAGCCCGGTGAACGAGACCCAAGCCTCTCTGGAGAGCATCTTGAGCAGAGCCAAAGTGCTCAGTACGGATTTCTCCTGGGAGAAGTTCAGCACACAGCTGGCCGAAGTGATGACTCCTCGAACCTCGCTAAAGAAGGAACCAAAGGCACAGATAGCCACTGTGCGAGGCCAAGAAAAAGCAAATAAGCTGGCACCTCAGATTGCCATTGTGAAGCCAGCAGCAAAGAAAGTGAAGCCACAGTTGCAGCAGTTGGATCCCAAACCCGAAATGAGACCAGTGTTTGGTGGCCTCTTCAAGCAAGAAACAGTGTATATAGATGATGACTAAAACGAGAGCCAATTTATTATCTACGTGATTTTTGTCCAACTAGTAATTTGTGTGCGTCCATGTGCGTTTGATAACATTATGTGATATTTTTTTTGACTCTATTTGATAAAAAGAATAATCTCGATATACATATGACAGAATAGATAAGACTCAAACACATAATATTTGATGACGGCGCATTACGTTGATACAGGGTTGGATATCGAGCTGGCTCGGCTCGGCTCGTTTAGACTTGGTACGATAACGAGCTGGCTCGGTTCGTCTCGTTATAACTAACGAGCTAAAAATTTGGCTCGGCTCGAAAAAAGCTCGAGGTAGCTCGTTAGGCTCGTGAGCCAGGGACAAAATAATATAAAAATACAATTTCTTATATTTCATACATCAAGTATTAGCTTTATTGTTCAACAATAAGTATATTATGGATATATACATACATAATAAACATATTTAAGCCTACACAACACATACTCTTGCATCATATACTCATATTTGTATCCATCATTCAACAACAACAATGATATAATAAAACTTTGTTGGGCTCGTTAGGCTCGTGAGGGGCTCGCGAGCTAACTCGGCTTGGCTCGTTATAGCTAACAAGTGGGGACGAAGCCAGAAAAAAATTTAGGAGAGGCTAAACAAAAGTGCTACAATTACTTAACTCTACTGTAACCCCTCACAATAGCTCTTTTTTATCTTCTATAAGTATCATTAGTTCCTCTTAATAATATATATCTGCATAAAATTTAAGGGGGGCTTAAGGGGGTCTCCACGTTACTGGGGGCTGTAGGAGGGGCTGAAGCCCCACCAGCCCCACTGCTGGCTTCGTGATGGCTAACGAGCTAAAACCTTGGCTCGGCTCGGCTCGTTATGCTAACGAGCCGAGTCGAGCCGAGCCGAGCTGGCCACGAGCCGAACGAGCTAACGAGTTTCGAATTTTTCGTCCAGTCTTACATTGATATATAATAGGTTAACATAAACACAACATGTTACACCGTGTTGCTTATCAGCTACAACACAAACTGTAAGATAATCAGCTTCCTTTGTTATCTGGGCAACACTGAATCCGACAGAGCATTGACTATGGCTTCTCTTGATTCCTCAACAACCTCCTCCCCCAAATTTCGATTTCTCTTGGTACCTACTGAATCTAGCCAACCTTTGTAACATTTTCAATGGAAATACAGCATTTACAGCTTTGCATGATGCATGTGTGTTACAGCTATAGTTCATTCAGTTGATCAGAATTCCACGTACTGTGGGTGTTGTCGCAAATTAGCAAACGACCAACATGTGCATGAAAATGTTTCCGTTACCCACAAGTGGAGCATAAATAAAGGTGGTATATAACTTAACCTACGAAGAAAGACTGCATTTGATTGGGAGGAAAGGTATGATGGGATAGTCCTATACTTGGTTTGGGGGATGAGACAATTCCATTTTTGTTGGCGTGAAATCTAGTCCGCGCTCAGTACACCAGCGAAGTCGGAACGGTCTCGTGGAGTACGGAGCGAACAGACCCAGCTAGCTTTAACAATCTGCGTGAATGAGCATCGATGAATCTCCAAGCGTACCAGTGAATTTGACCTGCAATTAACAAAGAAAAAATGGTTGATCAGTAACACAATGCGGAACCACTGATATGCCCCGAGTGGTTTCAGATATCTGGCCCGATGGGCCTTCTCATTAGGCCATCGGCTAGAGAACAGATACCCGATCGCATGAATCGATAGCATAAACGTAAACAGAAACATCCAATGCGTATTTTAACTGATTCAAGGATAACATAAATGAAACAAATTATATTAAACATATCTAATTTATACATTGCCTTATGCGCCAACACGCATCTCAATCTATCACATCCATTAATTAGGGTCGACTAAATCGCTGCAGCTAATTAACACACTTGAATCGATCTTGACATGAGCGAGACATAAAACAGCATATAAAAGAGATCGGAAAAATACAACGTGCAGTAGGCAAGCACAAGCAGAATGGATGAACAACCGATCTGAAGTATAGACAACATACAAGCCTATAAAGTAAACGATGCTTCGACTCTTTAACTAATCTACCTAACCCGTTGCTTACGACAAGGGGATCGATCGAATCGTTGCAGCCCAGGACATAAGCTAATGATTAGATCTATTAATTAAAGACTCTCTGTACAACTTACTTTATTACTTGAGTGCGATCTATACACAATCAAGATCTGGACTAACTGGCTAATGAGAAATAGATCTACTCGTCTAAACATGATATTCAATTAATGTTCATTTAAACTAGATAGATACAAAAGATTTGAGCCGACAAGAACATATCAAGATTTAGCAGATTGATGATGCTTAAAAGTAAATAAATCAACAATGAATGATCATAAGCAACATCGGTAACTCAATGAATCTAACTAACATACCAATTTAGTTAGAGCCGATAACTAACCCTCAATTCAACCTAAGCATGACTTAGTTCAAACGAGAATCGATAACTACTCGAATCCATCTAAAAATGGGATATACCATACATGATAAACACGAGTGTGACGGGACTTACAACATGCTTGGCGTCCACCGGATGACACCTAACTTATCGAAGAACTCGCCGCTTCTACGTTACTCCTACTCCTAGGGTTTTTGGCCAGAGGCCGAAAAAAGGAACTGTTATTGTATTGATTGACGTGTTTCTGTTACAATGCGCTTGGGCTTATATTTATACCCAGCGGTTAAAGGGAAATCTCAACCGAAAGAAACCCTACCTAAAAATAAGGAAATAATAAAATTTTCTAATCCTAAAATAAATCGGAACCCAGTCTTTTCTTTCTTGTGGGCCTTTCCCATGATCGCCTCGTCACGGTTGTCGCCGAACCCATTCTTAGTCGATGCACCTGCATGCTTCAGCTTGTACGTGCCAACTTCCACGAGTGCAATGCACCTTCATGACGTTAGCACACTTCCGATCTAACTCTCGCCTCTGCACATATTATTCGATCCAGCTCCCTAATCGGCTAATTTGCATGCAATTGATCTTCCGGGCATCATCCAAATTCCGGTGTAAACACATGCCCCCAATTTTGGGATGAAATTGATTTCTTCGCAAAATTTCAAATTTTCTCTTCATATCCAAAATCGCTAGCGTCCCTGCGTGGACGCTCCATCTCCCGTGCGCCGCATCCGGATTTATGCTGCTTGATTCAATCGGGTGTATATTCGAAGCGTCGTCTCGTCTCATGAGGAAACCGCTCCTGACTATAAATCAATGCTAAAGTAACCCAGTATACCACGCATACCTTCACACTTCTCGTCACTTCAGCAATCCTTTCTACTTCCCCATCTTCCTTCCTCTCTTGTCATCAAGAAATCCGATGGCCGGCAGCGGAGACCATAACAAGCGTCTGGCCGGCAGCCCCGCCGAGGGAGATGAAGGAACCAGCCGCTCTCGTCCGAGGCACGTAAGTCTCCGCGCCTTCAGCTTGTAAGTTCGATTCAACAAACACCTTTGTCAAATCTTCTCCTTCATTCCTCATCTGAATCTGCATTATGCTCATACTCTTGCCAGGGCAGAGTTCTTCGCCCGGAAGCCGCCTCTGAAACCCCGACCATGGGGGCCTCGTCTTCTTCCCCCTCATCGGGGGACGGTTATCACCGCCAAGCAGAAGACCATCGCCGCCTGCATCAGGAGGCATCCCAGGAGATCAAGCACCTGCGGTCCGCATATTCAACCGCCCTTGATGCGGCTGAATCCGAGCTCATCGCCACACGAGGCCGCCTTTTCGAGGCCGATGCTGCCGTAGCAGGTATACTTCATCATTGCTCCTTTGCTATTCTTCGTTTTATCTTGACCTTCGGTATTCTTGATGCAGCCCTGACAGCTCGGTTGGAAAACTTCCACCAAGTCGCCAATGAAGCTGCCGACTTCATTGGCGCGCGCGGCAGGACGGTGACGCTTCTCTTGCAGGACATTCAACGCTGCATTGGTGAAGTAGTCACCAACGACATCTATCGCGGTGCCACCGCCAGCCTTGCAGCCGCCGCACTCCGTACCGGGTACCATCTGCTAGCCATCAAGCCTGGTTTTTCGGCAGAAGAGGATCCAGGCGAACGCGAGGATCTCATAGAAGCCTTTGACAAACATGTCAAAGAGATAGCAGCGACCATTCCTGCTAGCGGCATCATTGCAGAAACTCGCAACAATCAGTAGTTTGTATTAGGTGCAAACTTAATAAGGCTTCCTGTACATTCCGCCTGTTGCTGTGAATCCCATTTTTTGTTCTAAAGGTGATGCACTTCACATCAGCTATGCCACCCTATCACGGGTCTATTTTTGTTCTTGAGGCGATACTTCTTCCAGAATCGGCTGTTACACAGTCATGGCGATCATCCTCTGTTCTTCCCCTTCAAACGACCTTTGTAGGAATTAACCGCCACGTTCCGTCAAGAGTTGCGCATTACTTCATTTTTTTATCTCTGAAGGCAATTTATGGACGAAATCGGCTATCGACCTCTAACTGCTCTGATCATCTGCTCAAGCCCCGATTGAGATACTAGGGTAGTACTTTTTCAGTTATTTACCATTGATGATCCTAGCAAATTCATTGTGACAGAACCGCCTTAATCATAGGGCCCACATGTACCGTCATCGTCCCTAAGGACCCACGATCAGTCTGCATGAGTTTCCCTTGACCTAGGTGGCCTGCCGGGTTTCCTCGAAAACCCTGATTTCCCCGAGGATGTCATTGTAAAGACATTGCAAGTATTACAACAGTTTACACCAATAGATTAAATCAGAGTACAGAGTGCGAAAGTAAAACATGACCATAGGTTTACAAATATAATTTACATTATCCCGAACCAGAGTTTCGTAGTGGAGTAGCAGTGTACAACTATACACCCTGCCCAAGGGTTAAATCCTATACACATCTTCTTCCATGCACGATCCTTCAACCGGCACGGTCCCAAGCAGGATTGTACTCTCGGCTCACCTGCAACAGGGGTTAACAAACCCTGAGTACATGGGGTACTCCGCAAGACTTCCCCGACTAAGAGAAAGGAATGAGACTCAGGAATGCAGGCTGAGGGAAATCAAGGTAAGGCTTTAGCAGGAGTCAAAGTATTTTGGGAAAAGAAATACTATTCCTACTTTCAATATTTTACTCAATATTATTTTAATCAATTAACAATGAATCTTAGTTCCTTCACAGGTGTCCTTCAATTCCAATTACTTATTCATTCTCAAAAACATCCTACTTACGAACCACTATTCGATGTAGGTGTGAGGATCAAGTCTCCATAACCGAGGAGCAACGACGATTCGAATCGATTAGTACCCAGCTGGGGATCCACACTGCATATGTAGCACCTAAGCTTGCATATGCCAACCCCGTCTACCACGGTTTTTCCATCCCTAAACCGGTCCTGCGCCACCCGAGAGCACAGTACTCCTCTCATCTCCAGGCACGCTGGCCACGAGGGTACACGCTACTCTCGCCATCTCTCCACTCCCAGTGCGTGGTTGTCTGTTCAAGCAATAGAGCCACCGGAGATAGGGCTTTCCGGAGTTTGTGGCTAGTTGCAAAGTCTCTATCACAGCAGGCCGACAACGAACGGTCCTTAATACTTTTCCGTTGGAAACCATGCATTGGGACTCTAACCCAAATACACTGGTGACCACCCGATTTTCACATCCCTTTTCCGCTGGTGACGATAAGTTGGGACTCTAACCCAAATATGTGGCCACCATACGGAAAACCCATCCCCGTTGATGACAATGGATTGGCCAAGTACACCGCCAACAACGAGGACAATACCATTCCCTTTAATGATTCATTCTTTGCATATCATCATAGTTTCAAATAGCATTTTTTGCAAAGCTAACAATTAAGCATGACTAAGCATTTTTCAATACTTTAAATAAATCAGGTTCTCAGGTTATGATAAGTGGTCAAGGAAAGGTAATGCATCAATAGGTTATCACTCAACTCCTATTAATCTAATGCAAAAGATTAACTCAAGTTATAAACATTTTGTAAATCACAAGAAAGGGGCTGAATACACCGGGGCTTGCCTATTGCTTGGAGTAGAAAGAGTCCTGAAGTCGATCACCGAGAAAGATCCACGTCCACCGAGTGAAGACCTTACTCGGGACACGCTTCAGATATTGATTACTGTGCGTTCACTACATGAAATAATAACGCATGCTCAACATGATGCTCAATGAGATGATGATGAATGCATGATAACAATCACTTAGATTAATAACCTTGAGTACAACTTTCCTTCATGGTAAAGTTGCAAGCCAACCAAAACCAACTTACTGATTATTATTCAGGGTTTGATAACATTTAATTATTTCATAAAGCAAGTCCTTCTATATTTACCAATGAAAGGAAAAAACCCTAACATGAGAAACACACTTAACCAATCCTTTTTACCCAAGAGGTTGCATCCTAGAGATAATCAATATTACATACATGAATTAACTAATGGAACGCTTAATTGAACTAAAAAGCATTTTAAGTTTTTCATTATCTCATTTTGTTATGAGCACAGTGAAACAAATAATCAAATACCATGGAACAGCAAGGGTTTTGTGTTCCTAGGTCCACAATCAACTCCAAAAATCACCCAAGTCATTCCATGATTTATGCTTATCATTTCTAGAATTATCAACTAATAATTAAAGCATATAATTAAGGGTATAAGCAAAAAATTGTCATATTAATCCCAAACTTTAATGAGAGTTAGGTGATTACAGTTTATGACCAAGGTACAAATTTCACATGCTTAGGTTTTATAAATTAATTACTACAAAATAAACAAGTTTATAATACAACAATACATTGGAAAACAAAATAAATGTGAAACTCAATATTTTCTGAAACAACATGGCCATATTATTGATTCTCAGGGTACCACAACATCATTAAAAGGCTGTGGAGCACCATTTCCAATTTTTACATTTATATATTATTTATAATGCCCTTTAAATCTAATTAATAGGCACCAAAGAAAGTAAATCAATAAATCAGACATCCATACACCATAAATCAAACAATTTCAACCATGAATCACGCATCATACAGAGAAGCTACCAATAAATTTTCTTGTCATTTGGAGCACTATAACTCCAGATACAAAAATAACAAGTAAAACAAGCATTTATTTCCTATCTAACAAGATTAAAGCAAACCACCGCTTAAAACAGTAAACAACATGCATGTGTTATATTTTTAATATAAACTAGACATCTCAAGGCGAACAACAAAATTTGGTTCACCAAAATTGAAGTTACCAAACTCCAGATATGAATTTCCAAAGATTCAGCAAACCTCTACAAACAGGTCCTTATGGCACTATTCATATGAGTCACAGTCTATGCAGTTAGCCCCCTAGGAGAACTGGTCTTCTCACAAGAGGTCCCTGGTCGCGAATGTGAAATAGAATAGTGCACGGGAGGCTCGATTCTCAGCCCGTTGATGCTCCTCAGCAGCTAGGGAAAAATGTAAGGGAAATCCCCATGCTCGGACGCACTCGCTGGTGGCCGCAGCTTGCCCGGGGATGGCTCCTAGCCCTCTGACTACGTGCACGCACAGCACCTGCAGCGACGGCGAGGGCGTTTTGGTGGACAGGACGCGATAGAACTCGAACCAATAACGCTGACAGGATCAGGAGCCCACCTGGAGTCTGTTGCGCAATTCGTAGGGGCGGAGGGTGGCCGGAGGTGCTTCGTCGTCGCAGACCGCGGCCATGGCGGCGAGCTCCGGGGACACCGAGCCCGTTCCGGTGGGTTCTATGCACGAACGGCGGAATTATCGCGCGCAGGAATTTCAGGGAGACTCAAGGGCTCAAGGACATCCTTCGTCAAGGGAAGAACGTCACCGTGGCGGACTGGCCGCGGAGGAAACGCTCGCGGCAGCGCCGCTACCCGCCGCGGGGAAGAACCAGGGCACGCCGGTGATTCCGGCAACAAGAGGCCGCACAACCGGGCCTAATGAGCTCACGATGGCACTGGGTACTTTGGTCCAAGGGAATTGGATGAAGGTGGAGGGAGAGCTGCGAATTTGGGGAAAAATAGAGGAGAAACTGGAGGAAGATGGCCGCGGGGCTTCTTATAGGACGGTAGTGCGAGCAGAACGCGGCCGGGCCCCGCCCGTGAGCTCATTCATGTCGTCAGGTGCGCGGTCGACAGCGAGGAGGGCCGGCAACGTGCGCGGCACGATTGGTTCTGTGCGCGAACAGAGGAAGGTCATGTGAGTTACTGTAGCACCCATACCCCCATGTCTCTGAATTTTTACCAAATTACTTTTAAATTTACAAAGTAACTTGAAAAATTCCCCTAATAGAACTTGTGGAGAATTTCAAACTGAACGATTTTGTTTCTTGAGCCATATTCAAATTTTGAGCAGATTTTGAACTATATAAAAGGGGGTAAATAGGGTTTAAACGGGAGTTTGAACAGAAACTCAAAAATCAAAATTTTATATAATAACTTAAAAATCTCCAAATACCAAAGTTGTTCCATTCAGTAAACTTTACAATGTTCATATAATCAGTTCTGTCTAATTCTTAGTAATTTTAAAATAAGAATTTAAACTTAAACCTTTAAACATAGATTAGGGTTTTATTTGAAATTTCAAATAATAAATTTAAATTCTTCCAATATAAAAGTTGCTCAAATTTTCAAGAGCTACAACTTTTGTTCAAGGCGCAACCCCAAATTCTCATTAGTTTTTAGAATTAGGGTTTTGGGTCCGAATTACGGTTTTTGGATGATTTTCTTTTTAATTTCAAATTAGATTTAGATACTTACACACAGACACAAGAATTTACATAATAAGTCACTCTAAATCACCTATGCATAATCATATGCAATAATAAAATTTATTTTAGTTAATGCACCCTAACATGGTTGAATGCGGGATGATTTGCATGCAATCATGATGACATGGTAGATTTTAGTTACAGTAACACCAGGGGTGTTACATTCATTCCCTTCCAGATCCTATAGATTGTATGCATTACCAGGTGCACACCGTATAACCCGAAACAGACCTTCCCAATTAGGTGACCATTTACCGAATCGGCCATCTTTAGTACCAATAGGTAACACCACCTTCCAGACTAGCTCTGACTCAGTAAATTGCTTGTGCTTCACCTTCTTGTTGTAGTATCTGGCCACCCTCTGTTTATTTGACTCGATGTTTTCTAAGACTTTCAGCCCTGACAATTTAGATCTTACAAGCTATCCATCATGATGTCCTTATACTCATCGGCTATGAGCTGATTCTGTAATGTGACTCGTCGTGATCTCGATTGCATCTCCCATGGCAGCACGGCAGCATGCCCATACACCAACTCGTAAGGAGTAGCTTTAGTCGAACCGTGCTGAGACATCCGATAAGCCCATAATGCTTCATTTAAGGTTAGTTACCACTTTCTTGGATATTGCTCGATCTTCTTCTTTATAACCTTAATCAAGATTTGATTCGATGCCTCTGCCTGGGCATTTGCTTGTGCATAATAGGGAGAGGAGTTGTACAACTTGATCCCCATCCTATCCGCAAACTCCCTAAATTCCTCCGAAGTGAACATGGTGCCTTGATCGGTTGTTATGGTCTGAGGAATACCAAACCGAGAAATAATATGTTCCTTGACAAACTCAATCATGTTTTTAGACGTGACAGTTCTCAGAGGAACTACTTCAACCCACTTGGTGAAATAATCTATCGCAACCAGTATAAACTTATGCCCTTTACTCGACGAAGGATATATTTGGCCAATCAAGTCAATTCCCCATCCTCTGAACGGCCATGGTTTGACTACAAGATTCATAGCAAAAGCCGGTGATTTCTGAATATTGCCGAATTTCTGACAATTCTGGCATCCTCTGTAATACCTGAAACAATCTTCCAACATAGTTGGCCAAAAGTATCCTGTAACAGAACCGCCTAAATCGCATGGCTCACAAGCACCTGTCATTATCACTAATGATCTCTGACAGCCGGGCCCGTGTCCCCAAATGACTTAGAAAGCTCTACCGGGCTACACCAGCACCCGTTTCTCCGACAGGATCCCATTACGAAGTCATTACAGGATTACAACATTTCATAACAAAATACACCAGAGTAAAAGTGCGGAAAGATTACATAATACTTAGATTACAAACCAGTTGTCCAAATAGAATTTAAGTGCAGTTATTACAAACCATAGGTAAATAGCAGTAGCGGTAGAGTAGCTAAATACAACACACTTAGATAATAATAATAAGAAGAACCCTGCCCAAGGGTTTAGCTTTTACTCATCATCACTTCCCTCCTCGATGACTGTCATGCAGCAGGGTTTAACACAAACCTGCCACAGCTTTTCTCCTGCAACAAGGGTTAACAAACCCTGAGTACTGAGGTACTCCACAAGACTTACCTAAAGAAATTGGGGAGACGACTCAGGAATGCAGGCTGAGGGGAGTCAAGGTAAGGATTTAGCAAGAGTCAAAGTATTTTGTAGAAAAGCAATACTAATCTTGAATCCTACTTTCAATGTTTTAACTCGACAACATTTTTAATCATTTAACCATAGCTACAAATTCAATCACATGTATTCTCATTCTTTTCATTACTTATCCATTCTCAAAACCTAGTTCCGAACCACTTTTCGGGATAGGGCAGTGGATCAAGTCTCCATTAACCGAGGAGCAATGACGATTCGAATCGATTAATACCTAGCTGGGGATTCCTATCCACACTGTATATGTAGCACTAAAGCTTGCATATGCCAACCCTGTCTACCAAGGCTTTTCCAAAACCTGAACCAGTCCTGTGCCACCCAAGAGCACAGTACTCCTCTCCTATCCAGGCACGCCGGCCACGAGGGTACATGCTACTCTCGCCATCTCTCCACTCCCAGTGCGTGGTTGTCGGTTCGAGTAGTAGAGCCACCGGAGACAAGGCTTCCCGGAGTATGTGGCTAGTTGCAAAGTCACGATCCAGCAAGCCTACAACGAACGGTCCCTAATTCTTTTCTGTCGGAGACCATGCATTGGGACTCTAACCCAAGTACACAGTTACCCAACAGTTTCCAAATCCATGCCCATCGGTGATAAGACATAGGGGCGCCGCCCCATGTGCACATCTACCGAACGGACACATTTCCTTTTCAATTTCTCATGATTCATCAATAGTATAACATAATAGCTGAGAAAATAGCATTTTATGCAAATCTAAAATTAATTAAGCAGGGCTAAGCGCTTTTCAAACATTTTATTTTAAATCAGGCTTCATGGATGATACATCAAGGTAGGTAATGCAGCAATTTAGGTGACAATCAACTCCTATCAACCTAATGCAGTAACTTAACTCAAGGTGATAAATTTTATAAATCACAAGGAGGGGCTAATGCACCGGGGGCTTGCCTTGGATCACGTAGAGCGTTGGATCAGGATGAGTGCCGCAAATGTCAAATCCCTGGACCACCTCAGCCACCACTTCTTCAGCAGAGGACTCAACCTTGACTTCTTCACCCCCGGTCACTACACGTATGCAATGATGCATGTTTAATATGATGCAGATGATATGGAACACATAGTACAGTAATAATGAAAGGATCTACAATGGCCTAGAGGGGGTGAATAGGCCTAGTTAAAAATCTGCACACACACTAGTTCAATTTTGATCAGAGACTGCCGGAAGTTCCAGCAATTTGTGTGGGAACTTCCGAGGGTGTCGAAAGTTTCGGCCCAAACTGTCGGAGGTTCCGACCCCTACGTTGAAACAAGCCCTAGTGGCCAAAAGAACTTTTGAGTGTGTGAAAACTCACAACCCTTTTACCCAGTGTTTGTTGACACTTCTTAGCGCAACCACCAGAGACAGGGTGTTAGGCTATCTCTGATAATGGCGCCAGAAGTGCCTGAGGGTCTTTCTTATGTCTATTGGATAATTCCGCAAGCGCATAGAATATACCGCTGTAGCACTTCACCCGAGAGTATTCCAAGGTATCGTTATTTATTTTTATCCCAAGGGAAAGCGGTTGCTAGGAATAATTAATAAAAAGAAAGAGAGATCCTTAAGTCTATACCAACTTAGTACCAGCTAGTGGTAGGGGGTAAATCGATAGGTTGAGGAAAAGGGTAATGACACCAACACACAACAAATATTAAGATAACTAAAAGATAACTAGTAAAGTATAGCTAGGTGGGAGGACAACGAGTGAGTATAAGACTCCTATGACACTTACTTTACTCTTGTGACTTACCCTATCAAATAGATGACTTATACTAAGATAGTTACCTTACTACCGGTGTGCAGGGGGTAGTGCGAGACAATAGAGGACAAAACCTCTACCTGAAGCGCTTACACTCTTATGGGAGCCTACCTTTTAAGAACTTGCCTAAAACACGTGGAGGGATACTAAGACTGGACAGGGCTGTCACCACCTGCTAGCACCCACAAACAATCCGTGTGACAAGCGGTAATCAAAGGCAAGATCTAGTCTAAGCACCACGCTTACACTAAGTCTCACTATTCTAGCTGCATACCAACAACTAGAACACCCTATGACAGGCGATGAACTAACACACGTTGAGTTGGGACAAGATCACTATCAAGTATAAGACATCTATAGAATAAGACAAGACACAACAATACTATAAAGAATAGTAAAGACTAAATAAGAACTTAGTGAAGTAAAGTAAAGATAATATATATTGAAAAGGATAAAGTCTTACAGAATGAAAGGTACAAGAGCTATACCAGACTCTCCAGTAGACGACTCCGGAGACTCCGAGCGTAGCTCAACTCGACTCTAACTCCCACACTAGACTAATACTACTACTAAAGAGAATAACTTCACTCTAGCTTGCTTCTTGTGTTGTATGGTGTGTCTTGAAGAGGAGTGGGCAGCCTCTATTTATAGGGGAGAGCAAGGGGGTGCCACGTCAGCGATCCGCGTGCTCCTTGCCTCTCCAACCTTGGATCCACCGCCTTGTAACCGCCTCAAGATGGACGACTTTGGTGATTTGAGCACATGGGAAACATGCTTGGAGTCAGTGGAGGCCAACCGACCTGGCTGGGCACCAGGGGGTTCGGCCGACCCCCTATGACTGGTAGGCCTAGCCAGGAGCTTCTAGAAGGAGTCCCCACCAGTCAGTGATGGTGTAGATGGCCTGGGCCCACCAATGGTGGCTCGGCCGACCCACCCCTGGTGGGTTAGGCCCACCACCGTGGTCCCCACCTGTCATAGAGACTCCCCTGGTCTTTGTTATGTCTCGTTTGCTTTGTTTCACGCCTCAATCCGTGTGCCTTTGATCTCCACCGTTGAATGAAAGCACAAGTTGATCCGATGGATGAAATGACTTGGTTGGAGTGTCACACGGATCCTGCCACGTCACCAGAGCCAGGTGAGCCCCTTGGGCAGTTCGGCCGACCCATGGGTGGGCCCACCCTTGGCTCTGATCTCTTCCATTTGATGTTGTATGCACTGTGTTGAAAGGTGGTGGCCTGGGGCAACATGACATGGTTCGGCCGAACCATGTAGTTAGCCCCTAGCTGCTCACTTTTGCACTGTTTTGGTGTTCCCTGCAATCACAAGCTAAGAGTACAACTGGAACTCGTTATTGATAAAATATGCTCATGTTGTATTTATTCTCCCCTGGATCCGAGGCCTGTTGACGGTGTTTGAATGTGGAATTTTAGGGTATATCCATTGTCAACAGTGTTGAAGTGAGGTAGCAGGCGACGTCCCTCAGCTCCGAAGATGCTCCAAGACATGGGTGGAGCTCAAACCCTAGAAAGTAGGACGAGGTAGGGAGAGACACGCTCAAGAGTAATACAAAGCAAATATTGCAACAATAACAATGAGCACAAGTGACACAAGGATTTATTTCGAGGTTCGGCAACCCCACAAAGGAGTCCCTACGTCCTTGTTGTTGATGTGACCACCAAGGTCCGAGTCTACACCTCCTTGCCTCTCTCAAAGAAACAACAAAGGTAACTCGAGTTTTCCACTAGAAATCAAGGGTAATACAAACTTTCCAAGGCGAATCCACAAGATTGGATGCTCTTGGGCAACGCCTAGCCGGCTAGGAGCAAAGCTCCAAGAGTAACAAATGCAAAACCAACCGGCAAGACGAGGAGAATCAAGTGCTCAAGCTCAAGAGGTGATTTTCTCACTCGATCAACTCACTCTTCACTCAAATCCTTGGGGGAATCGAAGTTGGGAGCAAAGGGAAGAGGAGAGGAGAGCCTTCAATGCTTGGGAGCTGTTTTGGATAGAATTTGGTCGCAATGAATGAGTGGTAATGGTTAGAAGTGAGAGAGGTAGCTTTTATAGTCGAGTCTAAATCCAACCGTTCAAATCTACGTCGGAACTTCTGACAGGAGGTGTCGGAACTTCTGACCCTGTTATTCAAATAGGTCTCAGTACAGGATGGTCAGAACTTCCGGCTCTAGCCGAAACTTTCGACACGTCGGAACTTCTGGCCAGGGCCAGAACTTCTGACCTCCCAGCACTTAGCCACGCCACCAGTAGGCTGTACATTGGAACTTCCGGCCTGGGCCGGAACTTCCGACAGGTCAAGTTCCAGTAGCTCTTGAACATGTTCGTGCGGTGCTTTGAGTGTCTCTCTTTTGATTTTAAATTAAAGCCTGAGCACTCTATCTTCATTAAACCACTTAGTTTTGCATCCCTCTTAATAGTACGGTATTCCTAACTCAAGAAAAGAATAAAAGTGATTCTATCCACCGCTTGAGTCGAAGCGCCGAATTTCAACTCAAATTGAGGGGCATCGTTTAGTCCCAAATAGATTTTCAATATGCTCTCACGGGATTAAACCTGCGCATAGTCTTAGTAGAGTTCATTAGTCCCTAATTTGGGTGTCATCAACTATCCAAAACCCATGATGGGGCAAATGCACTTTCAATCTCCCCCTTTTTGGTAATTGATGACAAATAACTTAGGCTTACATAAAATATAAAGAATTGAAACTTTGAGTTGCAAGTTTTGTGAAGAACTCCCCCTTAGTGTATGCTATGGACTTGAATTCCAAATAGATTCTTAAAATCATCCATACATTAAGAATGGGAGACTCCCCCTAAAACTTGCAACCCGTGGGGTGCAAAACAAGGTGTGATTCAATATATAAGATCCGTGATGCAATATGACAAGTCACTATTCACACAAAAGCTTGATGGCTAGTAAAGATAGAGTGAAGTTCATCAACACATGGCCATCAAAAATAAATCAACACAAACAAGGAACAAGTTACCAACTAGACAGAAGTTAAGCATTAAACTTGTTCCACAACCATTTATAGCACAAATCTAGTTGTCCATCACATAGTGCCACCACACACAGGTTTTTAATACAAGCCACAAAGTTTTCAAACTAGATATTACAATAAGATAATTAGCCTAACACTCCCCCTTTGGCATCAAGTGCCAAAAAGGGTAGGCCACGTGCAAAGCTCATGCTCACTCATCGTCGTCTTCATCGTAGTCGTCGTCGCCATCATCCTCATCATCGTCGTCATCGTCGGAGCGAATCTCAGCGCCACCAACGTCCTCCTTCACATCCTCCTCATTGGAGGAGTCCTCACCCTCATCACCGTCACGAGTGGGACCCTTGCCATGGGGGCGCGAAGAGGAGCCATACTCCTCATCATAAAGAGTAAAAGGGTCACCAAACTCACGAAGAGGAGAAGAGGGAGGAAGATGAAGCTTGTCCTCCATGCGGTGAAGACGGCGATCATCCTTCTCCATCTTGTAGCACAAGGTCTCAAAGATTTTCTTGAGCACAAACTTGACCTTGGAGGGTTTCTTTGGAGGAGGAGAAGGAGGAGCATGTCGCCGCCGAGCGGGAGCGGAGGGGCGCGAGCCGGACTTGGTGCGAGAGATGTGAGCTTGGCCCTTCTCCTTCAAGAGGTCCGTCGCATGCTTGGAGATCTTGTTGGTGATCTTGAGGATGCCGTGCTTTGCATCATTGGGAAAGACGATGTCGGTGACTTACTCAATGATATGCATGATGTAGGGAGCATATGGGAGAAGCTTCACGGTGTTCTCACTAGCATCATGAATCTTGTTCCAAATGTAGAGACTGATAGAGAAAGTCTCACACTTGGCAAACCGGTCAAGGATATTGTAGGAGTCCTGCCTAAGATATGTCGCATCCCCAACCTTCGGATAAAGAATCTGGCGGATGATGGTATTGAGGACATAGAAATAGGGCAGCAGGTAGGACTTCTGACCGTCCGGGTATTGACCGGCAATATACATGTACTGCAACATGCCCTGAACGGGATCCTCAAAATCAATCAGCTGGGTATCCTCACGATCATCCTCAGAAAAACCGAGCAAGCGAGCAAAAGTGGTAAAATCAACATGATAGTGCTTGCCCTTAGTGGTCCAATGAATCTCATCCACATCGTCTTCATAGTTGTAAGCATGATAATATGAAGCATAGAACTGGCAGATGATCTCATTGTTCCAATCATTGCGAAAGCTCATGAGGTGACTGAGGCGATGGGCGTCAAGGTCACGAACCAACTTCTTCATTTCAGGCTCATGAAAGCAACCCAAGTGATATGCATCAATTGCCTTCATAGGAATGACAGGTGGTTCCTGCTTGCGAAGGTATTTGGTGTAGTAGAGCGAGCGGTACACATGAGAGTGAAATGCCGCCCAAAAACGGTACTCCAGCGTCAAGTCCTTCTCATCCTCCTGGAAGAAGTTCCTCTGCCTTCGGAGAAGAGTGGTCTGGTGATGATAATCCACGTCAAGGGGTGGTGCCCATCCGCCATAGTTGGGTGCAAGCTCTGGCTCCCAATCACTGGCATTGGGAGGTTGGGATTGAAGCGGGTGAGCTGCACCGGAAACATGGGACCAGCCGCAGGAGAGCGCGTGACCGGATTGGAGATGGTCCGCCCGGCACGGTCATGATCCTCCTCGTCAGGGTCCACAACAGGATCCATGCCCAGAACACGAGCAGAGGGTGGCGGGGCAGCAACGGAGGAGCTACCAGCACCACCACCACCACAAGGACGACTGCTGCGATCCTGTTCTTCTTGGAGCGATGCTCGCGAGTCGCCACAGGCAGCGAGGACGGCGAAGGCTGCCTCGAACATTGCGGGCGGCGAGAACCACCAGCATCAGCCATGCTGCAGAGAGACATAGAGAAGAATAAGAGAGGGAAAAGTAGCAGGGACGAATAGACAATGTAGGGGCTGATCACACAGTTACTGGGGTGGTCGGAAGTTCCGGCTACAGGTGTCGGAAGTTCCGGCACGAGTTGGAAGTTCCCACCGGCCCAGGGAAGGTGTGAGCAAACAAGTTCCAAATCGACGCAATTCACCACATACCATGCAAAACGTAGAGAGTAGAGGTAGAGGAAGAAGAACAGCAAGGTACATTGCACGGGAAAGAAGAAGAACCATGGTATACCTTGAGGTAGGGGGAAGAAGAGAAGGGGAGAGAAATCCGCAATGCCAAGTTCTCCGATTGAATCCACGTCCTACAAGCCACCAAGAACCAAAAGAGGATGAGCCCTAGAGTTCACCACGAATTTAGCACCAAAAGGCACCAAGAACAAAGGAGAGGAGGGTTCACCTCAGAAGTTCTGGGAGGGAGGGAGGGTGGGGAATGCCGGAGAAGTCGCCGGAGGGCCTCCAGAACTTACGAAGAGGCCTCACCGCCACCCACCGAGCACGGGGAGGCAGGGGCGACGGCAATGGTGACCGGGGTCGCGAGCAAGGCTAGGGCAGGTCAACAGGTGAAAGTGAATGGGGTAAGATTAGAAATCGAGCTGGTATTAAGTTTTAACCCCGCGGTCAGATCTGCATCGGAAGTTCCGGCGGCTCTAGCCGGAAGTTCCGACGGGTCGAAACTTCCGGCCGAGACCGGAACTTCCAACACTACCACAAATAGCCACTATGGCTAAAATATAGTGGGGCACATTTATGATGAACAAAAGCACTTTCAGGTGTGACTAGAATTCAAATCATCAGTACAGGGCTATAATCACACTTGAAATACCTAGAAAGTAGTTTTGAAGAGAAATAGACAATTTTCAAAATCATTTTCACATTCAACTATGTGCAAGATATCAATCAAAGTTCCGAGAATGAATGATATTTAGCTGACTCCTCAAAGCACAAAATCTTGACTCGTCTAGGGGCTTTGGGAAGATATCGGCTAGTTGAAATTCGGTGCTCACATGGCACAGAGCGATATCTCCTTTGGCTTCGTTGTCTCTCAAAAAGTGATGCCGGATGTCTATGTGCTTTGTATGAGAGTAGTTTACTGGGTTGTTTGCCAACTTAATGGCACTCTCATTGTCACACAAAAGGGGAATCTTGGTTACCTCACAACCAAAGTCATTGAGAGTTTGCTTAATCCAAAGTAGTTGGACACAGCATGCGCCCGCCGCAACATACTCGGCTTCAGCGATAGACAAGGCAACGGTGTTTTGCTTCTTAGAGCTCCAAGACACTAAGGATCTACCAATAAATTGGCAAGTCCTGGTAGTACTCTTTCGATCTATTCGGCAACCTTCATAATCTGAATCGGAGTAGCCAACTAAATCGAAAGTGGAGCCCTTAGGATACCACAAGCCAATATTAGGGGTGAAAACCAAATATTAAAAGATTCTCTTGATTGCCATTAAATGACATTCTTTTGGATTTGCTTGATGTCTAGCACATATGCACACACTAAGCATTATATCGGGCCTAGATGCACAAAGGTAGAGTAGGGATCCAATCATAGAGCGATATACCTTTTGATCAACGGCCTTACCATCTTCATCAAGGTCCAAGTGCCCGGTGGCCGCCATGCGTGTCTTCATTGGCTTGGCTTTGTCCATGTCAAACTTCTTCAACATGTCAAGTGTGTACTTAGTTTGACCTATGAAGGTCCCTTCCTTGAGTTGCTTGATTTGAAATCCTAGAAAGAACTTCAACTCTCCCATCATGGATATTTCAAATCTCTTGGTCATGATCCTACTAAACTCCTCACAAAATGCCACATTAGTACTACCAAATATTATGTCATCGACATATATTTGGTAAACAAAGATTTCTTTATGAACTTTGCGAGTAAAGAGAGTAGGATTGGCCTTGCCTATCTCAAACCCTTGTTTGAGTAGGAAGTCCTTAAGACAATCATACCAAGCTCTAGGGACTTGTTTAAGACCATAGAGCGCCTTGGATAGCTTGTAGACATGGTTGGGGTACTTCGGATCCTCAAAACCCAGTGGTTGTTTCACATACACCACCTTAGAGATGGGGCCGTTGAGAAATGCACTTTTCACGTCCATTTGATATAGCTTGAAATCATCGTGAGTAGCAAAGGCAAGTAGTATACGAATTGACTCAAGCCTAGCTACGGGTGCATAAGTTTCACTGAAATCCAAACCTTCGATTTGGGTGAATCCTTTGGCCACCAACCTTGCCTTGTTTCTTGTGACTATACCAAGTTCATCTTGTTTGTTGCGGAAGACTCATTCGGTTCCAATCACATTTTGCTTGGGCCTTTCCACCAAGGACCAGACTTCATTCTGGGTGAAGTTGTTCAACTCTTCTTGCATTGCCATCATCCAATCCGCACTCTTGAGTGCGTCTTCAATCGTCGTGGGTTCCTTGGGAGAAACAAACGAGTAATGTTGACAAAAAGTAGCTAAATATGAACGAGTAGTTACCCCTCATTGTATGCTTCCCAAGATGTTGTCAACGGGGTGGTCCCGTTGAACACTTTGATGCACCCTTGGATGTGGCACAAGTGATCTTCTTTGTATGGGACCATCATCATCTTCATCATCATCATCATATTGTTCTTGATCATTGATTGGATTGGCTTCCTTTGATTCTTGATCATTTTGATGAGCTTCTACTTGATCATTGCCTTGGTCTTCTTCGTGATGTTTATCTTGTGGTTGACTTGTGTTCTCATCATTCGGAGTAATTGATGCGGAAGCTTGATCATGAGCATTGTTGTGCACATGATTGTTTGTTGTGTCTTGTGGGAAGAACACAACTGAATCTTCTTCATCATCTTGGATCTCCTTAGCCCTCACATCACCAATTGCGAGCTTCTTGATTGCTTGACTTGGAGACAAATCATCACCTACAAAGTCAACATTGACTTGCTCCTTTTGGGAGCCGTCGGATTCATCAAAAGATACGTCTACCGTTAGTTCAATATTGCTGGTGGCATTATTGAACACACGGTAGCCATGTTTTGTTAGTACCATAACCAATTAGAAAACCTTCATGTTCCTTAGGTGCAAACTTTGAGCTTTTGGTTTTCTTGTTAAGTATGAAACAATTACAACCAAAGACTCTAAAGTAGTGCACCTTTGGTTTGTTACCGGTTAGAAGCTCATATGGGGTCTTGTTTCTAATCTTGTGAAGATATAGGCAGTTGATTGCATGACATGCGGTGTTGACCGCCTCCGTCCAAAAATCATGTGGAGTCTTGTATTCATCCAACATTGATCTTGCGGCTTCAATGAGAGTTCGATTCTTTCTCTCCACAACATCATTTTGATGTGGAGTATAAGGAACTGAAAACTCATACTTGATGCCTTCTTCATCTAGGTAGGCTTCAATGTTGGTGTTCCTAAACTCCGTCCCATAGTCACTTCTAACTCTCTTGATCTTCAACTCAAACTCATTTTGAGCTCTTCTTGCAAACTTCTTCAAGATGCTTTGTGTTTCACTTTTATCTACCATAAAGGACACCCAAGTGAAACGAGAATAGTCATCAATAATTACAAATCCATATTTGTTACCGCCAATGCTTTGGTAAGCGACGGGTCCAAATAAGTCCATATGAAGTAGCTCCAAAGGTCTTGATGTTGTCACAACATTCTTGGTAGGGTGCTTTGCTCCCACTTGCTTTCTGGCTTGGCATGCACTACAAACTCTATCTTTCTCAAAAGAAACATTTGTTAGTCCAAGGATGTGCTCGCCCTTTTGAAGTTGGGCCAAGTTCCTCATCCCAACATGTGTTAGTTGGCGATGCCATAGCCAACCCATGTTGGATTTTGCCATTAGACAAGTCTCGGGTTTTATTTTATTAGTTGTGAAATCAATTAGATAAAGCTTGCCCTTCAAACGACCCATAAATGCAATAGAGGAATCCCTTCTTCTATAGACGGTAACACCCTTATCCGTAAAGAGACAATCGTAGCCTATTTCACAAAGTTGAGAAACGGACAACAAATTGTAACTCAACGAATGCACAAGTAAAACATTAGAAATTGAGTTGTTGGTTGAGATAGCAATTTTACCCAAACCAAGTACTTTTCCTTTGCCATTGTCACCAAACACAATGTTTTCACATGAATCATTGTTTGGTTGAAATGAAGTGAACATGTCCTTTGCCCCGGTCATATGATTGGTGCATCCACTATCCAACACCCAATTTGTTCCACCGGAGGCATATTCCTACAAAAACAAATTAAGTTCTTGTTTTAGGTACCCAAGTAGATTTGGGTCCTAGGGGTTTAGTCACATAAGCTTTGGGCACCCAAACACTCCTCATGATCTCTCTCTTCTTGAGTGCACCAACATACTTCACCACAATCTTTCCATCTTTACCCATACAACACATGTAATCACTAGCATAGCTACGTGATATGGGCACTTGTTGGTTGTGTTGTTCGACTTACTTCTTCTTGTTGGTCTTGTCATTTGCAAGTGTTGAGGTTGGTGTGGCAACCTTGTTAGCCTTGTTGATGAGATCAAAGAGAGGAACTCCCTTGTTGAACTTCACACAAGGTACCCCATTGATCATGTTTCTTCCATTGGCTTTACCATCATACTTACTATAGCCAACTCCTTCCTTGATGAATGGATGCCTTGCGGACTTGAGTGTAAGTCTAGGTTGTTGATCTTTGCACATACAACCATTTCTCAAGATCATGTTCAACCTTTGAATTTCCTTGTCCTTCTTTTCTAGCTCAACAAGGTTAGTTGCACAAGTATTTATATCAACATTATGACATCTTTTGCAACTTTTACTTGTGGAAGTGCTAGAGTCATCAGATGCTTGGGAAGAAGTTGAAGTGCTAGTCTTAAGAGCATTATAGCTTAGCTCAAGCTTTTGATATTTTTCTTGTAAGCTGGTGAGGCTTTCTTGAGCTATGCTATACTTGTTCTTAATGCTAGCAATTGAGTCATTGGCCGTGGAGCACTCCTTAGTCAGTCTCTTGATAAAGTCATTGGCTCAAGATAGATCCATGGTCAACTTCTCAACTTTCAACTTTTCTTCGGCTAGAGAGGCTTCAAGTACAAGATTTCTTTCTCTCTCTTGTGAGATTAAGTCACCTTGCATTTCAAGACTCTCATTCCGGCTTTCTAGTTTTATTAGCAATTTAATTATTTTGTTGCCACCTTTCTTTCCAAATTTTATTATCAAGTTTCTTTTATATTCATCTATTTCATTATTTTCATTGTCACTATGTTCATCACTAGAGCATGTAGGAGAGTTAGGTGGTACCTTCTCCCCCTTAGCCATAAGGCAAGTTAAAGTGACGTCATCATCATCGGAGAGGTCCTCAAATAGGTGCGGTGTAGAGGAGAGGTTGGTGAAGAGCTTGGATGACGATGAGTTGTTGGCGAAGAGGTTTGGAGAGGATGTCTTGTGGATAGCAATGTTGGCGGCACCCTTCTCCTTGTCCTTCCCTTTGGTCTTCTCATCATCACTTGAATCATCACTTGAGTACCATTCTTGCCCAATATGTGCTTCACCTCTTCTCTTCCTTCTACCTTTCTTGTCATCATCTTTGTTGTATTTGTTCTTATCTTTGTTTTGAGGACATTCGGCAATGAAGTGATCATTGGCACCACACTTGTAGCACACTCTCTTCTTGTTTCTCTTACTTCCATCACCATAACTCTTTTTGAACATTTTCCTTCTCATGATTTTCTTGAAGTTCTTGACAAGAAGTGTGGTCTCTTCATCGGTGTCTTCATCTTCTTCACTTGAGCTATCATGAATGTACTTCTTTCTTCTATCTTGACTTGATGCTTGTTCTTGACTTCCTTTGAGAGCAATGCATTTCTTGTTGCTTACATCTTGAGATTGATCTTCAATGGCTTCATCATCTAGGACTTCATGATGCTTTATTTTTGCAAGCATCTCATGGGGTGTCATCTTCTCATAGTTTGGTTTTTCCATGATGATTGATGCAAGTGTCTTATTCTTGACTCTATATGCTCTAAGCAACTTCCTTGCTACCGAGTTGTCATCCCACCTTTCATCACCTAAGGCTCTTATCTTGTTGATCAAAGTCATGTACCTATCAAACATTTGTTGGGTAGTTTCTCCACTCTTGATAGAGAAGTTTTCAATCTTTCCTTGGAGTAACTCAATGTTGCTTTTTCTCACACTTTCATCACCTTCAAATGATATTCTAAGAGTGTCCCAAATCAACTTGGCATTTTCAATTCCATGCACTTTGTTACTTTCTTCGGGCTTGAGGCATGATAGGATCAAAGATGCGGCTTGTGCATTGAGATGGAAATCATGGACATCTTGAGGAGTGATTTCACCATCAACATCCGGAGGATGAATGCCAACACTTACAATCTCCCAACATCTTGCCACAATGAGATGCATCTTCATCTTGTGTGCCCAATCATTGTAGTTGACTCCATCAAATGGGGTGGCTTCCCAAGGTTGATATGTGGCATTTGGTTGAGATTGTTTTTGTTCAATAGGTTGTAGTCGAAGGGTGTATTGGTGAACTCTCTTGTTGTTTTGTTCCCATCTTGTTCTTTCTCTTTTTCATTGCCACCATTCAGTGAGCTTGATGCACTAGGGTGGATTTCATTCTTGTTACTCAAAGCATCTTTCAAGCTATCAATCTCTTCCTTCATCTTGCTCATTTGCTCTTCAAATTGCTTGGCTTGTTTCTCTAGCAATCGATTTGCAATTCTCTCGGCTAGAGCTTTCACATCATCTTCACTAAATGTTGCCCTTGCAATCCCTCACACGGTAAAGCGCTAACAAGAGGGTTAGGCTCTGATACCAACTGAAAGGATCTACAATGGCCTAGAGGTGGGTGAATAGGCCTAATTAAAAATTTGCACACACTCTAGTTCAATTTTGATCAGAGATTGCCGGAAGTTCCGGCAGTTTGTGTCGGAACTTCCGAGGGTATCGGAAGTTCTAGCCCAAACTGTCAGAGGTTCTGACCCCTACGTTAAAACAAGCCCTAGCGGCCAAAAGAACTTTTGAGCGTGCGAAAACTCACAACCCTTTTACCCAGTGTTGAAGTGAGGTAGCAGGCGACATCCCTCAGCTCCGGAGATGCTCCAAGCCACGGGTAGAGCTCAAACCCTAGAAAGTAGAAGGAGGTAGGGAGAGACAAGCACAAGAATAATACACAACAAATATTGCAACAATAACAACGAGCACAAATGACACAAGGATTTATCCCGAGGTTCGGCAACCCCACAAAGGAGTCCCTACGTCCTCGTTGTTGAGGTGACCACCAAGGTCGGAGTCTATTTCACCTCCTTGCCTCTCTCAAAGAAACCACAAAGGTAACTCGAGTTTTCCACTAGAAATCAAGGGTAATACAAACTTCCCAAGGCGAATCCACAAGATTGGATGCTCTTGGACAACGCCTAGCCAGTTAGGAGCAAAGCTCCAAAAGTAACAAACGCAAAACCAACTGGCAATACGAGGAGAATCAAGTGCTCAAGCTCAAGAGGTGATTTTCTCACTCGATCCACTCACTCTTCACTCAAATCCTTGGGGAATCGAAGTTGGGAGCAAAGGGGAGAGAAGAGGAGAGCCTTCAATGCTTTGGAGCTGTTTTGGACAGAGTTTGGTTGCAATGAATGAGTGGTAACAATTAGAAGTGAGAGATGTAGCTTTTATAGTCGAGTCCAAGTCCAACCGTTCAGATCTGTGTCGGAACTTCCGACCCTGTTATTCAAATAGGTCTCAGTACAGGATGGTCGGAACTTGCGGCTCTAGCCGGAACTTCCGACCTCGCAGCACTTAGCCATGCCACCAATAGGCTGTGTGTCGGAACTTCCGGCCTGGGCCAGAACTTCCGACAGGTCAAGTTCCAGCAGCTCTCGAACGTGTTCATGCGGTGTTTTGAGTGTCTTTCTTTTTATTTTAAATTAAAGCCTGAGCACTCTATTTTCATCAAACCACTTAGTTTTGCATCCTTCTTAATAGTACGGCATTGCTAACTCAAGAAAAGAATAAAAGTCATTCTAACCACCGCTTGAGTCGAAGCGCTAAAGTTCAAGTCAAATTGAGGGGCATCGTTTAATCCCAAATAGATTTTCAATATGCTCTCACCGGATTAAACCTGCGCATAGTCTTAGTAGAGTTCATTAGTCCCTAATTTTGGTGTCATCAACTAACTAAAACCCACGATGGGGCAAATGCACTTTCCAATAAGTAATAAACAACCTTGAGTACAACTTTCCTTCACGGTAAAGTTGCAACCCAACAAATCTAACTTTCGATAATAATCAACAATTCCATTTTAACAGTCATAGAAAGTCGGCTACACAGCTATCTAGCTACCACTAAAGTTACCTAGGAGAAACTCAATCCAAGGTACCTAGGGTCACTAGGGTGACAGACCAAAGGTCAACACTCAATCCAAAAATCACTCAACCCTAATCCTTATGGTTTTCTATTTAATTTAATTAATCAAATAATACAACATTACATGGTTAGTAATTTTAATTACTTCCAATTGAGCCCAAACTTTACCAATAGATAGCTCTTGCCCCTAAACATTTCCAAAATAAATTTCATTATTTTTGGAGCAACACAGAATTTATTAAAGTTCCTCAAAGTTGTATTTACTAATTAATGTGCTGATTTTTAGTTCCTGCAAAAAGTGTTCAAAATCATTATTTAATATTTTTATTAAATACTTCATATAATAGAGAGTGTACACAATTATTTTCATACTTTTTAGAGCTCTAGAAATATTATTATGAAATTAACAAAGTACAGAACTATTCTTTTCTCAGAAAATATGAAAAATCCTTTTATTCACTCGGCCAGCAGGAACTGGGCCGGCCACCCGGCCCACGCGCGGCCTGCACGGCCCAGCTTCTCCCTCCGCCTCTTAGCGCAACCCCGCGCCACTGGGCCGGCCCGAAACGGCCCAGCATGCCAGCTCCCCCTTTTCCTTTCCCCCGCCAGATGCAGACCACGCACGCGCGCGTGCGCAACGGCTGCCGGTGGGGTGGGTCGCCGTTGGCGGGTTCACCAGTGACGAAGACTCAACCCCGAGATCCCCCGCTAGCTCACGCAACTTCCCAAGGGCTCTACACTGCATCCCGGACAACCAAGCACGGTCATCAACAACCATGGCGGCCTGGCGGAGGAGACATGGCGGCACAGTCGCGTTCCAGCCTCTCCGAGGGCCAAGAAACCTAACCAGCTAGCCTACGGAGACCAAGGAGCTCACCAAAGGCTAGTGCACTAGCTAGACGGGGCGGAGGGTGGCCAGAGGTGCACTATTGACGAAGACAGTGGACGCGACGGCGTGCTCCGATGACGAGGTCGCCGTTCCGGTGGGTTCTGTGAACCAAAAGCGAAATCGTCTAACGCATGAGTCTCATGGAGGAACAAAGGCTCTAGAACGCACTACTGCAAGGGAAGAAGCTCACCGAGACGGGCTGTTCATGGGGAGGCAGACCACAGCGGCGCTATGCCGACCGCGAGAAGAAGAACGAGTCGTGCAGTCGACTCCGATGATGAACAGTGACACGGCCAGGCTCAATTGGTGCACCAGGAGGTGTCTAGCCTACAGGCACGACGAATTGGACAATGCTGGAGTGATGGTGGCAAATTTGGCAGGAGACCGAGAGTTCACCGGAGGGGAGAAATGGAGGAGAGAGGAGAAGAAATGGTGCTCGTCGCCTTTAACGGTGGGAGGGAGCGGATAAGGGTGAGGCGAGCTATCCGGGGCCCCGGAGCGGTCCTGGCGCGACGGCGACAGCGCCCTGCCGGCCGGACGGCGGCGGCGCGCGGCACGCGCACGCGCACGTGCGCACGGCGTGCTCTGCCTATTTTGTGTAGACAGGCCTAAGTGTCAAAACCTATTTTTGATCATGATCTCCCTATTTTGTATAGCAACAGGAAAACTCCAAAAATAAAAGTTGTGCCAAATTTTGTGAAGATTATTTTTGCTTTTTGAACCATGTTCAAATTCTAAATGGTTTTGAATTTAATCAAAAGGGGGTAAAACTTGAATTTGAATCCCATTTCAAATCCAATCAAATTCTTCAAAAATTTCTCTACAGCATGAAAATCTGTAAAAATAAAAGTTGTTCTACTTGTTGAGTTTTACAATATTTATTAAGGAAGTTTGGTCAGATTCTTTATAATTTTTAAATTGACATTTCAAATTTGAATTTCCAAATAGTAATTAGGGTTTAATTCAAATTTCTATGTAATAACTTCAAATTTGCCCAAAATAAAAGTTGTTCCACTTCAAAAGATCTACAACTTTTATTAAGGCACTTTTATCAGATTCTTTGTAGTTTTTGAATTAGGTTTTGGGGGTCAACTTTAGGGTTTAATTTGGGTTTTCTTTTTGATTTTGAATTTAATTATTCACTCATACAATCAAGTACATAAAATCCACTCTAATGTCCTATGCACAATCATGAGGAGGTAATAAAATGCAGTCTAATATGATGACATAGCAGGTTTTAATTAACCGTAACACCAGAGGTGTCACATATCCGGTCCTTCTGATAATCCATTTCATTTTATGAGCAGGCTGATGAGCCCCACATATCCCCTCATGCACTTCACTCATCAATCTTTCCGACTCTTTCTTTCCCAGACACCTATGCAGTCCATATTCAACCGTTTTGTAATATACCTATCCATTGAGTAACACTTATTTGACAGACTTATATGTAAGCTTCATGCTCACCTTCTGCGAAGGATCTCTATGGTAATTGGCTATTTCAGTCATCCAGTCTCCTTCTGTCTGCTCCGTATTGAACACCTCTTAGACTGAACGATATCCGGAAGCATCTTGTGCTAGCCGATTAGCTTCTTCGTTCTGCCCCTTTAACACCCGAAAAATTGCATTCTTTTAAATAGTAGAAATTTATTTAATTGTGCAATTAATTGATCATTCCAATATTGGGAAATAATAATTTTTCTCAAATATAAAATCAAACCTAGGTCATACACACGTATGATGCATTCATGCTGGAGCATTTCTTCTTTGTACTGTTGTAGCTTATTTGAATTTCTCAAATGTTTCAAAACCCAATTTGAAAATCCTTTTGAAAAATGGAAAAAGGAAATAGAGCAGAGCCCTTCCCCTCTCCTTTCTGGCTCGAGCAGCAGCTTGGCCTGTTTTCCACTCCCTGGCCCCACCAGGCCCAGGTCGGACGGCCCGAGGACAGCTCGGCCGATCTGCTCCCTCCCTTCCCCTTACCCCCTCTGACTGTCGAGCGGGACCCACGGGTTAGCCCTTCCTTCTACACCTCCCTCGCCGCGCGAACAGAGACGCCGCTGCCGTGTTCATCCGCCGCGGCCGAGCACGCGCACGCGAAGCGTACCTCTGCCGTGACTGCCAGCCCGACCCCGCGCTCAGTGCTACCGACCAGTGGGACCCCCAGGACAGCCCCTCCCCTGTTTCCCTCTGCTGCTCGCCGAGAGTCCGACGCGGGCAAGAAAGAAAACGGCCGAAGCCGAGTTCGACGCCGCGCCGAGAGTCCGAAGCAGAGAAGAAACGGCCGAAGCCGATTTCTCCGCTCGCCGAGTTTGTTTCAATCTCTGAGATTGACGCCACACCTCGGGAGTATTTAAGCAGTGCCACACCCCCCCGTAGCCGTCACCTAACCCTAGCCGCCTCTTCTCGCCGCCACTGCCGAGCTCCCGAGAGAACCGAGCAGCCGCCGCTGCGAGCAATTAGCTCGATTCGCCATCAATTTCCTCTCGGTAAGCCTTTGAGGAGCTTCGCTGTGATCTTGTGAAGTTCCCGAGCACTTTCCCCCTTCGATTTGGGCACTGACACGCCTCCGCCGCCGTTGCAGAGATCCACCGTCCGCCGGATCACGCCGCGAGCTATCTCCGAGTCGATTTCCGACCTTCCCATCACCCTAGGTGAGCTTGCGATGCTCTTCCCGATCTATGGGTACCCTTCCCGACCTATTTCATGCATCGAAGGCCGAGTTCGCCTTCTCCAGCGGCCTTCCAGCCATGGCGCTGCCGTCGGCCTCTGTTTTCCGGCCGAGAGCACCGCCACCCCTCCCCTCTTTTAATCTGATCCGCCGATTTTGAATCGGACGGCCGCAGAGCAGCCCATACCGATTCGGCCGGCGTTTTTGCGAATAACCCCCTGCAGTTTTAAGGCTTAGCCGCAGCCCTCAGCATATTCAGTAGATTACGTTTGAAGGTTTATTTATTTTTGGTATATATGAAAATGTGTTTTCAGATTTGAATTCAAAATTGTTTCATTTATAATTTCCACGTTTTAGCTCCGATTTGAACGATTCAAATTGCGTTAGATTCGTAATTTCATAATCTATCTGATGGTACCACTGTTTCATATATTTTTCACTCTTAAAATTTGAGATTATATTTAATCTATTATCATTCTATTATAAATTTTGTAAAATTCATATCTCCCTCGTTTTAAATCCGATTTTCGCAAACTTTATATCGATGTGATCGTAGCAACAGGTAGATTTGTTTTATAACCTTTTTAATTTATTTTCTCTCTGTTGGTGTACTGTTCTAATGAAAACTCTTGTTTGAATGCATGATTGCCCCTGTATGCGTGTGTGTTGTTATGATGGATCGAGTATAGACGGTGAGCTTTACGTGGGTGATCAAGATCAGTACTGCGACAACCCGGATCACCAGGAGTTTGCTGATCAAGGCAAGTATTAGTATGGATCATCCTTGTTGTCCTATTCACCAAATAAATAATTGCATTTGCATGTGTCTTCCTTGTTAACCATAGTTATTTCCTAGCATTGTTACCCTGTTCCTTGCCACCTATGGGATTATGCATATGGTAAATGTTGCCAGTGCGTTTTTGGGAATCATGATCATGTAAACTTGATTAATTGATTATGCAATATGATTAAAAGATGCCTTTTAGCAACAGGGAACTAGGGGATTCGAGCATAGTTTTGTGATGCTCAAAATCCTTCACCTTTGATAATGATCTGTAAGTATGACACCGGGATTGACAGTGCAACTATGAGGGCTACATGGCTCTGGTTTTAGTCAAGTATGGGCACTTTTTCTAGCTTGTTAGAGGTTACCGGAAGGCGTGATGGGACCTGCCGACTCGGGTATAGTGCGGCTCCTGTCCGAGTGTGTATAATCTGCGTGACCTTGTGCCACGAAGAAGGGGGCTCTACATCTGCTTGCCGGGTTCCTAGCGGCCCTAACTTGTTAGGCGAAGTTCTTTGAAAGACTTCATAGTGAAACCCTGCTCACTCATCTTGGTAGTGTTATGGGAGTAATTAACCCGAGCAAATGGGAATCACGGCTCATAGTGAAAGTGCACAACCTCTGCAGAGTGTAAAACTGGTATACTAGTCGAGCTCACGGTCAAGAGCGGCCTTGGACGTCTTACGGAGTAGTTATTCTTTTGGGGCGATGCTTACTTATTGCTAAATCTATTTATTGCTACTCATTAATTATGTTTACTATGATCATGAGAATGGGCTTATTTATTTGTTGCTATCCAACTGCATAAAAGGATGATTAAATAAAAGCAACCTGCTGTTAAAACCGTGTCAACCTTTTGAGCCTCATTAACCCATGCTGGTCTTGTTGAGTACGACATGTACTTACGCTTGTTTATTTTTCAATACTCGGTTAAAAATCCCGGATGGGTAACAGATGGTGATAGTGATGAGGACTACCCAGAGGACTACTAGACTTGTGCTTCACCAGTCGACGTCCCTGTGCTATGGAGCTACCGCGAGAGTTATCTTTATTTTCCGCTGTGTAATGACTTTGATATTATTCGCTATGTATTAAACATTGGTTACGATACAATTTATGCAATTTGTTGGCTTATGTGTGTGACTGATCCCTGGGCGCACATAAGATTATGCATCCCATTTTATCCTTAAAATTGGGTGTGACAAATTGGTATCGGAGCCGTGTTCACTGTAGGACGCAAGCCTAATTAGCACTGGATAGCCCTTAGCTTTATTATCTCTTTTTACTTGTTATATTAATTTGCTACAAGTTTTTGCTGATATCCTACCCTTGTCCGTTGCAAAATTTTGACTTAATCTTAATTCTTGTAGATGGCCAACCTTAAGCGCACTGCTCGCAAGCGTGTCTTGCCACCTAAGAGGTACCTGCAGCGCTTCATCTCTGGCGGACGTGTTTCCCGACCAGAGGTACCCGTGGAAGACGTACCAGTGGAGGAGCCCCAGCAGGAGGTGCCCGCAGAGGAGCCCAGTGAAGAGCCCTTGGAAGACAGCTCTGAAGACGTACCTATGGAGGACCCTCAGAAAGATGAACCCGAGAAGGTGGAGCCGCAGGGTGACCAGGATTGTGCTGGCGACCCTGATGACGAAGATGATGGAGGCGACTCGGATGACTCCGACGACCCCGATGACGATGGCGACGATGATGGAGACCAAGGTGGAAAACCCTGGGTGGGAATGATTCACTATGATCATCATGGTGATGACTACTACCACCCGCTGCTTCTCGACTTGGTGCGCCGCTTCTACCCCAACGCCTCGGTGCTGTACAAGACGGGGCACTGGAAGCACCCTGACTACGCCAACTACTATGAGACGAGGGTGTACATCAAGGAGGGAAGCCAGGTGAAGAATATCCACTATGCTGTCTCCATTCGACTCTCCAAAGCTGCCGCCATCAAGGATGCCGCACGACAAGCTCTTATGGTGCACCGCCACGAGAATTGGGACATCATCAAGTGGGAGATGCACCGCTACCTTCCCCGCCGTCAGAGTGGCCAAGCTAACTGCAGCATCGCCGGTCCACTTGGAGAAGTGAACGCCCGACTCCACGCTGCCTTGGAATGTTTGGCTCAGACCAACACTTTTCTGGACCAGACACTGGATGAGCTGAACACCAAGACTGAAGCTAACTACAAGCTCAGCCGGGCGGTGAATGAGTTGAACAGGCAACTCGGTGTTGGACCCCCTCCGCCATCACCAAGGTGTCCAGCTGAATCGCCGCCAAGGAACCGAGGAGACCATGGAGATGCTCACACCCGCACCGACATTGACCCCTAGAGGAGTTACCCCCCAGTTAGTAGCAAAAGACGCTAGTAGCGCAAGTTGAGTCAAGTCGAGTCTAGTTCGTGTCTTGTGAACTTTTGTGTTAGATTGCTTTTCCTTATGAACAATGCTTGATTTGGAGTTTGTAATGAGTGCTGAGATTGTGGGCATGTCCGCAAATCTCTTTACATAGGTTTGAATTAATGCATAATAGTTTGGATTGATTATCTCAGTTCCAGCAGTGCTGTTTTTCAGACCTCTCTGCCTTATTAACTTTTCCTATTTAATTATGTACGACCAAAAATCATGAGAAATTTTTGTGAAAAACTAGACTTCTGTAGTTTTCTTTGGCCACAAGAATCATCTCAATATCAGTTACGGTTTGGGAGAAACAAATGTCACAAGTCAAAGTTTCTGCGCTGTCCGTTACTCTGAAATAGTTTCGAATAAAATCTGTTTTTGATAAACTTAACGACAGAATCTGGAGCGATAGTCTGAATAAAAGTTGTAGAGTTTTTCTCATGCTTTCCAACCATGTATAGCATGTCTCTGTTTGACTTTGGGAACTCCAGATATGACTGTTTTTCTACTCTGCCATTGTTGGATCGCGCCCGGAATTTCCTGTTTTAGTCTTTTAAGTGTTATTATAATGGAAAAGAATTCTAAACCTCACTTCAATGATTTGAACAGCAGATGGCCCACACCAGGAGGAACCCAAGGGGTGATGGTACGTCTGAAGAAAATGCTAATCCACCACCACCTCCGCCACAGCCTAACATGGAGCAGCTGATGATGATGCAAACACAGCTGATGCAGCAGATGGCCCAGAACATTCAACTGCTGCAGCGAAACAATGGCAATGGGAACCCACCTCCACCGCCCCATGACAAGAGAAGCGAATTCTTGAAGGGATGCCCGACCACCTTCGATCATTCTAGTGATCCTCTCCAAGCTGATGATTGGCTACGTGCAATAGAAAGGCAGCTGGAGATCGCCCAATGAGACGACGTCGAGAAGGTTCTCTATGCATCTGGGCAGTTGCAGGGAGCTTCTCTGGATTGGTGGGAGTCTTTCTGTTTTGGACGTGCCGACCCCATCTCTTGGCGGCAATTCCGTGAGGGGTTCCGCAATCATCATGTGCCTGCAGGGTTGATGAAGCTGAAGAAGAAGGAGTTTCTTTCTCTGAAGCAGGGAGGAATGCTAGTTGCTGAGTACCGTGACAAGTTCATCCAATTGTCGCGGTATGCTCCAAAAGAGGTTGAAGATGATGCCAAGAAGCAAGAGCTCTTCTTGGAGGGACTGAATGATCATCTCCAGTACCAGTTGCTCTCCCACACTTTCGCCAACTTCCAACAGTTGGTGGACAAAGCTTTGATCATCGAGAGCAAGCGCCGTGAGATAGATGAGAAGAAGAAGAGGAAGTTTCAAGGGCAGTCGTCTGGAAGCAACAGCCGCTTTCGTAACAACCAACAGCAGCCTCAGCAGCAACAACGTTTCCAGGGACAGTCTGGATTCAAGAACAATTTCCAGAATCAACAACGTTCCCAGAACCAGCAGCGTCCCCAGTACCAGCAACAAGGTGGCAACCAGGCGCCACAACTGACTGCTCCCAACAACATCCCAGTGAAGAATGGTGCCCCCAACAAGTGTTTCCGTTGTGGCAAGGAAGGACACTTGTCCTACAATTGTCCTGAGAAGCAGAATTCCCAAGCCTCCCAGAAGCAGAACAACCAGCAGAGAGTGCCACCTCGCACCGGGAAGGTGAACCATGTGTCGGTTGATACGGCACAGGAGACTCCAGAGGTCATGATGGGTACGTTCAATATCGACTCCATCCCCGCTACAGTTCTTTTTGACTCTGGTGCTTTGCATACTTTCATTTCGCACACATTTGTTAGAAAGCATGGTATTCCCCTTAGTGTCATGAAACATCCTATTATGGTTTCTTCTCCGGGTGGTGTTATGCAAGCTACTCTTCAGTGTCTCCCGATTACTATCTCATTAAGGGAGGTAGAATTCGAGATAACCCCTACTGTGCTAAATACTGCCGGAATTGATCTTATCCTGGGTATGGATTGGATGAAGAAATACAACACGAACATAGGGTGTAAGGAGAAGGTTGTAACTGTCACTACACCAAAGGGAGATGAGGTCTGAGTTGAGGTTGCTCTGCAAGTGCAACAACAAGCCACAGTACATCAGCTCAGAGAAGAAGTGCAGCCGGATAACTCAGTGGTGGATGAGTTTGAAGATGTGTTTCTAGATGAGTTGCCAGGTATGCCGCCTGACAGTGACATTGAATTTATCATTGAGTTGTTACCTAGTACTGCACCTATAGCTAAACGTCCATATAGAATGGGAGTTAAAGAATTAGAAGAACTTAAGAAACAAATCAAAGAACTGTCAGAAAAAGGTTTCATTCGTCCTAGTTCTTCACCTTGGGGAGCCCCGGTTATTTTTGTTGATAAGAAAGATGGTAGTCAAAGGATGTGTGTTGATTATCGGTCACTGAATGAGGTCACCATTAAGAACAAGTATCCGTTGCCTAGAATTGATGACTTATTTGATCAGTTGAGAGGTGCTTGTGTGTTTTCCAAGATTGATCTCCGTTCAGGTTATCATCAGTTGAAGATTCGTGACTCTGACATACCTAAGACTGCATTCACTACTCGGTATGGACTGTATGAGTATACGGTAATGTCCTTTGGTTTGACTAATGCACCTGCCTACTTCATGTATCTGATGAACAAGGTATTCATGGAATTCTTGGATAAGTTTGTTGTGGTGTTCATTGATGATATCTTGATCTACTCCAAGAATGAAGAAGAGCATGCCGAACATCTGACATTGGTTTTGCAGAAGCTCAGGGAACATAAGCTGTATGCCAAGCGAAGTAAGTGCGAGTTCTGGTTGAGAGAAGTTGCTTTTCTAGGACATATTGTGTCCAATGGTGGAATTTCTGTAGACCCAAGTAAGGTGGCAGACGTGTTGAATTGGAAGCCGCCAACTGATGTGACTGGCATTCGTAGTTTTCTTGGTTTAGCTGGTTACTACCGAAGGTTCATTGAAGGATTCTCCAAGCTTGCGAAGCCAATGACTTCCTTGCTAGAGAAGAATGCCAAGTTTGTGTGGTCTGAGAAGTGCCAAGCTAGTTTTGAAGAATTGAAGAAGAGATTGACAACAGCCCCAGTGTTGGTTTTGCCGGATCTGAGTAAGAAGTTCTCTATCTATTATGATGCTTCCCGCCTAGGTCTTGGTTGTGTTCTCATGCAAGAAGGAAGAGTCGTAGCATATGCATCGAGACAGTTGAGGAAGCATGAGTTGAATTATCCTACTCATGATTTGGAGCTAGCAGCTGTGGTTCACGCTCTGAAGTTATGGAGGCATTATCTGATTGGTCATAAGTGTGACATCTATACAGATCATAAGAGCTTGAAGTATATCTTCACCCAGTCAGAGTTGAATTTGAGGCAACGTCGTTGGCTGGAATTGATAAAGATTATGACCTGGAATTGCATTATCATCCAGGCAAAGCAAATGTTGTGGCCGATGCTCTTAGTAGAAAAAGTTATGCTAATGAGATTCGAGCAACCACTATTCCAGCAGAGTTGTGTGCAGAGATGGAGCGTCTCAACTTGGGAATTGTGATCAATGCTGTTGAGATGGTGGTTGAACCCACACTAGAACAAGAGATACGAAAGGCTCAGTTGGAAGATCAAAGAAATAGCAGAGAACATTGTGGTTGGAAAATCACCCGAATTCAGGCTAGATGAGAATGGAACCTTATGGTTTGGGAAGAGACTCTGTGTACCTGAAGTAAAATTCATCTGAGACGCTATACTGCGTGAAGCTCATGAGTCAGCATATTCTATGCACCCAGGAAGTACCAAGATGTATTTGGATCTGAAGGAAAAATATTGGTGGGTTGGACTGAAGCGTGATGTAGCAGAATATGTGGCTATATGTGATACCTGTCAGAGAGTTAAAGCTGAACACCAGAGACCTGCAGGATTGCTACAACCACTAAAGATACCTGAGTGGCAGTGGGAAGAAGTCGGTATGGACTTCATAGTTGGATTGCCACGTACTCAGAGAGGTTATGATTCAATCTGGGTAATTGTGGATCGACTGACTAAAGTAGCTCATTTCCTTCCAGTCAAGATCACTTATGGAGGTCCTAAACTAGCAGAGTTGTATATGGAGAGAATAGTGTGTCTGCATGGAGTTCCAAAGAAAATTGTGTCTGATAGGGGCACTCAATTCACCTCACATTTCTGGCAAAAGATACATGAGTCTCTAGGTACTAAGCTGAATTTCAGTTCTGCATATCATCCTCAGACTGACGGTCAAACTGAACGGATTAATCAGATTTTGGAAGATATGTTGAGAGCTTGTGCTTTACAGTATGGAACGAGTTGGGATAAGAGTCTGCCGTATGCGGAGTTCTCTTATAATAATAGTTATCAGAAAAGTCTCAAGATGGCACCCTTCAAAGCATTGTATGGACGCAAGTGCAGGACACCCTTGTTTTGGAATCAAATTGGAGAAAGTCAAGTGTTTGGACCGGATGTGTTGAGAGACGCAAAGGAGCAAGTCCAGACAATAAGAGAGAACTTGAGAATAGCACAATCTAGACAGAAGAGCTATGCGGATACACGGAGAAGAGAACTAGCTTTTAATGTAGGATACTATGTATACCTTAAAGTGTCCCCGATGAGAAGTGTGAAAAGGTTCAACAGCAAAGGAAAATTGGCACCAAGGTATATTGGTCCTTTCAAGATCCTAGAGAGACGTGGAGAAGTGGCATATCAGCTAGAACTTCCGGAAAGTTTGCCCGGTGTTCATGATGTGTTCCACATATCTCAGTTGAGAAAGTGTTTGAGAGTACCGGAAGAGCAGGTTCCTGTCGAGGAAATAGTTTTCAAGAAGGGTCTCACTTATGAGGAACATCCAGTGAAAATTTTGGAGACCGCAGAAAGAGTTACAAGAAGTCGGGTTATAAAGATGTGCAAGGTGCAGTGGCATCGGTACTCTGAGGAAGAAGCTACTTGGGAAAGAGAGGAAGATCTCAGAGAAAAGTACCCGGAGTTGTTTGAGTAAGCACCAACTGAATCTCGAGGACGAGATTATTTTTAAGGGGGGTAGAATTGTAACACCCGAAAAATTGCATTCTTTTAAATAGTAGAAATTTATTTAATTGTGCAATTAATTGATCATTCCAATATTGGGAAATAATAATTTTTCTCAAATATAAAATCAAACCAAGGTCATACACACGTATGATGCATTCATGCTGGAGCATTTCTTCTTTGTACTGTTGTAGCTTATTTGAATTTCTCAAATGTTTCAAAGCCCAATTTGAAAATCCTTTTGGAAAATGGAAAAAGGAAATAGAGCAGAGCCCTTCCCCTCTCCTTTCTGGCCCGAGCAGCAGCTTGGCCTGTTTTCCACTCCCTGGCCCCACCAGGCCCAGGTCGGAAGGCCCGAGGACAGCTCGGCCGATCTGCTCCCTCCCTTCCTCTTACCCCCTCTGACTGTCGAGCGGGACCCACGGGTCAGCCCTTCCTTCTACACCTCCCTCGCCGCGCGAACAGAGACGCCGCTGCCGTGTTCATCCGCCGCGGCCGAGCACGCGTGCGCGAAGCGTCCCTCTGCCGTGACTACCAGCCCAACCCCGCGCTTAGTGCTACCAACCAGTGGGACCCCCCAGGACAGCCCCTCCCCTGTTTCCCTCTGCTGCTCGCTGAGAGTCCGACGCGGGCAAGAAAGAAAACGGCCGAAGCCGAGTTCGACGCCACGCCGAGAGTCCGAAGCAGAGAAGAAACGGCCGAAGCCGATTTCTCCGCTCGCCGAGTTTGTTTCAATCTCCGAGATTGACGCCACACCTCGGGAGTATTTAAGCAACGCCACAGCCCCCCGTAGCCGTCACCTAACCCTAGCCGCCTCTTCTCGCCGCCACTGCCGAGCTCCCGCGAGAACCGAGCAGCCGCCGCCGCGAGCAATTAGCTCGATTAGCCACCAATTTCCTCTCGGTAAGCCTTTGAGGAGCTTCGCTGTGATCTTATGAAGTTCCCGAGCACTTTCCCCCTTCGATTTGGGCACTGACACGCCTCTGCCGCCGTTGCAGAGATCCACCGTCCGCCGGATCACGCCGCGAGCTATCTCCGAGTCGATTTTCGACCTTCCCATCACCCTAGGTGAGCTTGCGATGCTCTTCCCGATCTATGGGTACCCTTCCCGACCTATTTCATGCATCGAAGGCCGAGTTCGCCTTCTCCGGTGGCCTTCCGGCCATGGCGCTGCCGTCGGCCTCTGTTTTCCGGCCGAGAGCACCGCCACCCCTCCCCTCTTTTAATCTGATCCGCCGATTTTGAATCGGACGGCCGCAGAGCAGCCCATACCGATTCGGCCGGCGTTTTTGCGAATAACCCCCTGCAGTTTTAAGGCTTAGCCGCAGCCCTCAGCATATTCAGTAGATTACGTTTGAAGGTTTATTTATTTTCGGTATATATGAAAATGTGTTTTCAGATTTGAATTCAAAATTGTTTCATTTATAATTTCCACGTTTTAGCTCCGATTTGAACGATTCAAATTGCGTTAGATTCGTAATTTCATAACCTATCTGATGGTACCACTGTTTCATATATTTTCCACTCTTAAAATTTGAGATTATATTTAATCTATTATCATTCTATTATAAATCTTGTAAAATTCATATCTCCCTCGTTTTAAATCCGATTTTCGCAAACTTTATATCGATGTGATCGTAGCAACGTGTAGATTTGTTTTATAACCTTTTTAATTTATTTTCTCTCTGTTGGTGTACTGTTCTAATGAAAACTCTTGTTTGAATGCATGATTGCCCCTGTATGCGTGTGTGTTGTTATGATGGATCGAGTATAGACGGTGAGCTTTACGTGGGTGATCAAGATCAGTACTGCGACAATCCGGATCACCAGGAGTTTGCTGATCAAAGCAAGTATTAGTATGGATCATCCTTGTTGTCCTATTCACCAAATAAATAATTGCATTTGCATGTGTCTTCCTTGTTAACCATAGTTATTTCCTAGCATTGTTACCCTGTTCCTTGCCACCTATGGGATTATGCATATGGTAAGTGTTGCTAGTGCGTTTTTTAGGAATCATGATCATGTAAACTTGATTAATTGATTATGCAATATGATTAAAAGATGCCTTTTAGCAACAGGGAACTAGGGGATTCGAGCATAGTTTTGTGATGCTCAAAATCCTTTACCTTTGATAATGATCTGTAAGTATGACACCGGGATTGACAGTGCAACTATGAGGGCTACATGGCTCTGGTTTTAGTCAAGTATGGGCACTTTTTCTAGCTTGTTAGAGGTTACCGGAAGGCGTGATGGGACCTGCCGACTCGGGTATAGTGCGGCTCCTGTCCGAGTGTGTATAATCTGCGTGACCTTGTGCCACGAAGAAGGGGGGCTCTACATCTGCTTGCCGGGTTCCTAGCGGCCCTAACTTGTTAGGCGAAGTTCTTTGAAAGACTTCATAGTGAAACCCTGCTCACTCACCTTGGTAGTGTTATGGGAGTAATTAACCCGAGCAAATGGGAATCACGGCTCATAGTGAAAGTGCACAACCTCTGCAGAGTGTAAAACTGGTATACTAGTCGAGCTCACGGTCAAGAGCGGCCTTGGACGTCTTACGGTGTAGTTATTCTTTTGGGGTGATGCTTACTTATTGCTAAATCTATTTATTGCTACTCATTAATTATGTTTACTATGATCATGAGAATGGGCTTATTTATTTGTTGCTATCCAACTGCATAAAAGGATGATTAAATAAAAGCAACCTGCTGTTAAAACCGTGTCAACCTTTTGAGCCTCATTAACCCATGCTGGTCTTGTTGAGTACGACATGTACTTACGCTTGTTTATTTTTCAATACTCGGTTAAAAATCCCGGATGGGTAACAGATGGTGATAGTGATGAGGACTACCCAAAGGACTACTAGACTTGTGCTTCACCAGTCGACGTCCCTGTGCTATGGAGCTACCGCGAGAGTTATCTTTATTTTCCGCTGTGTAATGACTTTGATATTATTCGCTATGTATTAAACATTGGTTACGATACAATTTATGCAATTTGTTGGCTTATGTGTGTGACTGATCCCTGGGCGCACATAAGATTATGCATCCCATTTTATCCTTAAAATTGGGTGTGACACCCCTAGGGATATGAACTAAGGAAAACGCCAAGAAATCATCCAATAACACCTTGCACTGATCATAATATCCCCTGATCACATCATACTTACATTCATATTGGCCGAGCAACTGGTTAATCACCAATTGTAAATCTCCGAATACCTCAGTTACTATGGCCTTTGCCTCCTGTAGAAGCTGAAGCCCTTTCAGCATAACTTCATATTCTGCTTGATTATTGGTCACCATCAGGCCAATTTGGTAAGCAAACTCAAAATACCGCCTCGAGGCGAAATCGGAACAATGCTGATCCCTCCTCCTTGCTTGCATAAGGATCCATCAAAGAACATAGTCCATGGCATTGCTTCAGAATAGCTCACCTGACCCCCATGGTGTTGAGTCACAAAATCTACCATTACTTGCCCCTTGAGTTCCTTGGCTGACACGAACCTCAAATCAAACTCCGATAACGCGAGAATCCATTTGTCGATCCTTCCGTTCTGAATCGGCATAGACAACATGTGCTCGATGACATCCGATTTGGACACCACCACGCATTCTGCCATCAGCAGGTAGTGCCTCAACTTGGTGCACGAATAATACAAGCACAAACATAACTTCTTGGTAGGAGTGTATCTTGTCTCTGGATCCAGCAATCTCCGACTCAAATAGAAAACCACCCTCTTTTTACCTTCGAATTCTTACATAAGGGCCAAACCAATCATATGGCTTTCGGCTGTCACATACAGCTTGAAAGGCTTCCCTGCTTGTGGAGGGATTATCACAGGAGGAGACTTCATGTACTCCTTTATACTTTCAAATGCCTTCTGCTGCATGTCGCCCCATGTGAATTCCTGATCACTCTTCAACTTCAACAATGGTGAGAATGGCAATGCCTTCTCCAACAAGTTGGATATGAATCTCCTTATGAAATTGATCTTTCTCAGCAATGATTGTAACTCTTTCTTGTTCGTTGGAGGTACCGCATCATCGATTGCTTTTCTACTCTTCTCACCAATCTCAATGCCACTTCGGTGCACCATGAACCCCAGAAACTGACCAGCTGATACTCCAAACGCACACTTGTTGGGGTTCATCTTCAATCCATTCTTCTGGGTACACTCCAAAGTTTCCTGTAGATCAGCCAAATGGTCTTTGTAGCTTTTTGACTTAACCACCACGTCATCAATGTATAATTCGACGATCTTGCCAATTAGCCGATGGAAGATGTAATTCATCGCCCTCAGGTATGTCGCACTGGCATTCTTTAAGTCGAACGTCATGACTACCCACTCGTATAACCCGAGGGCTCCTGGACACCTGAAAGCCATTTTGGGAATGTCCTCATCGGCCATAAAGATTTGGTTGTAACCAACATTGCCATCCATAAAACTGATGACCCAATGCCCTAGAGCAGCATCGACTAACATGTCGGCTATTGGCATCGGATATCCATCCATAGAGTTGCTTTGTTTAGATTGAAGAAATTGATGCATACTCTCATCTTGCCATTCTTTTTGTACACAGGGACAATATTTGATATCCACTCTGCGTACCGGCACGGCCGTTTGAATTTAGCCTCTAACAGCCTCTCTACTTCTTTTTTGACATCTTCATATATTTCTGATCTAAACCTTCTAGGAGCCTGCTTAAAAGGGTGATACCCATCCTTTATTGGTAGTCGGTGCTCGACAATGGATTTATCCAGCCATGGCATCTCATGGTATTCCCACGCAAAACAATCTTTGTACTCTTTCAGCAATTTGACCAATTCTTTCTTGAATTCAGGCTCCAAATTCGTAGCTATGTACGTCGGCCTTGGCCTATCCCCAAGCCTGATGTCTACCTGCTCTAGTACATCAGCCGATGTGAAACCTTGTCCCAATTTCCCATCAGTTACATCTATCGGGTTATCCATTAAATAGAATTTTTTGAGCCGATTGCTCGTATTGACTGTTAACACTTGCCACTGGTTTTAGCGATGCCTCCATTTTTCATCTTCCCTGAGAAATACTAAAATCTCTCTATTTCCTTGTACATGTTGTTGGTGATTGTCCTAACCTCGGAACTATCTGCCTCGACCATCTCCACCTGATCTCTGAGCCACTGTATCACACATTGATGCATCGTGGACGGAACACAGCAATTGGCATGAATCCAATCGTGCTCGAGGAGCACGCTATAGGTACTCCCATTGTCAATGATGAAGAAAGTAGTGGTCAGGGTCTTCCTCCCAATCTTCAAGTCAACGTCGATTGCCCCCCGAGTCGGGGATATTTTTCCACCGAAGTCTCTGACCATCACGCCAGTTTTTGCTAAGTCCTCTGGAACCTTGCCGAGCTCATAAAACACACTGAGCGGCATCAGGTTAATAGCAGCTCCACCATCTACCAGTATTCTGGTCATCTGTATTCCTTCGATATCTCCTTTGAGGTACAGAGCCTTCAAATGTCTGTGCTCGACTGGCTTGTTCAAGACGGCTTGCTGCACAGCACTTTGTGACCCTGCTTTTCCCCCAGACTCGCACGGGCTCTGTTTCTTCCCTCTGACTTCTTCTAGTGATATCTGGACTCCAGGATCAACTGCTGCTTCTTTCTTTGCCCTTTCGGAAGTCAGGATCCGGACTTTGCCCTTGGGCATCAACGCCTCCACCATGTTCTGGCCGCCTGGGTGAGCACTATTCCCGGTACCCGTAGTTTTGGCGTTCTCAAATTTCAAAGCCCCCTTTGAATGGCCTTTCGGATGTGCTGTCTGAAAGTCCAACAATCGTTGGTGTCATGAGAGTCTCTTGTATGGAATTTGCAGAATTTCTTCCCTTTCAGCTGCTTGTAACTTGGCATGGTGTAATCTGTCAGGAACTCAATCTGCCCCTTTTCCACCAGAAAATCAAACAACTAATCAAGGTTGTAACCCCCAAAATCATTCTGCCTTCTACCACCTTTGGACTTAGGGACCTCCGTTGCTTTCCTTCCCCATTTCATCTCGATGGCGGTTACCTCATCGTTGGAATTTTCCTCTCTACTGGGGTGTCTGTTGTTGAAGAGGCATTCCTCTTAAAGCGGCCCTCCTGACAATAACTCTGCAGTTGCTCTTCTATCATTGTAACCTTCTGCAGAAGTTGGCTCAAGTTTTCGCATTCCACGCTGTCCAACTTCTCTTTGACTACTGATGGGAGTCCCGCCATAGCCAACTGTGTGAGTTGGCTGTCGGGCAATTCTAGTGAATAGCATCGGCTTCTGACATCTCTGAACCTTCGAATGATGTCAGCACCTGACTCACTAGGCTTGTGTTTCATAATCGCCATGTTGGCGATGCCCTTTTCTTCATTCCCAGTGTAGAAGTACGCATGAAACTTCTTCTCCAAATCATCCCAGCAGGTAATTGAATTTGGTGCTAGGGATACGTGAAAGCCAGCCTGGTTAGCGACATTGGGAAGAATCGGACCCTGTGGGCGGACCCTCTGGAAGCTTCTCCCAACTGTATGAGATACCAGCTAACGTGCTCCATCATGGTAACGTCATTTTGCCCACTGAACTTGGAGAACTCAGGGACCCGGTAACGATACGGCAAAACTACCCGATCGAACCACTCTGGGTATGGATGCCTGTATAAGATCACCATTTCCTTCGGCTTTAGACCAAATTGCTCCTTGAGCGCATTGGTCATATGCCACAGCAGGTCGTCATCCCTCCTTGGTAGCTGCTGGTTGACGTATGGACTGTAGCCTTGTCCTCCTGGGTGGCCTGAGTTACTGCTTTGCCCCGGCTCTGGGTGACAAGGGGTCATTTTTGCAGCCGATTGCAAGTTTGCACCTGTCGCAGGGGAATTTTCCGTTGCCCCCTTTGGCTGTTGCAGCTGTGTCAACGTTCCTGCTGCTTCTGAAGCATCAGACTACCTGTGTGGAAGATATTCAGGAAACGCTTTGTCTTGGTACACAAAATCATCTTTGTCTTTGGTGAAGCATTCGAGACAGGCTTCGCGAAACTTGGCAACATACTCCTCAAACATTTGGGCTGACGACGGAGCCAGGTCCTCTATGGTCACACAGAGGGCTTTGCCTTTGCCGGAAGCCATGATTTGACGAAGTGGTCCCACCAGGTGTGCCAAAAAGTGTGTTGGCGTGAAATCTGGTCCGCGCTCAGCACACCAGCGAAGCCGAAACGGTTTTGTGGAGCACGAAGAGAACAGACCCAGCTAGCTTCGACAATTGGCGTGAATGAGCACCGATGAATCTCTAAGCGTACCAGTCAATTTAACCTGCAATTGACAAAGAAAAAAGGGTTGATCAATAACACAATGCGGAAGCACTGGTATGCCCCGAGTGGTTCCAGATATCCGGCCCTATGGGCCTTCTCATTAGGCCATCGACTAGAGAACCAATACCCGATCGCATGAATCGATAGCATAAACGTAAACAGAAACATCCAATGCGCATTTTAACCGATTCAAGGATAACATGAATGAAAGCAAATTATATTAAATAGATCTAATTTATACATTGCCTTATGCGCTGACACACGTCTCAATCTATCACATCCATTAATTAGGGTCGAACAAATCGCTGCAGCTAATTAACGCACTTGAATAGATCTTGACATGAGCGAGACATAAAACAACTTATAAAAGAGATCGGAAAAATACAACGTTGTAACAGAACCGCCTTAATCACATGGCCCACAGGCACCTGTCATCGTCACTAATGACCTCTGACAGTCGTACCCGTGTTCCAAATGATCGAGGCAGCCCTGCCGGGCTACATCAGTGCCCGTATGCCGACAGGATCTCCATTGCGAAGCCATTACAGAGTTACAACATTTCATAATCAAAATACATCAGAGTAAATGCGGAAGATTAACTAGTACTTAAATTACAAACCAAGTTCAAATAGTAAATAAGTGTAGTTATTACAAACCAACTTAAAACAGTAGCAGTGGCACTGGAACAGCGATACAACATAAATAGATAGTAGATAATCGAACCCAGCCCACGGGTCCTTCACTCCTCACCACTATCCTCTTCGATCACTGTAGCACAACAGGGGTCGAGACAAATCTCCGGCTGTGGCCCTCCTGCAACGGGGTTAACAAACCCTGAGTACTGGGTACTCCGCAAGACTTACCCGACTAAGGAAAATATCTGACTCTTGGAATGCAAGGTTAGGGGTAAGGCTTAGCAGGAGGTAAGAGTTTAGCGGAAAAGCATTACTATCCTGTCTCAGTATTTTTGCTCATTGAATAACCTTATTAATATCATAAGTCATCATTCATCTTTTCCATCTATCTTATTCTTTTCATCATTCTCAAACATCCTATTCTTCGAACCACTTTTCGAGGTAGACGTGAGGATCAAGTCTCCATAACCGAGGAGCACGTTGATTCGAATCAAGTAAGTATACCCAGCTGGGGATTCTATCCACACTGCATATGTAGCACTTAAGCTTGCATATACCAACCCATTGTCACGGCTTTTCTATTCTGGACCCGGTCCTACGCCACCCGAGAGCACAGTACTCCACTAGTCTCCAGGCACGCCGGCCACGTGGGTACACGCTACTCTCGCCATCTCTCCACTCCCAGTGCGCGGTTGTCGGTTCCAGCAATAGAGCGACCTGACCCTAGGCTTTCCGAATTGGTATGTGGCTAGGCTGTTCATCATGATCACAATAGGCCTTACAACGAACGGTCCCTACTGCTTTCCGTCAGAGACCATGCATTGGGACTCTAACCCAAATACCCTGGATTCTGCCCGGTTTTCAAATCCCTTTCCCGATGATGACGATCAGTTGGGACTCTAACCCAAACAGATGGCCGATCACTCGGGAAACCCATCCATTACAATAACAGTGTCCTGGCCAAAGGACCCTGCCATCATACATGGACTCATACCCATCCCTTGATAATTCTTCATTCCAAATATCAAGTTTAAATTAGCATTTTTGCAATTCTAATATTTAAGCATGACTAAGCATTTTTCAACTCATTTCAAATCATTAGGTTCCTTGGATAACAAGTAGTCAAGGATGGTAAATGCATCAATTGTTTCGTCACGCAACTCCTAACAACTTAATGCAGTTGATTAACTCCAGTGATAAAAGCATTTATAAATAGAGGGTTGAATGCACCGGGGCTTGCCTTGCAACGCAAAAACAGTCGGGGCAGGAGCACCACAGCTTTCAGGTTCAAGAACCACCTCGGAACCTTCTCCTCCAGGCACCTCGACTTTGACTTCCTCGTTTACCGGCACTACACGTGTGCAACAATGCATGTATGAATGCGATGCGGAAAAGAGCATATGCAAGAAATCAAGAACTAAACATATGACAAGCATAAAACGACATCACTAGGGTGTTCTAGGTCTTAAATGGGTTTGACCTAGAACCACAATCAATTCCAAATTCACACAAACCCTAAATTCATTTTCTACACTTCTTATTACTATTTAATAAACCCATATCTATTTAATACAAGAGCAAACTAATTCCAATTGAGACCAAACTTCACCAACAGATAGTCTTTCATGCCAAACAGAGACAAATAAATTTTGGTGATTTTTGGAGTTACCTAGAATTAATTAAAAATGTGCAAAAATCCATTTTCCATTTATTTTAGGGATTTTTACCTACTGCAGAAAGTACTTAAACATGACAAATAATATTTTTATAAAATTCTACACTACTCAGAGAGAACATACAAAAATTCTCATGAATTTTGGATCAGCCAAAATATTCTAACAAAATTATGAAACTGCAGCACTATTCATTTGAAAATAAAATGGAAAAGGCTTTGGAAAAACCTGGAAAAAGAGAAAACCGAAAACGGCCCGAAGCCGGCCCATTCGGCCTGCCCGCGCCCGGCGCCTGCGCTTTTGCGCAAAACCCCCTGGAAAACACGGTTATCAACCCGCGGACCAACTCACACTATTCACCAGAGTCACTGACATTGCAAAAACCCCCCTGGAACTTTTCACCTTCTAATACGACGCCCCTGGGCCTCCTCTGTTTTCGAACGGAGGTGAGGCGCCGGCGGTTCGCCGCCCGCGGCTCACCGCCGGTGACCCCAACGGCCAAACCAACCTTCCCACGACCCTCGGGACTCCTAGCCGCACCTAACAAGCTAACTAATGGCAAGGATAGACACTCGGAGCACCCTCGGGCACCTCCGCCGCGGCTCGGCGGCGGCGACTGGACCTACTCCGGCGAGGCCAAGGCTTAATCAAGCCGGGCTAGGGCATGGGAAGATTCGTGAGCTCACCGAGACTTGACTAGTACGGAGAGAACGACCCGAGATGGTGTAGAGGCACGGTGGTGACGGTGGCCGCGGCTGCAACGACCTCCGCCGGCGGCGAGGACTCCGTTCCGGTGAACCTACGGTCAGAGACGAAGAACCAACAGGCGCATGAGCAACAAGGAAGGTCAGTGAGCACGGAGGAATACTCGGACGAGGCATTGGCTCACTGGAGAGAGCTGTGGGCGGGTGTGAGCTCGCGGCGGCGCTCCGCCGGATGCGCACGCGCGGCGACGGTGACCCTGCGACACACAGAGGGTCAGAGCAAGTTCCAAAGGCACCAACCGATTCGCCAGGAAGTGCTCGACCTACCGGTGAGATGCAGAGGGTGGAGGTGGACGGTGACCGACGAATTTGGTCGGAGACCGAGAGTTCGCCGGCGATGGTGGCGGGGAAGAAGATGGGTGGGGAGGCGCGTTCGGGGGCTTAAATAGCCGGGGAACAGGCCAAAGAGGACGTGGGAGAGCTCGACTCCATGCTGCGCGTACCACGGACGGAGCTCCGGTGCCAGAGGACGCGCGGCACTGTCGCGCACGCCGGCGACGTGCGCGCCGCGGCCGGACGCGCGCGTGACGCGTGAACAGTGTCGCCGGTACAGTACCTTGCTCAGAGAAAATCGCTTAAATTGACCGGCCAAACGACCGAATCCGAGGCCACGCCCAAAAGCAAAGTTGTAGATATTTTTGTGCTGGACAACTTTTGTTTTTGCACCAATTTGAAATTCGGCCTAGATTTGAAAATATTCAAAAGGGGGTAAACTAGGGTTTTGAATTTCAAACTGAATATTTAAAATTACTTTTTATTTTTCTAAAGAAATTGAAATTTGGCCAAAATATAAGTTGTGCATCTCAGAGAGATCTACAACTTCTATTAAGGAAGTTTTATCTAATTCTCATTAGTTTTTGAAAAGCAGTTTTAAATTCAAATTTTGAAACACTGTTTTGAGCTTAATTCAAAATTTTTCAACATAACTTCAAAATCACCCAAAATAGAAGTTGTCCTACATTAAAAACTCTACAACTTTTATTAAGGGACCTACCTCAGATTTGATCAAATTTAGAAAGTGCACTTTGAAACCTTTAATTAGGGTTTTAGGAAAATTAAAAATCAATAAGAAATAACAACTCAATTAGGGTTCCTTCAAGCACACACAAGAGTTAAACAAGCTAATCACACTATTAGCCCTAATGACAAGCAAATGCACATGATGATATGATGACATGTCATTTTAGTTAACAGTAATACCAGGGGTATTACAGCCTTCCCCCCTAAAAGAAATCTCGTCCCGAGATTAGGTAGATAACATTTTTTTTTAAACAGAAAATTTTCCAATCAAAGCTACCCAAACAAAACTCAAAACAAGGGGCTAGAAAAGATCAAATACAGGGAGAGGCTATACCTATAAAGAAGCATAGAATTCGGGAAATTTTTCTGCCAAAAAGTCTTCAGATTCCCAGGTGGCTTCGTCCTCAGATTGCTGACTCCATTGTATTTTATACCACCTGGTTGTAGTCCTGCGGGTAACACGATCTTTAATATCCAGAATCCGAACTGGATATTCGGAGGTAGTCATGTCGGGTTCCAACTGAACTCCTTCCACATCAATTACTTGATCTGGCACTCTCAGACATTGCTTCAGCTGCGACACATGGAATACGTTGTGTACTTCTGATATGTGCTCAGGTAACTGCAACCTGTAAGCCACTTTTCCCACACGTTCGATGATCTCAAAGGGTCCAATGAAACGCGGGGCTAGTTTGCCTTTAACTCCAAAACGATTCACTCCTTTCATTGGTGATACCTTCAGATAAACAAAATCTCCCACTTTAAACTCTAGCGGTCGACGTCGTTTATCAGCGTAACTTTTCTGCCTAGACTGGGCTATTTTTAAGTTCTCTTGTACCACTCGAACCTTGTCTTCAGCCTCTTTTACCAGATCTACCCCATAGTACCATCTTTCTCCTGGTTCGGACCAATTCAAAGGTGTGCGGCATCTTCTACCATATACGGCCTCGAATGGAGCCATTTGGATGCTTTCTTGATAGCTGTTGTTATACAAGAATTCGGCCAAGGCCAAACACTCGTCCCACTTGTCCGGGTAATTCAACGCGCAAGCTCTCAACATGTCTTCCAATACTTGATTGACTCTTTCAGTCTGCCCATCGGTTTGCGGATGATATGCAGTGCTGTGCAGAAGCTTTGTCCCCAAGGACTTATGAAATGCCTTCCAAAACTTGGAGACAAACTGGGTACCACGGTCAGAGACAATGGTTTTTGGCACTCCATGCAGTTTCATCATATTCTCAATATACAACTGAGCATACCTTGGAGCTCTAAAGTCCTTCTTGACTGGCATGAAATGGGCTTGTTTCGTAAGACGGTCCACAACAACCCAGATGGAATCAAAACCCCGAGTAGTCTTGGGCAATCCCACAATAAAATCCATGCTGATATCTTCCCACTTCCATGCTGGCACAGGCAATGGTTGTAGCTCTCCACCAGGTCTCATGTGAACAGCCTTAACTTTTTGACATGTGTCACACCTTGCCACATACTGAGCAATTTCAACCTTCATCTTGGTCCACCAGAATTTCTGCCTCAAGTCCTGGTACATCTTATTGCTTCCTGGATGAATAGAGAATTTTGTCGAGTGCGCTTCATCGAGGATCGCTTGACGTAACACAGGAATCTTGGGGACAACTAATCTGTCCTTGAACCAAACCACACCATCATCATCAATCCTGAAACAGTCAGCCTTGCCTGCTTGGATCTTTTCTTTGATGTGCTTGATCCCTTTGCTTTTCTTTTGAGCGGTAATGATCTGTTCTCGAATAGGAGTTTCAATTCTAATGTTGGCTATGCTGCCCCGTGGCACCATTTCAATATCCAATCTCTCCAGTTCACAACACAAGGTCAGAGTATATAACTTCACATTCAAGCAGCTGCAGTGAACCTTGCGGCTCAATGCATCAGCTACCACATTTGCTTTACCAGGATGGTAATGTACTTCGATGTCATAGTCCTTGATCAACTCGAGCCATCTTCTCTGCCTCATATTCAACTCTTCTTGAGTAAAAATATACTTCAGACTCTTGTGATCAGTGTAAATATTGCAGGTACTTCCCAACAGATAATGACGCCATATTTTCAGAGCATGAACCACGGCTGCCAACTCTAGATCATAAGTAGGATAGTTTTCTTCGTGACGCTTGAGTTGCCGTGAAGCATAAGCAATGACACGACCCTCTTGCATCAACACACAGCCAAGACCGGTTCCCGAAGCATCACAGTACACATCAAATGGTTTCTCGATATTCGGCTGAGCCAACACTGGTGCAGTGGTTAGCAATTCCTTCAACTTCTGAAAAGCTTCCTCACAATCTGATGACCAAACAAACTTCACTTGATTTTTCAGCAAGTTGGTGATGGGTTTAGATATCCTGGAGAAATCTGGGATAAAACGACGATAGTAACCTGCCATACCCATAAAACTGCGGACCTGATGCACTGTGGTGGGCGGCTTCCAATTCAGAATCTCCTCGACCTTGCTGGGATCTACGGACACTCCTTCCGCAGATAGAATATGACCGAGGAATGGAACTCTGTCCAACCAAAACTCACATTTGCTGAACTTGGCATAAAGTTGGTGATCTCTCAAACGGTTTAGGACAATTCGAAGGTGGTTAGCATGTTCTTCGGGGGTTTTGGAGTATACAAGGATGTCATCTATAAAAACGACTACGAATTTGTCAAGCTCAGGCATGAACACGGAGTTCATCAGATACATGAAATAGGCAGGAGCATTGGTCAGGCCAAAAGACATGACTAGGTATTCATATAGGCCATATCTGGTGGTGAAAGCGGTTTTGGGAATATCTTGTGGACGGATTTTTATTTGGTGGTACCCCGATCGAAGGTCAATCTTAGAGAATACTTTGGCCCCAGCAAGCTGGTCAAAGAGAAGATCGATACGGGGCAAAGGGTATTTATTTTTGATGGTGACCTCGTTGAGAGGACGATAGTCAATACACAGTCTGAGAGAGTTATCCTTCTTTTTCACAAAAATGGCCGGACAGCCCCAAGGTGACGAACTGGGCCGGATAAAACCTTTGTCAAGCAATTCTTGCAACTGAACCTTCAACTCTGCCAGTTCTTTTGGTGGCATCCTGTACGCCCTATGAGATATAGGTGCCGTACCAGGCTTAAGCTCTATGGCAAACTCCACATCACGGTCCGGAGGCAACCCAGGTAAGTCATCAGGAAAGACATCCGGGAATTCACAAACTACTGGAATATTCAGGATTTCTTGCACTGAGGTAGCATTGACTTGCTTCACGGTTCTCAGGGGTAATGGAAGTTGGATAAGAAGTTTGGACTGACTATCAGGTATGTTAACTTTGATTGTCCTATTCAGCACATCAATCACAGCCTTGTGCTGATACATCCAATTCATTCCCAAAATGGCATCTATGTCCTGATCTTTTAGCACTATCATAGTGGTCGGGAACTTATGCCCTCCCAATTCTATGGGTACCCGAAATACCACTTCCTTAGTACTGATACGCCCCCCGGGCGATTGTATGATAAAGTTCTCATTAACCTCCCCAATTTGTATGTCATGCTTGACGACAAAATTACGATTGATGAATGAATGTGATGCACCAGAATCAAAGAGTGTAATTGCAGGGTTATCGGCAATAGGGAACCTACCGAGCATGACGGGCTCTCCTTCCGGGATATCAGCGATCTGGGTGTAGTACACCTGGCCAGCCTTCTTGACCACCTTGCCCTTCTGGGCCTGCTGCGGCTGTCCACGGTGCTGTCCCTGCTGCTGCTGCTGCTGTCCACCAGCACCCTTCTGTGCATTCTGATTGGACTGTTTGGGGAAAGGACAATTGCGGGACCAGTGTCCCATCTGGCCGCAGTTGTAGCATGGTTGATTGTAGGTGAACTGTGGTGAGGTGACACGAACGCCAGGGGCATTCGGCTGAGTGGTGTTTTGCTGGTTTGAGGTGTGGGAGGTAGCGGCGGTACGCACAACTACCTGCTGCTGTGGGTACTGTGGGCGGTTGTGGTGGGTGGGATGGTAGATGATTTTCTGGCGCTTTTGGCTGCCAGAGAAAACAGCTTTCTTCTTCTTCTTCTCTCCTTGAAGTTGGCGGTCACTTTCTTCAAAAGCGAGCGCGCTGTCAACAGCTTCATGATAGGTGCAGTGGCGGTTGTTGGATAAGCTGCGCTGGATCTTGTAGTTCAAGCCTCTGACAAAGCAGCTCCTCTTCTTACCATCAGTATTCACGTACTCTGGGGCATACAGAGACAATTGGTTGAACTTGGTCACGTACTCCATCACAGTGGAGTCCCCCTGCCGCAATGCCAGAAACTGGTCGAGCTTCATTCTCATTATCCCTTCAGGGATGTAGTGGGCACGGAATGCAGTGCGAAACTCTGCCCAGGTAAGCTGGTGTCCTGCGGGTTGTGCTGCCAGGAGATTAGCATACCAGGCACTTGCGGGACCACGCAGCTGCTGTGCTGCGAACTGTGGCTTCTGGATTTCGGTGCAATGGATCAAACCAAACTTCTGCTCCATGGTACGGAGCCAGTCATCCGCCTCAAGCGGCTCATCCGCCTTGGTGAACACCGGTGGACGGGTGTCGGTGAAGTCCACATAGGTAGTTTCCTGGTTCCCATTATTGCGCCCACGGCGCTCTCCACGCTGACCCTGATTCTGAGCGAAAGCATTCGCCGCATTAGCAAGTGCAGTAATGGCATCAGCGAGGCTTGGTGGCACGGGTGGTGCCTCAGGAAGACCGTCCTCTCCCTGGTTGCTGGACTGACCACGGGTTTGAACCATCTGTGAATTGCACACTTGACTCAGAACTTGGACTTGACATTACTTAAATAGAAACGGAGTAGCAGCACAAACTAAAAATTATAACAACACAAGAAACATAGTCTTAGCGACATACAGCACATAGATCCCAACCACAACTAAAGTTCTAAGGCTCATAAACTACGACATAGAGATACAAGCAACTGCCAACGCTGCAGCACGGGCAACTAGTCGTCGATGACCACGATCTCCTCATCGACGTCGTCCTCCACCATCTGGTCCTCAGGCTCTGCTGGGTCCTCGGCGAGTGGTACGGGCTCGAAGTAGCCCAACTCCTCGGACTCGCTCTCCTCGTCCTCAGGCCCGACAACCACGCCACCTTCCGGGTCCTCCTCACGGGGAACCAAGATAGGGTTAAGCAGGTTGTTAAGCCTGTGCACCTCCTCATGCAGGGTGTTGATGTACGCTTGCATGTTGCCATTGTGGGCTTCCACCCACTCCACACGCTCAAGGGCGGCCTGCTCGCGCCCCAAAGCCTCGTCTCTCTGCTGGACTGCCACCTGCTCATGCTCCAGCGCTGCCGCCTCCCGCTCCATGGCCGCCTGCACCTCGGCCTCGACCTGGTGAATCTCTCGATGCAGGTCGCGGTTGGTGCGCACATCCCTGTAGTGGTTGCACACAGCTCGGTCAAAGTCCTCCTCCATCAGCCTCGCCTCGGCCTTGAGTGCCCTGATCTCCTCTTTGAGTTCCCTGCGGCTGCGGCGACGGCTGCCTGAGCCCTCGCCCTCCTCATGGCTAGGAGCGAGCTGGTGACGAGGAATGCCACGCGGTCCCACCATCTTGCGTGCGGTCAGCTTCGTGCGAGCCAGCTGGACAAAGTGAGGGTAAGACAAGATAGAACAGGCTAGCATGAACAGGTTGGTAAATCCTATCCCAAAACCCAACATTAGGGAGGAAGTTATTAACATGTGAATCAACATGATGCATGATTCGTTCTTACGCAAATTTTAAATCAATGCAGGTAAATAAATATTAATAACATACTTCAGACATAGGGCTTAACAATAAAAATAGTAATAATATTGTTCCACATGCCACCCTACTCCTAGTACAGAGTAAGACAAGAAAAGCAGTTTTGGACTCAAAATAGTTAACTTAAATTTTAGATCCAAAATATTTTGAAGTTTTCGAAAACAACTCCGTAATGATTTAGCAATAGATCACTCTGATACCACTTGTAACAGAACCGCCTTAATCACATGGCCCACAGGCACCTGTCATCGTCACTAATGACCTCTGACAGTCGTACCCGTGTTCCAAATGATCGAGGCAGCCCTGCCGGGCTACATCAGTGCCCGTATGCCGACAGGATCTCCATTGCGAAGCCATTACAGAGTTACAACATTTCATAATCAAAATACATCAGAGTAAATGCGGAAGATTAACTAGTACTTAAATTACAAACCAAGTTCAAATAGTAAATAAGTGTAGTTATTACAAACCAACTTAAAACAGTAGCAGTGGCACTGGAACAGCGATACAACATAAATAGATAGTAGATAATCGAACCCAGCCCACGGGTCCTTCACTCCTCACCACTATCCTCTTCGATCACTGTAGCACAACAGGGGTCGAGACAAATCTCCGGCTGTGGCCCTCCTGCAACGGGGTTAACAAACCCTGAGTACTGGGTACTCCGCAAGACTTACCCGACTAAGGAAAATATCTGACTCTTGGAATGCAAGGTTAGGGGTAAGGCTTAGCAGGAGGTAAGAGTTTAGCGGAAAAGCATTACTATCCTGTCTCAGTATTTTTGCTCATTGAATAACCTTATTAATATCATAAGTCATCATTCATCTTTTCCATCTATCTTATTCTTTTCATCATTCTCAAACATCCTATTCTTCGAACCACTTTTCGAGGTAGACGTGAGGATCAAGTCTCCATAACCGAGGAGCACGTTGATTCGAATCAAGTAAGTATACCCAGCTGGGGATTCTATCCACACTGCATATGTAGCACTTAAGCTTGCATATACCAACCCATTGTCACGGCTTTTCTATTCTGGACCCGGTCCTACGCCACCCGAGAGCACAGTACTCCACTAGTCTCCAGGCACGCCGGCCACGTGGGTACACGCTACTCTCGCCATCTCTCCACTCCCAGTGCGCGGTTGTCGGTTCCAGCAATAGAGCGACCTGACCCTAGGCTTTCCGAATTGGTATGTGGCTAGGCTGTTCATCATGATCACAACAGGCCTTACAACGAACGGTCCCTACTGCTTTCCGTCAGAGACCATGCATTGGGACTCTAACCCAAATACCCTGGATTCTGCCCGGTTTTCAAATCCCTTTCCCGATGATGACGATCAGTTGGGACTCTAACCCAAACAGATGGCCGATCACTCGGGAAACCCATCCATTACAATAACAGTGTCCTGGCCAAAGGACCCTGCCATCATACATGGACTCATACCCATCCCTTGATAATTCTTCATTCCAAATATCAAGTTTAAATTAGCATTTTTGCAATTCTAATATTTAAGCATGACTAAGCATTTTTCAACTCATTTCAAATCATTAGGTTCCTTGGATAACAAGTAGTCAAGGATGGTAAATGCATCAATTGTTTCGTCACGCAACTCCTAACAACTTAATGCAGTTGATTAACTCCAGTGATAAAAGCATTTATAAATAGAGGGTTGAATGCACCGGGGCTTGCCTTGCAACGCAAAAACAGTCGGGGCAGGAGCACCACAGCTTTCAGGTTCAAGAACCACCTCGGAACCTTCTCCTCCAGGCACCTCGACTTTGACTTCCTCGTTTACCGGCACTACACGTGTGCAACAATGCATGTATGAATGCGATGCGGAAAAGAGCATATGCAAGAAATCAAGAACTAAACATATGACAAGCATAAAACGACATCACTAGGGTGTTCTAGGTCTTAAATGGGTTTGACCTAGAACCACAATCAATTCCAAATTCACACAAACCCTAAATTCATTTTCTACACTTCTTATTACTATTTAATAAACCCATATCTATTTAATACAAGAGCAAACTAATTCCAATTGAGACCAAACTTCACCAACAGATAGTCTTTCATGCCAAACAGAGACAAATAAATTTTGGTGATTTTTGGAGTTACCTAGAATTAATTAAAAATGTGCAAAAATCTATTTTCTATTTATTTTAGGGATTTTTACCTACTGCAGAAAGTACTTAAACATGACAAATAATATTTTTATAAAATTCTACACTACTCAGAGAGAACATACAAAAATTCTCATGAATTTTGGATCAGCCAAAATATTCTAACAAAATTATGAAACTGCAGCACTATTCATTTGAAAATAAAATGGAAAAGGCTTTGGAAAAACCTGGAAAAAGAGAAAACCGAAAACGGCCCGAAGCCGGCCCAACTTGGCCCAAGCGCGAAGCAAACCGGCCCATTCGGCCTGCCCGCGCCCGGCGCCTGCGCTTTTGCGCAAAACCCCCTGGAAAACACGGTTATCAACCCGCGGACCAACTCACACTATTCACCAGAGTCACTGACATTGCAAAAACCCCCCTGGAACTTTTCACCTTCTAATACGACGCCCTGGGCCTCCTCTGTTTTCGAACGGAGGTGAGGCGCCGGCGGTTCGCCGCCCGCGGCTCACCGCCGGTGACCCCAACGGCCAAACCAACCTTCCCACGACCCTCGGGACTCCTAGCCGCACCTAACAAGCTAACTAATGGCAAGGATAGACACTCGGAGCACCCTCGGGCACCTCCGCCGCGGCTCGGCGACGGCGACCGGACCTACTCCGGCGAGGCCAAGGCTTAATCAAGCCGGGCTAGGGCATGGGAAGATTCGTGAGCTCACCGAGACTTGACTAGTACGGAGAGAACGACCCGAGATGGTGTAGAGGCACGGTGGTGACGGTGGCCGCGGCTGCAACGACCTCCGCCGGCGGCGAGGACTCCGTTCCGGTGAACCTACGGTCAGAGACGAAGAACCAACAGGCGCATGAGCAACAAGGAAGGTCAGTGAGCACAGAGGAATACTCGGACGAGGCATTGGCTCACTGGAGAGAGCTGTGGGCGGGTGTGAGCTCGCGGCGGCGCTCCGCCGGATGCGCACGCGCGGCGACGGTGACCCTGCGACACACAGAGGGTCAGAGCAAGTTCCAAAGGCACCAACCGATTCGCCAGGAAGTGCTCGACCTACCGGTGAGATGGAGAGGGTGGAGGTGGACGGTGACCGACGAATTTGGTCGGAGACCGAGAGTTCGCCGGCGATGGTGGCGGGGAAGAAGATGGGTGGGGAGGCGCGTTCGGGGGCTTAAATAGCCGGGGAACAGGCCAAAGAGGACGTGGGAGAGCTCGACTCCATGCTGCGCGTACCACGGACGGAGCTCCGGCGCCGGAGGACGCGCGGCACTGTCGCGCACGCCGGCGACGTGCGCGCCGCGGCCGGACGCGCGCGTGACGCGTGAACAGTGTCGCCGGTACAGTACCTTGCTCAGAGAAAATCGCTTAAATTGACCGGCCAAACGACCGAATCCGAGGCCACGCCCAAAAGCAAAGTTGTAGATATTTTTGTGCTGGACAACTTTTGTTTTTGCACCAATTTGAAATTCAGCCTAGATTTGAAAATATTCAAAAGGGGGTAAACTAGGGTTTTGAATTTCAAACTGAATATTTAAAATTACTTTTTATTTTTCTAAAGAACTTGAAATTTGGCCAAAATATAAGTTGTGCATCTCAGAGAGATCTACAACTTCTATTAAGGAAGTTTTATCTAATTCTCATTAGTTTTTGAAAAGCAGTTTTAAATTCAAATTTTGAAACACTGTTTTGAGCTTAATTCAAAAATTTTCAACATAACTTCAAAATCACCCAAAATAGAAGTTGTCCTACATTAAAAACTCTACAACTTTTATTAAGGGACCTACCTCAGATTTGATCAAATTTAGAAAGTGCACTTTGAAACCTTTAATTAGGGTTTTAGGAAAATTAAAAATCAACAAGAAATAACAACTCAATTAGGGTTCCTTCAAGCACACACAAGAGTTAAACAAGCTAATCACACTATTAGCCCTAATGACAAGCAAATGCATATGATGATATGATGACATGTCATTTTAGTTAACAGTAATACCAGGGGTATTACAAACGTGCAGCAGGCAAGCACAAGCAGAATCGGCTGAACAACCGATTTGAAGTATAGGCAACATACAAGCCTATAAAGTAAACGATGCTTCGACTCTTTAACTAATCTACCTAACACGTCGCTTACGACAAGGGGATCGACCGGATCATTGCCGCCCATGACATACCTAATGATTAGATCTATTAATTAAAGACTCTCTACACTACTTACTTTATTACTTGAGTGCGACCTATACACAATCAAGATCTGGACTAACCGGCTAATGAGAAATAGATCTACTCGCCTAAACATGATATTCACTTAATGTTCATTTAAACAAGATAGATACAAAAGATTTGAGCCGACAAGAACAGATCAAGATTGAGCAGATTGATGATGCTTAAAAGTAAATAAATCAACAATGAATGATCATAAGCAACATCGGTAACTTAATGAATCTAACTAACATGCCAATTTAGTTAGAGCCGATAACTAACCCTCAATTCAACCTAAGCATAACTTAGATCAAACGAGAATCGATAACTACTCGAATCCATCAAGTAATGGGATAAACCATACATGATAAACACGAGCGTGGCGGGACTTACAGCAAGCTTGGCGTCCACCGGCTGACACCCAACTTGTCGAAGAACTCACCGGTTCTACGTTACTCTTACTCCTAGGGTTTTTGGCCGGAGGCCGAAAAAAGGAACTTTTGTTGTATTGATTGACATGTTTAAGTTACAATGCGCTTGGGATTATATTTATAACCAGCGGTTAAAGAGAAATCTCAACCGAAAGAAACTCTAGCTAAAAATAAGGAAATAATACAATTTCGTAATCCTAAGATAAATCGGAACCCAGCCTTTCCTTTCTTGTGGGCCTTTCCCATGATTGCCTCGTCATGGCTGTCGCAGAACCCATTCTTGGTTGATGCACCCGCATGCTTCAGCTTGTACGTGCCAACTTGCACGTGTGCAATGCACCTTCACGACGTCAGCACCCTTCCGATCTAACTCTTTCCTCTACACATATTATTCGATCTAGCTCCCTGATCGGCTAATCTGCATGCAACTGATCTTCCGGGCACCATCCAAATTCCGGTGTAAACAATTTTGTTTGGCTGAGCGAGGATAGGATGGCCCAGTTTTCTGTTTGGTCAAGAGACATCAAAAACAGGGATCAATCACTGACAGTTAGGACCCATTTGTCAGTGTTTTTCCTTTCTTCTCTCCTATGGCTGCGCTCAACCTTATCGCTTTTAGACTGCAACTATGACTACGCTTGACCGCCTCCTCCCCGGCAATGCGACCACACTTTCCTTCAACTCCGGCATGGCCAAGCTCGTCTTCTTTCCTATTATTCTCTTGCGCATGCATGGCGCTCGTGTCTTATCCCCCTGGGGATGCCCTTGTCAGCTTAATTTATGGAGGTGGGGCTAGGCCACATCTTGGGTGAATATTCTCACCTGGGATGACCTCACCCCCTTGCAGATCCCCACCCAAACCAAACGGCCTCCATCCTAGTTGGGTTCGTCTGATCCCACCCCTGCATATACTCCCAAGTAAACAAACGATAAGTCAATATTGATGATACTAGAGCGACTAGCAAACCACTCTTTACATCCCAATGACCAAAGCAAAACCAACTTTACACGTCCGCCAAATTTACATGTCCGTACAGAAATTATGCCTAATGTAGAATATCTTTTGGACAATGTAATGCTTCAACTTCATTTCAAAGATGCATGGTGCCAATATTTTCTAATATGATTGAAGAAATTACGGAAGCTTTCATGGATGACTTTTCTATTTATGGAAAAACTTTGATGATTGCCTTGAAAATTTAGACAAGGTATTTGCAAAGATATGAAGAAAAGAACTTAGTCCTTAAATGGAAAAATTTTCATTTTATGGTTAGAGAAGGAATAATGTTGGAACACTTAGATGAAAGAGAGATAGAGGTAGACAAATCTAAAATTGAAGTAATTGAACAGTTGCCTCCACCCATAAATGTTAAAGGGATTAGAAGTTTTCTTGGCCATGCTTGAAACACCCCAGGTGTTAGTCACGAGCTGACTGCCGAGTGTGGACTTAACCAAGATATGCTGAGTAATGATCTTGATCACTAACTCACATCCATCTCTATCCACTTTGATAATTGGAAAAGTTTCATGGAGTTGGGAATCAATCGGATACATGGAATGAGTAATTCTAACTTTGCTTAACTTGCTTTGATAAGTGATTGTGAACATGCGAGTCCAGCCAAGTTTTACAATCTTGCCCAAACAACTCTAGATGAACCCTACAACAAAATTCATGAAGGGTCGATGTTGAGGAAATACCCAGAAAATATCTCAATCGGCCTGAGACCCTAATTTGGTCCTATTTAGTCAATTGCTTTGACCCAAGTGGAACTACAATTTTCAAGTAAGATATGAGGTTTGACCCTTAACAAAGTTGCAGGTCTTTTGTAATAGAACAAATTATATTTTCGGACCAAGTCATGATTTAATTCCTAAATGCCTTAAAAAGTGGGATCAATACAGAGCAAAACCTCGAAATTTCAGCACTCAGAAATATTTCTAAGTCTGAGAACCATATCAATTGCATTGACGTGTGTGTTCTCCAATTTTTATTAAAACAACTCAAGTTGGACAAAAATAAATGATGAAGATAAATATTTGGAACACAGTATGTCAAAAGATGGAATCAAATTGATGCCGTTTGACAAGATTTTGACATCTTGTAGTCATGATTACTCCCTTCGACACTATTAATTTAGAGCAGATTTATCTCTTAATCCTTCGATCAAATGACCAAGAAACCTTAACTAATATCGTAGAATATTCAGAGGAGAACAATTTTGTTCACTAGCCCAAAGTCCAGTTCGGCCTGTAACCGGCCCAAACCATCGTCCAAATCTCGTCCCCGTTTCATCCGCCAGCTGTTCGGCGTAATGCCTCAATGGGCAACGCGTGTCCTGCACATGGCGACCACGACCGAGTTCCCTTCCCCATTGCCAACACCTCACCCCTCGTCCTCCTCTACGCCCAAAACTCGATGGGAGAAGTTGTGGTCGAGCTTCCTGCTCGCTCGCCCTGCTCTGCCTTGCCTTCTTCCCTCGCACCACGCGGAGCCGCGAGCACAGCAACCATGGCCGCCGGCAGAGCTTCGCCGCTGCCTCGATTCCTTGCCTTCTTGCGCCCTCTTCGCGAGCAGAGCCCTTCACTACCTCCGCAGCCACCTGCTCCACCCTCGGCGCCCCTCCTTCAAGACCCTTCGCTGCCGGAGCGGTCGTCAGTGTGGCCCCAGCCGCAGTAGCTCGTGGCCAGTCCGCCAAGGGCCAGGCTACATCCTGCGAGTGCGTGCGGGCCTGGGTGGGCCCCAACGCCGCTGGCCTCCCTCCGCCGCTCGCTGGCCGAAGTCAGCCGATCAGGTTGGCTGATGGCTTCCTTCCCTTTCCTCTTTGCAGTATGCTGCCTGAATCGGACCAAGGAAGAAGACGACTCCCTTCTATCTCCCTATCTGTCTCTATGACATGCGGGTCCCACAAGTCCAACACCACCCCAAAAATACAGATTTTGTGTAGATCTTTGAAAATTCATAAATCCAATTTGGTAGCTCCAAAAATAGAGAAACAAGTTTTGTTAGCTTTCTGGTGAAATGTTCTACATGATAGATCTATTAATTGTGCTATGCTATTAAGGTTTTTATGCTATGGAAATTAGTTTTTGAAAAGTGGTTTGAAATGTATTTTAACTTGCTTTAATTCATATATGGAGTTTTAAGGGTCCAATATTTGTGATTCCAATTTTGTTAGACCTTTAATAACATGAACTAGATAATAAAACTATAAAATTTATAGGTTGTTTGCTGTTTTTCTGAAGTTTTACTTTACTCTTGTTAAATAGGGAAAATTGATCTTGTTTGCTTGTTATTTTCATATCTAGAGTGGTAATCCTCAAAATGACATCCAAATTTAGTGATAAGCCCTATGTATGATGTTTGAGCTCTGTTTAAAATTTTAGGATTTTAGGATGAATATTTTAGCAGTTATAAAAATAACAAAATCCATATATTGCTTCGCTGCTATTCTGAGTAGGTCTAAAACTTTGTATTGTTTGGCCTAGTTACGTTTTGAATCATGAATTGATGATGATAGAAGAGTTGTAGGGAGTCTCATAATACATCTAGTTTTTAACTTTTATGATTTTAGGTTTGATGGTTTGCGGGTTTTAGAATTTATAAGCTGGCTGTCTGTTTGGATTATAATCTGGACAGATCTAAACTATTGATCTGTTTGGCTCCTTTAAGTGTAGAATTAGACTTTGGTGATAAAACAATAGTTATAGTACGTTTTATATTCTTTCTAAAATGTCTTGGCTCACTATTTTTGGAGGTATAGAACTGAAATTATAGCGATTCAAAGTGGAATGACAGGTTCTGTCCAAACCTGGAACAGGTACATTCTTTGCGCTATTTGACATGATTAACCTTAAAATCAGCTCTTGAGTATAATAACAAAGTTTTATATATTTATCTAGGCTTTTGATAAAGTCTATGGTCACACTTGTTGGTGGTCTAGATCTCTAGTTATAGCTGTTTAAAGTTCAGTGTGGGAATCTGTCCAAATCTGGACAGAGCTGCATACTTGTGCTTGTTTGACCTTGTTAACCTTTGAATCACCTATTGAGGATAAAAATACAATTGTTGGCAATTTCTTATAGTTTCTAAAAAGTCTATATTTACCTATGTTGGATATCTATATCTCTAGTTCCTGATTCTGTCCAAGTTTGGACAGAGATGCCTTCCTTGCATTATTTGACTTTAATAAGCATGGAATAATCTCAAGATGATTATAAAAGAGTTTTAGATAATTTCAATGTCCTTCTAGAGAATCTAATATCATATCTTTTGGATGAGTATAGGTTCTGGTATGGTGGAAAAACTATGACAACTATGCTGCTGTCTAGAGACTGCAGGGGCAGAATTGATTTCTAATGTGGCTTACTTGTTTGGCTAATTGTGTTTAGTTAGTCTTGATTGATAGGTGTCTGTAGTAGCTTGAGTGTACAATATTATATATCATGTTTGAGCTACTAGCTATTTACATATATCATGTTTGAGTGAATTGAGTTAAATAGCTCTAGGTGGTATGTATTCGATAACTTTGTACTTGTCTTGATTAATTCTATGTGGTGCATCTCTTAATGCCATTCTTCATATTCATACACATACATCTTGCATCTCATTTAGGTACGCTAGATTTACCGTATGAAGGATATTATGATGGGTCCAATCCACAAGAATGGTGTATCGGTGTACTCATCCCAAAGATGGAAGAACTAGGCAAGTGAAAGGATGGAAGCAGATATCATCTAACAAACACTAAGTGTTGAATCCCGGGCAAGCCCTGGTGCATTTTCCACTTCCTATGATTTTTAAATAATTTGACTGGAGTATAGTGATTATTGCATTAAGTATAGGAGTTGAATTAAAACCGCTGATGCATTATTATTATCCTTGGACAACTTTATAATCATCACATAAGTAAGTTCAAGATCATCTCTCCTGCTTAGTCTTGCTTAGAACCGGTAGATATGGTGATTCCCGGTCACCAAAATAGAAAGTGAGAAGCACGGTTGGCTATATTTGCTATCGTGGAATAACCATGAGAGATTGAAAGAGAAACTGTGGTTAGTCGGGCATGATAGCGAAACAACAAGACATGGAGGTCTTGGTTGCGTACCTATTTCCCGTCTAATCAACAAGGACTATGCCGTTGTTGGGCATCAGTCGAGAATGAAAGACGCCATCACTTAACTGGCCGGATAAGTCGTTCCGACCGCAAAGCCGAGTAGCTCTATTTGGGCCGGGAGTTGGTGGTCTCAGTTGGCATACTGGATCTTGGAGGACGTTCAGGAGCTAGATGAGACCATGGGCAGGTGGATTCCTGATCGTCCTGGCCACTAGTCAGTCCCCCAGTATGCGTGGCTCCCACCAAAACCGTGACAGAACCCAAATAGTACCAAAAGTGACCTAAGGGATCCTGATCAGGTCTGTCTGGGTTTGTGATTGGCATTTGTCGCCAGCTGGTTTGCAATCGATTCGAATCGCCATCTCTCCAGGATAGTGAGAAACTGGACTGATGTTCTGGCAACGTAGAGATAAGAACTTGAATCTGATGATGGTTATTGAAAGAATGAAAGGCCAAACTGCTATGGTTATATATGTGTCTTGCTTAAAATTAATCAAGTGATTGAAGTAGACAGGTGCTAAGTTAGTAATAAGGTATCCTATTCACTAAAAATCTCTGCTAGTACTTAATCATGGTAATTACTTAAAAAGTGGCTTTTATGCAAAATAAGTCAGCCAACTCCACTTAAATAGCCTTGCATGTTCCTTCAGAGTCTTTTATTTGGTAAGAAGGGTAAGTCTTGCGGAGTACAATTGAGTACTCAGGGTTTATCCCAAATCGTTGCAAATGGAAAAGTATATTCTACGGGTATTGCAAGGATTGCTTTTACCCGACTGTGGAAGAAGTGTGAAGCTTGGGCAGCTATTATTATGCATATATATATCTATCTTGTCTTTCTATGGTTTGATCCAGACTTGGCACTGTATTTAATAAGTAAGGGTGTGTGTAAAACTTAGTTTTAAACTATTTGCTTCCGCTACTTAAGTTTAAATACTGTGTTGTAATAACTGTGTGCAAACTCCGTACTTGTGAATCTATGTAATATGGATATGTGTTGTTAAATCATGTATGATCTTGGTTGTGTTACCATCTGGTTTGAAATCCTTCGAGATTTGGCAGACTACTGGGTTTATATGGGCTCAAGTGTGGTTGTTTAGCTGTCTCGACGGCTATCGCTGTACTTGTGCTCTTATAAATTGGTTGGTTCTGTGACAGCTGGTACCGGAGCAAGGTTCAATACAAACAATTCATATTAGTATATTTTACAATAAAATGTTTTGATTTGAAAAACTAATTGCAAATTATTAGCTATTAGGTTTCAAAAGTAAGTTTAGAAATAGTTAAGAGTGCCAAGGATCATACTTAGTGTAGCCCTAATTTAGGACTATAGGTGGCTTATTAAAGTACTAACTTGGGGGAATTTGCATCATGTTTTGTGAGTGCTTATTGTCGTTGATACGACTTGCCTTTGTTTTATTTTTTTTATCGATGTCTAGGTAAGGTAAAGACGGGCCAAATGTGCCACTTCGGATGAGGTAAGGTGAGATGTGAGAGTATGATCCAACAACCGTCGATCTAAGGGGAGTGCTTATTAATACCGAAGTAGGTACATGTTGTCCATATGTACTTATGGAGGTATCTCTGTGTGGTGTAATTACTTTCATAGGGTCGCAAGTGCTCATGGGAGCATTTTCGGCAAAAAGTGCTTCTTATTGCCATGCATACATGTGGGGTTTGGGCTGAAATGAAATCTTCTGCAGGTACACTAACTATGTGTATCACGATTTAGTTACGTATATGAGAACGACGGTATGCCACCGAAATAGAACGTATGTGCCATTATACTCTGGCAAAATTTTACGAGGACGTATAGGACGAGCATGCATCATGTATGTTGCATCATGAAAGTTGCTTGTGCATTAACATGCTTTCCTCACCTTTGTTCAATAATAATGACTTGACTTAAAGTATCCTTGTCCTATGAACTAAAACTAATACCATGTTCTAGGTTGTTAAATAACCTTGTCAGATTGTGTTCTATGTATTTCTTGCCTTGCTATCTAGAGAGCACCATAGAGGTTTAGTCTCTTGTCCTCAGTGAGCATGAGTCGTTGCCTCCTTTCTTTTGAAACAACACCGAATCTTTATAATTTCGTGGGTCTCCAAGTGAACCTATTTTTATGACCTGCTAGACCAGCCAAAAAATTTATCCAATGCCTATCCATGCCTTTGGTTGTCTTTGTGTTGCTTGGCGAATCCTTGCCCAAAACCTGTGTTGGCCTCTCTCCTGCTTACTTTGGAAGCTATCTTGCAGGATGATCTTTTGTTTCCCTAGATTTAGGATCTTTCATTATGAATCTTATTGCTGCCTTATCAAGTTAATCCTAGAAGGATGTACTGGATCTGTTCCTTAATCCTGTGTTCTTACCCACTCTCCAAAAATCTGAAAAGCTTATCCCAATCTATTCTTTATTTCCTATGATTATCACCGTATTTCAAGAATCTCTTTCTGCACAAGATGTAGGTGGAGTTAAAGTAAAAATCTCATGGCAGTTGTTCTCTACAAGTAATTCATGTCTCTTTTGTGCCATGTAGTTATCTGGGCCCATCTCATTATCATTCTAGTTCTTGCGGTTGTCCTTGTTGGTTTTCTGAAAGAAGCCCTCTTACTAGAATTAATATCTTCTTTCACCTAATTATTGTATTTTTCCTTTGGAATCATGTTGTTGTTTATCCAACCAAATCCATGAGGTATATTTTCGCTTGATCCCATGAATTCGTATTATGCTTCTGTTTCTCTCATGTCTCAAGATGTTTATCCATCTTTATCTTATGACTTGATTTCTCTTCATGATCAATCTCATGCAAATTGTTATCTTAGAAATTTCTTTGGTGAGCAAATGAAAACCCTCAGGACGGAACTAGAAGTCTATTGGCCTATTATCTTTGGCAGCTAATCTTTGTTCGAATCTCGCACTAATCATTGATATGCTAATCTCCTTGGTGGACACATGAATACTACTTGGGACTGAAGCAAAGTCTCATGCCAGGTTAACTTGGAAACCAATCTGCATTCTAACTCGTGTCTTCATCATCAAATCATGCTCTTGTTGGTTCTTAACTTTGTAACCATCCTTGATTGCTGACTTTCCCTTTGTGTAACATTATCGTTGCACAATCTATATTTGCCATGTGGGATTTTCTCATTGGTTGTATGTTTGGTAATGATGTTATGATCCGTGACCAACGATGCCGTGACAAAACTGAGGACATCCTGTGGACTGCAGCCACAAAGTGTTGCTCGGCACGCGCTGGTATCGAGGTCTCTGGTCGTGATACATTGCAAAACTACTGATGTGTTATTTTTTGTGGAATTGGCCCAATCTATCCCTACCGCGTGAAATATCACATTGGTGGTGTGTTTTATAATGGCGTTATGATGAGTGATTGACAATGCCACGACGAAACCGAGAGCCTCATTGTGGGGGCCCACACAAGGTGTGCTTCTTGGTATGCGTTGGTATTGCGGTTGCTGGTTATAATTCATTATGGAACTAAATTAATGTGTTATTTCTCACAGATTTTCTCATTTATCTTCTAATATGTTTCCAAATCTATCTCCTAGTGTTTTAGCAGAATGTGTTAATTTTGGATCAATTGAAGTAGGATTTCATTCTGAAGCTTTAGCAAAGGAGGATAAGTTTTGAAGAACAAGTTGTTGACATCAACAATGACTGACTATAAGAAATGGTGAACCAAGGATTCTGAGTAATCTTCTGAGATCATTAAGCAACATATACCACCACAATTGAATCCTATGAACAGACAACACTTATTTAACAAGTTACCAGCTGAACAATAATTATAGAGAGGTTATGTTTTGTAATAAGCCATCCAAGATTCAGAACTCCTCTCCAAGTCCAATGCATGCATGCGTGGGGATCATACAGTCAAGCTCAATTCCCTCAGATGTGACTCATTTCTGTTAAAGCTGAGGATGAATGTGTACATATTTTAACTGCCAACATCGTTGCAAAAGCCGAGTCTTTGGAGCCTTTGGTGTTGAGAGACAACTGATTAGTTTTCATAAAGAAGTATGCTTGATGTTCATATCCCAGAAGAAACAAGAATAACCCATTATCACGTTCTGCATGATGAGATAAGTTCTTCTACGGATGAAATGCAGGAGTTTGTTCATTCGCTCTCTTATATAGCAATGTACTTCTAGCTTGAGTCTGTTCGTCTGCCATACAGTAATGGGTTCATGAAATGGTTACATGGATTTCTATCAATGGTGTGTTGCCTCGTCAGACAACCAAGTATATCTCAGCAATATAAAGGAGGATTCAATATGGCTACAAAAGTTGGGTTTTGTAGAACAATGTTAAGTAAGAAGTTAGCAACCTAGTGTTGACGGTCCTTATAGATCATTTTTAACCGCCAACTTTTGCCTAAAGGGAGAGAAACTATCATACTTTAACACATAGACATATGCTATTAACAGAGTTCCACTTGTACCCCTAGTGTTTATGTTTTTACAGGATTTATGGTGAAACAAGTGGAAGTGCACAACACCAATTGGAAAGCGTAAAGGAGAAATGTGAATTTAGAGAATGCGCAACAAAGAATAACAAAGAAGCCGACCTTTATTACAAATCTGGGCCCATTCGTAACCATTGGAGAGGTCTAGACCGAGAAGAGAACCAACCACGCGAAGGCGGTGCCCAAACGGGCCCACCAGGGGACCGACCGGTCCCGGGGGTGGCCGCCCCTTGGTGGGGCCTCTTGGGCCCAGTTTTCTTCTGGCGGTTGTAGGGCGGTTCCCCAAGGACGGTCCCACCTACGATCAACACAGATGGAAAGTGGAAACCACCCTTTGGAGGTCCGTTTGGGTCCTTCCATGTGGGGATGATCCTTTTGCATAGAACCCCCTCCTCTCAAGCTATAAAAGGAGGCCTCCTCTCTACACCTATTCATGAATTGATTCACCAACACAAGAGGTCACAATGTAGAGAGGAAGAGCAAGCTCCATTCCATTAGCTTCTAGCTAATTTAGTATAGGGAGTGAGAGAGGGACAAGAGCTGGAGAAAGAGCGGAGTCGAAGCAGTTCTGCCTCCGGGTGGACGAAGTGCTGGGCTTGTCGGCTCTCGATCCAACTTGTACCTCTACAATCATCTTGCTACTTGAAGTAAGAAGTCCATGTTCAACTTTGGTTTGATTCATTAAGCATGCTACTTTCATAAAGCTACTTGTTTGTGGGATCGTCGTTCGTCCTTTGGACGGATGCTCTAGTAAGAGGACTCCTGATAGAGACGGATGTTCCTGTACGCCGCTAGAGTAGTAGTCGCCTTCGTAAACATGGTGTCTAGGTCGGAGTCTACCTTCGTATGTTGCGCGCGCCCACGGGCAGAGGGGTAGGTGGCAGGTGGTGACAGCCATGTCCACTCATACCAGCATCCCCCCATGTTCGGCGGCGGAATAGCGCTGATACTGGTATCGCTTGGCAGACCAGGTGCGTCAGTGGGCCTGAAGCAAGCAAGTAGTGGGAAAGTTACCATCGCTTATATGTGTTTGACCTTAGAAGAACCTCTCTACCTAAGCTATCCCTTCCGTCTCTTCTGAGTAAACTAGTTTAAGAGACTAAGTACAAAGACCGTTCCTTTGGAAAATTACGATACCCTGAATACTTCCGGGTGAAGGCTACAATGGTACTTCCATGCGCTTGTGAACTTTTCTGCTGACACTAAGAAGCGCCAACAAGCTTTCTGGCGCCGTTGCCGGGGAACGTTTGTATTTATCTCCGAACCTAGTTCACCCGTGTATTCTTGTGTTTTATCAAAAAAATCTTTTATATTTTATTTTTATAAAAACAAAATATTCCTTTTTATATGATCCCTTCACCATGAAGCCAGCTCCAAATTCAAAACTCTTCTGCTTCAAAGGGGGAGTTCTTTGAACCACATTCTTTTTCAAAACCAAAATTTCCATCCAGTTGTGAACTCTGCCCGATATTCAAAGCTATGGTTCGGACAAAACCCTTCTTTGGTCACGACAATGAAAATTCTTTTGACCACTTGCAAAAATTCGAGGAATTGTGTTCATGCCTAAGCATTCCTAGCATGACACAAGAAATTCTTAAGTGGAAGTTGTTTCTGTTCTCCCTCAAGGGGAGGCAAAACAACGGTACACTGATGCCGTAGAAAGTGCGAATAGAGAATGGGATGAACTTAAGATCAAGTTTTATCTTGCATTCTTACCCATGTCTCGTATTGCCGCTCTACCAAGGGCAAACCTTGACTTTGAGTAAAACGAGAAGGAGTCCATAGATACAGCCTAGGCCAGGTTTACAATGTTTATACATGCTGACCTAGACTTGTCTTTATCCGATAATGTGCTTTTGCATATCCTTTGTTCGGATCTAGACATAGATGCTGCCCTATGCTTTGACATAACCGTTGGAGGGCCGTTTTCATAAAAACCATGATGGAATAGAGGAAAATCCTTGTTTACATCCTAGAGAAGCACGCTTCTCCCGTCATCGTACCCAAACCCCTCCATACAAGGGCATGTCAAGTTCTGAGGAGCCTTCAGCAGCCGAATCCGTTCCCTTGCCACCCTTCGATTCGTCTGTTGAGCCCTCGCCCGAACCACGAACACCGAAGGAAGGAATGTTTTATCCTTCAGAGTTCGCTATCAAAATTTGAGGATTATGGCAGAACTTCGAAACATTTCTTGGCACAAAATTCTGACATTTCTTAGGAAGTCTCCCCTAATGTGGAGTCATCGAAAGTACGGTTGTTGCTTGTTGGAAGTGAAACGTTCTTCTGAAGATATTCAGATTCTTTCACCTCCCACAACCATGTCTTGCACATTAAAGGGGACTTCCGTGAAAGCCCTACACAACCTCACAGTTGGGTCTACTTTCATTCCAGCGGAAACCCTTTTAGGGCGATATGCCGCTAGTCCCGACTGACAAACTTTTCAGAAGTCCATCCGGACTCATCTTTGAGTTTTGTGGGATTGTTAGGGTTATGCCATTGGAAATTAGCGAAACCGAAGTTTCTTATACTTCCTCATCTATGCCATCCTCGATTTGGATCTTCTCATAGGGCACCCTCTTGAAAATCTCATTTATATATATAAAAAAAGAAGGGAGCCCCGATGAGAAGTTTGAAAGTTTTGCTTCTGCCAACCATAGCACTTGCTCAAAAACCTAAAGGCGAAGCAAAGCTACTTGTTCGAGTATGCGAATCCTTCTCCTGCGCCCTTGCTCGAACAAGATGCATGTCCCTCCGGCCATCAAGAACATTTTTCTCGATAATGGTCAGGGTTTAGTGATCATCCTCCATGATATATCTTTTGAGAATGAAAACTTTCATACCACGGACATGCCCGAAGCAACAACTCTAGAGCCAAGAAGGGGCCCGCTAACAAGCATGGTTTTGAGGTCCCTCATGTTTCATGCTCAAGGTCTCCAGAGTTTGTTTCGCTTCGGACCACCTGCTTCTACGAGGATCTCGCAACCATCTCTTGATTCTAGTTGTTTAACTTTTTGAGAGAATGGTTGTGAATGCTTATGTTTGTCATGAACATTGCAAATCCCATAGTAGTACGATGGTGCATACCTTGCATCTTGAATTTTAATGCCTATGATTGGTGGTAAAGCTGGGAACTACACCACCATTGATTGCTGCAAGAAGAAGTTCCTACGGTCAAGCTTAAGACCATAACTTAAGCACTGCTGGGAGATACCCCGGATTATCCATAAAAAAATATTTTTTATTATTATTACTATTTTTATTTTCAATATATATATATATATATATCTTCTTTGAATGGTGAGGGCATGTTGTCAAGTTAGTATGCACCTTCGGGTATGTCGCTAACCATTTCAGGAAAGATTAAGAAGAACTCGGGTCATATGATGCTTGAAGACATGGAACGACATCAACTACAAAAGCTTGATGCACTCCTAGGTAATGGAACACACTCGTAAGAAGGCCCTAACTCTGCACTTGACTTTTATGCAAAAGTCCAAGTGTGAGGGAGGACGGTGAGAAACCCAAGTTCCATGCACACCAAAGGGTCATTAAAAAAATGATGATGAAGATGTCAGCCTCGCCTTAAAAAAAGAGAAGAAAAAATGAATGAAAGAAAAAAAGAAGAGAGACGAGGGAGACTAAAGAATAAGAAGAAAGAAAACTACGAAAAAAATAAAAAAAGATTGGGAGTCTCCCTCTTCTGAACCTTTGCTAGTATCATCAAGGCCCATGGCCCATGCGCATTGATGTGTGTGTGTGGCCTGGCTTCGGAGATCACCTGAGCAGAACCATCATGCTAGCCGCAACAACAACTTCAATGCCTCATACATATATGTTACCGGTACATATACTCAGGTATGCGAAGGTAAATAAATGTTCACCAACTTCTTATAACTGTCTTCATTTGATCAATGAACTTTGAGTTGTTGACATAATCAATGAAAGTAATCTGATATGGAGATAAACCAAGGCATATCTTTCTCTGCATCTTTATCTTGGCCTTGTTTACAAAAAGTTGAGTGAACAAGTTTTCAATAAAACTAATAAAGAAATAATAATAAAATCTTTCTTGCTCTCTGGTCTTACAGCCAATAGAGTCCTTGCTTGTTGTTGTTGCTCTTGTTTTGTTTTCTTTTTATCAAAATAAAGCAGGTACAAGAATAAGTGTGGGGGAGATCTCTCAAGCATACCTAACACACCTTCAAGATCTCCCCTGCACGTTGTACAACACCGAGTGACTCATCACGCAACCAGGACAGAACACATGACTTCCATAAACCTCCTTCATCTTCAACGGTGGTTTGTGCAACACCTCTCTCACTCCTTTGACCAACCATGACTCCATGCATATCTTGGATCACACTTCATTTAAAGATTCTAAAAAAAGACACAACAAAGGGGAGTCATGGTCGCAATATTCCTTTTAGTTAGAAGCTTGCATGAGTTGTTCCTCCTACATTTGTTGTGTATGCGAGTCACTAATATGCAGGAGTTACCAATAAACGACTTGCTACACGATGACATGCTACTAAAAGTGATGGACTCCAACCCGCGCCTTGCTAGTCACCTGAGATGGAAACCGAGCCACCACAGCGACAACTCTGATGCTTCATCCATATATGCTGTTGGTACACACATTCAGGTATGTCAAGGTAATGTTGACCAACTCATTCACTCATATTTGTCTCCATGAAAATATAATATCATGCTCTTCCTCTGTTCATGCCATATGCTTTGAGTTTGGGTGTATTCACATGAGTACACTTGTGATACATCCATAGGCTTTTTAATTTAAGCATGGTGCTTAGGTTAAACTAGCCTTCTTTAATCAAAATTGTGACATGGTGTTGCATTTTGATTAATGAACTTTGAGTTGTTATCATGAATAATGGAAGAAATTCATGTTGGAGATGAAGCAAGGCATGCCTTTCTTTGCTCTCTTATCCTAGCCTTGTTTGAGTTTGAATAGATTGGCTGAGCAAACTTCTGACTAGGTTCTTTTGTTCAAAAATCTGTCTCTGTTGAATGACTCTTGGTTATCCTCTCATATTTCCTTTCTCTATGCTAGTAAGTTTCGGTTTGGAAGTGTTGGTCTTACATCTTTCTAACTAAGCACAGTGTTTAGTTTGAAGCTGGGATGTGAGATCATGCCTCTATAGGATTTTTAATGTAAGCAAGGTGCTTAGATTCTTAAGCCTACCTTGACAAATTAGACGTGGTGTCTAGTTTTATCTTGGAACCAAAGCTGCTAGTATAGATTTTGGTTAATCTTATGGACTAACCCCTTGCAGAAATTTATCAACTCCATGAGGGTAAGTCTTTAGATGACAGCAGAGACAAGTATTTCTTAGGTGAACTTTGAAAAGAAAAAAATAAAAATATAATGATAAATAAAATCTTGAAGCAAAAGAGTAATTTATCTTCCAACCCCAAGTTTTGTTGTCTTGTTATCTCAATACCACCATAAAAACAAGCTTGGGGGGAGCTTCCTAGCATGCTCAAGAGAGGCCACGAACTGCACATCAAGCTGAGGCACCACCAATTAGCGGCACCCCCAGGTGAAACACATTGGTAAGTCAAAAGCAAGCTTGGGGGAGGGCTCCCACAAAGGTAACTTGTATCTCACATTTCTTTTTAAAATTCTCCAACTTAAAAAAGGTGAGATATGTTCTCCTCTCTCATATGTGTTAAGATGTGTTAGTTTCTACCCTTGTTGAAATGATGAACAGTTGCTCTGTCTTATGTTTCACCTGTACCCATTTTATAATCGAGCTTTCTCTAAGGTTTGGGTTTATCAGCTAAAAATGTCTCATCCTAAAAACTTGGACTAATGGGTTGCACATGCTTAATCTTGTCTAAGTTATTGCCTGATATGATATGGTGACATGGGCTGTGCTATGACTTTGTTCTGAGCGAAACTTGACATCCGGAGTTTTATTTTCGAAAACTTTCGAAAACAAAAGTTCCTCAATGATTATGAAATACCTACCAAGGCCATATGACATGTTTCAATTATGCAAACCCTTTAGTCATATGCTGCTTGTGGAACATTGAGTTAGGTCAAATTGTTGTGACCTAAGTGAGATTATGGTCATGCACCCATGATTGAGATTCACATGCACCCACCAGATAAAGCCAACTCTCACTCCGAGAGTTGCGCACAACATGCACCCATCCATCCACCAAAAATATGCCAACTCTTACCCTGAGAGTTGCGCACTCTTCAACCAAATAAAAATGCCAACTCTTACCTTGAGAGCCGCGCATTTGTTATCCACCAAATAAAAATACTGACTCTTACCTTGAGAGCCGCACATTTGTTATCCACCAAATAAAAATGCCGACTCTCACCCTGAGAAGCCACGCATTCATTTTTCACCATATAATTACTCCTCGCATTCCATCATGACATCTCTTCAGCCAAAGTTCTTCAAATACTAACAAGAGATATGGGTTATGCTTAAAAGAAAAAACAAAAACCATGCCAAGGGGCATGCAATAAACAAACGGAAAAAAAAGTTCCAAGTACCCGTTCAAAAAAGAAGAAGAAGAAGAAGAAGAAGAAGAAAAAATAATAGTATGGATATATGATCTTATAGCCCATATCCCTCAAAAAAGTTTCATTCCATCCAATATAGGAGAAATTCATGATGCATGGAGTGCCAAAATATTTAGAAATTAGGATTCCACCATCTTCATGCTCCACACATTGGCACATCTCAATCAAAGTATATGACTTGTATCTCCTTGTGGTTCGGTTTTTGACTTAGCAATATATGTGATGCAAGTATGCCCACCTTTATACCTGCCCAAAACTCCACTCATAAGCCTTAGTGGTAGGATATGAAAGGCAACATTACAATGCCTTTGGTGAGGTATTCATACACTTTGAGCGATCGAAAGAATCATTTGAGGAACTTACATTTCTTTGCAAAAATTTTCAAAATCTCTGGAAAGATGGTTCATCTTGGGATGAATGATAAGCAATGTCTATGAATCTGTTCGGTCTTGCAATCACCCAAGACTTGAGATGGCTAAAAGGCCCCATTTGTTTCAAGATAATAGCAGGGTGGATAGCATGCTGATTTATTCAAATTACGGTGGAAAACTTTGTTATAAACTTGGTACATTTGAAATATGATCGACATTGTAGCAACTCCTGATCAACAACCATACTTAGCTATTTGCTCAGTACGAGCAAAGGTTAAGCTTGGGGGTCTTGTTGACGGTCCTTATAGATCATTTTTAACCGCCAACTTATGCCTAAAGGGAGAGAAACTATTATACTTTAACACATAGACATATTCTATTAACAGAGTTCCACTTGTACCCCTAGTGTTTATGTTTTTGCAGGATTTATGGTGAAACAAGTGGAAGTGCACAACACCAATTGGAAAGCGTAGAGAAATGTGAATTCAGAGAATGCGCAACCAAGAATAATGAAGAAGCCCACCTTTATTACAAATCTGGGACCATTCGTAACCATAGGAGAGGTCTAGGCCCAGAGGAGAACAACCACGTGAAGGCGGTGGCCAAACGGGCCTACCAGGGGACCGACTGGTCCCGGGGGTGGCCGCCCCCCTGGTGGGGCCTCTCGGGCCCAGTTTTCTTCTGGCGGTTGTAGGGCGATTCCCCAAGGATGGTCCCACCTACGATCAACATAGATGGAAAGTGAAAACCACCCTTTGGAGGTCGGTTTGGGTCCTTCCATGTGGGGATGATCCTTTTGCATAGAACCCCCTCCTCTCAAGCTATAAAAGGAGGCCTCCTCTCTACACCTATTCATGAATTGATTCACCAACACAAGAGGTCACAATGTAGAGAGGAAGAGCAAGCTCCAATCCATTAGCTTCTAGCTAATTTAGTATAGGGAGTGAGAGAGGGACAAGAGCTGGAGAAAGAGCGGAGTCGAAGCAGTTTCTGCCTCCGGGTGGACGAAGTGTCGGGCTTGTTGGCTCTCGATCCAACTTGTACCTCTACGATCGTCTTGCTACTTGAAGTAAGAAGTTCGTGTTCAACTTTGGTTTGATTCATTAAGCATGTTACTTTCATAATGCTTTATTTGTGGGATCGTCGTTCATCCTTTGGACGGATACTCTAGTAAGAGGACTCCTGATAGAGATGGATGTTCCTGTACGCTGCTAGAGTAGCATTCGCCTTCGTAGACGTGGTGTCTAGGTCGGAGTCTACCTTCGTATGTTGCGCGCGCCCATGGGCAGAGGGGTAGGTGGTAGGTGGTGACAGCCATGTCCACTCGTACCAGCATCCCCCCACGTTTGGCCGTGGAATAACACTGATACTGGTATCGCTTGGCAGACCAGGTGCGTCAGTGGGCCTGAAGCAAGCAAGTAGTGGGAAAGTTACCATCGCTTATATGCGTTTGACCTTAGAAGAACCTCTCTACCCAAGCTATCCTTTCCGTCTCTTCTGAGTAAACTAGTTTAAGAGACTAAGTACAAAGACCGTTCCTCTGGGAAATTACGATACCCTGAATACTTCCGGGTGAAGGCTACAACGGTACTTCCGTGCGATTGCGGACTTTTCTGCTGACGCTAAGAAGCGCCAACACCTAGCTAACAAAGTTGGTATATCCTCACCTCCAAGTTCTACTGTAATGAAACCAATTCTATCGTGGATAATCACTAGTACAAGATGCATTATTAGCTAAATTGATCAGTTGAAGACAACAAAATCATGAAGTCAGGTCTTGATAAGGAGTCTATTTGGTACCCATTTCCGATATTGTTGTCCTCCATTCCTCGTGAGTAATGTTCAAATAAGGCTTGGTAATATCTGAAGTGATGAAGCTTTGGTGGTGGAGTTTTACTATTTGACGGCTTGCTTACAAGTTTACGGAATTTCAGTATTCCCAAGCCCCTGCTGGTAGAAGCAACTAAATAGGACGAAAAAAAAACAAATCTGTCCAGATTTTCTAACGCTAAGTTAGATGTCTTCCAGTTAATGTATGGTGGCTCAAACAATGTTAGAATTGTCTCAAATTTTGTGAACTGATTCCTTTCTTTAGGTACTTCGATCTGTTCAACCGGTTTGAGTTTTGATGGAGTAAAACTTCAAATTTGGGAAAGGTTTGCTAGTATGTGCTGCTGCAATTTCAGAACAGAGCAGTTTCAGTATACGCATTGTTTAACCAGTCAGATGGTGTCCATTTGAGCCAAAATTTGGTCGGAAGTTAGTCCACTTGTGAGTCTACATGCCTAGAAAATTTCACATGTATTGAAGCTGTAGTTTGGAAGACATGAACTGATTACCGAGAGGAGCAGAATCTAAAATATTTTTGTTTGGCCACTATCATTCTCCATACTTTAGTATTGTGTTTGTTTGCTGCCAAGTTGTGGAATGCTAACTAGTTTGATTCTGGTATAATCACATGTCTAAAAAGAACCTCGTTTCTTCCTATGGTACCCTAAAAATGAAAGCCTGAATTCATGCCGTTTCGGGTCGGTACTTTTGGTTTTGCATTTGGGAAAGGTTTTCCACACAAAGCAATGTATCACTTGTGCAAGACTGGCCTCCTATCTCAATGACTTTTGTAACTATCAGAGTGTTCCAAACAATCAACCAATGGGATCACAATCTGAATATATAAGGACAATGTCAAGAAATAAGAATTCAGGTTATAGTTAGGCTGCTGATTGACCTTAGAATGGAAGACTCAATATCAAAAGTAGTTCAAAAAGGCTATTTTTTGCGGCAAAGCAACTCAATCCAGTTTTGTTGTGCATCTGCACTATGAAGGAAACCATATTCAATGTGCTTGGTAGTGCACTATTCCTCTAGTTTGGTGTTTTTACCCAAAGGTTGCATCACATCTAGTCTAGATGATTGTACTGCTTGAATATGAGGATACACTTATATCTTGACCATCAAAGGCACTGATCCAACAGAGTCAATTGTCACTTTCATCCCTCACTCAACAGACTCAGATCATACAGCATGATCATCAGAGAAAGAGAACTGCACATATGGAACATTGTATAGATTTCCATTAGTGGAGATCTCAGCGATTGACGTCAGCGACCTAAATAGACATTGTCTGCTGGTTAATCAATTTCTCTAGGCCTCAGCGAATGTTTACCTCATATGTGGTCTCGTTCCTTATGGAAGGTAGTACATATTGTATTCACTAGAGAAACAAATGTGCTAAAAATTTTAAGTTATGCTCCGAACCATATCCCGCATATTGAAGGTGGTTAGTGGTTGACAAGGTTATCTTTGATTTCTCTCAAAATGACCGTGTTATCTTGGAATTCCTCTCAAAGTAACAATGCTTCATGGAAATCAATGAAGAAAATTCAGCAAACAAAAATCAACTACTAAGAAGACAATGAGAATTAGAAGGTTGTTCAATCCTTAATGATCTCCCATGTATTTGCATTAAGGTAACTGGAAGGGCATGATATAAATGGGTAACATGCTTCTCTACCCTTGAAAGATCTTTCATTCCGAATCTCGGGATGAGATTCTTTTAATGGGGGAGGGCTGTAACACCCCAAGTGTTAGTCACGAGCTGACTGGCGAGTGTGGATTTAACCAAGATATGCTGAGTAATGATCTTGATCACTAACTCACATCCATCTCTATCCACTTTGATAATTGGAAAAGTTTCATGGAGTTGCGAATCAATCGGATACATGGAATGAGTAATTCTACCTTTGCTTAACTTGCTTTGGTAAGTGATTGTGAACATGCGAGTCCAGCCAAGTTTTACAATCTTGCCCAAACAACTCTAGATGAACCCTACAACAAAAGTCATGAAGGGTCGATGTTGAGAAAATACCTAGAAAATATCTCAATCGGCCTGAGACCCTAATTTGGTCCTATTTAGTCTATTGCTTTGACCGAAGTGGAACTACAATTTTCAAGCAAGACATGAGGTTTGACCCTTAACAAAAGTTGCAGGTCTTTTGTAATAGAACAAATTATATTTTTGGACCAAGTCATGATTGAAAGGTCCTAGTATGGCTAGAGGGGGGTGAATAGCCTAAATAAAAATTCTACAAACCACTAAACAAGTAATTAGAACCACAAGAGGCTATAAATGCAATGCTAAGGCAACCACTAACCTAGGCAAGCCACCTACACAATTCTAGTTAAACCTTAGTTCTAAACCACACAAAAAAAAGCTAGCAAAAGCTAACCAACTACACAACTACTCAAGTCAAATGAAGAAGCTACTTTGCACAAGTATAAGAAAGAAATGATCGTCGAATAAACCTTTGCCTTGTGAAGAAGCCAATCACCGGGACAATCGATAAGTCACTCACTCGAAGGTGAGGAAATCAATAGAGACACCAAGATTTATCCCCGAGGTTCACGTGCTTGCCTGCACGCTACGTTCTCGTTGTGTCGACTTCAACCGGTGGTTCGGTGGCTAATCGGTATCACACACCGAGCCTACACTAGGCGCCACAAGAACCTACCACGGAGGAAGTAACTCAAAGACACGAGCAATCCACTAGAGTTACCTTTGAGCACTCTGCTCGGGGAAGGCACAAGAAACCCTCACAATCACGGGGTGTGAGCAAGCACAATCACCAAGCTCATTCACACCTTCTTCTCCTCCAAGCCGTCTAGGGACACGGCAATGTCCCAAGAGAATAAGAACTAATACAAGGCTTGCTCTCAAGTGCTCTAGAATGCAAATCATAAGCAATGATGCACTTGAGGTTCACTCAATCTCACAAGAATTATCAAGATGATGAATTAGTGAGAGAGTGGGAGGCTAGAATGCAACAAAATGTATGACAATGATTCAAATGACCAGGGAGGAAGTATAAATACTCACTAGCCAACTTCTAGCCGTTACACTCTCTGAAACAGCCGTTAACCCCGTTTTTATACCGTCGGACCGACAGCGTCGGACCAAATGGCAGCGTCCGACGCTCGGATGAACGCCACGTGTCAACAGGTTTAAACGTCGTTCGTCCGATCTCAACGGTAACTGATTTCGCGCGTTTGACTACCGTCGGACTGGGGGCGTCGGACTAAACCGCAAAGTCCGACGCCCTCTCTCAGGTCACTGCGCGCTGTATCGTCGGACGATCGCGCGAGCACCGTCGGACTAAAGAAACTCAGCGTCCGACGCTTCCAGAGAGGTTTGAAAACGCTAAATCATCGTCGGACTTTTCTTCAAGCGTCCGACGCTCCTCAGCGTGCCACGCGTCACACCTCGCTGCTCGGCACCGTCGGACTGAAGACCACAATGGTCCGACGTTCCGTAAACGAGCGTCCGATGCTCACTGACAGATCAAGCGTCGGACCGAATCAATGGTCTGACGCTACGCCCACTATCAGTCCGACGCTCTGGAAACAACCCTTTTCAAGTCTATTTCTCACCCCTTGCTTCTATGTGCTAACACTCAAGGTCTTCTACACTTGTGCACAGTGTGTTAGCATTTTGCAAACATTTTTCAAGGGTTTTCAAAGAGGTTCTCTAGATTGGTTAGATCAATGCACATGAGATGCAACCTAGAGCACTTGAAAGTAATCCAATAACTTAGTTCTCCCCTTGATAGTCGGCTATCTATCCTAAATGTGATCATTCCCACTTGGAGTCTTGATCACTAAAAGAAAAGCCCTATTTGAATATACCTTAACCTCTAGCTTTCCTTCTTTAAGTCCTTTTCTTTTTCCTTGATCATTTTATCTTGATCTTCACTTGAGCTTATGTCATCTTCCTCCTTATTACTAATCTCCTATTTGCTACACATACTTAGCACTTAGATTAGTAACTCGGTTTCATCAATTACCAAAACCAAACTAGGGTCTTTCAATGATTTAATTCCTAAATGCCTTAAAAAGTGGGATCAATACAGAGCAAAACCCTGAAATTTCAGCACTCGGAAATATTTCCGAGTCTGAGAACCATATCAATTGCATTGACGTGCGTGCTCTCCAATTTTTATTAAAACAACTTAAGTTGGACAAAAATAAAGGATGAAGATAAATATTTGGAACACAGTATGTCAAAAGATGGAATCAAATTGATGCCATTTGACAAAATTTTGACATCCTTTGTAATCATGATTACTCCCTTCGACACCATTAATTTGGAGCAGATTTATCTCTTAATCCTTCAATCAAATGACCAAGAAACCTTAACCAATATCGTAGAATATTCAGAGGAGAACAATTTTGTTCACTGGCCCAAAGTCCAATTCGGCCTGTAACCGGCCCAAACCATCGTCCAAATCTCGCCCCCGTTTCATCCGCCAGCTGTTCGGCGTAATGCCTCAATGGGCAATGCGTGTCCTGCACATGGCGACCACGACCGAGTTCCCTTCCCCATTGCCGACACCTCACCCCTCGTCCTCCTCTACGCCCAAAACTCGATGGGAGAAGTTGTGGTCGAGCTTCCTGCTCGCTCGCCCTGCTCTGCCTTGCCTCCTTCCCTCGCACCACGCGGAGCTGCGAGCACAGCAACCATGGCCGCCGGCAGAGCTTCGCCGCCGCCTCGATTCCTTGCCTTCTTGCGCCCTCTTCGCGAGCAGAGCCCTTCACTACCTCCGCGGCCACCTGCTCCACCCTCGGCGCCCCTCCTTCGAGACCCTTCGCTGCCGGAGCGGTCGTTAGTGTGGCCACAGCAGCAGCAGCTCGTGGCCAGTCCGCCAAGGGCCAGGCTACGCCCTGCGACTGCGTGCGGGCCTAGGTGGACACCAACGCCGCTGGCCTCCCTCCGCCGCTCGCTGGCCGAAGTCAGCCGATCAGGTTCGATGATGGCTTCCTTCCCTTTCCTCTCTGCAGTATGCTGCCTGAATCGGACCAAGGAAGAAGACGACTCCCTTCTATCTCCCTCTCTGTCTCTATGACATGCGGGTCCCACAAGTCCAATACAACCCCAAAAATACAGATTTTGTGTAGATCTTTGAAAATTCATAAATCCAATTTGGTAGCTCCAAAAATAGAGAAACAAGTTTTGTTAGCTTTCTGGTGAAATGTTCTACATGATAGATCTATTAATTGTGCTATGCTATTAAGGTTTTCATGCTGTGGAAATTAGTTTTTGAAAAGTGGTTTGAAATGTATTTTAACTTGCTTTTATTCACATATGGAGTTTTAAGAGTCCAATATTTGTGATTCCAATTTTGTTAGACCTTTGATAATATGAACTAGCTAATAAAACTATGAAACATATAGGTTGATTGTTGTTTTCCTAAAGTTTTACTTTACTCTTGTTAAATAGGGAAAATTGATCTTGTTTGCTTGTTATTTTCATATCTGGAGTGGTAATCCTCAAAATGGCATCCAAATTTAGTGATAACCCTATGTATGATGTTTTAGCTCTGTTTAAAATTTTAGGATTTTAGGATGGATATTTTAGCAGTTATAAAAATAACAAAATCCATGTATTGCTTTGCTGCTATTCTGAGTAGGTACTAAAACTTTGTATTGTTTGGCCTAGTTACGTTTTCAATCTTGAATTGATGATGATAGAAGAGTTATAGGGAGCCTCATAATACATCTAGTGTTTAAGTTTCATGATTTTAGGTTTGATAGTTTGCATGTTTTAGAATTTATAAGCTGGCTGTCTGTTTGGATTATAATCTGGACAGATCTGAACTATTGATCTGTTTGGCTCATTTAAGTGTAGAAGTAGACTTTGGTGATAAAACAATAGCTGTAGTATGTTTTATATTCTTTCTAAAATGTCTTGGATCACTATTTTAGGAGGTCTAGAACTGAAATTATAGTGATCCAAAGTGGAACGACAGGTTCTGTCCAAACCTAGACACAGGTACATTCTATGCGCTATTTGACATGATTAACCTTAAAATCAGCTCTTGAGTATAATAACAAAGTTGTATATATTTATCTAGGCTTTTGATAAAGTCTATGGTCACACTTGTTGGTGGTCTAGATCTCTAGCTATAGCTGTTTAAAGTTCAGTGTGGGGATCTGTCCAAATCTGGACAGAGCTGCATACTTGTGCTTGTTTGACCTTGTTAACCTTTGAATCACCTATTGAGGATAAAAAGACAATTGTTGGCAATTTTATATAGTTTCTAAAAACTCTAGGTTCACCTATGTTGGATGTTTATATCTCCTGTTATAGCTGTTTGAATTGAAAGGCCTGAATCTGTCCATGTTTGGACAGAGATGCCTTCCTTGCATTATTTGACTTTAATAAGCATGGAATAATCTCAAGATGATTATAAAAGAGTTTTAGATAATTTCAATTTCCTTTTAGAGAATCTAATATCATATCTTTTGGATGAGTATAGCTTCTGGTATCATGGGAAAACTATGACAACTATGCTGCTGTCTAGAGACTGCAGGGGCAGAATTGATTTCTAATGTAGCTTACTTGTTTGGCTAATTGTGTTTAGTTAGTCTTGATTGATAGATGTCTGTAGTAGCTTGAGTGTACTATATTATAAATCATGTTTGAGCTACTAGCTATTTACATATATCATGTTTGAGTGAATTGAATTAAATAGCTTTAGGTGTCTGTGTATTGGATAACTTTGTACTTGTCTTGATTAATTCTATGTGATGCACCTCTTATTGCCATTCTTCATATTCATACACAGCATCTTGCATCTCATTTAGGTACGCTAGATTTACTGTATGAAGGATATTATGATGGGTCCAATCCACAAGAACGGTATATCGATGTACTCATCCCAAAGATGGAAGAACTAGGCAAGTGAAAGGATGGAAGCGGATATCATCTAACAAACACTAACTTAGTGTTGAATCCCAGGCAAGCCCTGGTGCATTTTCCACTTCCTATGATTTTTAAATAATTTGACTTGAGTATAGTGATTATTGCATTAAGTATAGGAGTTGAATTAAAACCGTTGATGCATTATTATTATCCTTGGACAACTTTATAATCATCACATAAGTAAGTTCAGGATCGTCTCTCCTGCTTAGTCTTGCTTAGAACCGGTAGATATGGTGATTCCAGGTCACCAAAATAGAAAGTGAGAAGCACGGTTAGCTATATTTGCTATCGTGGAATAACCATGAGAGATTGAAAGAGAAACTGTGGTTAGTCGGGCATGATAGCGAAACAACAAGACATGGATGTCTTGGTTGCGTACCTATTTCCCGTCTAATCAACTAGGACTATACCGTTGTTGGGCATTAGTCGAGAATGAAAGACGCCATCACTTAACTGGCCGGATAAGTCGTTCCGACCGCGAAGCCGAGTAGCTCTATTTGGGCCGGGAGTTGGTGGTCTCAGTTGGCATACTGGATCTTGGAGGACGTTCAGGAGCTAGATGAGACCATGGGCAGGTGGATTCCTGATCGTCCTGGCCACTAATCAGTCCCCCAGTATGCGTGGCTCCCACCAAAACCGTGACAGAACCCAAATAGTACCAAAAGTGACCTAAGAGATCCTGATCAGGTCTGTCTGGGTTTGTGATTGGCATTTGTCGCCAGCTGGTTTGCAATCGATTCAAATCGCCATCTCTCCTGGATAGTGAGAAACTGGACTGATCTTCTGGCAACGTAGAGATAAGAACTTGAATCTGATGATGGTTATTGAAAGAATGAAAGGCCAAACTGCTATGGTTATATATATATTTCTTGCTTAGAATTAATCAAGTGATTGAAGTAGACAGGCGCTAAGTTAGTAATAAGGTATACCATTCACTAAAAATCTCTGCTAGTACTTAATCATGGTAATTACTTAAAAAGTGGCTTTTATGCAAAATAAGTCAGCCAACTCCACTTAAATAGCCTTGCATGTTCCTTCATTGTCTTTTATTTGGTAAGAAGGGTAAGTCTTGCGGAGTACAATTGAGTACTCAGGGTTTATCCCAAATCGTTGCAGATGGAAAAGTATATTCTACGGGTATTGCAAGGATTGCTTTTACCCGACTGTGGAAGAAGAGTGAAGCTTGGGTAGCTGTTATTATCCATATATATATCTATCTTGTCTTTCTATGGTTTGATCCAGACTTGGCACTGTATTTAATAAGTAAGGGTGTGTGTAAAACTTAGTTTTAAACTATTTGCTTCCGCTACTTAAGTTTAAACACTGTGTTATAATAACCGTGTGCAAACTCCGTACTTGTGAATCTATGTAATATGGATATGTGTTGTTAAATCATGTACGATCTTGGTTGTGTTACCATCTGGTTTGAAATCCTTCGTGATTTCGCAGACTACCAGGTTTATATGGGCTCAAGTGTGGTTGTTTAGCTGTCTCGATGGCTATCGCTGTACTTGTGCTCTTATAAATTGGTCGGTTCTGTCACAATGCTGATTTTTATCGTCGATTCATAAAACATTTTTCACACATTACAAGAACCCTTACAACTCTTTTGGCCAAGGATGCTGCCTTTGAGATTTGATGATGCTTGTATGAAATATTTTAATATCCTTAAGAAAGCAATCAACTCTGCACCAATGATTCAACCCCCTGATTGGTCATTGCCTTTTCAAATTATGTGTGATGCTAGTGATTATGCTGTGGAGGCAGTATTGGGTCAAACTAAAGATAGGAAGCATCATGCAATTGTTTATGCTTGCAAAACTTTGACAAGACCACAACTTAACTATGCAACCATTGAAAAAACTCCTAGTTGTTGTTTTTGTTATTCATAAGTTTAGATCTTGTTTAGTAGAAAATAAGTTAATTGTTTATACTGATCATGCTACTTTAAAATACCTGCTCACTAAGAAAGATGCTAAACCTACATTAATAAGATGGATTTTGTTGCTCCAAGAATTTGATCTAGAAATAGAAGATAAAAACGGTGTACCAAATTCTGTTACCGATCACTTATCTAGAATGCAGTTTGAGAATTCGCAGCAACTGCCCATCAATGACTTGATGCGGAACGACATGCTCTATAGGATCACCCGATCCAATCCTTAGTACGCAATGAATTTTATGATTACAGGATATGTATCACCAGGGGAGATAAAAGAAGTTGATTTATGAGAGTCATCACCACATATGGCATGAACCGTACCTCTTTAGAGTTTGTTCAAATGGACTCCTAAAAAGATTTGTACCAGCTATAGAAAAAATTAAGATTATTGAAAGATGTCATTCATCACCTTATGGAGGTCACTATAGGGCATTCCGTACTCATACAAAGATCTGGCAAAGTGGATTTTATGGCCAACCATGTATAAAGACACGAAGGATTTCATTCGAAGGTGTGGATCATGTCAGAGGCACAAGAGCATCAACTCAAGAGATGCCATGCCTCTTACCAACAACCTCTAAGTTGAACTCTTCAATGTCTAGGGTATTGACTACATGGAACCGTTTCTAAAGTCAAAGCACTCTAGGGTAGTGGATTATGTTTCCATGTGGGTAGAAGCCATGCCATGCAAATCTACTGATGCAAGAAGCTCCAAGAACATGTTCGAAGAAATAATATTTCCAAGTTGTGCCAATGATGGTAATTAGTAATGGAGAATCTCACTTCATTGACAAGGGCTTTCAATATTACTTGTCTGAACATGGAATCCATCACAATGTTGCCACTCCATACCACCCTCAGACAAATGGCCAAGCAGAAACACCAAATAAGCAAATCAAGAATATTATTTAGAAGACAGTTAATAAAACGGGGATAGCATCGAAGGAAAGGCATACAGAACAACTTACAAGATGTCGATTGGAATATCACCTTATCAACTTGTCCATGGGACCTGTCACCTACCTATTGAGCTAGAATTCAAAGTCCACTGGGCTATCAGAAGATGGAACATGGATTTGGACAACGCCAGAATAAAAAGGAAGATGTAACTTTCCAAACTAGATGAATGGCGAGAAAAAGCATATCACAATTCCAAGATCTACAAGGAGAACTAAAAGATGGCACGATAAGAGGATAAAGAAGAAAGACATTGAACCCAGAGATCATGTAATACTTTTTAGTTCCAAGGTGAAGCTACTCGAGCACGGAAAACTTCAAAGCAAACCATTCAAAGTCATAAGCACTTCATGGTAACACTTCAAAATAATGAAGGTACATTATTCAAGGTAAATGGTCGCAGTCTCAAAATCTTTTTAGATCCAAATAAAAGTCATGGGAAATTAGATATAATAGCGTATACCATTTTACCTAGTTATGGAACTACACCATCATCTTTTTTATCCGCAGTGCGGAAAAATGTTTCTCAGGATTCGAATGAGATTATAAGGCACCATGAAAAAGCGGCATGCGACCTAGGACCAGGTCGGCTGACCGATCCTAGCCTCGCCTCGCCAGCAACATTATTTTTGCTTCACGAACCTTCCACCATGTTGTAACAAAATCTTCTAAATTATATAACCCATATGCGCACCTGCCGTTGTCCCAAAGACACCCAACAGTCGTGCATGTGACCCAAGTAACTTAAAAGATCTATCGGGTTTTCACGAAAACCCATATCTCTGACAAGATCTCATTGCGAAGATATTGCAGGATTACAACATTTCATACAAAATATATAACAGAGTAAAAGTGCGGAAGTCTTAAATTACTTAATATTACAAACTAGTTGTTCCAAACTTAAACGGAGGTGCGAATATTACAAACCATAACCAAGTAGTAGTAGTGGAATAGCATATGTACAATATGTACCTATATTACAATAATACCCCTGCCCAAGGGTCTTGTTCTTCACTCTTCATTATCATCATCCGTCTGAAAGACCGTCATACAGCACAGTCCAAAACACATCTGGGGGCTGCTCTTTTGCAACAGCGGGTTAACAAACCCTGAGTACAAGGGGTCGAAGGATCAAGTCTCCATAGCCGAGGAGCAACGACGATTCGAATCGATTAAACTTAGCTAGGGATCCCTATCCACACTGCATATGTAGCACTTAAGCTTACATACACTACTAACTTTTGACCCTAATGCTACGCTTTTCTATCGCGACGGTAAGATTTGGTTGCAATAAAGGGTGTTCTCGCAACCATGTGCATTTTTTGTTGCGATAGATTGATGTTTTTGCCACGCAAATTGTTTCGTGGCCTGAGTATAGAGAATGTTGCAAAAAGTAAGTTATATTGCAACCCTATTGTAACAGTTTGCAATAAGTGGTCACTGTTGCCATAATTTGATTTTCGTTGTGAGCAATTTTGTTGTCGTTGCAATACCCAGACGATATTGCAACTCTTTAGTTGGTGGTTGCAATAACGTGCCTGTGTTGCAACGGATATGATTCGTTGTGTTTAATACTCGCTTCATTGCAAAAGAGTTGTATATATGGCAACGAAAAACTACATCGTTGCGATATGCTAGGTTGTCGAGCACCATGGTTGAATTTAAAATAAAAATAAAAAAATGAAACCTCAATTAGTAAAATTAAGGTTAAAAACTTTTAAAATCGAGTACAATCTAGTTAAATCAAAAGTAAAAAGTTGATATCTAGTTTCCAAATACAATGGTGAAGTAAAAAAATAAAATACAATAATATTTATTAAAAAAAAACCAACACCAAGTCTGGACCTTGGACCTCAGACTTCATAGAACAGACGCTTACCACTATCATACACATGTGTTTGTGTCATCGAAAGCCATAGAAACCTATACTTAATTGATCATATGTTTAGATATTGAGATATGATATAGCTAGTTAATCTGGTAAGTAGATGTACTCAAATTCCCCAGGCGTAGTCGTCGTGGCCTCTTTCCCTGCAGCGCCGTTCCCTGCCGGCACGCCGTGGTTCCTGCAAGCTGAGGAATTTTTTTTAATAATATTTTTTTATTGATTAAATGCGAATTTAGTATTTGGAATAGAAAAATTACAAAAATAGTAGCCTGTCGGCCGCTGGAAAGCCGATTAGGGACCTATCGGCCGCTGAGGAGCCGACAGGACCCTATCGGCCGCTCCAGGGCCGATTAGTTCGCCACGCCAGTGGGCCGGGCCGAAATTGACGGGCCTGTCGAGCCGATAGGCCTGTCGGCCCCTCGTGACCCGATAGGGGCCTGTCGGCCGCCGAGCCGACAGGTCCCTATATCTTCCGCGGCCATCTCCTTCCTCTCGGCGCCACTCGCTCGCGCGTGCTCTCTCTCTCTCTCACCGCGCCCTCGCCACCGCCAGGCGCAGTCCCGCCGCTCCGGCCGCTGTCCGCCGCCCCCAGCAAGCGGATCGGGCGGAGGGGCCCCCGCCGCCGCCCTCCACCGTCCCCTCGCGGGCGCAAGGCCATGGACGGCTCGCCGCCGCCGTCGTCGATCGCCACCGGTAAGTTTTCTTTTTTTTTGGTTTTGTTAGTTTTCTGTTTTTTTTACAAATTTGATTACTTTATGTATTTAGTTTAGATAAAATTAGGTATTTAGGGTTAGTTAGATTTAGTTAGATTTAGTGTTAGGGTTATGGTTAGTTTAGAGGAAGTTGTAATTATTTTTAAATTAGTTCAGAATTTGAGGAAATTGTAAATTATTTTAGAATTAGAGTTAGTTTTAGTGGTACATTAGTTTAAGGTTAGTTTGAGATGTAGTTTCGTTTAGGGTTATTTTTAGTCATACAATAGTTTAGGGTTCGTTTTAGTTGTAGATTAGTTTAGGGTTATTTATAGTTCTAGATTCGATTAGGGTAACTTTTAGTTGTACATTATTGAACCGTGGATTTAGGGTTATTTAATTTTTTTAGTAGGGTTAGTTAGGGTGAGGTTAGTTTTTTTAGTTGTTTATTTACGGTTAGGTTAGTTGATTTAGTTAGTTAGGGTTAGTTTATTTTGTTTTTCGGATTAGTTCCTTTGTTAGGATTATTTATTAGAATTGTAGGAATAGTTACTGTTAGTTTATTTATGCAGTTAGTGTTAGTTTATTTATGTAGTTAGTATTAGTTTATTTTAAGGATTATTTTTTATTTTCTCTAGTAGTACTTGTTTATTTGATTTAGGATTATTTGAATTAGGAATTTTTTGTCTACTTATATTAGTTTTTGTAATTAATGTCTTGGTAGGGTTTAGGGGTTATACCAATATTCAACTGATAGTGTAATTTTAACGATGGGAGCAGGAATATCGTCCGATCTAGTTCGTTTCAGAATTTACTATGGCAAGGGTGAAATCAGAACTGGGGATAGCGGTATAGACCTTAGTCTGTTCCAGTTCTTTGACACACAACTGAACTCACCGCTGGATCACAGCCGGAGACAAGTATTAGCCTGGTTGCATGAATGGTTTGGTTTTCCACCGTCGCAGCAACGTTTGAAGATTAGTATGTTGGTGCCCAGGTTTAAGGACAATGGATGGAGATAGGAGCTATACGAGGCAAGCAATACGAACAAATAGAAGTTTCTCGTCAGTAATGCTTTGGAACGTGGTTATGACAACATCATGTTTGTTCAGTTCATCGATGGTGCCATGCAAGGAGAAAGTAGCAGCACAGTTCGAGAAGTAGAGGACTTAGAGGCCACAAACGAAGAGCAGACCTATGTTCACGATTCATACGATGTTCAGTTGGGGACAGAGGATGCAGGACAACAACAACAATATGCATCAAATGCTGAGCAGACCTTGGTTCCCGATTCTGGAGGGGTTGAGCACTGGGCAGAGGATGCAGAAGAACAAGGTTTCAGTACGAACATGGAAGCTGACGAGGGCGAGGAGGATGAAAGAATCGTGGAACAGATGGAACTTGACAATGCAGAGCACCTGGCATTTGTGGATGAGCACACTAGCAAGAGGTTCGAAGACGAAACCGACATCCCCGCGGAATGGACTAACTTCTCACCAGATGTCATGACGGTGGACGATAGTCATCACTCGGCGTGGGAGTATTCAAGGACGGAGGTGATGCAGGGGCAGATGTTTCATGACAAGGTTCATCTGCAGCACGCCGTCAGGCGGTGGGCTTATTGTGACAAGAGGCAGTTTAGGGTTGTCATTTCCAACCCCAAGACGTGGGACGTTAAGTGCGTCAGCCCAGGGTGCACTTAGCGTGTTCATGGTCATATGCCATGTACGGAGAGCAACTCCATAGCTACTATTGTGCAGCCACATAGTTGCTTGCTGGAGTCGACGCTGACCAAGCATCGAAACATGACAGCACAGTTCATGGCAAATGAGATGCATGGGGAGATTGTTGAAAAACTTGGCATTTCTCCTTTCCGGATAATGCTGGCTATACGGAACAGATACGGATATGACATATCTTACGACATGGCTTGGAGAGCAAAACAGTTAGCTTTGGAGAAGAGATTTGGAACGTACAAGGATTCATATCACCACCTTCCAACACTCTTACAAACCCTACAAGCTAGAAACCCTGGCACCGTAATTGATTATGAGGACTATATCAACGTCGACGGGGACCGTGTCCTTAAGAGAGCCTTTTGGTGCTTCGGGTGCATGAGACGGGGCTTCAAGTATTGCCGACCTGTGCTATGCGTGGATGGTACATTCCTGACTGGGCAATACAGAGGTACTTTGCTAACAGCTATTGGGGTTGATGGTAACAGTCAGGTTGTTCCCATTGCTTTTGGCTTGGTTGAATCGGAGAACAATGAGAGTTGGTTGTGGTTCCTTAAGTGGCTCAAACGAGTTTTGGTGGAAGAAAGGGAGAATATTTGTGTGTTGCATGATCGAAATGCAGGCTTACTGAATGCGGTGCAGAAGTTGAAAAATGGTGACGATGCAAAGGTTCAATGGCTCGATATACAAAGTCGTTGGTGCATGAGGCATTTAACTGTAATTTTTTATAAACAGTTCAAGAGCAAGCGTCTGCAGGATCTGTTCAAGCTGCTATGTAAGCAGAACCAGAAAAAAAATTTAACTTCATCTGGGAACGGCTAGATGAGCTTACCCGGAGCCACATGAAAGATGTGCGCAGGCGACCTGTTGTGGCAACAGAGGAGGAGCCGCAGGGCCTTCCACCACTACCAAGCGAGTCTAGAAACAAGACTAGTCGACATAAGGGGGGCAGGTTAGTAACTTGTTTCTCAGAATGGATTAAAGAGGAGGACCGAGAGAAGTGGTCTTTGTTACATGACACGCACGGTGCACGTTATGGCATAATGACCACGAATCTCGCAGAGGTTTACAACTGGGTGCTGAAAGGTACACGATCCCTTCCTTTGGTTGCACTTTTGGAGGGTATCCTGAGAGGTACAATAGTTTATCTGCGAGAACGTTGTGCAGCAGCGACCTTAGTAGCACAGACATTTGCGTTCAAGGTTTCTGCATACCTAGATGCAAAAAGTGCGAAAGGGGCCATGCATAACGTCTTTCACGTTGGCAATCGGGACCTCGTCTTTGAAGTCCGGCGTGATAAGGGTGGACTTGGCACTGGTCCGAGCGAATTAACTATGGAGTGCCAGCTGTGGCCAGAACTGAATAAGTGCGAGTGCACATGCAACAAGCCGAAGTACTACCATTATCCGTGCTCCCATGTGCTTGCTACTTGCGGGAAATGCAATGTCCCGATGATATTTGTGTCCCCTTACTTCAGAAAGGAGAATGTGCTGAACACATGGTCCGGCGAGCTTCGAGGGTGGCGGGCCATTGCTGATTTTACAAGGCGAGTTGCGGATTGCGATCGTTATTGGTCGCCGGATCCCGAAAAAAGGGTTGACACAAAGGGGCGTCGCAAGAGTCGTCGTATTAGGAATGATATGGACGTTTCTGAAGCTGGTGACAAGCGTCCATACTACCTTGCTTGCGGTGGCAACCATTTGAGGAAAAATTGTGATATGTATCTGACAGAAAGGCTTCCTGATGGTACGGAAGTGCGGCTTATTCCACATCGATCATCTCGAAAGGGCAGTCGAGGCGGCCCGTCCGCATAGCAATGCTTCGGAAGTGTTGTAGTTTTTATATTGCGTACTACTTATATTGTGTAAGTGTTGTAACATAAGACTTGTAGTGTTGTAATTTTTTACTACGTACTACTTACATTGCACAAGTGTTGTCATATGAGACTGGTAGTGTTGTAATTTTCTCGTATGTACTACTTATTTTGTGCAAGTGATGTAATATAAGACTTGTGGTATCGTGATTTATTTACTATGTACTACTTTTATTATGTAACTGTTCTGTATTATTATGACTTCAGTTTTCTACAATTTCGATATGGTCTTCTCCCGTTCGCTCGTCTTATAGAGCGACACCGAGAGAGGAGCGCACGTTTCCCGGTGGACCATGCCCTACTCTCCGCTTGGGTGGATCGTTGGCGACCGGAGACGCACACCTTCCACCTTTTAATTGGCGAGGTTACCATCACTTTGGAGGACGTGGCCATGCTCTTTGGCCTACCCCTCGCCGGTGCTCCTGTAGGCCCGGTTGCCGTGGCCGGGGACTGGGAGGAGCAGTTACTGCAGCGGTTCCAGGGTGCGCTCAACTTTGAGGCTGGACAGGAGCAGTTCGCCTTCCACGAGAGCCACGGCCCGCCCAAGGCGTGGTTGTCTCAGTTCCGTGCGGAGAGGCTCACGGAGGCCGACCCCGAGTGGAGGGTGGAGCGACACCTAGAGGCGTACTTGTTGTGGCTGTTCAGTTGAGTACTCTTCACCAGCTCCCACCACGACACCGTCGACAAGCACTTCGTCCACTATGCGGTGCAGATAGCGTATGCACCACTTGACGCTATCCCCCAGTACAGTTGGGGCTCGGCGGTGCTGGCAGGTACGTACCGAGCACTTTGTGACGCCTGCACTCGGAGGACGGCGTCAGGCACGTTGGCTGGTTGTCCGCTGATGCTGATGGTATGGTCCTTTGAGCGGTTTGACATCGGGCGGCCGACCCTGTTGTCGTACGAGGCGTATGACGACGGGATGTACGTGTTCGACGAGTTTGGTGTGCCTGACGAGATCGACGCGCCGACGATGGGCACACTTTGGTTGTGTCGCGACGTACGTATCCTCCTTTCAGCTTAATTTTGTTACTGTGACGACGAGTCCTAATGGTTCTTGTTTTGCAGCCGACGTGGGCAACAAGCATGGCTAGAGGCACGTACACGGCATACGTCGTCGCGATGGACCAGCTTACATCTGACAGGGTTCGGTGGACTCCCAACGCACCACACGACATTCAGTCCAGGGCTCCACACGGCCTGTCCGAGTTGTGCTACCGTGACCAGGAGTTTTGGCTCACTAGGAAATGACTGGTGTTCGACGTTTGCGTCGAGCCGTACTGTCCGGAACGTGTGGCTCGTCAGTTTGGCTGCGCGCCGGTGTTCCCTCTTCCTCGGCTGCAGCTTGACGCGTCCCATGGGTATGTGTTCTATTAATGTCATCAATTCGTTTTACTTCGACAACTTTATTTATTATTTGTTGTTTTCCAGGTGGAGTCGGAAAGGCCAAGGGATAGCGTTCGAGCAGTCTTGGGTGGACAAGGTGGCGCCCTCGGTGGCCGCGTGGGCAGAGGCGCCGACCGACGTGCACGACCTAGGTGGGCCTTTCGTAGAGGCCGGTTACCCCCAGTACTTGCATTGGTTGCACCAAGCCACGCGCGTTCGTTGCTTCCCAGTGCCAGCGGAGGCCGAGCCACACGAAGCAGAGATCACGGACACCTTCGCGATGGAGCCACCAGCTGCGTTCCATGCGCTGGTAACGATAATTTTTTTAATTAATTTCGTTGTTACTATGACTTTGGTAATGACTAACAGCAATATCTCTAACGATAAATGACCGCTTTGCAGACAGATATATGCACGGACGTTGGCCAGGAGCTTCTGTCGTACGCGCAGCGCTATGAGCAGAACCCTCCACAGGTTGGTAGGTTCGAGTTGGTGGCCGCCCTTCGACGACTGGGGCAACGGTGCTTGGCGGGCGTACGTCGAGCATCGTGTCCGTACACCACGAACGACGTCGTTGGGCTCGACGACCAGGGCCAGCCTGCAGGTACTCCCGTGCCTCCCGGAGGTGGCTCCGTACGACGTTCTCGTCCCACGCGCCTAGGTACTTCTTCGATTTTCATTTATTTAATACATTTATATGTAACGTGCACCGCATGCGTGACATGACCACACTTTGGTTTGTGCAGGGACACTTCCTTCTGCCAGCGAGTACGCAGAGGGGGCTAGCAGCTTCGGGAGCTTTGACATAGGCGGTACTCCGCCTAGACGTCCAGATGAGGCCGGCCCCTCACAACTTTTTGGTGCACCGCTGCCGACCCAGCCGACGCAACCGTCTCAGCCTATAGACCCGACCCCGCCACCACGCCAGCGTCGCCCTCCACAGCAGTTCACTTTTCCTACTGAGCAGATTCGTCGCCCGGGCCCTAAGCGTGGGCGTCGTGCAGATTGAGGACGTATGCATGTATGATCACAAGTTTCCGTGGATGTTACATACTGATGCATTAGTATTCTGTCCAATCGTATTTGTGCTTTCCATTTCATTAAATGGAGGCAACGCTCCAGTATGCTCGAATTATGGACATTTCTTCTCTTCTCGAACTTATTATGAAACGATACGAACAAGCACAACACATGAAACGGCATGTGTGGACCTTAACATGCCTTTGCAGATTAAAACATAAAACGAATACATGAAATGGCATGTGAGAATCCGAACAAAACAAGGGTTCAGACTCTCTGCACTACACCTAACATGCCTTAGGTAATTGAAACATGCATCACACACATAGATGGACAATCGGACAGCCTACTAGTAGTGCTGCCACATATTGAGCTGAGTGGCATCTTCCCCATAGTAACCGCCCATTGGCGGAGGTGGTGGCGGTGGCGATTTTGGTGGAGTACCACTATTCTTGTGATGAGGGCAGCGGCAGTACGGGTCTGTGCATTTTGGCTCCTGCGATGTGGCTCCACTGTTGCCTTGTTCCTCATCTTCCTCCTTGTTGTGGCTCGAGCTGTAGCTTGGGCCGAGCAAGCCGATGCGGTCCTGCTGGTACCAGATGTACTCTAAATGCGGGGTAATAGGTAGCGGGTCCACCCACTTAGTGAACCCGCAATTGTCTTCTGCCCACGAGGTCTGCGATGAATAGATTGTTAACGTTCGTTTATGTTGCGAAATACATTACTGAAAAGGGACAATAAAACACTACATATGCATAGGGACACTTGAAGAATCGCCGGCCCCCGTGTATCCCGCCCTCGGTGTACATCTGCACAAGGCAGTCCTCGCCATGCCTGCACTTCGGCCACACTTCTTTATCCTTCTTCACGTACTCCCTCAGAGGTCTTTGTGGACCATAATCACTCTTGCTCTCTTCTGGAAACCTGTCGATGGGTTCGTCGAACTCATCGAGACGAAAACTACCCCCATCATCCCACATTATTGGCGGGCCCTTGCTCTCCACGTGCCCTTGCGTTCCCAAACCCAAAGCCCCATTTCTTTGGTCCAGACATCTTGTATTGCTGGTGATGTTCCCCAGCACCGTCCCATATTTATAGAGGCAGCCGAGGGGTGACATTGCATTTGAATAGAACTGAATTAATGCAGGGTTAATTGAGCACAACACTTTGAAGTACTCTGGAAAGGCTACATTCTCGGTCTGCCAAAGTCACTGAAAAGGCTACTCACTGTGCAGTCGCAATCACTGAATACGCCATGAATTGAATTGACAACTCGCTGAAAAGGCTATGCACTAAAAAGCTTATTCGCAAGCCCTCTGAATCACTGAAAAGTCTAGATTCTCGGTCTGCCAAAGTCACTGAAAAGGCGACGCACTATGCAGTCGCAAGCACTGAAAAGCCTATTCGCAATCCCTCTGAATCACTGAAAAGTCTAGATTCTCGGTCTGCCAAAGTCACTGAAAAGGCTATGCACTGTGCAGTCGCAAGCACTGAAAAGCCTATTCGCAAGCCCTCTGAATCACTGAAAAGTCTAGATTCTCGGTCTGCCAAAGTCACTTAAAAGGCTGTGCACTGTGCAGTTGCAAGCACTGAAAAGGCTATGCACTGAAAAGCCTATTCGCAAGCCCTCTGAATCACTAAAAAGTCTAGATTCTCAGTCTGCCAAAGTCACTGAAAAGGCTACGCACTGTGCAGTAGCAAGCACTGAAAAGGCTATGCACTGAAAAGCCTATTCGCAAACCCTCTGAATCACTGAAAAGTCTAGATTCTCGGTCTGCCAAAGTCACTGAAAAGGCTACGCACTGTGTAGTCGCAATCACTGAAAAGCCTATTCGCAAGCCCTCTGAATCACTGAAAAGCCTAGTCGCTGTTAATTCCGACTGGTTAAACAGGCTCTTCATTTGCCAATACACTGAAAAGGCTACTCGTTGTGTACTCTGAGGTGAGCAACAGGCTACTCGCAATTATTTGTGTAAAGCCTATAAAGGACTAAGTCGGAAAAGGCTGAGGTCTATGAAATTACTCCTTCACTCCATGCCTGCCCTATTTAAAGACATCCGACGAGTTAGCATACCACACATTTTCTTCTCCAAACCCTCGTCATTCAACTACAATGTCATCATGGACATCTGACTTAACTCAGCTACCGTCGTGGCGTGAGCGGCCAAAGTGTCGTTGTGGGTTTGTCACTAGGTTGTGCATGTGGATGGAGTTGGACCGACAATATGGGTGTAGGTACTTCGGGTGCCCAGATCTGGATGACGACTTTATAGTACTATCAACAACTTCTTCTTTCATTTCTCGTAAACTATACACAATTTGATCATTTACATCCACACATGTAGCCTTGCAAGTGGATCCAATGGGTGGATCGGGAGATGCCCGCATGGCCACAGAGGCGTCCGAAGGAGCCTGAAGACAAAGCTTAATATCTTCTGAGGATGAATGAGGCTCGTGAGGTTGACCGCAAAATCAGGGAGGACAAAGAGCGACAGATCAGGGCAGATCAGATCCGTCTCAAAGCTAAGGAGGAAGATCTTGCCAGGAGGAGGGAGAAGTTAAGCTTGCGTGAAGCAATCATCAAGCGTAAAGAGGAAGAGCTTAAAGCGTGAGAGGCAGCACTCAAGAACAAGAGGGATGCAGCGGAACCATCTTCACGGCGCGATAACAAGGGCAAACAACCACGCTGCACCCAGTAGAACAATGTAATAGACCCAGCAAGTTAAATTCCCTAAGGCATGTTTACAATAGTCTGTGGGCTCTTACCAGAGTCACACACATGCCATTGCAAACCACATATGCCACGTATCGCTCATTTCATGTATCGCTGGGTTACTCCTTTAAATTGAACATATATTGTTTTAATTCTATTTTTCGTAGTTTGCAACACACTTCATTTATAGAACAATCTAGTAAGCCACGAGTAAGTTAAGTTTTCGGATTGAACCGTATAACGAATATGAAAAAAACGTGAAAATGAACATCAAAATGAAAAGGACATGGTAGTAGTGGCCTGTCGGCCTCCGGTGAGCCGACAGGCCTATCGGCTGCCCGAATGCCGACTGGGCCTATCGGCCCTCCAGAAGCCGACATGACTCCTGTCGGCGCCGACAGCCGCTGCCGACGTTTGTCGGCTGCGAGGCAGCTGACACGTAAGCCTGTCGGCTGCTGGAGTGCCGACAGGTCCCCTATCGGCTGCTGGATAGCCGACCGGATGCTATTTCTGCAATTTTTCGATTCCAAATACTAAATTCGCAATTAATCAATAAAAACATATTATTTTAATAAAAATTTCGCAAGCTGAGCTTGCGGCGTCGCTGGCGCCCTAACAATTTCAAGTCGTCGTCATCTCTTTCCCTAGTAGGTACAGCGTTACGTACCATGTTGTTGCTGCCCACGCCCTCATTCCCTGCAGGCTGAGCCCGCGGCGCCGCCACAATATACATTAATTTTTTGAGAATAACTACCAGATGATAGCACAACTACCAGCACTTGCCAAATATAGATTACTTGTTCCAAACTAACTACCATCAGCCAACACACACCATGATTCCCCTTACAGTTACATGTACAAAAGAGAGCACCCACATCATGATACACTTCTTTGGCTTGCTTCAGGACGACCCTTTCTCCTTTCTTTGGCTTGTACTTCGGTTTTGCCATTTTGCCGCTCCTGATGTCGTAGTACAGCCTATCCATGTACTCATTAAATCGGAGCTTTGCCCTTTGTGCATATTCATCCATTTTCACCTTCGACTTTTCAGTATAGTGATCAATTGAGTTGTTGAATTTGTTCTTGCAGCTCTGAATTGTCCAGCTCAACTGGTCCTTTTCTTCGGACTCCAAAAGTTGGGCATCAGAATCCGTGAAGAAGTCAAAGGATGAACAATGGTCGTCCTCGTCAATGTCATCAGGATCCTTCAATAAAATAGAATGGTTACCAGCAGGGCATTATTTTAAGACAATTAATATAGACTTAAGCACTGAAGACAGCCAGTAAAGGCAAAAACTATTGTTAATGACCAAGAATGGTTATGCATGTCTGTATGTTTTGCTCCTGGTCTAGCCTAGCTTGTGTGTTCAAGTAGCTGCATGGACACATAATTCCAACAATGATCAAGATGGACAATATTCTAGTTGTTGATCAAGAAAAACTAGGAATGATATGTACCAAAATAGCACTTCACAAGAATGATATACCATAAGAATACAAATGAGAATTCCAAATTTGTTGTGCTGTTATAGACACTACATAATTTCAGGACGTACTGCATGCTTGGTTCAATGATTTACAAACTATTGATGCAAAGCTAACAAATTAATATTCTCTAGAGTCCACTCATTTGGATCTGGATTGCAGAAATAAATACTGATGAACGAAGTTCTCAGATTAGCTATAACTTGCAGTTACTCCATACCCTATCAAGAACACACTTATGATTGACTAGTTCTCAGATTAATGCATTACAGTATTGGCCTTGGTCAGTTATGCATACTGCTGGCTTCTCAGGGCAGCACCACTTAGCAGTTTCAATGCCCAGGATTAATCGCAGGTTACTTACAGAGTTTAGCAGTTGGGAAGCTCATGAGCAGAACAACCTAGATGGCCAAACTACAATGCCAGTTCAGAGAAAACAGCTCCAAACAGGTTATCTTACAAAGCTGACCAAATGCCTATGAGTACCACACAGCCTGACTCAGGTTGGTTCAATCTCCAAAAAACATGATGCCTTCACTATATACATTGCTTCTACAGGGCTACAACTCAGTACGGCTCACAGTTTATGGAATGACTAGTTGATTACCACCCACCTGAAAAAATATTCAGCATGCATCATTACCAAATGGCCTTGCCTTAAACATATATCACATAAAACTGAAGCAAATAGCTGTTGCATATCAGCAAATGGAACACACTGATGCTGTGTTCAGTGAGGAGGCTGATTCACACCATTGTGTATTTCATTCAGAGTAAGCTAATTTATTTATAAATATAAATAAATGTAAAATTTAACAACTATCAATGTATGTAAGGTTGCATCAGAGTATCAGACTGCTAACCGAAGCCAGTTACAACTATATATACACCAAGACATTAAAGACTAAAGTACAGTTTTTAGATCAATTGTATATATGAACAGAGAAAAATGGTTCATGACAAGTCACGATGCAAAGAGACTATGCTGGGGTCTACTCTCTTGGAAAGCAAGCTATAATCAACTTATTGACCAAACAAGTTCATTGTTTTGTTTCATTCATCTCCCCTGCTGATTTAAAATCAACTCAGATGGTTAGTTTTAAAATCTGCTGGCAGTCCTGCCACTCAAGTTGTCTACCAATAAATCTAAAAATGAGTATGCCTACTCATTGAAGAACACAACAGACATTATCTAATAAATTACCTCAGAGGACTGAGAACGGGAACCCCAAGATTACAGACTGGAACCCTAACTGTGAACGGGATCCAAAGGGTACCTTCTTGATGTTGTTGACCGAGGTTTTCACTGCCCCTTTGCCGGCCCTCGCGCGTCACGGGAGCCTTCCCCTTCCTGCGGTTTCCACCCGCCGGCGGAGCATCCAACGCCAACGGTTCGTCGTCGGAGTCGGGGAGGACGACAACCTCGGCAGCGGGGGCGAATTGACCGCGCGTGTTCCGAGCTTGGGTCTGGGCATTGTGGCTGCGGTTACCGGCCATGGTCCGCCGCCGCCTCCGTCGCAGCCATAGGCTTTCAGTTCGCCGTCGCTGCCGTCGCCCGAGGGAATCTCGCGGGTGTACAGGAGAAAGGAAGAGATTGGTAGAAGCGTCTAAGGTTATGAGGGCGCAAAGTGGGCCGGCGCAGTTTGTGGCTTGTGTTCGCCACCTGTTGCCGCCCAGTTTTATTTTGTGTTGCCATCTACTGCCCTGGGATATTAGTACCACATCGGCAATTCTCAAAGAAGCAACACAAGTTAAAAGTTGAACAGACCGAGCCGTCATGAACTTCCTGTAATACTAGCTGATATCCCCGTGCAAAACCAAGAAAGTAACAGCGAAGGCATTGGGCAAACGGCTTCCATTGTTGGGCTGCAAATAAATTAGCAAACGTAGTCATGTCAGTTTTTGATTTGGTAAGGAAACTTGGCAGTCGCCAGCATCAACACAGTCGTCATTCTGAAATCAGAATGAACCCTCAAATGACGATATCCACAGAAGTTCATTAAGTGCACAGAAACACACTTTGCTATTGAAACACACTTCGGGTCATTCATCCTGAAACGTGTGCTGATGAATATGATTTTGCTATTGAAAATATATCAGTGAACTTCAATAATTAGAAGCTGTGGACTAAGGAATGGTCTTGCTTACCTGGAGCTCTAAATCGTCCTGCAGTTGCACATGGAAACTCATGTTTTAGAACTCTGAAGTGCAGTCTGCGACATCCCAAATCAAGGTTCGGCAGTGAACAGATTGATACGTCAACCAAGAACGAAATACACATTAAAAAAACTAAGCTGCAAGTGTGCCGAATCGATCGAGTCGTGGACATCATTTGCGAGGGAGTTGCGCGGGGAGGACAGGCTGCGCTGCTCATGGCGAGTCCGCCGCGTGGGGGCCCGGGCGACCCGGAGCCGCCGGGGTCGAGGCTAGCCTGACGGGTCGCCGTGCTGGGAGCGGGCGAGGGCGGGGCCAACATCGGGAGGAGGCAGCGCGGCGTACCTGTGCGGCATGGAGTTGGGCCGTTCCTATGAGGCGCTGAGAGCTGGCGGCCATGGATGGCCGGCCGACGGCGGAGCGCGTGCGGGCGGGCTGCGGTGAGGATCACGTCCGAGCAGCGGCGCGCGGCGGCGGTGGCGCGAGGCGGAGCCGTGCGGAGTTAGCGGCGTGGGTGGTGCGGCGGCAGGCGGTTGCGAGCGCGGCGGTGGTGGTGCGGCGGAGGTGGGAGCCGGGCGTGGGTGGTGCGGCAGCGGGTTTTTTTTTTTTTTTTTTTTTTTTTTTTTAGAGAGGAGGATGGAACGGCCGTAGACGATTTACTGTTAATGTACAGTGAAACGAGAGAGTGCTGGTGGTATACAACTTTAAGACTATAGGTAGATAGGTAGAAGGATCGAACGACGATTTACTGTTAATGTACAGTAAAATGAGAGAGTGCTGGTGGTATACAGCTCTAGGAGTACAGGTAGATATAGGTAGATAGGTACATAGGTAGGTATCTTGGCAAAACTCTGCCCAACTGGTTGAACTGATAACCTTGCTGCTCTATGCGGACTCATACTATTGTAAATGTTTTTAAATTATTTAATTTTTGTAAACACACGTACATTTGAGAATCAAATCAGTTGCATTTTTTTTAAATTTTTTTTGCATTTTTAAACCTTTTAAATTAAATTTAATGTTCCAAGATGGTAACAATGTGCAATAACAATCATTAGATGTATCACGAAGTATATATTTCCATAATAAACTTAATTGAAGATCTAAATATAGATCATTTATTATATAAATTTAGTTATACTTAAGATTTTTTGACTCGTGCGCTGACTCCATGACCGATAGATTTCTGATCCAGCCATGCCCCCTCCTCTTTTCATGGCCCTGCTCCGCCATTGCTAGGCATCATTTGAGTAAGATTGACCAAAACTTTTAACAAGGCTCATTACTTTTGGTTCGGTAATCATAAAACTCTCACTAGATGGTTGCTGCTATTAATCTGCTTGTCTAATTTCATTGTTGACCTGCAGCATATAAAGTCATAGCAATTAAATTGGTACAGGAGTGTTGAGTCAAATCTGGATGCAAAGTAGGATAAATAAAATCATGAACCTTTTTTATTTATGCCATTTTTTATTAATATGGGTATAATGCCATGTTCACCGTACCATGTGTTTTCTCTGTTCACAAAGTGTTTCAATGCTATGTCCTATAAATTGCATATGACCACGAATGGCAAAACTTCATTGCTAGGAAACAATATAATATGGCATTGTAACTATTTACTCAATGCATGGAAATTTCCTTAAGACGGCAGAGATTTTTGGTCAGCCCACCTGACATGAGTCAACACATTGAGGAGGTTTTTATGCCTTCCTTGTGGCATAAGTACTGATCACAGTGATTTGTGTACAAAAGCATTCAACAAAATATGACAGGATCACAAAGTTAATAGGATCACAGATTATTAAAATCTTATGAGGCTGTACTGTGCAAGAGATACCATGGCAAGGAGATCACCTCTAAGTACTTTGTATATTTTTCTATATTAGAATCACAGCAGTCCAAGATAAACTGAAGGGCCTGTTCTTCCAGGTTTGGATGAACTTTTATTTGATGCAGCAACAACCATCCGCAAGGATAATTTGGCAGATGTTATTATCAATAAGTGAGATATGCTTAAATTATCTTGAATATCCTCCTAAGTCCAAACTCTAGCACTGTTGACAATTTGAAACCATGGTAGGTTCAAACTAACAGCCACAAACCTCCTTAAGGTGTTACTCATAAAAAAAACCTCCTTAGAGTGTTGACTCATGTCAGGTGGGCTGACCACAATATAATATGGCACCGTAGCCATTTACTCAATGCATGGAAATTTCTGGTTCACCATGTCATGCCACATAGTGAGATTGCATCCTAAAGTTCCAATCCTTGTCGTTTTTGCAATTTATCAATTGTCTAGGATTGATGTTGTAGTGGTTTCTAGTTTACAGCAAGGAGTGATTGAGTGCTAGCTTTAGCACTAGCCTTTGTAATTTTTAGTTCTACTTTTGCTTAATTACAAAAATGTTCTATTTAAATCTCTTCAAATGTTGTGCACGAATAATAGAATAAGTTATAACTCCTCTCTGGCTCTAATGCATGGGAGTTTTATTATAGCCTTCTTCTCAGTCTTATCCCTTTGAGTTACCATTTTGGGTGTGAAAATTATCCTGACGCTTCTCTTTCTGTAGGGGTAAGGGTGATTATCATATTGATTATGTGCCTGCTCCAAGAATTACTGAGGCTGACAAAACAAATGACCGGAAGTAAGTTTTGCACGTCCATGTCTAATTAGTTTCTATATGGTTATTCTTGCCAGAGATTGTCATGTCTTAAAGTTATTGTTTGTATCCATACACTCAGGTGTCCTGGATCTCTATAATTACTATGATAACTAGCTGAACTGCAAATGTGATTGTGCCATGAACCTAAATTTAATTAATAAGAAAGATTCATGGATGAGACTGAAAGTGAGGAGTGCCTTGATTGATTAGGCAGTGTTGTTTCTTGTCAAGGCAGCAAAGTCTAGTTATATCTGTAACATTGAACTAATACTTTTGATGTGCGAAATAATTTTCAAAAAATGTTAATTGCTTTTGGATCAGTAATCCTATAACTCCCATCTGATTACCTGTTTCTCCCCTATCAATACCTTGAGCATGCTTTAAATACATCAGAGTCGGAATGTTGAAATATTTCTTGTGCATTCTGTACATTCAACTGTACTAGTTGAATTTGGATAGAATATGTCATATCTTTGTTGGTGTCCTATTTATTTCAATAGCAGTCTACCTGATCTAATTTTACATGATGAAGTTATCTTATATATGTCATGTCTTTGTTCGAAGTATTGTATGGAATAAAAGAAATGATCAATTTAGTGGACTTGCTTGTTGCTGTTGTTGACCTGTTGCCTATATCTTATTTTTAAATCTACTTTTTGCTTAATTAAATTGACAACACAACTTCTAGAGTTTTTATTATTTACAACCAATTCGATTGGAATCTCTTTACATTCTGTGCATGAAGTAGTAAACCTAATATTTTTTTATATTCCAATCTTGTTTTGGTTAGTAGGTGAACAAGGTTTGAATGAGAGCGCTCATAATCAACGGATCACACAGCGGAGGCGATCACATGTTGCGCTGCAAGGGAAACTCTTGAGTGTTGTTTTTATGATAGGAAATTTGCACTGCTACAAGTTCTAATAATTTGTGAAATAGAACGAGTGAACTGTACACTCCATTATGATTTTTGATACTATTGCAATGGTTTGTGAACTTATTGAATGAGTGATTATTGATTATAATTAATATGAGTGCAATCGCTTTTGTAACGATTTATTGTTTTTGAAATTAAATAAAATTGCTTGACAAATGATAGTATTACCACGATACGATGATCGTGGCAAAAACACCACTCTGGCAACGAAAAAAATTGAATGGCAAATGGTAGCATTGCCATGGCATGATGGTGATGACAATAACATAAAATCTCTCGCAACGAATATAAGTGCGTTGCAATTGATAGTATTGCAATGACAAGATGCTTGTGGCAATAACACATAATCTTTTGCAATGCATAAAAATACGTGGCAAATGGTAGTATTACCACGACAAGATGGTTATGATAATAACATATGGCTCTCGCAACAAATGACATTGCGTGGCAAAATGGTAGTATTACCACGGCATAACGGTCGTGGCAATAACAACTTTGGCCACAAAATTAGAGTGGCAAAATGTCTTTCTTACGATGTTAGCTATCGTTGCATAAACCACCTCTTGCAAGGGAGGCAGGCGTGGCAATTCATTATATTGCCACGACCATGAACGTTGCTATAATGCCAAATTGCAATGCTTGGCAATGAAGCAGTATGGTTGCAATAAACTCCAGCAGTTGCAATGCCAAACTAGCAACGGTTGCAATACCTTATTGCAACATGACATTTTGTAACCATTGGCAACGAACGTGATTTGGTTGCAACACATATCTTTGGCAACCAAATTAGGCATATTGCAACGTTTTCTCATTGTTGCGTAAATGTCAAAATTTAGTAGTGATATGCCAACCCCGTCTACCACGGCTCCTCTAAGATGAGAATGGCTCCACGCCGCCCGAGAGTACAGTACTCCACCGCCCTACCCTATTCTAGTAGGGTGGGTACATGCTACTCTCGCCATCTCTCCACTCCCAGTGCGTGGGTAAACCTTCTCGCCTTAGAATTGCCGAAGCCAGGGCTTCCCGTAGTATGTAGCTAGTTGCAAGTCTTGATCACAACAGGCCTACAACGAATGGTCCTTAATCGATTCAGTCAGAGACACTACATAGGGACTCTTTTCCCGATGCAAGTCAACCGACCGGTCTCAAATTCATTACCAACTTTCATAATTCATCAACAATATATCATCATAGCTCAAAAAATAGCATTTCATGAAAAAACTTAACTAATTAAGTTGGGCTATGCATTTTTTAGTAAATCAGGTTTCAAGTATGATATTCAAGTAATCAAGGTTGGTAATGCAGCAATTAGGTCATCACTCAACTCCTAATAACCTATTGCAATGATTTAACTCAAAGTGATAAAATTTGTAAATCACAAGGAGGGGTTAAATGCATCGGGGCTTGCCTTGCAGGGTAGAGCAGTCAGGCTCTAGGTCTGTGCCGCAAATATCAAAGCCCCCTTGAGTAGGCGGGACCTCCTCAGCCGGCACTTGCTTATCTTTGAATTCTTCGCCCTTGGTTACTACACACGAAATAGTGATGCATGCTTAATGATGATGCGGAATGACATGAACAGTAAAGTAGAATAAGTATTAACCATTTTAACAGTTGTTGAAAGCCGAGTTAAGGATAAGTACAACTTTCATTCATGATAAAGTTGTAATCAAGACCTCACTAAACAAGGTGATCATTGCATAACTAATTTATTAACCATTTTAACAGTTGTTGAAAGCCGAGTTAAGGATGAACTCAACTAACTAATGAAGTGCTGAGGAACACACCATGTTTATGGCCCAGGGTCATCACACAATCCAAAAGTCAAACGAAAGCCTAAGTTATTAGGGCTTAATGTTGATTTAATCATCTAACTAAATTAAGGATGAATTATGAATAAAACTAATTTTTCCCAAATGAGCCACAGATTTTTATACAGATAGTTCTCAGCACAAAAAAGTGGCAAAACAAATTTCAGGACTTTTGGATCAATATTTTGAGCTACAACAATACACGAAATTCCATTTTCTAATTAAAAGGGGCATTTTCAGTACATACAGAAAGTGCTTAAAACAAATATTTCATATTTTCATGGGTAGAGCATATCACAGAGACACTACAAAATAAATTTCATAATTTCTAGAGCTCTAGAAATATTCTAACAAAATTCACAAGATTCAGCACTATTCATATTTCAGAAAAAAGAGAGAAATCATTTCTTTTATTTAGCCCATCACTACTAGGCCGGCCTACACGGCCCAACACGGCCCAACGCGGCTTTCTCTCTCTCTCTCTCTCTCTCTCTCTCTTGGCGCTCACCGAGCGCACGCGCGGCGGCTCGCCGTTGAGCTCGCCGGCGGCGACCACGCCAGCGAGGGCAGGCGCAACCCTATAAACCCTGCGAAGCTATCTAGGTGACTCAGACGGGACCTAGGGCTTCGCAAGAGCCAAGCAGGCAGCCATGGCGGCTAGGTCGGCAAGCTACTCGCCAGCGCGAGTTCCAGCCACTGAGGGCTACAGGGCCCCCAAACGGGTACATCTAGAGCATCACAGAGCTCACCAGACGACGAGGATCGAACTGATTGAGGCAAAGGAGAGCTGGAGATGGCCTCTCGACATAGACAGCGGTTGCAGCGGCATGCTCCGGCGATGAGGCCTCCATTCCGGCGACCCTGGAACTCCCAATGATAAATCAACTGGCGCATAAGCTCCTAGAATTCACACAGAGTCTAGAACACGCAGTAGAGAGGGAAGAAGCTCACCTAACTGACCTGGCCTCGACGAGTGGTTCACGGCAGCGCTTCCTGCCGGCCCGGGAGAAGAAGGCCGAGCTTGCGAGCCTCCGGCGATGCCAAGCAGTAAGGAAGGGCTTCAATGGGACGCATTGGAGTGACGAAGCTATGGGCACGATGAATTGGATGGAGATGAACTGTGCTACACTAATTTGGTTCTACTCCGGGAGCTTGCCAGCGACGGGCACAAAGGGGAGAAGAGAGGAAAAGAGGCCATGTAACACCCGGTTTTCCGAAGAATACCAAGCATTAACTATATGTGTGCCCAGAATGTCCACAGAACACATATAGCAGCAATGTTTTATTACATAGCGAAACATATTTACATTAAGACTTACAAATATATCAAAGCACAATGGAAACTAGTTTTCGTCTTCTATCTTTGGGCCACCAAACTCTACAGGGACGGTTGACTGGGGGAGCACTCGCCTAGTACTCTTTGATAACTCATGGGAGCACCTTACTTGAATCACCATCTGGTACCCATCCGGGATTTTTATGTTGGTGACATCCACAAGCGTCAGCTCACCATGCTCAGCAAGTATAATTATGGGGGATGCAAGGCTCAAAAGGTTGACACGGTTTACAGTGGTTCTCTTTTAGTTGGTCAGATTTTATTCATAACTTACTTTACTAATTTAATGAAAAACCCAGATCCCAAGTAGAATAATAATATCATTATTCAATATTATAAACAACACTCAAACTTCCACAGGTATCTACTGATACAAAAAGGATTCTAGGCCGCTCATGTCCGTGAGCACGGCTGATATATCAGATTGGAAGAATTCTGCAGAATTTGTACAGCTTTAACCCCGAGTCGCAATTCCCATATGCCCGGGGTAGCGATCCCCATAACACTGCCAAGGTGAGCAGGCAGGGAACCACTACGAAGCTTTTCACTAATTACCCTAACAAGTTAGGGCCGCTAGGTTTCATCAGGTAGTCTGTGTGATACAACCAATCCATGGGATTCACAGTCTGCTTATCCCCATTTGCGCCTTTCGGTAACCACTAACAAGCTAGAGAAAAACTAGGTACTTGGCTAAGATCAAAGCCCATTGATTCTCGTGGATGTACGGGATCCCTGGGAGATCAACTTTCAATGGAAGTCCTGACGGAGGGCAACTAGAGTACAAAAACCCATACTCCAGTGCCCTTCGAGCTTTGTTGATAAAAACATAGTTTATCCATCATTTCATAATTCTTAAGTCAAGATTCCATAATAGCATTGTTGAGCATAGCAGCTAGTAACTCTAATATGCATAAATTCCCCACATAGGTAACAAGGTGATTGATCAGTAAAACCTAAACGGGTACATATATGTGGCTAGGGCTTACAAAATTAGACACATGCACATGAGTATATGTTATTTAATAATTGCTAGGTAACAAGGAAGACCATAGGTTATACTTGCCTCCAAATGCTTGCGATTCAAACGTTCTGACTTCTTTCTTGGATCATCCTTACATAGCTTCTTCTATCGATCACAACAACTAACACAAGCTTCACATTCAAACCTAGAAACAATACACAAAGCATTATAAAAATAAATTACAAAGGTTTTAAAAATATATGGCTTGTTTTATAATTGTGTGAGCGCAAAAACTAAACAAAACAAGAACCACAATTAAATGATGTGAGAGTTGAAAGGTAGATGTGGCAAGGATGGGATGATGGATAACATGTTATGATATTGGTAACAAGATTTATCTCTAGTTATAGAACATCACATGAAAAATATGATGGTGGTGGTTGGGACATGTAGATCATGTCAAGCGCATGGAGACTATGGATTTAAGGTGGGAAGAGAGGTTACACAAATGTTTTGTGCTTTGAATATTCCTTAGAGATATGAGGGAATGATTTTGGATAAGTGAATAGGTTACTTTGGAACATATCATGATCAACCAATTCACTGAGGCGGATGCTAGATCAAAGGAAAACAAGATTATGGCGATTCGTGCATTGGTTGAGCGTAACTGGTTGAGCGTAACCAGTGGCAGACATCGGCAAATATGATGACAGATTGCATGGTTATAACAAAGACAAATGTTAAAAAATTGTGTGGGGTTCCTAGGTACTTCATAAGGGAGATTATGGCAAAAGGAGATGATGTTTTGACCATCCTTTGGCCGGAGAACATGATTGTAAAATGAGACTATGTGGCTGTTGGCATGGAAAGGGCAGCGACAAGGCAATGATTATAACTCAAGTATCATGGTTCGTATGATGAATAAAATTTGTAGAGATGTGTGTAGACATATGGTACATAATGTGGTTGAAGGACTTGATCACTGGAGCGACGAATCATCGGGAACACGCATGCCAACCGGCATCAGCGTGGCTGCAAGGCAGCAGGACAGCGAGCACAAGATAGGAACATATCTCTTTCATATTTGATCCTATAGCCATGAAACTTTTCAGATGTGTGTGCAACTATATAAAGGATAATATAGTCAAAGGGGTCATCAAGGGGTTCACTGGATCAACGGGAATGCTGCTGCCAAAAACACGGTGTTTGCTGTTTGGACAGCAGGAGTGGTATACAATTTGGTCTCGATATCTCGGCCATCATGGATTAGATAGACAAACCAACTTTTGGGATGATGTGCAGCATTGTCATTAACATTTAGGTTCAAGGGATTGGTGATTTGGTTAGCGGATTAGCGGGGAACACCAAAACCACTCAGCGCTGCAATCTGCCCGGACAGCAGGAACAGCGGGCACGGAGATGATGATATCTGTAGATTCTCAACTCCTATGAGGAAACAATTTTACAGGGTTGTGTTCAAGGATGTGAAATACAACTTCACCAAAGGGTTTGGTGGTTTGAACAAAGGAACAGCGAGGAACGCTAATTCCGACAACAACAACAAAACTGGGCGCCAGGACAGCAACACATACTATGGGTAAACGTCGCCAAGGATCAACCATACAGCATCTATGGTACTTGATATTCAGAGAACAATATGAACACATGATGGGAGAGATGATGAAGGGTTCTCACCATGGGGATTGGTGTGGTGGAGCAGGGAATCACATCGACGATGGCTGGTGATGAAAATGCGGTTCAAAGGCGCATCCTTCTCGCGATGCGGTTGATCGGGGTGACATCCATGGTGGTAGATGGCATCACCACACCTTGAACAGCAGGGAGGGTGATTATGATCTCCTCCAAATCCTTGTTGGGTGCTTGGAAAGGTAATCAAGGTGGCAAGATGGGTTGCAATCACCGAGATGCATTGTTTCCATGGAGGGGAAGGGAAGGAAGGTTGGGGATTGGTTGGGGTAGCCATGGGGGAGGATGAGGAGGAGCAGGGGCATCTCCCCTCTGTTATTGATGTGAGAAATGAAGGGGGAGGCGTGAGGAGGCTGTGGGGGAGGTATATGTGAAGGGGATAGGGTGGGAGACCAAAGGGTTGGAAGACAAAGGGTCTTGCTTTGATGATTTGATGACTTGCTTGATATTTTTCTGGAAGATAGAGAGCGAACCAGGGGGTTGACGTGGGAGAGGGGAGAGGAAGTGTTAGAGGGCTAGTTGGAGTTGATGTTGTTCCACAAAGGAGAGAAGAATGGTTGGGCTTCGACCCGCGGCGAAAGATAACTCAAAGTTTGGACCGGATTCGGCACGAAGCGATGTCGAAGGACGGAATGAGTTGGGAGGCCAGCTCAGGGCTATTTATCAACGAGGAAGACGCCTCAGCGCTTGCCAGATCGAGATCGATGATGCCACGATGGGAGCTACGCATCCACAATGGGCAGGGACGGCGCTGGAGGCCAGCGGGCGGCGACTAGTTACGAAGGGGGTAGCATGGCAGCGCTCTGTTTCTCCAGTATTGCAGCTTAGGTTATCCAATCCATTTTACTTTTCAAACTACTCTCTTTTTTATATATAAACTCAAAAAAAATCCCAAAATAAGAAATGTGGAAAATTGCAAACTAAACAACTTTTGTATTTGAAACATATTCAAATTCTGCTCTGATTTTAAATTATTTAAAAGGGGGCAAATGGTGCATTTCAAATTTGAGTTTAAATTCAAAACTTTATTCAATAACCTCAAAATATGTAAAAATAAAAGTTGCTCTAATTAATGATCTCTACAACTTTCATTTTAAGGGTCAATCCTAGATCCTCGATAATTTTTAAATTAGAATTTACATTTGAATTTTCATACATAAGGTTTAATTTGAAATTTCACATAATAACTTGAAAAATCTCCCAATATGAAAGTAGCTCAACCATTTAAGACCTACAGCTTTACTTTTGGGGTTAATACCAAATTCTATTTATTTTCAAATTAGGTTTTTAGCCCTAATTTAGGGTTTTGAATTAATTCAAACTTTATTTTAAATAGTGATTCATTATAAACACAAATAACATTTAGATTCAGTATCAAATTAATCACACTGAATCACCTATGCACAAGCAACCTATGAAATTAAATTTGTTTTAAGTCGATGCACATTAAAATTGACTAAACATAAATGCTTTGCAGTGCAGATGGTGATATGTCCGGTTTTGTAACCCTAGGGGTGTTACACATGCTCTACAAGACTTCGGATAAACCCGATTGAGTCGATCGTCTGTCACCACGATAAGCCATTAGGGTTAGGATTTGACCCCTGGGGCAAGTCATCTCTCCTATGTAAACACCCCCGGATGACCTCCCATCTTATCCGATCAAAGCCTTCCTCTCATGCATAGGACCTTTACTCTCTCCATCCACTATGGCTGAAGATCAGACCATTCCCTCTGGAATGGATCTCAACCAACCATCCCCGGGAGATGACTCTCTAGACCCTAGTCCCTTCTCAGAGCCTACTCCTCTCTCTATTGTCCCTCCAAAGAAGTAGAGCTATGAGCAGTCCTTCGCTCAAGTTCGCTAGCCGATGGTTCCCTTGCCTCCGGAGTGTCTACACCTACAAGATGCTCCCCCCAAAGGGATAATGAAGCTCCTGAAGGACGTCAAGCTACTCCTCCGAAGCCCAATGAGATGCCGACAGGAGTGAAATATGACAAGTTCGGTCAAGTCGTTTGCGCAAAGTATACCATGGTTACTTCTCACGTCTCCATTGGTGGAGTTCGTGCTCATCCTTCGAAGGTCAAGTTCATTCCACCCAAGGAAGCCTCGAAGACATTGTTGCCACAACTAAATTAAGCGACACAGGACCACTGTGGCAGACCTGGCAAAGCAAGTAGCTCACATTACTGAGTTAGCTAAAACCATAGAAGCAAGCAATCAGAACCTAGCTAAGACTGTCTTAGCTACAAACCAGAGGTTAGACTTAGCAGAGGTCGAGTGTAACAAGTTAGAAACAAAGCTCGAGATTCTCTCTCATGAGGTTCATGATAAGAGGAACTAATTGAGTCGAATTAGATGAATAAGGCACAAGTTAGGATCTTAGTTTGCTATCAGATTTGGTTTCCAACCATTAATTGGTTTGTAATAAAGTGCCTTGTGATTACCATTAATGAAAGTTGATTATCATCACTCTCTATCTTTTTGGATATCTGTCTTTTGTCTTCACCTTGCTATACATGAAGGAGAACAGGAAACAAGTGTGGGGGAGAAGCACGGAAATAAAAAGATGCTGAATTTAGAAGAGAAGAACCAAGGACCACGCTCCTCATCCACGTTTAGGTATGATCCCAACTTACTCTATTCTTGTGTTTACCATTTTTTATTTAGAACTTAATTGAAAATCTTTTTAATAAGAAAATGTAGTGAGGAGACCCTTCCTCAACACAGCAAAGGGTGCAATCTATGTGGCTACTACATTTGTCAACTTCAAGATTAACAACAAAATTACCAAATTCCTATTCAATGGGTATAACCAAAATCAAGAAGGGCAGCCCAATAAACCAGTATGGAGAATTGAAGCTGCAACAACATGAGTCTTCTTCCCCTGGCTCAGGCAGGCGAACCGAGAATTATCGAAGAAGGGAACGGGTCCTGCATATCTGACCCAAAACGATACGTACACGGCGAAGGTAAATCAGTGGTTATCTTTTCCTTTTTCTATTTATTTATCTTCTAAAAAGCATGAAATAAAATAACTATAATAAAACAAAATCCTCAATGCAAGGCTTGTTTTGGTTTGAGTATATGATGCTTAAAACCATCATATTCTCATAGACTTGATAATATAAGCATGACCCTTAGATTATTTAAGTCTACCTTGATCAAATTGAAGTAACATTCTATTTTGATCATTGAATCAAACAACCAAGCATAGAGATAGATTATTAATGAAGCATCTAGGCCCTAATGGTTTCGGTGATTAATGACAACAAAGAGGTTATTATGACTAACGTGTGTTTTGCAGGATAACCTAGAGGTTAGGTCATAATAACATGTAGGTTCAAGCCCATAGCGATGGAAATCGATTCGGTTTTCAAAGGATGGAAGACAAGATGGAGATTGGCTAGTTCCAAGTGTCGTTTGGAGTTGAGAGACACTTGAAGTAGTTTAGGTCTTGTTTTTGACTTTGGCCGTACTATTAAGGGGGGTTTGAATGGGTAGCTTGAGCTAGACTTGGCTAGGAGATGGTAGTGTGGTGCACACTTGTCAAACCTAGGTCTAATGAGTGCAGAGAGGTCTGGTGAACTATTTAGAACAAACTTCGTTTTGGAAAGCTTTCGATTCGGCGAAGTTTTGGGACAAATAGGAGCACCGGACGCTGCACCGGACGTGGGTCAGAGTGTCCGGTGTAGTGACCAGAGAGCGTTGGACGCGCGTTTGTCATCACCGGACGCGCAGTAGCGAAGGCTTCGGCGTCCGGTGTTATGACCGAGAGTTAGGGTTGTCTACCGGACGCTGCACCGAACGATCCGGGAGTGTCCGGTGTCCATCCAGAGAGGTTCTAGAGAGCTCCTATCTGCATCAGACGCGTCCGGTGCCAGCTCGCTGGATGCTGTGAGCGTCTAGTGCATTCAAATTAGAGTTGGTACAGTTACCGTTGGAGGGGGGCACCGGACGCGTTCGGTGTGATCTTGATGGCGTCCGGTGCACCGGAAAACAGAGGGTTTTGTACCTAACGGCCATGGGCTTGTGTGGGGGGTATTTATACCCCTTGTGCTCATCCATGAGAGGTCTCTTGCCACTTCAAACAGCTGAACACACCTTGAGACCTTGTGAGATTGCAAGAGCCTTAGGGAGGTTGAGTGAATTGCGAATTCAAGTGAGCTTCTTCCCTAGAGTTGATCAAGAGTGACTTGTGTGCATCCATCTATCTCCTTGGCCTTGTTTGGGTCAAGTGAGAGTTCGAGCTTGTTACTCTTGGTGATCGGCATCACCTAGACGGCTTCGTGGCGATCGGAGGCTTGGTGACTGCTTGGAGAGTTTGTGGGAGGCCCAAGCCAAGCTTGTGAGCGGTTGTGGGCGATCCACCGCGCCGAAGAGGCAAAGGTTTAGCCCGTAGAGAGCACTTGGTCTTTGCGAAGATCAAGGGGGAGCTACACCATGCGCGGGTGCTCCAACGAGGACTAGTGGAGAGTGCCAACTCTTCGATACCTCGGAAAAAACCGGCTTTGTCTTTCTATCTCATTTACATTCCAGCATTTACTTTGTGATAGGACTTGGCTCTAGGTTGTATAACTTGTTTTAGGCTTAGATCATACACAAGCACTTGTGGGGTGAGATTGGGCAAATGGCGATAGGTTGAATTGTTTTTCAAAAAATTTCTAGTTGCCCAATTCACCCCCCTCTTGGGCATCCACGGTCTTTTCAATTGGTATCAGAGCCTTGTGCTCACTAATTTGGCTTAACCACCAAGAGAAGGATGTCCGGTGGTCATGATGGTCCCCCTCCCGTCTTTGACGGTAACAATTTTCCTTATTGGAAAATTCGTATAGAGGCATACCTTGAGGCAGTGGACCTTGGTGTTCACAAAGCCGCCACGCAAGGGTACCCCACTCCCAAAGCTGGCGCAACCCTCACACTCGTTGAGGAAGAGCACGAGAAGTGGAATGCTAAGGCTCGCAATATCATCTTTAGAGGCCTTAGCAAAGAGATGTTCAACCGTGTGAGGAACCACAAAATCTCCCATGCACTATGGTCAGATATTTGTGCGCTCCATGAGGGAACTAAGAATGAGCGTGATGAACGATATTACCTTATCATTGACAAGCTAAATTCTTTCAAAATGCTTCCTAATGAAAATGCTAATGACATGTACTCTCGATTGGACATCATTGTAGAGGAAGTCAATGGCCTTAGGCTTACTCAAATCACTCTGGATGAAGTTGCAAGGAGGATTGAAAATGCTAATGACATGTACTCTCGATTGAACATCATTGTAGACGTTGTGATATTGGTTTTCTTGTTGGTTACTCATTGAAGTCCAAAGCATATAGAGTATTCTACAATGCCACCGGCCTTGTTGAAGAAACATATGATGTGGAGTTCGATGAATCTAATGGCTCTCAAGGAGAGCATGAGAATCTTGATGATGTAGGTGATGAACCATTGAGGAAGGCTATGAAGAACATGCCAACCAAAGACATCAAGCCGAAAGATGACGAAGATGATGGTGATGATGTTCAAGTGATCAATCAACCATCTTCATCAAATGTGCCTCAAGATGATGAAGACAAGGATAGGGTGGATCCACATGAGGACACCCACATCACTCAAGAAGAAGTTGAGGCACAAGCGTAAGATGTTGATGCTCCACAACTTCCTCCTCAAGTGGTTGATAGAAGAACTACTCCACTCCTACAAGCTCATCCTCAAGATCTCATAATAGGGAGTCTTTCAAGGGGGTAATGACTCGCTCACAAAGGCATGCTCAATTCATTGAACATCACTCTTTTGTCTCTTGCATTGAGCCTACTAGCATAGAAGAAACTCTTCAAGATCCGGATTGGGTGAATGCCATGCATGAAGAACTCAACAACTTCACCCGCAATCAAGTTTGAACACTTGAAGAGAAGCCAAAAGGAGCAAGAGCCATAGGCACCAAGTGGGTGTTCCGCAACAAGCAAGATGACAAGGGCAACATTGTGAGAAACAAGGCAAGACTTGTGGCAAAAGGGTTTTGCCAAGTTGAAGGCTTGGATTTTGGGAAGACTTTTGCCCCGGTTGCAAGATTGGAATCCATCCGTATCCTACATGCATATGCATCTAATCACAACCTAAAACTCTTTCAAATGGATGTGAAAAGTGTATTTTTAAATGGCTTCATAAATGAACTTGTCTATGTTTCACAACCACCGGGTTTTGAAGGCCCTAGATATCCAAACTATGTTTATAAGTTATCCAAGGTGCTATATGGCTTGAAGCAAGCCCCACGGGCTTGGTATGAGCGCCTCCGCGACTTTCTCCTCAACAAGGGCATCAAAATCGGCTTGGTTGATACCACACTATTCACCAAGAAGTATAAATAGCATATCTTCATTTGTCAAGTTTATGTTGATATTATCTTTGGTTCGACTAATGAAGATTTTTGCAAGGAATTTGGTGATATGATGTCCAAGGAGTTTGAGATGTCCATGTTCGGTGAGCTCACATTCTTCCTTGGCTTTCAAGTCAAGCAATTGAGGGAGGGGACGTTCGTGTCGCAAGAGAAGTACACAAATGACCTCCTCAAGCGCTTCAAGATAGAAGAATGCAAGCCCATCAAGACCCCCATGCCTACCAATGGACATCTCGACCTTGATGATGGAGGTAAATCGGTTGACCAAACTCTTTATCATTTTATGATCGGTAGTTTGTTGTACTTGACCGCATCTAGGCTCGACATCATGTTTAGTATGTGTATGTGTGCGCACTTTCAAGCTAACCCTAAGGAACCTCACTTAGTTGTGGTGAAAAGAATCCTTAGGTACCTAAAGCACACCCCAAGCATTGGCCTTTGGTATCCCAAAGGAACTTTACTCTTGTCGGCTATTCCGATTTGGATTATACCGGTTGCAAGATTGACCGGAAAAGCACATCTAGAGGATACCATTTGCTTGGAAGATCACTAGTTTCTTGGTCCTCCAAAAAACAAAATAGTGTTGCCTTGTCAAGAACCGAAGAGGAATACATTGCCGCGGGTGCTTGTTGTGCACAAATTCTTTACATGAAACAAACCCTACTTGATTATGGAATTAACTTAAAAAGGGTGCCTTTGTTGTTTGACAACGAGAGTGCGGTAAAACTTGCCAACAACTCGGTTCATCACTCCCGCACAAAGCACATTGACATCTGCCATCACTTCCTTAGAGATCACGTTGCCAAAGGTGACATTTCCTTTGAGGGAGTGAGAACGGATGATAACTTGGCGAATATCTTCATAAAACCATTGGATGAGGCATGCACTAAGGAATGAACTTAATTGCCTTGATCTAAGTGACTTCACTAAAAGAAGATCTTCTGTTGTCATGTGCATTACATTGTAATATAAATCATGTCTAACTTTGAATTGCACGTAGGGCTTGCCTAACTCGGTTAAGATAACCGCCCAAAAGTGTGTGAAGAAGCTTACCCGAGAACAAACTTGACAAGCAACTAGTTTTATTTACACGAATTTGCATTGCATATGCATGGTTGTTTGTTTTCCGTTTTGTTCTTGGTTCTTATTGCCTATTTTCATAAAAACTACTAATGCCTAAGGCAAAATATTTGAAAAATTGAGGGTTTGAGAGAGGATGTCTCATACCAGTTCTAAACAGTGTTTATTTGCCTCTTATTGATGTTGGAACTTAGTTGGGAGAAAGTTTCGCGAAGACCGGAGGAGAAACTGCACAAAAATGTGCATCGGACGTTGCACCGGACACTGATCCAGCATCCGGTATGGCCAGCTGCTCTGTGGTGAAGATGAACAGGAGCACCGGACGCTGAGTCCAACCGTTTGGCGCATCCGGTGAAGAAATCAGAGCGTCCGGTGTGAATTGTGAGTGAAGACAGCACAGGACGCTGGGAGCGTCTGATGGCTAGTCATCGGGCGCGTCCGGTGTGTATCTGTGCTCTCGGGTTGCTCTCGGCTGACTCACCGGACGCGTCCGGTGCAACCGTCGGAGTGTCCGGTGCTACATTAAATGGCGCAGTTAACTTCTTTTGACCACGGCGCCCGTGTTCCCTTCCTCCTTCACTCATCACTTGCCCGTACATCGTCGTCGCCCTTTCCTTGCTCCCGTGCCCTAGCCGCCGTGCGCCGCCGTCCTTCTCGCCGGCACGACCTCACCGGCGCTCTTGCCTCCAGAGTCCGCACGCCAGGTCCGCTCGACCGTCCTCCCTGCGCATGCGCGTGCGTGTGTTGCGGAGCCGAACCGCCTCTGTGCCTTCCTCCGCCGCCGGAGAAACTCACCGTCGTCGAGCTTCTCAGAGCTGGGCCCGAGACTTCCTCATCACCTTCCTTTCATACTTTCAGTCCAATTCGTCTTCTTGGTGGTGAGCCCTCTACCTCAGTTTGCCCTAGGACCTCTCTGTGACTGTGCTCTCAAGGTGTTCGGTGAAATGCCTAATAAGGTTTTTCATCGATTCCCTTGCAGGTTTTGGTTGCTAGGGCATACCTCTCGGCTTCTAGGGCTTTGGACAGTCTCCAGTCATCGTCGTGGTATTCGTCATGGCTTTCCAACCCTAGATCCATTTTCATTGCACCGTTTGTCTTTGCTCGTGTCATTGACATGCCCTATTTCGTGCAGTGACTTGCCTTGCTCTGTGGTGCCGCGTTTGTGGTTGTTCTTACCTCCTCACAAGGTCTGCTTCTTACCTCAGGTAGCAAGCCATGTTTCATTCTCTACTTACCTAGTTGTATAATGTTTATGTAAACCCTCTATTCCATCTTGCAGTTGGGTCACTGTAGTTGCATCCGGGGCCAAGCCCGCGGATACAGAACGAGGCCAAGCCTCTGAGTGCCAGTTCCACACTTCTTTCATACAGAGGCAGTTGTTCTTGATAGTTGGCAGCTCCAGGCAGTGGCAGTGGCAGTGGTCAGTGGCAGTGGTTCGTCAGGGTCTTCACTAGCACCTCGCCTGACTTGCTTGTTCGTGGTGAGATAGGCCCAAACTAAGTGACTTGGGGGAGCCCCGCCAGAGGACGACCCACTGCCCTCTTGCCCACCAGGTGGCGACAAGGGCAAGAGGCCGGTGGTTGAGCAGCCCAAGAAGAAGAAGAAGAAGAAGCGCACCAGAGAGGAGAGACAGCAGAGGCTCTTGCAGTGGCAGCAGCAGTTGAGAGGGCCGAGGCAGGCGATCGTAGAGGTGACATAGTGATTGGTCCCACTCCAGTCATAGCAGAGCAGAGAGAGGCTCTACTAGACGTAGAGCATCGCACCGGTGCCTCCGAGGACCATCCGCCTGACACAGTGCTTGTCGGGGGGAAGCCTGTTCGGCTCGTTCTTACTCGAGGCTCTTTGAGGCAGTCACGGCAGTCAGAGGGCATAGAGGCAGAGGACACAACTTCAGAGGAGTAGCTAAGATAGTCAGAGTAGCTAGAGTTGCCTCAGGACACTCCGTCAGTGCACCGGTCCGTACGCCGTTAGACAACTCGACTTCCTCCTCCTCGTCCCAGGGATGACACTCAGAGGCATGGGGCCTGGGCACCACCAACTCACAGAGATACATATCAGAAGAAGTATGACCTACACTCAGTGACAGCCAGGTAGATATAGACACTGAGGTGCGTCCTGTTTGAGTAGTGGTTTTCTATGCAGCGGGATCTTAGAGCCGGCCCTCAGTTCTACCACCCGTTGCACGAGGACTTTTACCAGGCGTACCTCAGAGCCGGTACTCAGTTCAGTGCACACAGATTTATTTCTTTAGAGGCTATCTGTGCTCAGGTTGGAGAGGAGATTAGGCCATACTTGACATATCTTTCAGGACTATCAGAGTTGATGAGCAGGAAATGAGAGTACGCACAGTTTTGGGTCAGGGAGTTCTACGCCTCACTTTTCATTGACCCAGAGCACCGGTGGATTCACTTTGCCTTTGCTGGGAACCACCACTGTGTGTATGCTACTCGGCTCAGAGAGATTTTTGGACTTGAGCCATCTGAGACATGGATTCACTTGCTGTGCTATGACTGGACTGACCCTCCTCGCCGCCCTCATGGTGGCATTGACCCGACAGTTGACTTTGTCGGAGAGTGCTTCAGGCAGCCATTCGGGGAGGGCTCCAGTCGCCTCCCCAGGGACCTCACTTTCCTTGCCAGAGTCTTGGATGCACTTATGAGGAGGATGATCTTGCCGCGAGAGGGTTACCGCGAGGGGATCACTAGGCTATAGCTTTGGCTTTTGGCTCACGTGGTTCGACAGGAGCCATTTGATTTGTGGGATTTGATTGTGACAGAGATGGAGGATCTGATAGCTGAGGGTTTCAGGGGGAGCAGGCGTATTGTAACAGAACCGGCTAAATCACCTGGCCCACCGGCACCTGTCATTGTCACTAACGACTTCTGACAGCCGGGCCCGTGTCCCAAATGATCTAGACAGGTCTGTCGGGCTACATTAGCGCCCTTTTCTCCGACAGGATCACCATTGCAGAATCATCACAGGATTACAATATTTCATAATAAAATACATCAGAGTACAGTGCGGAAGATTACATAACATTTAGATTACAAACCAGTTGTTCAAATAGGATTCAAATATAGTTATTACAGGCCAGAGGACATAACAGTAGCAGTGGAATAGTTACACAATACTAGATAAGATAACTCGAACCCTGCCCACGGGTTCTACTTCACTCATCGCTGCTTTCTTCTTCGACCACGGTCACGCAACATGGAGCAAGACAGATCTCCGACTGCGGTCCTCCTGCAACGGGGTTAACAAACCCTGAGTACTTGGGGTACTCCGCAAGACTTACCCGACTAAGGGTGTAAAATGAGACTCAGGAATGCAAGGCTATGGGTAAGGCTAGCAGAGGATGGGGAGTTTGCAGAAAAGCAATCTATCCTGTTCCATATTTTATTTTGTCATTATTATAATCATATTTATAGCTCCAATATTCAGACTCATGTATCATCATTCTTTCAATTACTTTATTCATTCAGATAACTTAGTTGAGAACCACTTTTCGGTGTAGAGTGTGAGGATCAAGTCTCCATAACCGAGGAGCACGTCGATTCGAATCCAGAAAGTACCCAGCTGGGGATTCTAACCACACTGCATATGCAGCACGCCGGCATACATACACCAACCCGTCGTCACGGCTTTGCTATCCCGGAACCGGTCCTGCGCCACCCGAGAGCACAGTACTCCACTCTTATCCAGGCACACCGGCCACGTGGGTATAAGCTACTCTCGCCATCTCTCCACTCCCAGTGCGTGGTTGTCGGTTCCAGCAATAGCGTCACCGGACTCTAGGCTTTCCGCATTGGTATGTGGCTAGGCTGTCCATCATGATCACAGCAGGCCTACAACGAACGGTCCCTACTTCCTTCCTGCCGCCAATCCTGCATTGGGACTCTAACCCAAGTACAAGACTACCCGACAGTTTTTATTATCGTGCCTGTCGGGTGAGTGAGACATAGGGAACGCCGCCCCATGAGCTGGCCACCCAACGAAACACGTTTCCAAAGACATCGACCAGTTCCAAATTACTCCGAAAGCGACCATGCATTGGGATTCCAACCCAAATACACATCGACCAGCGGATAACCAGTTCTTCCAATCAAAGTATAAGTATAATCATGGCACAGAAAATAGTTTTTCTTTTACGCAAAGCTAAGTTCATTAAGCATGCCTAAGCATTTCTCAAACCATTTTATTTAAATCAGATTTTAGGGTATTTATTTGAGACAATGCATCTGGATAGGTGACAATCAACTCCTATCAACCTAATGCAGTAGATTAACTCGAATTATAAATATTTTGTAATAGAGGGGCTGAATGCACCGGGGCTTGCCTTGGATCGTGTACAGCGTCGGATCGGGATCAGTCCCGCAGATGTCGAATCCTTGGATGACTTCTGGAGTGGCCTCCTCAGTAGTAGTCTCGACCTGGACCACCTCGGGAACGGGCACTACACGTATGCAATGATGTATGCTTAGCGTGGCATGAGGGCAACAAATGAAATGCTTGGAAGTAAACCATTAATACCTTGAGTACAACTTTCCTTCACGGTAAAGTTGTAAACAATCTACGGAAGGTAAAAGTAATGTTTCCTACTTTTGTTTTATTGACCTTTTTAACGGTCACAGAAAGCCGCTACACAGCTTTATGACTACTACCAAGCACTAAGTTCTCAAATTGCCAAGGATCACACAGCGAAAGATCCTTGGTCTTCATTCAACCCAAAAATTCACACAACAAACCTAAATTCATTTTTCTATTTACTTTATTAATCCCTAATTTCACATATATTTATTAATTGACCAAACTAACTTCAATTTCAACCAAACTTTACCAACAGCTAGGTTTTATCACCAAACAGAGCCACAATAAATTTCATGATTTTTGGATTTACAGATAATTAATTAAAATTACACAAACTTGCATTTATTAATTACTTCACTGATTTATACAGCAGATTAAAGGCACTGGAACACCCTATATTATATTTTTAACAAATACTACATATTTCAGAGAGCATACACAATTAATTTCATCATTTTTGGCGCAGTAAATTAATCTACACGAAAATAACAAACTGTAGCACTATTCATATGAATATATAAAAGAAAAGCATTTAGTAATTCACTGGGAAAATAGAAAAACCAAAGCAGCCCACTACGGCCCAAGCCCAGCACAAACCGGCCCACTCGGCCCGCCCCGCACGGCGCCAACAACTTTTCAAAAGAGACCCCGAGAAACTCGCAAATCTACCCGCAGTCCAACGAGTACTATTCAAATGAGTCACAGGATTTGCACTTAACCCCCTGCCTTTATTCTCCTTCTAACCCGAGGCCCCTGGCCTCTCCTCTGTTCTGACAGAGGCGAGGGCGCCGGCAGTTCGCCGCCCCTAGCTCGCCGACGGTGAGCCGAGGGACGAAGCCGAGGGCACTGACGGACTCTACACTCCAAGGCGAGTCTACCAAGCTAAGATACGACGAGATCCGAGGCGCGCAGCACCTGGAGACACGTACGCGGCGGCTCGGTGGCGGCGGCGAGCACGTCGCCGGCGAGCACAAGCCGGTAAAGAGAGGGGAAAAAGGTGCGCGAGCATCTGGGGCTCACCACGAAGCTGGCCGAGGGGTCGGTGGAGACGGAGGTGGTTCGGAGAAGGCGACTTGGCGACGGCGGCGGATCCCGGCGGCTCGGCACAACGGCGAACACGCGTTCCGGTGAACCTAGGGAACCAGAGAGTACGCCGACGCACGCGTAAGGTTCAAGGGGTCACGGAGATCACGGTACGCAACAATCCGAGGCCCAGAGCTTACCCAGACTAGCTCGAGACGACGGCGGAGCTCGCGGCGGCGCTCTGCCCGCCCGCGAAGGAGACACCGGTGTTCCGGTGGTTACGAAGCTCTACAGCTCCCGCCGACGGTCGCAGGAGATGCGCAAGGAAGCTAGCTAGCTGGCTGCAAGATGGAGAGGGTGGTGATGGACGGAGCGCGGCGAATTTAGCCGGGGACCGAGAGAGCAATGGCGGCCGAGCGGAGAGAAAGAAACGAGGGGGAGGCGGTCGTCGTCTTTAAGGGGCATAGGAGAGGGGACAGGAGCATCACGGCGTGGCGCACGTTCGCCCGCGCGAGGAACGGTGTCGGAGACACGATCCCGGCCGGCACGGACGGCCGCGTGCGCGCGCCCGGCACGGCGGCGGGTCGGCGCTGTTCGCGAACAGGAAGAGGGGGCATTTCACTGTAGCACCTAGACCCTAGGGCTGTCGGTTTTTGCACAATTGCGATCGTTTTTGAATACCAACATGAAAAACTGCAAAAATAAAAGTTGTAGGGTTTGAAATTCTGAACAACTTTGCTTTTGGAACCAAGTTCAAATTAGCAATATTTTTGAAACTACAGCAAAAGGGGTAAACTTGGTTTTTGAATTTCAAACTGCATTTTCAAAATTACTTTTTATTTTACACAACAACTTGAAAAATTGCCAAAATAAAAGTTGTTCTACTCAATGAGCTTTACAACTTCTATTTAGGAAGTTTTGCCAGATTCCAAATAATTTTGAAATGCCAATCCAAAACTAAGTTTTAAATCATTGTTTTGAAATAAATTTGAATTTCCACCACAGAACTTTGAAATCTCCAAAAATAAAAGTTGCTCCATTTTAAAATATCTAAAACTTTTATTAAGGGACTATCTCAAAATTCCTTTTAGATTTTGAATTAGGTTTTGGTCCTAATAAAAGTAAATTTTTAAACCTTTATTTGGGAATTTTAATTTTACAAACAAATACTAATTAAATTCAAATCACTCTAGGGGCCTAATCACAATCATATGCAAATGATTAATTTAAATATGATGACATGGCAGATTAATTAAATCCGTAATACCCGGGGTATTACACGTATGCCGTATGGACACTGGATCTGCCAGTTGATTGTTAGAGCTGTTGCACAAATTGCGCCAGATGTCCGAGCTGAGCTTGATGATACTATTCACTGTTACCCTGCTTACAACGTCACTCAGTTGGTTCGACGTGAGAGACCTCTAGCAGCACGGCTTGCCCCTCACACTCTACCGCGACAGACTTGCAGGACAGGCACCGTGACTAAGACAGAGGAGGAGCAGGACGAGGCCATCAGGGCCCTGGCAGAGGCAGAGGAGGCTCAGGTTGAGAGAGTTGCACTTGGGGGTGGTGTGGACGACGATTTTCCGTCCGACAACACTGATGAGAACTACGATCCAATCCCTGAGTACGTTGCTCCGCATGACCATGAGGCTGGCACTTCTAGTTCTGCTCCAGTCTCACACCAGAGCGACCCAGCGCTGCTTGCTATTCTCAAGAGTTTACGGCAGACTCAGTAGCAGCAGGCTCGGGAGCAGGCTAGGTTTGCCAGGGAGCAGGCCGCCACACTTGCACAGGTTCAGGCTCGCCAGGACGAGTTCCAGAGGCAGCTACAGTAGCATGCAGCCCTCCAGCAGCAGCAGGCAGTAGTCCAGCAGCAGCAACAGCTTCTCCAACAGCAGCAGCAGTTCATGCTCGAGGCATTGGCCAGAATTACAGGGCTTCCACCTCCACCTTCTCAGTAGCCTGGCCTGTCTACAGTTTTTGCTCCAGTGACTACTCCAGCATTTCAGCCCAGTGGGTTCCAGAGTCAGTCACAGGCAGCTGCTTCAGTAGAGGTCACACCTCCTCCTTAGGCTCCTCAGTGGGAGATTGCACAGGAGTCACCGATCGTCACAGGTTTCACTCCCTTGTCAGCGACGCAGTCTTTGCTTACACTGTCAGCTAGCCGGGGCTTGGCATTTTCTTACAGTGAGCATACCGGGATGGATACCCCGTAGCCTCAGCCCCAGTTTCCAGTCACGACTGTAGCTCCCGTTATAGGCACGACTACAGAGACACTCCCGTCATCTGTCGCTTCTTCATAGCCCGCTACTCACGACACGACAGTGACGGAGATAGTGCCAGAGCCTTCAGCTGACCCGCAGCCCGACGTTCCTCCCGCAGACTCTCAGGGGCAGCATGTGCAGCTCGAGCAACTAGTTGAGCCACAGGCAGAGCAGCAGACAGTTGAGGACCCTCTGACCCGGACCGCTTCGCCTCCAGTTCAGCCGACAGAGGGTCAGGAGGCCTCCAGCCCAGAGTCAGAGACAGATGCTGCAGCTTTCGAGATTGCTCACCGTGACCCGACTGCACCCCCAGACCCTTAGGTTTTGGTGCTTGACACCAAAGAGGGAGAGAGAGCCATAGATTTAGGGGGAGCGTGTGAGATTTTGGGATTTGGCTGGCTCTATTTTGTTGTGATATACACTCATGCATCATGTTTATCGTTTTTATGCATTGTCTTATATGCTTGTGTGTGACATGACATGTGAGACATGTATGCTTGTTTTCATATCTATATCATGTCTCTTGCTTTGTGTAGCTCACTTGTGTTGCTTCCGCGCTTTTACTCTGATTCTTGTGAGCTATACTTATTGGTACTTGTGCTTAATTCTTATATACTTGTGTACCTTGTGTCTTGGTTCGTGTAAGCATGCCTAACCCTCTTTTGCTCTTATTGTCTCATGCTTATATGAATCAAGATTTGAAAACCACACTCTTTCTAAATCTATTTGAGGTTTTGTCATCAATCACCAAAAAGGGGGAGATTGAAGCATTTAGGCCCTAGTGGTTTCGGTGATTAATGACAACAAAGAGGTTATTATGACTAACGTGTGTTTTGCAGGATAACCTAGAGGTTAGGTCATAATAACATGTAGGTTTAAGCCCCTAGCGATGGAAATCGATTCGGTTTTCAAAGGACGGAAGACAAGACGGAGATATGCTAGTTCCAAGTGTCGTTTGGAGTTGAGAGACACTTGGAGTAGTTTAGGTCTTGTTTTTGACTTTGGTCGTACTATTAAGGAGGGGTTTGAATGGGTAGCTTGAGCTAGACTTGGCTAGGAGATGGTAGTGTGGTGCACACTTATCAAATCTAGGTCTAGTGAGTTGTGACATCCTAAAATTTTCAATTCTCAGAATAGAATTAATTTGATTTAATTATGTAATTTTTAGAGCACATTTAAATCAAGGGAAATAATAATTTTTATTAGATTAAAATTCACCCTAGGGTAGACACATGATTGTTGCATCCATGCTGGAGAATAATTTATTTTTGTACTGCTCATTTTGATCTGTAGTTCAAAAAGGATTCAAAATATATTTGAAAAAGAGAAAAATAGAAAACTCTTTCTCCCTCCTTGCCCTTGGCCCAGCGGCCTAGGCTCTCTCTCCCTCCCTTTCCCTTCCCGCAGGCCCGCTCGGCTGCACCCTTCTCCCTCTCTTCGGCCCAGCAAGCAGCGAGGCCACGGCCCAGTGAGTACTGGCGCCCCTCTCCCTGTCTCTCTGCATATCGGCCCCGCGCTCGCCTCTCACTGACGACCGGGACCCAGCCGTCAGCCCCCTCCTTCCTTCTCCCTTGCGTGGACTGAACAGCAGGGACTGCTCTGTTCGTTGGCAAGCGCCGCCGCCATCCCGATTTCTCCGGGATTCTTCGCGTACGGATCACGATCCGGTCACCCTACAAGTAGCCGAGGCCCCCTCCGCGTCCCTGTTTCCAAATCCATGCCTCCCGAACCCTAACTAGCGCCGCCGCGGGCACTCTGCATCTTGCCGGCAAGGAGAAGCCGCCCGCCGCCGCTGGTATAGAAGCCGCCCGCCGCCGCTGGGAGTCTCTCCGACGTTCGTGGCCTACTGCAAAGCTTCACGCTCTGGTATAGAAACCGCGGTGCCCTCCCGTTGCTCTCTGTATCGTGCGCACGACTGCGGGGGTTCGCAGGAAGCTCACCGTCCGCCCCGTCCCGCCTTGCGCCTTCTCTGGTCCATCCCGGCCGACGAAAGGTAGGTAGGTGAGTTCACGTCAACCCACTGCACCTCCCCATACCCTCAATTTTGAAAACCGAGCCCAAAATCCTGACTTCAGTGAACTCCAGCGAGCTTCTCGTCGGTGACCATGGCGGCCACCGCGCCGAATCCCTTCCCCGGTCGTTTTATGGCCCTATCCGATCTCGCCTTGAACTCCTATCACTCCTCGTGCTCTCAGTTCGCGAAATAAGGGACTGTAGCCGTAGAATCGCGAGCTCCGGCGAGGTTTCGCCGCCGGCCATGGCGGGCCGTCGCGTCCGGGGCCAATCCGGCCAGGAGCGCCACCACCCTCCCCCTCTTCGTTTATTTGTAGCCGTCGATCTGTCATCGGATGGATCTCATCCACCGATACCCCTTCGCGGGTAATTTTCGTAAAGAGCCCCTGTGTTCTTTTATAATCGAACCCGCAGTACTTTACGTTCTCCAGAGCTTACGCTTTCAATTTACTAAAGCGTATTTCCATCTGTTTAACCCAAAATAAGTTTTCCTCTATTTACAGCAATGCTACTAGACACCGTTTAGGTCACATCTTCGTTGTTTTAACTCTGATTTTACCTGTTCAAGTTGCGTTAGATTCATAATTACGTAAGCGACACAGTGGTAGGTTTAATGAACATGTTTAAGCACTTTAATTAAATTAATAATATTATTTTAATCTCTGTTAACTTTGAATAGCTATATCTTTTAAACCGTAGCTCCGTTTTCAGTGATCTTCGCGTCTGTTTGTTCGTAGCGACGCGTAGAATGGTTTTAAAACCTTTGCAACTTCTTTTATATTGTTTGGTGTACCGTTCTAATTAATTCCTATTTGTTGCTATGCATGAATGTATGGATGCTTGTGTGGTGCTGTTTGATCTCGAGTAGACTCAGAGTTTTGTGTTGGTGATCCAGAGCATTTCTCGAAGATCAAAACCAGCAGCAATACATGGAATAAAGGCAAGTATAATATGAGGCTCCTTGACTACCTATTCAACTTTAATGCAATACATTTCATATGCATGTGTTAATGAACTGCCTGGAGTCTATGTACCTTGATATTGTTATCCTGTCCTTGTTTACCTATTGGTTTATGCATGTGGTTAGATGCTTAGTTTGCTCAATAATAAAGGAGACATGAACTTGATTAATGCTATATGCAACTTGTGATTAAAACGTTCTTTTTAATAAACTCCATAAGGACTCATCTTTAAGCGGCAACCCAGGATTTACAGTACAACCATGAGGACCACATGGCTCTGGTCTTAGTCAAGTACCTTGTTCTTTCTAGTTTTGTAGCGGCTTACCGAAAGGGCTAAGGGCGGTGCTGTGATGGTTTTGGGTCTTGTCCTGTCAAAGGTGTGTATTGTGCTGCGATAAATTGTGACACTTTCTAGGGTGGGCTCCAAGACGGGCAGTCGACTGACACCTTATGCGGTTGCTATTTACTAGACTGACTAGGGAAAGCTTCGTAGTGTACCCTGCCGCACTTGGCGAGGTGATATGGGAGTCATGACCCATGTCATATGAGAATCATGACTTATGGTGAAAGCATACAATCTTTGCAGAGTGTGCAGCTGTTATAACAGCCGTGCTCACGGTCATGAGCAGCCTGGATCTTTACTGAACAGTTTGATATGGATGGTTTTGGTTATCTATGAAATTAATAATATCACTAATTACTATTAAATACTTGGGAGCCCAAGCATAACTTAGCTACATAGTCTTCAAATAAGTAAACTTGTCTAACTAAAAGTGCTTACCGCAGTTCAGTCGTGTCAAGCCTTTTGAGCCTGCATTCTCCCTCATATTATGCTTGTTAAGCGGTGGTTTGCTTACGCTTGTTTTACTTTTCTATTACTGTAACAGAACCGACCAATTTATACGAGCACAAGTATAGCGACAGCTGTTTTCCCAGCTATCAAGCCACACTTGAACCAATATAAACCCGGTAGTCCGTGAAATCTCAAAGGATTTCAAACTTTTACACAGCACTTACCCAAGGATCGCAGAAACTCAGCAGCACACATACACATGATACATAGATTCGCACATAGTTCATTTACATCAGAGTACAAGATAGACTTTACATAAAAGTTCAGTTGCGGAAACGAAATAGATTTACACACACTTAAGTTCATAATACAGTGCCAAGTGTCGACCAGTCACAGCAACATAGATAAGATAGATAACATGACCTTGCCTAAGGTCTAGTCTTCCTCTCCCGAAGGATAGAAGTAACTCCTTTAGACAACGAAGTATTACTCCTGCAACATTGGGAATAAAACCCTGAGTACTAAAATGTACTCAGCTAGACTTACCCGACAGAAAGTAAATAAAAAGACTCTAAAGGATATGCAAGGCTTATTTGGTGGAGTTCAGGAGATAGCATCATTTTGCATAAAAAGCATTACTACAATAATTCCTCAACTTATAAATTTTAGATATTGTTTAGCTTCGATTTCAATTAAGCTATTAAGCTAAGGTTTGTAGCTATACTAAACAATCACTTGATATTATAGCAATCAATAAACCATAGCGATTTCTGATATCCACAGATATTTTCCTCATCTCACCAATAATCACGTTCAAGTTGTTAACCTCTACCTCACCAGAAGATCAGTTCAGTTTCTCACTAACCAGGAGATATGGCGATTCGAATCGATTGTATCAGCTGACAATTATGCCAATCACAAACTCTGTCAGCCTGATCAGTGACTTCTTGGGTCACCGTTAGATCTTTCTGAGATATAATATGTATCGCGGGTTTGGAGGGGGCCCATATTCTCAGAGATGAACCCACTTCCAGGATGCATCAGGTCCCTGACCTGCCCTTGCTAAGGTGGTGTCTCTGCACATCCTTCCTGCCTCCAGAATATGTCTACCTTATCAGCCCCAATTCCTGGCTCAGAAAGAAATACTCGGTTTCGCGGTTAGAACAACTTATCTGGCTAGCTAAGTGACGACGTCTTTCAATCTCAACTGATGTCTGGTGGCCTCAGTCCTAGTCGGCCGCAAGTAGCACCGAAGTCAACATGACCCATGTCATGCAGCTCCCCACTGCCTAGCCTTGATTCTCTCATTAAACATTGTGGCATGGTGACACATATAGCCATCCATGTGGATCTCATCAGTCACCAGCTATGCTCGCGGATGATAGGAAATCATCCGACTTTCTCGCGGATGATAGGAAATCACCCGACTTCTACCGGTCTAAGCAGGGCTAAGCATAAGATCGATCACCTATCTAGTAATAGTACCAGGATCATACGTAGAGTGGACAAGGTAATTATGCAACAACGGTATCAACCAACTCCTATACTTAAGTGCACAATCATACGATTTAAGAAAGACCGGTGCATTTATAAAAAGAGATAGGTGGAGGCGGATGCTCCGGGGCTTGCCTGGGATTCAACACTAAGTCAGCATTTGTTAGATGACACTCGCTCGATGAGCATCTCCCATCCAAGCACTCGATTAGTCATTCCATCTTCGTGATTAGTCTACCACACCGTCTTGTGGTTAGTTCCATCATCATGTCCTTCACTCCACGTGTTCATCTATTGTACCTAAATGAGATGCACAATGCACATGTATAAATAAAAGGAAGTAATACAAGGCATGTTAATCTACCATCACTGAACCATAAGCTAACAATCACACCAAGCAAAGTAAAGTCAAAGCAATCATAATCCCATACATGCAGTTTATGGGCAGCAGGACAGCACGCATAAAATTTAACCATAACTCAAGCTATACACATCCAACTAGGGTGATATAAGCCTTTCTAGAAAGCTATTGAAATTGTCTACAACTTTGCTATTATCATCTTAAGATGATTCAATACATATAAAGGTCAAACAACACATTGAATGCAGCTCTGTCCAGACTTGGACAGATCTGTCCTCACACTTTAAACAATTAAAACTAGAGAGCTAGACCACCAAAAGGGATGATTCCAGACAATTTGGAAAGCCAATGAAATCTACTACAACTTCTTTATTATTACCAAGAGATGATTCAAAGCATAAATTGGTCAAACAAAGCAAACATTCAGGTCTGCACCGAGAACAGGCAAAACCTGACAGCAGACTTCTAAAAGCCATAACTCCTAAACTATCAGGCCTATGACCATGAAAATTTAGAACAACCTATACAATGAAGTTAGCTACAACTTTTGTATTTTAATGGAGAAAACACCACAACAACAGGGACTACACATGCAGCCATTTTCAGCAGGAATATAATTAAGTTGTTTGTTTGCTTTTAAATCAATGACACACATATATAAGCTAATTAATTAACTCCAACTATCATAGACATATAAGATTCATCTCAGACCAAAGAATATCAAGGCATCACAAGAAACATGCATGCATTCATTTGTCTTTAATTATTCACTCCCTATTGTATAAAAACCCATTATTTAATTATTTAAGTTATATGGTAAATATTTCAAATGGAGTTGATATTTTTATGAGAGATAGGTAATCACAATTCATGACTAAGGTTCAAATCTTACATGCTCAGGTTTCATAATTTAATTATTACAAAATACACAAATCTATAATGCAATAAAGCATTGGAGAGCAAATTAAATATGAAACTCAACATTTTCTGAAATAACATGGCCATATTATTGTTTCTCAGGTTACTACAACATCATACAAACAAAGGTAGTGGCACACCATTTTCCATTTTTACCATAATATATTATTTATAATGCATTTAAAACTACTTATTAGGCATAAAACAAGATAAATCAATAACTCAATCATACATGCACCATAAATCATGAAATTTTAACCATACATTACACATCATACAGAGAGCGTAAAATTAAATTTGCATGCCATTTGGAGCAATACAACTCCAGTTACAAAAATAACAAGCAATTCAACCATTTATTTCCTATTTAACAAGATTAATGTGAAACACCAATAAAACAGTAAACAACCTGCAAATTTTGTATATCAATAAGTTGGTGCATGTCATGAGAAGACTAACAAAATTAGAATCACAATTATTGGACATATATTTCTCAAATTATGGCCAAAAGCAAGTTAATTGATTCCCTAAACCACTTTTCCTAATTAATTTCTACAGCACAACAACCTAAATAACATGGCACACTTTATGGGTCTATCGTACAGAGAATTTCATAACAAAACTAACAAAACAAGTTTCACAATTTTTAGAGATACCAAACTCGAGGTATGAATTTTAGAAGAAATTGCAAGATCTGTAAATTTGCTGCACACTTAAAACTCGCGGGCCCACTTGTCATCCACAGTGAGAGCGATAACAGGATGCCGTTCTGTTCTTCTTGGAAGAAGAACAGAGAGCAGCACAGCCAGCTCGGGCGGTCTGGCCGTCGGCCTGCCGACGCAGGCCAGCAGCAACTCGGCACGGCGGTCAGTGCCACGGCGACGCAGCGACGTGCCGCGCTCGCAGTTGGCCTCGGCCTGGCCTCAGGTGGCCTGCAGCAGCGTGGCCACGGCAACCGGCGACGGGGCGTCGGCAGCCGTGCCGCTACGGCGACGAAAACGGCCGGGGAAAAAAACTCAGAAAGGGCGTTGGAGAACGAGGAAGGTGATGATGTTGCGGATTTGGCCAAAGGAACGACGGAGGAGGGGAAACGGTGGCAGCTTGGAGCTCTGCTCGCTGGCTCTCATGGCGGCGGCGCTCTGCGTGCTCGCTCTGGCGAGGAAGAGAGAGCAGAGAGGACGAGGGGAAATGGGAGAGGAATTAGGAGAGGCAGAGAGGCGCTCTGGTGTTCCCATCTCGGGCAGAGGCGAGGACAGAGGAGCTGGGCGCATGGAGCTCGCGCATGGCGGCCACGCCCATCCTTTGGGGACACCTCATCGAGCACGTGGCGGTTGATCCAGCTCGGGATGGGATGCGGATTTGGGCCAGTTCGGGTGGAATTTAGACCATGGGCCAAGAAGCAAAGTTGTTGCCCACACAGAGGTCTACGAACTTGATTCAGAGTGCTCAGCCAAAAGATAAACGGATTAGCAGGTAATTAGCTCCCAAAATGACAGTGTCAGCAGGTTAATTAGGATCAAGAACTGATGTCAAAATCTTGTCAAACAGAGTTGGATTGACCTCAACTTTGGATATGTTGTGCTCCAAAGAGTTTGTGACAACTTTTATTTTTGGTCCAACTCAAGTTACTGAATGAAATCTTGGGAACGTGAGACGTCATTGAGATTGGGATGGATTTCAGACTTAGAAAATAATTCAAACTCTGGAATCAGATTTTCCTCTATATTGTATCCACTGTTTGAGGCACTTAGAGGTTGAATCGTGACTTGGTCCATAAATAACATTTGTTTTACTCCAAAATATCTGTAACTTTTATTTTGGGTCAAACTTCATATCTTGCTCCAAAATAATATTTCCACTTTGGTCAAACTAATGTAATTAGAGAGCTCAAAGTAGATGTTTAGGCCAATAAAGGTATTTTCTTGGCATTTGCTCAACATGAGACCTTCATGACTTTTATTGTAGAGTTCCAAATAGAGTTGTTTGGGCAAGGTTGCAAGGTTTGGTTGACTTTGCATACTCATCTTCACTTAATCCATAAATCCAATTAAGTGAATAACTTGTCAAACCATGTGAATTCTTAATTTGGATCTTTATGAACCATTTTCAATGATCATGGTACATGATATGAATGTGAGATTATGATCAAGATCATTTATTGACATTTCTTAGTTAGGTCCACACTCGCTGGTTAGCTCATGACTAACACTTAGGGTGTTACAATTACTTTGGAAAAATCCCAGATGGGTACCAGATGGAGGCTTTGTTGAAGACCAAGACGATTAGGCTTGTGATCAACCAGTTGACGGTTCCTGTGGTGTGGAGGCTTCACCAGAAGAATAGAATTATAATAGACTATATGATTTAAGGTTATGTCTTTGTAATTAATACTTATGCGCTATGTAATAAAGGCATTGTCTTTGGTATTACCCCTTCATTTGTAGCTATATGTGTGAACTTTGATCCTGGGTACACATATGGTTTGTATCTGGTTTTATTCTTAAAACCGGGTGTTACATGAGTGCAAAGAGGTCTGGTGAACTATTTGGAACAAACTTCATTTTGGAAAGTTTTCGATTCGGCGAAGTTTTGGGACAAATAGGAGCACCGGACGCTGCACCGGACACGGGTTAGAGCGTTCGGTGTAGTGACTAGAGAGCGTCGGACGCACGTTTGTCATCACTAGACGCGTAGTAGCGAAGGCTTTGGCATCCAGTGTTATGACCGAGAGTTTGGGTTGTCCACCGGACGCTGCACCGGACGACCCAGGAGCGTTCAGTGTCCATACAGAGAGGTTCTAGAGAGCTCCTATCTGCATCGCATGCGTCCAGTGCCAGCCCGCCGGACGTTGTGGACGTCTGGTGCGTTCAAATCAGAGTTGGTACAGTTACCGTTGGAGGGGGGCACCAGACGCGTCCGCTTTGAACTTGACAGCGTCCGGTGCACCCGAAAACAGAGGGTTTTGTACCTAACGGCCATGGGCTTGTGTGGGGGTATTTATACCCCTTGTGCTCGTCCATGAGAGGTCTCTTGCCACATCAAATAGCTAAACACACCTTGAGACCTTGTGAGATTGCAAGAGCCCTATGGAGGTTGAGTGAATTACGAATTCAAGTGAGCTTCTTCCCTAGAGTTGATCAAGAGTGACTTTGTGTGCATCCATCCATCTCCTTGGCCCTGTTTGGGTCAAGTCAGAGTTTGAGCTTGTTACTCTTGGTGATCGGCATCATCTAGACGGCTTGGTGGCAATCGGAGGCTTGGTGACCGCTTGGAGAGTTTGTGGGCGGCCCAAGCCAAGCTTGTGAGCGGTTGTGGGCGATCCACCGCGCCGGAGAGGTAAAGGATCAGCCCGTAGAGAGCACTTGGTCTTTGCGAAGATCAAGGGGGAGCTACACCCTTGCGCGGGTGCTCCAACAAGTACTAGTGGAGAGTGTCGACTCTCCGATACCTCGGGAAAAGCCGGCTTTGTCTTTCTATCTCATTTATATTCCTGCATTTACTTTGTGTTCTCTACTTTTTTAGAGTAGTATACTTGTGATAGGACTTAGCTCTACGTTGCATAACTTGTTTTATGCTTAGATCATACACAAGCACTTGTGGGGTGAGATTGGGCAAATGGTGATAGGTTGAATTGTTTTTCGAAAAATTCTAGTTGCCCAATTCACCCTCCTCTTGGGCATCCTCGATCCTTTCAATTAAGATAATTTCCTTTTGAATAAAAGCCATCTCAATAAAATAAAACTTTTCATGCTCTCTAAAAATTCTTTGCCTAACATATTTTAGTAGGAATGTGATTTTGTTGACATCATTTTCCTTAGACCTTTTAATTTAAGAATGGAGCTTAGATCACTTTGTTTGCTTAAATCAAATTAGACAACCATAAAAATTTGATTTTTGAACTAAAACTGCTTAGTGATGAAATTTTTGAGAATGAGAAAAAGATAATAAGTAGATATGTGAAATAAATTCCCAAAACATTTGTTCTTTCTAAAATAAAACCTTGTATGCTCTCTATTTCATTGCTAAACATGTTTTTAGTTTGGATGATGATTTTTGAAGTTATATTTTTGTAGCATTTTAATGTAAGCATGGAGCTTATATTACCAAGTCTGCCTAAATAAATAATTGTCAAAAACCTGATTCTAAAACTAAAAAAATTGTTTAGTAGTGCAATACTTGAGCAACCAAATAAATTTATAAACATTGTTTTCTCCTTTTGAATTCTTCTAGAAAAAAATCCTTCATTTCTTTTGTTCAAATGTTATCTTTATCCATGCAAACTATTTTGGTTTGAAGAATGATGCTTGTACCATCATATCTTTATAGGTTGCTAATGTAAGCATGGTGCTTAAATTACCAACCTACTTTGATCAAATTGCACTTGATTCATCATCGAACCAAATCACAAGTATGGTTGAAGAAAGAATTGTTGTAAAAAAAATGAAACAAAAAGATTTACCTTTATGTTAGTTGCTTAGCTCTTTGAATTTTCAAAACCATTGTCTATTCTAGTATGCTAATGTTTTGGGATTTGATCATCAAATCATGTTTTCCTTTAAAGCTCTTAATGAAAGCATGGAACTTATGTTATTAATTTACATTGATCAAATCAAGCTCGTCTTGGTCTGATCATGGAAAAACAAAAGCTGCTAATATAGACCCTACATATTGTTGAACTAACTCTACAGTGAATAAATGGGTATGTTCCAAAGGAGAACAAAAACATAAGCAAAAACAAAATAAAAATATACAAAACCAAAAGAAGAGCAGTCACACCCCGACCTCAAGCTACTTGGGGGAGGACCCCGCCAAGTATATTATACTACATATTTAATTTCCTTAAGTTTATTTTCACTACATTGCATAATCTTTCCTTACTGCATATTTACCATGCTTAAATAATGCAAAATATAAAAATACCAAAAATAAAATTCTAATGTTTGTGTGTGTATATATATACACTGTATATCTATACTACACCTGGGTGCATTCTCTATATTGAATGCACCCACCCTGATTGCAACTGGTTTTTACCCAGTTGCAACTGGCCCAACTCTAGATGTAATTGGATCGCGTCAGGTTGCAACTACATCAGGTCCAGTTGCAACTGGCCCAACTTTAGGCCCTGTTTAGTTGCCAAAACATGGCACTATTCCTTATCACATCAATTGTACTCTCCGACTGCATGGAACATTAAATGAAGTAACAGTTGTTGCATGTTTATACTTTTTGTCTGGCTAGCTCGAGATGAATCTTTTGAGTCTACTTGGACCATGATTGGACAAAAGTTGTCAAATACAAACAAAAGTGCGACAGTGCACATTTCACCCTCTTTTCACCAACTAAACACCCCCCTTAGTTGTAATTGGATCGCGTCAGATTGCAACTAGTTCTTGCCTAATTACAACTGACCCGACTCTATTTGTAATTGGATCGCGTCAGGTTTACAACTGGTTCTTGTCTAGTTGCAACTGGCCCGATCTAGTTGTAATTGGATCGCGTCAAGTTGCAACAACATCAGGTCCAGTTGCACTGGATCGGATCTGTTGCAATTACTTTCGTCAAGTTGCAATTAGTATGATGCTATAGTTGTGATTGGTCTAGTCTCGCGATCGAAATTGGCAGAGAATACACACATTTGGTATATAAAATGCATGTTGTTCACTAGCTAGCTTTGCAACTGTAACACCCTAATTTTGGAGTTAATTAAAATCTATAAATTTTGATAATATTGTTAAGCTCTTACATATATTTATTTTACAATATAGGGGAAACAATAATTTTTGGAGTGCAAATAAATTATGACAAATTGAAATATATGTTTTATGCATACATGCTGCCGTATATTGTTTTTGTTTGCTTGGTGACAGATTGGTATCAGAGCCGTGTTGACTGTAGGACACAAGCCTAGTTAGCACTGATCGATTTGCAAATCTTATTTTGTTAGAAAACTATTTTTCTATCTCCTTGCTCATTCGTTTGACTAATTCTCATCCTTCTCATATTATGGTCTCTCCCCTTGATAGCTTCTTTTGAGCTACTTCTGCTTATCTCCTTGATCTATTAATTTAGTTGCTTTACAAAATTTTCTGTACTCATCTTACTCAAAATATCGAAGGCCTATCATCATATATACCCTTTAGGATGTCTACCAATTGAGAAGAAGCACGTGTAGTTTCGAAGTTGTGAACTCGTGTGTGCTTGGATGAATTGTTCTTGTGTCAATGAGTGATTTGGATCTTTGTGATGATTGCTAGAACTTTGTGGACATGTCTACAAATTTCTTATATAACAATATTAAGTTATAGTCATAATTATATTGTGGATTCAGTTGCAACCTGTTTCTGCCTTTTCTGTTTCTCTGGAGCAGTCTGTGATAATTCTGTTATATCTTAAAATATAGTAATGCAAAAATTATGAAACTATTCTAGGAATAACTAGACTTCTATATCTTTCCAACCCCACAAGTTTTACCTTTTTATCAATTTTGAGCTGAGAGATATACCTGTTCTAAGACGAGGTTCTGTGCAGTCTAGAAATCCTGAAATAGTTTCGGTTTGGCTCTATTTTGATAAATTTAACAACAGAATCTGGGAAAGTGGTCTGAACAAAAGTGGTACGAAATTTTATAAGCTTTCCAACCGTGTATGGTACGCATAAATTGGATTTTGGGAACTACAGATATCTCCGTTTTACTGAACTATTACAGATGTATCTCGCCAGAAAATTTCAGATGCACTTATATGTTGCTATTTTTAAGTTAATGAATAATTCTAAAGAATTTTTCACTTAACTTACAATACAGATGGCTAGAGGAAGGCCTGTTGGAGCTAACCAACCCCCACCACCGCCACTAATGACGGCAGAACAGCTGATGGAGATGCAAGCGCAGCTAATGCAAACCATGATGCAGTTCATCTAGAACTAGCCTGCTAGCGGCAATGCACCTCCTCCACCGCCCGTGAACAAGAGGAGGGAGTTCATCCAGGGCCACCCTCCTGTGTTTTCTCATGCTGCTGATCGATTGGAGGCTGATGACTGGCTTTGTGCTGTGGAGAAACAACTCAATATCTGTCAGTGTGATGACCAGCAGAAGGTGTTGTACACTTCTGGACAGCTTCAGGGAGCAGCTCAAACTTGGTGGGAATCATATCAAGCTGCACGTCCTAACAACGCTCCTCCCGTCACCTGGGCAGAGTTTGTTAGGGACTTCAGGGCCTGACATATTCCAGAGGGAGTAATTGAGCTCAAGCAGGAAGAGTTCAGGAACCTCAGGATGGGACAGATGACTGTCAGTGAGTACCATGATCAGTTCTCTCACCTGGATCGCTATGCACCTAATGAAGTTAGGGAAGATGCTGACAAGCAGCGTATGTTTCTGAAGGGCATCTACTATGATCTCAGGCTACAGCTGAAAGGCAACACATATCCTAACTTTGAAGCTCTAGTGAACCATGCTATTGTACTTGACAATGAGCGCAGGGAGATGGACAGAAAGAGAAAGTTGAGAGGACAGTCCTCAGGAAGCAAAACACATCAGCGTCTCAACTCTTAGCATGGCTTTCATCAGAAGTACCAGGGGCCTATTAGTCAGTGGAACCGCAACAACAATCATCAAGGCAACCAGTTCCAGCAGTGCTCTCAGTTTCAGCAACGTCCTCAGTACCAGCAGCAGAGTGGACAGCAGACTCCACGTCAAGGAACTCCTAGCACCACTCCAATAAAGACAAGTGCACCTAGTACTCCAAAAGTGTGCTACCATTGTGGAGAGCCAGCCATTATGCCAACTATTGTCCCAAGAAGAGAAACCAGCAGACCCCCAGAGTTAGAGCAGTAGCCAGAGGCCATCCCACACTGGAAAGGTGAATCATGTGTCCACCGACACGGCTCAGGAAGCGCCAGAAGTGATGATGGGTACGTTCAGTGTCAACTCCATCCCTGCTACTGTTCTATTTGATTCTGGTGCTTCGCATTCTTTCATCTCGCACAATTTTGTTAAGATACATGCCATCCCCATAACACCAATGACAAACCCACTTATAGTAAATTCACCGGGTGGGGTTTTGCAAGCTGGGTTTTACCTTCCATCGGTTAGTATAATTTTAAGGGGGGTAGAGTTCAAAGAAAAGCTTACAGTGTTGAGAACTGCCGGTATTGATGTTATTCTGGGAATGGATTGGATGATGAAACACAATGCAGAAATTAAATGTGGACAGAAAGTAGTTGAGTTTACTACACCTAAGGGAGATAGACTCAGTGTTGATGTGATTGTGCAAAAACCACCAACAGCTGCTGTGAATCAACTGGATGAAGATGAGAATCAACATGATCGTGTGGTGGATGAATTTCCAGATGTCTTTCCAGATGAACTGCCAGGTATGACACCTGACCGAGACATTGAATTCCTTATTGAGTTGTTACCTGGAACTGGACCTATAGCTAAACGACCATATAGAATGGGATCTAATGAACTAGAAGAACTTAAGAAACAAATTAAGGAATTGCTAGAGAAGGGTTTTATTAGACCTAGTTCATCACCATGGGGTGCACCAGTTATATTTGTTGATAAGAAAGATGGTGGTCAGAGGATGTGTGTTGATTATCGGTCACTTAATGAAGTTACCATCAAGAATAAATATCCATTGCCTAGGATTGATGATCTGTTTGATCAGTTGAGAGGTGCGTGTGTGTTCTCTAAGATTGATTTGCGTTCTGGTTATCATCAACTGAAGATTTGAGCTTCTGATATTTTGAAGACAGCCTTCACTACTAGGTACGGCTTATATGAGTATACTGTCATGTCTTTTGGTTTGACCAATGCACCCGCTACTTTATGGATATGATGAATAAGGTGTTTATGGAGTATCTGGATAAGTTTGTGGTAGTGTTTATTGATGATATACTGGTATTCTCCAAAACTGAAGATGAACATGCTGAACATTTGAGGCTAGTATTGCAAAAACTTAGAGAGCATAAGCTATATGCTAAACGAAGTAAATGTGAATTCTGGTTAAAGGAAGTTGCTTTTCTTGGTCATATTGTGTCCAATGGTGGGATATCTGTAGATCCGGGCAAGGTGAAGGATGTGTTGAATTGGCAACCACCCACTGATGTGAGTCAGATTTGTAGTTTCTTGGGATTGGCTGGTTACTACCGAAGATTTATTGAAGGGTTCTCTAAACTTGCTAAACCTATGACAGCTTTATTAGAGAAGAATGCCAAGTTTGTATGGTCTCATGACTGTCAATCTAGTTTTGAAGAGTTGAGGAAGAGATTGACTACTGCGCCTATGTTGGTATTACCAGATCTGAGCAAGAAGTTCTCTATTTATTGTGATGCATCTCGTCAAGGTTTGGGATGTGTTCTTATGCAAGAAGGTAGAGTTGTTGCTTATGCATCTAGGCAGTTGAGGAAACATGAACTAAACTATCCTACTCATGATTTAGAGTTAGTAGCTGTGGTTCATGCCTTGAAGATCTAGAGACATTATCTAGTTGGACATAAGAGTGATGTATACACCGATCATAAGAGTTTGAAGTATATTTTCACTCAGTCTGATCTGAATTTGAGGCAGCGTAGATGGTTAGAGTTGATAAAGGATTATGATTTGGATGTGCACTATCACCCAGGAAAGGCTAATGTAGTTGCAGATGCCCTTAGTAGGAAGAGTTATGCTAATGAGATGCAAGTGTTGCCTATGTCAAGTGAGTTATGTGCTGAATTTGAACATCTAAACTTGGGAATTGTCGTTAATGTAGCAGAATTGGTGATAGAACCTACACTTGAGCAAGAGATTCGCGAAGGACAATTGAAAGATGAGAAGTTGAAGGAGATAGCGGAAAATATAGTGATTGGTAAGTCACCTGGTTTTAGAATGGATGATAATGGAACTCTGTGGCATGGCAAAAGGTTGTGTGTACTTGAGGATCCAGCAATAAGACAGAAAATTCTGCGAGAAGCACATGAGTCAGCTTATTCTATACACCCTGGAAGTACTAAGATGTATCTTGATTTGAAAGAAAAGTATTGGTGGGTTGGATTGAAACGAGATGTGGCTGAATATGTGGCAGTGTGTGATGTTTGTCAAAGGGTGAAAACTGAACATCAGAGACTTGCAGGATTGTTGCAACCAATGAAAATTCCTGAATGGAAGTGGGAAGAAGTTGGATAGATTTCATAGTGGGACTACCTAGTACTCAGAGAGGTTATGATTCTATTTGGGTGATAGTAGACCGGTTAACCAAAGTTGCTCACTTCATACCAGTTAAGACTACATATACAGGGCCTGATTTAGTTACATTGTATATAGAGAAGATAGTATGTCTGCATGGGGTACCCAAGAAGATTGTGTCTGATAGGGGTACTCAATTCACATCTCACTTCTGGCACAGGATACATGAGTCATTGGGCACCCAATTGAATTTTAGTACAGCATATCATCCACAGACAGATGGGCAGACCGAAAGAGTCAATCAGATATTAGAAGATATGTTGAGAGCTTGTGCATTACAGTCTGGTACTAGTTGGGATAAAAGTTTGCCTTATGCGGAGTTTTCATATAACAATAGTTATCAGCAAAGTCTTAAGATGGCACCATTCGAAGCTTTGTATGGACGTAAGTGTAGAACCCCACTGTTTTGGAATCAAACTGGTGAAACTCAGGTGTTTGGATCAGATGTTCTGAGAGATGCAGAAGAACGAGTGCAGATAATCCGGGAGAACTTGAGGATAGCACAGTCCCGTCAGAAGAGCTATGCTGATAATCGGAGAAGAGATTTGACTTTTGAAGTAGGTGATTATGTCTACTTAAAGGTGTCACCAATGAAAGGTGTGAAGAGGTTCACTATGAAAGAAAAATTAGCACCGAGATATGTTGGGCCTTTTAAAATTATAGCTAGACATGGCGAAGTTACTTATCAACAAGAGTTACCTGAAAATCTAGCTGGTGTGCATAATGTGTTCCATGTATCGCAACTCAAGAAGTGCTTGCGCGTGCCGGAAGAGCAAGTGCCTTTGGAGGAATTAAAAATCAAAGATAATCTCACGTATGAGGAGTATCCGATTAGGATCTTGGAAACCGCTGAAAGAGTCACGAGAAGCAGAATCATTAAAATGTGCAAGGTACAGTGGAACCGGTATTCAAAGGCAGAGGCAACTTGGGAAAGAGAGAATGATCTCAGGAAGTTATACCCGCAGTTGTTTGAGTAAGCACCGCTCAATCTCGAGGACGAGATTATTTTAAGGGGGTAGAATTTATAACACCCTAATTTTGGAGTTAATTAAAATCTATAAATTTTGATAATATTGTTAAGCTCTTACATATATTTATTTTACAATATAGGGGAAACAATAATTTTTGGAGTGCAAATAAATTATGACAAATTGAAATATATGTTTTATGCATACATGCTGTCGCATATTGTTTTTGTTTGCTTGGTGATCATTTTGTTTTTGCTAGATCTTTCACAAATAATTTTGGAGTCTATTTTTGGAAAGCTAAAAGGAAAAAAACAATCTCCTTTTCTTATTTTTTTCTCTCTTTTCTGTTTCTGGCCGAGAGGCCTGTTCTTTCCTCCCCTCTCTGTTCGTAGCTCTGTTTTTGGCTTGCACAGCTTCCCCCTGCCGAACCCTGTCGCTCGGCCAGCAGAGCAGCCAACAGGCCCAGCCCAGGCGTCAAGCCATGTGCGCTTCCTCCCTCCCTGTCTCTGATGGCTGACAAGGAGACTGTGCCACCTTCCTGTGTTCGACCTCGAAACGGATCGCAGGGTACGGGCCCGATGCCGCGCCAACTTCGCGTAGTTCTGTTCGACGCGGGCACCTCGACCTTCTCTCTTTATAAACCGAGTTAGGAGTTTTGTGTCGTCTTTTCGAAACCCTAAAGCAGCCGCCACCCTCGTCCCGAGCCGCAGGCCTGCAGCAGCCGCGAGATTCCGCCGCCGCCGTCGTTTTCCGCCCATCACCATCGACCATCACCGTGGTGCCTCCTCCATTGAAATTGGTTGGTTCTGGAGATCCTCCATGACGTGCTTAAGTTTCGTCACCCCTCAATTTTGGTTTTTCTTTCGCTAATTTCTTGCCTTGCGTTCACAGTAAGGCGGATTCCGCCCTTCTCCGTCGCGAGCTTCCCTTAGGCCCGAATAGCTGCAATCGACGCTGGAGGTGAGTTCGTAGCGAGCTCCTCGTTCTTCTAGACTTTTTCCCATGCTAAATGGTGAACCACAGCGCAAACGGGAATCTTCCGGCGAGCTCAGCTCGTTTCCGGCCATGGAGCCGCCATGAGTCTCCTCCTGGCCGATATGTAGCACCTCCTCTGTGCCCATCTTTTAATCTGAACCCTTCATTGTTTGATCAATGGCTGAGAAAGAAGGGTACCCCTTCGGGGAAAATTTTGTTAAAGAGCCCTCGCCGTTTTCAGGTTTTAACCCGCCATCCTTGGCGCCATCAGCTTGACGTGCTTTGCAGTTGGGAAAATGTATTTCCGCCGGCTACAGATAAAATACGTTTTCAAAATAATTTTAGTTTTGCCATTGCATTTGTTTTGTTCGTAATTTACTCGTTTTAAATCCGTTACGAGTTTCTACCACTGTATTGTGAGTTTGACAATTTTAAAATTTTGAGTTTATTATATTAATTATTTTTCTATAGCAAGTCTTCGGAAAATCGTAACTTCCACGTTTTAAATCCGTTTTCAGTGATCTTTATATCGACGTGATCGTTGGAACGAGTAGAATAGTTTTATATCATTTTCAAACTATTTTTATTTTGTTGGTGTACTGTTCTAATTATTTTTCTTTGGTTGCTTCGTGTATGATTGCCCGATGCTTGTGTGGTGATGTGATGATCGATCGAGTATAGACGGTGAGCAGTTCGTGGACGATCAAGAGTACTTCTACGAGCAGGACCAATAGGAATTTTTTTATCAAGGCAAGTATAACATGGACCATCCTTGATGTCCTATTCACGAAAATTACAATTCATATATGCATGTGTCCACCTTGACAACCCTAGAGATTATAATATAGATTTGCTATCTTGATTCCTTGATCACCTTTTGGGTTATGCATTGGGTAAATTTTGCTAGTGCTTATTTAATGCCAATGATCTTGTGATATGATTAATGGATTATGCAATGAACATTTAATATGATTTTATTACTGCTCAAAGGGGCTAGAGCCTTGGGTTCGATGTTTTGGCTCTAATTTCTTTCCATAGGATTTCTGTAAGTGTTTAATCCGGGACATACGTACAGCTGTGAGGGCTATATGGCTTTGGCTTTAGTTGTTTAAAAGACCTTTTTCAAACTTGTTAGAGGTTACCCGAAAAGGGCGAGTTGGGGGTTTGATACCTTGGGTGTAGTACAGTTTCTAGTCTTATGTGTATAGCCGAAAAAGAATATGCCATATTAAAAAGGGGTTCCTACATCTCGCTGCCACTCACCCTTGTGGCCCTAACTTGTTAGAGGAACTTTTAAATGGCTTTATATGGTTCTTTGATGTTTGGATCTAGCTAACCCAAACATTAGAAAATCATGACTCACAGGTAAAGTGTATACCTCTGCACAGAGTTTAATAATCTATCATGATAGCCGTGTTCACGGACACGAGCGGCCTTTGAACTTTTATAGCTAGATGGTTACTGTTACATTCATGTTATGTTTATTATTGTTGCTAATACCTTTGCTATTTATTAATCTTATTACAATTGATCATTGGATTAATATTGGGAGACAGTTTATCTTGATGCTACACAAATGCTATAAAATGAACTTGATTATAAAAAGCTAAATGCAGTCAAACAGTATCTAGCCTTTTGTGCCTCATGAACCTATGTTGTACTTGCTAAGTACGAAATGTGCTCATCCTTGCAATTTCCCACCACAGATAAAGATTGGAGTGAAGACTATCGCAATGAATATTAGGCTTCATGTCTCCCAGTCGACGTGTCCCTGTGTTGGAGCTTCCACGAGCGTTTCGACATCAGTTATTATTTATAGATTTGATCTATAATTGTACGAGACTATGTAATAATTATTTATTCGTTATGTATTTAACATTGTGATGATACATTTGTAATTTGTCAGCTTATATGTGTGACTATTCCTGGGACACATATGAGTCATTTATACATCCTATTTTATTCTTAAAATACGGGTATGACAGCAACTAGGTTGTAACTAGTTGCATGTAGTAGCAAATTGGGTAAAAATTACGTTCTAAGTGGTTGCAAGAAGCGCTAACTATGCTACAGCCAAGTTACAATTATGTTGTAATCATGATGGTAACTCATAGTACATTGAAGTTCCAATGACATACTTAAAAAAAAGGTTCATCAAATATAGCCTTCTTGGATCTTGTTTTATTAAGTACATTTTTTTCAATAACCTGATGCAAATGGATCTGAAATAGGGGTTATGGTTATTGCATTTTTTCGATCCGAAACAAAAAAGATTCTCTGCATGCGGGACGGATAGGTGGGACGAGAGGTGGGACTGGTAGGGTCTGTGTATTTGCTATAACAAACACACCTTGTTATATTTTAATTCCATTATATATATATAGGACTCTACTAATTAGAGCGCTGGGCTCTGATTAATAGTCAGCGCCCACCATTAGGGATAGCAACGCCGGCAGTGTGTTTTTATTCAGCACTGGTCAGTAGTAATAATGGTTTCAATTTTATTGTCTTGCATGCATGTCCACAGACATAAATAACGTGATGACAGCTAGCTTACCTACTTTTGCATGCAGGCCGCATAGTAATAAAAGTAAATACCATTTTATTATTTATTTTTACTCTCTAAATTCGTTGTCGTAGAAAAGTAGATGGTATTTTATCCCCTTACTCCCTAAGTTATTCTCAGTAGTAAAAGTAGGTAGCCTTTTATTGGGTTTTAACTCCCTATATTATTGGTAGTAGTAAAAATATATTGCATTTTATTTTGTATTTACTCTCTAAATTATTTGTGTGCATGTCCTGTGACATACCGGTACTTTTAAAACTATCATTGTAAGTGCATCATCAACGGTGACATCCAGGAGCATTCATAGAAGTTTGTAGTTATTCCATCAATCCAGAGTGTAGTAAAAGTGTATGTTATATTGATAAACGCGTGCGTAGCACGGTGGACATGCCTCCCGTCGTGAAAGCGCACCCACCCGCGTTTGATTCCTAGTCTGGGATTGGATTTTCCACAGAGGAAGCCACGCGGGTGTGTGTGAGTAGTGTGTGGTGTGTGCTCGGTAGACGCGTTCTAAAAAATGTCGAGCAGTCTTTTGTGTACTTGAGCATGTGTTCAGTATAGGTATATGCCAGTGCTCCTGGCGGTGTTAAAAAAATATTCCATCGATCCATAGTAGAGTAAAAGTGCTTGTCATTTTTTATTCCATTGATCGTAGTGGAGCAAAAGTGTTTGTTATTTTTTATTTCATTGATCCATAGTGGGTTAAAAGTATTCATTATTTTTTATTCTATTGATCCACGGTGGAGTAAAAATATTTATTATTATTAATTCCACCTATCTACAGTGTAGTAAAAGTATTTTATATTTATTTCCAACCAGGGGCTATTAGTTAAATCATACAAGACCATTCTTGAGATTTTTTTGAGGAATTTAAACGTATCATTTCAACCGGGCGAGCCATATATAAGGTTGAATTTTTATTATTTTCTGGAAGCCATGAAGTAATAAATTTGTAAGATATTTGAACGCACCAGGACACACAAGTTTTTAATTCAAGAAAATTTATTTCTTGATGTCAAAGCAAATACATCGACACAGACACACATTTTGGGGTTTTTAATTCAATAAATTGTATAAAGAAGCAAAACATCAACACGGCAACACAACGGCCTTTGGAGTCTGATGCTTCATCGATGAGTTGGAGGTGGCCTGCTGCAGCATACATCGATCTTGCAGTACTGATGAACACCATGGCCGATTCACATCAAGGATGCAACACGCGTGCATGCAGAATGCCATATATACCATTAAATTTACAGATCCCAGCATGCATCCGGTCCATCTATTCAAATCCCAGCATGCATCCGGTCCATCTATTCAAATCGATTTACACTAGTACACAAAAGTTCTATATCGACACCATTGTTTTATTTGTACAGGCGGTTCCTGTTACCGGACGCCAGCAGAAAAAACGGTGGGGCCAGAGATAAGAACCGGCAGTGCAAATCAGTTTGCACAGACGGTTCACTTAATGAAACCGCCAGTAGAAATGTCCTATTTCTACTTGCGGTTCAGTTTCAACTGAACCGCAAGTAGAAATAGGACATTTCTACTGGCGGTTTCCTTAAGTGAACCGCCTGTAGAAATGGTTTTCTACAGGCGGTTCACTTAAGGAACCGCCAGTACAAAGCCTGCTATAAATGCCCCTTCTTCCTCCCCGAGCCGAGCAGTAGCTCGCAGCCAACTTTCATAGTTGGCGATTTTGGTGGTCTAGACTTTTCCAAATACAAGGAGAGAGGTTTTGATCTTCATTTCTTTGAAGGAGATTGCTAAAAAAGGTTAGTTTACTTACTTCTAATCTCGTTTTAATCATTCTTTGCTCCATTTAGCCAAATTTTGGATCTAGGGTTTCACCATGAGCTAGAGAGAGAAATAGCTAGGTTATTGTCTGTTTTTTTCAAATGAGGTTGCTCAACACGATTAGATGAAGTTTGCCCTCTCTCCCTATCATGATTGCTTCTTAGTTTAAATAGTTTCTCCCCTCTCTCAACATGGTTAGTTCACCTCTATTAATATAAGCATTTAAGCCATATTTGTATGACTTTGCATGTGTAGCATGATTAACATGATTTAATGGAAGATTATAATAGTGAATACTCATTCTTCCTCCCCGATCTAAGCAGAACTCGCAGCCAACTTTCAGTGGAGGCGATTTGGAGGTCTACATGCATTTCACCCTCTACAAGGGGAGAGGTTTTCATCTTCATTTTTTGGAAGGAGATTTCTAAAAAAGGTTAGTTTATACCTCTCACATCTTTTTGAACCATTGTTGCTCTATTTAGCCATTTTTGGGATCTCGGGTTCCACCATTATTGTCTCTCTTTTCATTTAATTTGTTATTTATAGGTAATGATGGAGAGGCCATACTGGATGTATAAGTTACCAAGAGTCGATCCATCATACCTACCTGAGCTCAACAGGTTCATTGATGCCGCTAAGAGCCATGCTAGGAGAACAGACATGAAGCACATATATTGTCCATGCACAGACTGCAAAAATATTGTTGTGTTCGATGACACAGAGCCAATCCTTTCTCATCTGGTCCGTCGAGGATTTATGCAGGATTATTTGATTTGGACTAAGCATGGAGAGGGTAGTTCTGCACCTTATTTAGCTGAAAACCGTGGGAACATCGGCGCCGATGGCCTGGATAGGTTTGTACGAGGGACACATCAGCCTAGTACCCAGAGTGAACATGTAGTGCCAAATGTTACTGATCATGATTTCGTTGGAGGAAATGTAGACGACAGAACTGATCATGTCCTACCAGATGCTGAGGAAGATGCAGAACTCTTAGACGCAATGTTGCGTCGTCATACTGATCCATTAATGTTCTTCGTAAAAAGGTATGGAGGCCATGAAGAAGGCAGCATAAGAGACTTTTTACGATGAGTCGAAGGGTTGTACGAAAGAGTTCACGACCCTGCGGTCCGTGATGAAGTTGTTGATGGTCAAAGCTAGATATGGTCTTTGTGATGCTGGTTTCGATGCGTTCTTGAGTATTCTAGCAGACATGCTTCCAAAGGAGAACAACGTACCAGCTAATACCTACTACGCAAAGAAGCTAATCAGTCCGCTTACTATGGGTGTCGAAAAGATCCACGCCTGTAGAAATCATTGCATCCTTTATCGAGGTGATGATTATAAAGACTTGGAGAGCTGTCCAAATTGTGGCGCAAGTAGGTACAAGATGAACAAAGACTATCGAGAGGAAGAGAACGTAGCCTCTGTGTCTACAGCAGGTAAGAGGAATAAGAAAACCCAGCAGAGTTCAAAACCCACAAAGAAAGAAAAAGGGGAAGTAGACTACTATGCGCAGAAAAAGATTCCGGCTCTGGTGATGTGGTACCTTCCCGTGGTTGATCGATTGAGGTGTTTGTTTGCAAACCCTGACGATGCCAAGCTTATGGGTTGGCATGCTTCTGAGGAGCACAAGGACGATGGAAAGCTAAGACATCTAGCTGATGGCAAGCAATGGCAAGATTTCAATGCAAATCACCCAGATTTTGCTAATGAGCCAAGAAATATTAGGTTCGCTCTGAGTACGGATGGAATGAATCCATTTGCCGAGAGGAGCAGCAAGCACAGCACATGGCCGGTGATCCTCACCATATACAACCTTCCTCCTTGGTTGATGCAGAAGCGGAAATACCTTTTGCTAACACTTCTTATTTCTGGACCTACACAACCTGGAGTTGACATGGATGTCTTTTTGGAGCCCTTAATGGAGGACATGATATTTGTTACCATCAATGACTACCCTGCTCTATTCGTGCTATCAGGGCAGTTCAAGGGGAAGGTTTGTTGTGTAATATGAATAGATGAAACAGCTTGTGTATACCTAGATGAATCAAACAAGCTAGTTTACATGAGGCACAGACGTTTCTTACCGAGAGGACACAAGTTCCGCTTGCGTAAGATGGATAAGTACTTTGACAATATGGATGAACTACATTCTACTGCTCCATCAGGTAATCTTTTGCTCATTGGTCGGTGATAATGTTGAACATATCCAACCATATAGCTAACTTTTCTACTGCTCAATCAGGTAACAGCAAAGGTCAAAGAGTTTTTGAAATTGTCAAAAACATCAAGTTCGCTTTCGGGAAGAAGACAAAAGAAGGGAAGGCCAGAAACGATGTCAAGCCAACTCCAGGGGCTACATTTAAGAAGATGTCAGTTTTCTTCAAGTATTTGCCATAATGGAAAGAGTTGGACGTACGACACGCGATCGATGGCATGCACGTTCAGAAGAATGTGTTTGAGAGCATAGTTGGCATCTTGCTAGACATGAAGAGCAAGACGAAGGAAGGACTGAAATCACGTCTAGACATGGTAAACTTAGGCATAAAAAAGGAACTTCACCCTATTCCTCTTGAAAATGGGAAGTACCACCTCCCAGCAGCAAGCTACAACCTCAACAAAGATGAGCAGCATGCGATATGTGTGTGCTGGAAGAATTTGAAAGTTCCATCTGGATTCTGCTCCAACTTAAGGAGTATTGTGTCAATGAAAGACCTTACACTCACCAACTACAACTCACATGATTGTCATGTCATGTTGACTACCTTTCTCCCTCTTGGCATCAGGGCTATAAAGCCAGTGTTCTTAAAGATGGCAATCATAAGGTTGTGCTACTTTTTCAATAAGATCTCACAAAAGGTAATTGACCGCGATGAATTGCCTTCTCCACAAGAATTCGTAGTGGAGACATTGTCACAGCTTGAGATGTGTTTCCCCCCATCTTTTTTCGATATAATGGTACACCTCATGGTGCACTTAGTGGGACAAATAGAAGCATTGGGCCCCATGTATTTGCATGAAATGTGGACATATGAGCGTTTCATGTCAATATTGAATGGCTATGTTTCAACTCGTGCTCGTCCTGAGGCATCCATGATAGAGGGGTACTTGACCGAAGAGGCCATAGAGTCCGGAGGTCCTTTCTGCAATAATGTCCTAAAAGACCAGATTGCAATAGGTTTGCCTCCCACACGACATGAGGGTAGGCTGCATGGACGCGGGAGGATGGGACAGAAATCATTCATCCCTTCAGATTACAAAATAGTCCTTGAGACACACCACAGCATCCTACAACAGCTATCATTAATTGACCCTTTCATCGAGCAACACATTAATGAGCTTCAAAAACACAATCCTGGATGCACTGATGATTGGGTAATGAAAGAACACAAGCAGCGGTTTACCACATGGCTAAGTGAGAAGAACATTCCAAATGGGGAAACAATTGAGGAAAAAACCATCAAGAAGTTAGCATTGGGACCATCATGCCAGGTCATGACATGGCAAACCTATGACATTAGTGGCTTCACGTTTTGTACCAAATCCAAGGACCAAAAGAGTATGTCACAAAACAGTGGTGTTCGGTGCGAGGCGTTAGATGATGGAACTAGTGAAATCATTACTTACTTTGGCTTCATTGAGGACATATGGGAACTAGATTATGGTACATTCCAGGTCCCCGTGTTTCAATGCCAATGGGTTGAAGACAAACATGTCACAGTGGATAACTATGGGCTCAGAGTTCTTGATCTAAATAAAGTAGGTTACAAAGATGACCCATGGATTCTTGCTAACCGTGCTGCACAGGTCTTCTATGCTGAACAGGTCCTTTCCAAGAATGAGAAGAAAAGCACCGACAAGCCGAAACATGTTGTTTTTTCCTGGAAAACAACAAGCCATAGGAGTTAACGATGTAACTGATCTGGAGGATTTTAACCAATTCGACGAAATGAGTGTCTTTAAAGACCATCCAATCAAGATAAAGAATGTTGAGCGAAGCATCCCATCAACTGCATTGCCATGTGTGCGCCACGATGGAGAAGGAAGAACAGTAGCAGGATAGCTAGGTAGCTAGGATCATGTGTCTTGTACCATTTATGAGTCTTGTAATCCATTTGAACATAAATATTACTTTCCCTACCATTATGTGTGATAATATGTCAATCGACGCTATCTTATCTTAACCGTACATAAACCCTATCTTAACCATAGCTAAACCCTAGGTGAACCACTACTTTTGAAGCTACCAAACCCAAAATATGAATAATTAATAATTGGTTAACCCAAAACTAACCATTGCATGATTTAAATATAGCATAACTAGTCCAGAATAACATATAGCAACATATTTATATCATTATGTGCAAAATAGAATAATATTACTTGTAAAAATAGAAAATCATTTCTGTAGGCGGTTGTCTTAGAGAACCGCCTGGAGAAATCATTTGTGCAGGCGGTTCTCTAAGTCAACCGCCTGCACTAACACGATTTGTGCAGGCGGTTCTCTATGTCAACCGCCTGCACTAATAGCTTGTGCAGGCGGTTCCATAAGAAAACCGCCTGCACAAATGGTTCCCATTTATATTCACTACGTGGGAGCCTGAAATTTTCTAAGTCACGGAAGCGGCTTTCTTCTCTCTGGTACGCCGTCTGGCTGCCGAAATTTTCCGCCGAGCACGCCGCCGCTGTCTGCCGCGCCCGCCGCCGCCGAGGCCTACCGCGCCCACCGCCGCCAAAGCCTGGTAGGTCGCTCTCTCTCTGCTTCTCTCTCTTACATCCCTCTCCCTCTCGCGCGCGGTGGCGGCACGGCGGTGGTGGCGCGTGGCGGTGTGGCGATGGTGGCGCGCAGCGTGGCGGCTGTGGGCCTTAGCAGGCCGGCCCCTGCTATTGGGCCGGCCTGCTAGGGCTCGTTTGTGGTTTTTTTTTAAATTAGTTTTTAGTTTTATTAGTTAGTTTAGTTATTAGGTTTAGTTAATTAGTTAGATTAGTTAGGTTTAGTTAGGTTTTTTAGTTAGGTTTTTTTAGTTAGGGTTTTTAGTTAATTATAGTTAATTAGGTTCTTCAAGTTAGGTTATTTAGTTAGGTTTTTTAGTTAGGTTTTCTTAGTTAGGTTTTTTGAGTTAAGGTTTTTAGTTAGGGGTTTTAGTTAATTATAGTTAGGGGTTTTAATTAATTATAGTTAGGTTTTTTTAGTTAGGGTTTTTAGTTAGGGTACATGTACATATACATATTCATATACATATACATATTATAAATGATTGTTTCTTTTTGCATTGTAATTTATTGTCTTTGTATATGCTAGAAACATCGCCATGAGTTCTCCAACGAACCAAGGACAAGGGTCGCCCCATAATGATGACCAAGGACAAGCACGACCCTCCCACAATGACAAGAGTGGCTTTACTTCGGAAGACGAAGGATACCACACCCCTAGCGATCCGTGCCCTAGCATCGATAGGGTGGCTCGCCGTGAAATGCAGTGTGACCCAAATTACGATCCGGCAAATGATGAGGTAAACACATCCATGATTTCATGTGTTTACATTACACATGATTAACTTACCATGCATGATTTCATTTGTTTATTATTTTACACCTTACATCTATGATATAGGAGGTGATGTCTCAGTTCCGCCAAATTGCTGAAGAAGATACAGTGACACCTGGAGACGCCGCACCAGAACCAACCGAGACGACCACCGAGACTGGTTCAAGGAAAAGGAAGCAGAGTGATCGAGCAAGAGGTGACAGGGGAGCGAACAAGTGGCCGGACAAAACATATCGGGTTACAGAAGTCAATGCCAAAGGACAACCTGTAGCTCCTCAACCAGTGCCAGCTAAGTTTCGGAACGCAGTTGGTTTCTTAGTTAGAGATATGCTAGACTGCACAATATCTAATTGGAAGGATGTGCCAGCTGATACAAAGACGGCCATGTGGAATAAGCTTTGCACGAGGTTTCTTTTTCCTCATGGTTCAGAAAACCTCGTTAGGGCATATGCCATGAAGCAGATTGCGATCTCGTTCCGAGGCTGGAGGTATGAGCTCAATGTAAAATACCTGAAGCTCGGGTTGGACCCGACAACGAAGTTCAAGATCAAGGCAGGTCAGTGGGCTGTTTTTCAAGAGCAGAAGAATCGGCCGGAATTCCTAGCTATGAGCCAAGCCGCTTCAGAACAAGCAAAGCAGAACGTGTACCAGCACCACCTTGGCTCAGGTGGATATGACCGTCAGCTAGAGAAATGGAGAAGAGAAGAGACTGAAAGGAAGGCGGCGGGGTTGCCTGTGCTATCAGAGCAAATTGGCGAAAGGAGCGCGAATTGGCTTCGTGCTCGAAAACCTAGAGAAATAACAGATACAGGCGCGTCCTTTCATGATCCATTGGTGGAAGAAGCTGCAAAGAACATCTATACGGTGGCAGCTAAGGAAAAGGAAGGATCATTTAGGCCACAAAGGGAGAAGGACGTCCTGACTGTTGCTCTGGGTAACGCCGAGCATCCTGGACGTGTACGAGGGATCTCATCCAGGAAGGGATGGAAAGAAGGATTTAGTCAGGAGTGGGAGGACATGTACAAGAAACGTGATAGATACAAGAAAGAGATGAAGAGTTATTTCGAGCAAGAGGCCAAGAAGGACTTCAAAGAGATGATGTCTGCAATGCTAGCTAACCCTGATCCTGACTTGGTGCAGCAATTGGTAAGCGTGGTGTCCAATCAACAAATGACGACCACTCAAGCTCCGTCCCAGATGCAGATTGTACCAGCAACTGATCAACAGTTAGCGAGTCCACCGATACTCAAATGGCCACCCTTACTCAAGGACCATGCAAATGAGTATATTTAGGTTTACTAGAACATTTCTTCTCGTTAGGTTAGAAGTTAGAACTGTTCTTAACTTCTAATTTGAACACTGTCATTCATAATCATGTGCACTCTGTTTCACTATAATGTGATCGATGGGCTAAAAGAGTTACCTTGCTAATTTCAGTTGCAATTTTTCTTGAAATTGATTTGGCATGTGGGGTATTTTCACAGGCCTGTTTAGAGGTACAAACTTTAGGGTGATGTAGCCTTCACACTGAGGTACATGTACTTTAGAGAAATCAGTTTGACGAGCTGCAATTCTGAAGCTTGTTAATTTCCTCACAGGTCATGGATTTATGCTGCTTCTTACATGAAAGAATTTTTTTTTGAGAATATGTACAGTTCAGTGGACAGAACGACGTTTATGATATCTCTCATCATAATCTTGTTCATAATTTATTTAGTAGCATCAATTGATATCTGACAAATTTCAATGTATGCAATGCCGTGTTTATGTCTCATTCCATACCAACTACGAGACCATTTATATGTAAACATGTATCAGAAAGTAAAAGAACAGAGGATTAAAGGCACTGAAGTGCTGATGGGTTTCCATATGTTGTCGGGTTATTATGACAACTTTGATCGCATCTGGTTAACACAAAATATATTGAACCATCTTTCTCATGTATTTTCAGTTCATAGCTTAATAATAAGAGCAGACGACTAAAGACAATAGAGTGATGTGGGTTTTCATATGTTATCGGAATATTATGGCAGCCTTTGCCATGTTCCAGGTGATTTTTTACGGTTACATCATCCCTGATTCTGCACATTTATAGATAGGTTAAATTCAGAGTTTAATTATGGTCTCCTGTTCCACTTCGCGACCTCAGTTTTCCAAAGATGCCCATATTGCAAGTGTTACGTCCCCATTATTTGTTTATTTTTACCATGCTATTTATAAATATCACCTTACGGGCGGTATCACAATCACCTCTCTACTTTTATATTCTTGTATTTACTTTTGTAGAAGTAAATTTATGTAGCTTGCTCAACTAGGAGTAGAGTAAATTAATGACTTAACCTTATTGGTGTAAAACTAGAGACTAACGCAAAATTTGTTTCGCCTCATTATTGTCTAATCACTTTGGTTAAGTGTTTTTTTTAGAATTTGTATAGGCTATGCACCCCCACAGCCATTTAGGACCCTTCACATGCGCCGGACCGAATGGATACATTGGGTGCTTGAATAAGGCATGCTTACCAGTAATTAAACTTGATTTCCTGGCTGCAATCATCACGCTACAGCACTGCGATGTGCTCAAGCTTATCCTACCCTGATTTTGGAGAAAACTGATGCGGTACTTGCTAAGGAATAAGGATTTTAGACCAATTAGTTTGATTCATGGCTTTGCCAAACTAATTGCCAAGATCTTAGCAAACTGATTGGATCCTCTCCTAAGCTATTTGGTCGTTACAAATCAAAGTGCCTTTGCGCGTGGTAGATGCATTCATGATAATTACATGCTAGTACAGTAAACGATCAAATCCCTCCATAAACATAAGGCCTCAAGCCATTTTTTGAAGTTGGATATTTCAAAAGCTTTTGATTCGGTTAGTTGGTTCTTTCTCCTTTAGATACTTGAACACCTTGGTTTTGGTCCTGGCTGGTGCCACCTTGTATTAACCTGCTTCGGACAGCCTCTACGAGAGTTCTTCTTAATGGTCATCGGGGGATGAGATTTGTCATCACCATGGCCTCCACCAAGGATACTCGCTCTCTCCAATGCAATTTATTCTGACGATGGATGTGCTGAATTGTACTTTGTTAAGGCAGGTGACTTAGAGCTGCAACCTTTGTCTCAATAGATCCCGACACAAAGGATTTCCCATTACACCGATGATGTAGCGTTGTTCATTCGACCTGTGGCAGCAGAGAAGAACTTGACTATGGAAAGTCTTGCTATCTTTGGGGAGGCGTCTGGCCTATAGACTAATTTGCAAAAGAGTTGTACACCTCCAATTAGATGTGAGCAGTCTGATTTGGAGCGGGTGGAGGCAACACTATTAGGCACAACAGCTGTCTTTCCTTGCACTTATCTTGGTTTGCCAATTTCCACTACGAAATTAAGGAAGACTAACGTTTTGCCAAGGATTGAGGAAATTGATAATAAATTACTAGGTTGGCAAGCTTCTCTCATGAACAACATTGCTATCAGTACCCCTATATGGTTGGTCCGGGCTGTAGACAAAATGCTTCATGGTTTCCTTTGAAAAGGTCGTGAGCAAGTGAACCCCTATACCATGAATTCTTGTAACTCCATGTCATATGTATGGCTATATATATATAAGAGGGCTTATGTATTGGAGTGAATATAAGAGAAAAAGAGAACAGCTCATTTCCTTCCTTTCTAATTTTGTTATATACATTTTCTTGATAGTTATACTAAGTTATTATATAACAGTTGTGAAAATGTTGCTGTGAAAATGCTTTTGTCACACATCTAATGTTCTGATTTAGTTGAATAAGTTTGCTTTCAAGGTAGTCATTGCCTTCTCTGCAATGAATTATATTTATGCTTACAGGACACATGAATTGAGTGTTGTTATATGACGTTGATTTCCTTTCTCTCCAGCATTTGGAGTTTCTCTTTGCACAATTTATTTTCTATTCCAAAATACACTAAGATGACGTTCTTTGACTACGATTGTAACCTAGCCATATTTTTTCCTTGGACATTTGCAACGAAGCGTCTGGCCTACTGGGGCAGCGAAATGCGCCTGCCTTCCTAGTAGACTAAATTTTCCTTAGTATATGAATATATGTTACATTCTCCCCACCTTTTAAGACCGACACCCTAATGAACAAGGATATATTACAAGAGAGGTGAAACCATAATAGAATTATAGAATTAGGTTAACCATAATAAAAAAACTTCACATCTTCCGTATTCCGAATGTTTGTACATGCAAACTATTTCTGAGAAAAACAAATAGCTCATATTACCATTTTTTTTGAAATAAAGGCAGGAGCTCTGCCGCTCAATTAAGACGAAAGAATTGTATGTACCAGAAGAGCTGCCAAACATGATGTTGAAGCACACCATAAAAGGCTACCCCACCCACACGACGCGGAAGAACACAAAACTGCCATGGGTCATCTTTGCCGAGCATGATTGCATAGCAACCAGCAGCTTCGACTTTCCATGATAGACCCCAGACGAACCAAACGTATAACATGCACACGGCCCGAAGCGAAAGGCCACAGAAGGTCATCATTGCCGAGCTCCACGAAGAGCAGCGCCTTCCAGTCTTGAACCTCCGCCCCACCCTCGGTCTTTGTCGAACCTTCGAAGCCGACCAGTCCACGATGAAGGGGGGCATGTCTCATGTCATCGTTGCCAAGCCAAGTCCCCTGACGTAGCAGCTCCGACTTCACGCTACAAGCCCCCTCCACACGCATACCGAGCGCCAAGAAGAGAAGAGCATCCACCGAAGACGATGTCATGGCTGAGACGAACTTCAAAAGCGACGCCTTCAAGAAGGGAATGATGTTGGGATGCCATCGTCGCTCGTCCAAGAAGGACGAGGCTTTCGCCTATGAATACCGTGCGGGGGGAAGACAACGCCCTCAACAAGGGAATGGCGCCCACGGACGTCATCGTCGCTGAGGCTTTCACCCAATATGCCCCCCCCCCGGCACCGCGTCAGGCCATGACCATGGGTCACACGTGTCACCGTCGTCGTCGTCGCCGCCGCCCTGCCAGAGGGGCATCGACGCGCCGGCCGCCATGGGCAGCCGCAAAGCTGCGTCAACCGCCACCCCCTCTGGCTGAGCACATGAAACTGGGCTTTCCATGCCGTGCGTGTCACACCGCCCCACGACGAAGCCGCTGCTGGACGTCGTCACCGGTCACGGCACATGCAGCCGACGAAGCCAGCTACCGCCAGCCGCCACCAGGCGCGCGTGCCCGCCACCATGGGCACCGCCCCCAAGCCCAAAGGACCTCGGATCCAGCCGCAAGGACGGAGAACCCAGTGTCCTGGCCCGCGCATGCACCCCCACCATGACCGCAGCACCGAAGCCCTCCACCGACCGAAGGGCACCGGATCCAGCCACCAGGGCTCCGGATCCGGCCACCCCGGCCCTGTAGCAGCCCCGGCGGCGCCACCATGAGAGGAGAAGAGGGGACGACGGAGGAGGAGAAGAAGCCCACCGCCGCCACCATCCTGCGCCCGCCTGGGCCTCTGGCCGGCACCGGCGCCGCCGCGGTCACGGCCGGACAGCCTCGCCGAGCCCCATGCGGCTGCGGGCGAGGTGACGCCCCGGCGGTCCGCGACGCCCTGTGCCACCATTCAACCAGAGAGAGGAGGGAGCCTCGCCGCCGCCATCCCGGCTGGTCGTGCAACTCCGGCAGCGGCGCAGCAGGAGGACGGGAGGGGAGGGGAAGGGGCGCGGCGGCTAGGGTTGCCGCCAAAGGCGCCTGCGTGGGTGGGCGACGCGGGGCCCGAGAGGTAAGGAATGGGTTTCTCCTGCATTATTGTTATATATTGATTACCTTGAAATTGACTAATCAGGGAAACAATTGGTACAAGCCAGAATCTAAAAAGAGTACGGTCACTGGAAGCTGTCTATAAAAAAGATAAAACAATGGTGACTTCAGTCAGTCTAGAGTCATTCTGAGATCTACTCAGGCCTAATTTACCTAATTTACTCCATTTCATCCTGCAGAATGCGCCTAATGTCTCAAGTTCTTGCTGCTATATGCTAGTTAGTTTCTGTCCATCTGGCATTTTAGCCTTCTTTGGCAGCTTCTCAAGTTTGACCTCATCGACACAGGAACTACTCCAGACTCGATTTTTCAGACTCCTTTGTGATCTCAACTCCATGTACTCTTACGTGGGAATTACTAGAGCATTTAACCACTGCTGACTTCGTGGAATCCGGTTCTTCCGGTGGAGAAGCAGCCTTTGATAACCAGTATTCTAAACACTGGTGATGGGGATATAGAGCCTCAATTTCCTATTGAAGAATAAGTGAATTTCTTTGTTAGATTATAGTTCCTCGTACTAAAAGTTACCAACTTTCAAAAGAAACATTCTCGATCTCACTAAAATATACCTGAACGATTTGTGGGGACAAGAACCCAAACATTTCAAGCCCGTTTACAGAATCAGGTGGTAAAAAATTAGGAATGCCACATTTTTCCAATTCTTTGTAGGTTTTTTATTTCTTCATTCACCTTTTCTCCAACACTATTCCAACGACTCATTGGTGAGTTGTTAGTGAAAGAGACATCAGGAACCTGCTCCAAGGTCACCTGTAATTAATTCTTTAAGAAATCATTACTGTGATCCACAACAAATCAAAGAGAGTTCCACCCTGAAAATATAAGAACATGAGAATCATATTTATACCTTAAACAATGGTCCAAGAGGTCCAGCATCCAGGACTTCTGAAACATAAAAGTACCGCGCTATCGGATCTTGTATATTGTAAAATGTAACTCGACTTCTGAAACCTGCAATGAGATTATTTACTCTATTTGCCACAATTTTAGAGGACTATTTAATCATCCCAAATGCAAATTGCACTCGTAAATTACCTTTAGGAAAAATAGCTTGATTATTGAACCACCTTTTGCCAGTCATTACCATTCCATAGTCTAGTGGCTCAACCTGGTGCCTTGATATTGGCCAAGACGCTTCATCAGATTGCCCTGAAGCCATCACCATTTGACCAACTTGACCATCAGAATGCTTTTCCAGATTTCCAATGTCAACACCAAATAGTTTCTTAGTAGTCTTGCAAGCTAGGTCAGAATTGCTAGCTTGATTTCTTGAAGCAGACAATAAGATGCCTGAACAATTTAAAGACAATGAAGAACTGCACTCAGAGGTCGTTCGAAATGGACTGTCAGCTTTCTGTAGCGGCCTATGATTAAGAACCATCCTATCCTTGCCATGCTCTTCTTTTATTCTGGAACTGCATGGTGGATCCTCTATGTTGAGATTAAGACAAATGTTCTGGATTCCTTTCTCTTGCTGGAATCCTGCTGGCTTTTGAAGGTCATGGTTCTGATCTTGATTGCGACCAAATACAGAAACAAGATTGGCATCAATCGCTAATCCTGAAAATTCTGTACTTTTACATGAGTCCATCTTGTTGTACTTCAGAGAACCAGATTGGCAAACTAAGCCTAGGTGCTCCTGTCCCCAGCAACAAACTGCAGCCGGATCACCTTCCAGAGCTGCTACAAGAGTATGAAGCTCCTCCATGCTATATCGAAAGAATGTGATTTTCCTGTCCATTCCGCATGAACAAAGAAGATTTGTATGGTTTAAGCAAGAAACGCGGTTAGGTGTGCACTGGCAACTAACAGCAGACAAGTGCAGATCATAAAAGCATGAAAAGCAGTCTCGGTCATTAGAATCGTAATCCTTGTCCATCTTCTTACTTTTCAAAGGAACATTCACCTCCCATGCAGCACCCTCAATCTTAACTCTTGTCTGAAATAGTGAAAGAACACAATATAAAATATCAGTATATTAATTCATCAAGAGGCAGATAGTAAGCTCCAATGTTAGCGAGCTACTACCTTAATTGCACTAGTTAGGACTCCATCCTTTCCACATGTGTTCAGCCATCTGTATTCTCCTTTACCACTTTTGCAATTCAAAAGGTTCATCCAAAGTTGTCTGACAGCTTCTTTTGCAGCCTTCAGTAATAACTTGTCATGTGATATTGATGTCTTGCGATGCTGATCTCTGTAGAGCTCAACAGCACATTGTCCATGAGGAAGCCAATCCACAGGAGCGACATTTACTGCCTCCGCACAGTTGAAACCACTGTTGAATCCAGAATGGTATGCTCGTGGTAGTGTCAGAACGAACTCACCTGACTTCTGAACCACACGGTAAACAGAAACTCCTTCTGACTTTAGAACAGATGGAGATAACTGTGTAACCTGCTTCAAGAAAATTCAGAATGAAAATGGATGAGATACATATGTTCTCTATGACAGGAATTCTTCTCAGATAATAATTGAAAACATTGTTTACAGAAAACATAAACCAACAAAACTTCTCTAACAACTAATTTGCCATCTCTTTTCGGTTAGATCGACATATACACATCTACACCAAAACAGTCAAGGCAAATAAGGAAGGCCAAGTTGCCATTGATTACATATATATAGGGGTGAGGAGATCTTGAGGTTTATTGAAACAAGACCAATCAAGATCTCATATCTTTCTAATCTAATCATTCAAGCCCAATCAAAGGGGCCGGCTGGTGCAATACACATGTAAACATATATATGTCTAACAATGATGTCCATGTGGTGGACGCGTCAGGCCTCTGTAACACCCCTGGTGTTACTGTAACTAAAACCTGCCATGCCATCATGATTACATGCAAATCATCCTGCATAAACTCATTATTACTGTGCATCACTAAAATAATTTTTTTTCCATATATGATTGTGCATAGATAATTTAGAGTGATTTGTCATATGAGTGCTTGTTTGAGTATATAGGATTAAATCAAATTAGAGATTCAAACCGAAATCAATTAAAATCCCTAAATCGGACCCAAATCCCTAAATCAAAAACTAAATTGAATCAAGGGTTGGGCCTTAAATAAAAGTTATAAATCTTTAAAAATTTGAGCAACTTCTATTTTGGGAAATTTTGAAGTTCCTAAAAATAATTTCAAATAAAACCTTAATCTATGCTTTAAAGTTCAGAGTTTAAAACTCAATTTCAAAAACTATACGGAATCTAAGGAAAAGGCTTTAATGAAAGTTGTAGATCTTTTAAATTAGAATAACTTTTATTTTTGGAGATTTTGAAGTTATTCAGTGAAAATTCAAATTAAACTCAAATTAATGCCTTGAAATTTAAATTTAAAATGCTATTTCAAAAATTAGCTAGAATCTGATCAAACTCTATTAATGAAAGTTGTAGAGCTTGACAAAAAGAACAACTTCTATTTTTACAGATTTTCAAGTTATTCAGAAAAATCTTGGGATTTAAACTGAATTTGAAACAAATTTTAAAAGGGCAAATTACCCCCTTTTCTGTAGTTTCGAATCTATTCAAAATTTGAATGTGGTACCAAAACCAAAGTAGTTCAGCACAAAATTTATCACAACTTTTATATTGGTGATTTTTTCAACTTTATACACAAACTAAAAAGTAATTGGCAAAAGAAAACATTTGGAGCCTTGAAGACAGTAGTACCGGGCCCCTCCCCTTTTCCTGACCACGCGCAGGCGCGTGCCGCGTCGCCCGCCGGTGACGCCTGGGGCCGGCCGGCCGCCTGTCATGGCACAGTGGAGTCGTGGGGGGGGGGGGGGGAGGGTCCCGGAGAGCTGTCGACCATCCCCCATCTCTCTGCTCGCCTATAAAGCCCAGGAGCGCCTCCTTTTTCGTTCTCCATCTCTCCGTGCACCGCCGGGAGCTCTCTGTCCTTGGGCAAAATTCATGGTACACAGTCCACCATCAGCAAATTCATCTTAACCATAGCGTCGCCATCTCCTTGTGAAGCCTTTGAGCCCTTTTGTGCCTCCTCTCGCCATCGAAAGCTCCCGCGCAACTCCCTTCTTCCCCACGACCGGTAGGAACGTCGACATAAGCACTTCACCGAGGCCGGGCTGTTTGGGTGAGCTCCTCCCCTTTTGACCACGTGTTCTAGATTCCAGGTGATCCCAGGAATCTCATGCGCAAAACGGTTACCAGTCAGGGTTCGCCGGAACTTCGACGTTGCCGCTGGAGTTTGCCGTTGCAACCGTCACTGACGTTGCCAGTGCTATCCGGTGGCTCTCTGCTCCAACCAACGTGACACCAAGTCTTGGTGAGCCTCTAGATGCTTCAGGTGTAGCTGGTTTGCCTCGGGGAGCTTCATCTCCACCGGAACGCGCCGTATTGTCGTCGCCGAGCCGCCATGGCCACCGCTGTAGCTTTTATATGTCGAATTTTGCCAAACTAAATATCCCGTTAGATTTTTTGTGTCTTGAGGAGTCTAATGACCCGCTGCTGCCCCCTTGGCCCCTGTTGGCCGCCCACGGCCTTGGCCGGGGCTGGCCTGGCCGGCCGGCGGTCGTGGCGGCTAGGTGTTCGAGCTGGCCAGGGCGGCCAGTAGCTGGCCAGGCCAGGCTGGGCCAGGCCGTTAGTGCTGGAGCGCTGTGAGAAGGTGGAAGGGTGCACTGAGCCGTGTGTGGGCTGGCCCAGTGGAGCTGGTTGTATTATGTAAACTGGTTTTTCCTTTTCGGAATAAGCATATAGTGCTGTATTTTGTTATTTTCATTGGAATAAATGCAGCACTCCTAAAACTATGAAATAAATGTGGTAGCTTTCCCTATGTAGTATGGTATTTAATAAAAATATAAAATAGGCAGTTTGAGTACTTTCTGTAGATTAAAAAATGTGTCTTTTAATTAATAAATGACATTTCTTTGATTTTTGTAGCTCAAAATATTGATCTAAAAATTATGAAATTTTTGTAGTAGCTATTATTAGGTATGAGCTACCCCACAAAAATTTGTAGCTCATTTGGACAAGGTTTAAATATTTTGTAATTTTGCCCTTAGTAATTAATTATTGAAAGTGATATCAAATAGTTATTAATTTAGGGTTTTTGTGTGATTTTGGATTGTGTGATGACCTTGGATCTGAACTATGATGTGGTCCTTGGCATATCATTAGTTGGTTGAGTTCATCCTTAAATTTGGCTCTCGACAGCTGTTAAAAAGGAAACCCTGCGATGATAATTGATAAATTTGTTTTTGCTAGCTCGCAACTTTATCGATAAAGTGCACTCAACTTTCTAAATCAAGTTTACTTTACTTAATTCACAATGTAGTGCATCTCATGCATCATGGCATAGATATCATCATGTTAAATATGTATTATTATTTCGTGTAGTGAACGTGGGATAATTTATTATTTGAAGCGGGTTCCGAGTAAGGTCTTCACTCGGTGGACGTGGATCCTTCTCGGTGATTGACTTCAGGGTGCTATCTGCTCCAAGCAACAGGCAAGCCCCGTTCATTCAGCCCTTTTCTTGTGATTTATAAAATGTTATAACTTTGAGTTAAACTACTGCATTAGGTTGATAGGAGTTGATTGACAATCCAATTGATGCATTACCAACCTTGACCACTGAAATACCTCGAAACCATTTTAAAATAAAATATTTGAAAATGTTTAGCCCTGTTTAAATAATTTAGTTTTGCAAAAAAATGCTATTTTTGAGCTATTATGATAAACTATCAAATAATTCATGAAAAAAGAATACGGTAATGTTCTCGTTCGGTGGCTGTGCACCTGATCAGTACATTGTCATCGACGAGAAAGGTTTTCCGCTCGGTTGGCTGGTATTTGGGTTAGAGTCCCAATGCATGGTCACCGACGGAAGATGATTTGAACCGTGTGGTCGACGTATGCTTGGGTTAGAGTCCCAATGTACTGACACCAATGGAAAAGAATTAGAGACCGTTCGTTGTAGGCCTGCTGGATCGAGACTTTGCAACTAGCCACATACTATGGAAAGCTCTGACTCAGGTGGCTCTTTTGCTTGAACCGACGAACACACACTGGGAGTGGAGAGATGGTGAGTGTAGCATGTACCCTCGTGGGCTAGAGTCCCGGATTGGATGTGTACTGTACCCTCGGGTGGCGCAAGACCAGCTTAGGGATGGAAAAGTTGTGGTAGATGGGATTGGCATATGCAAGCTTAGGTGCTACATATGCAGTGTGGATAGAGATCCCCAGCTGGGTATTTAATCGATTCGAATCATCATTGCTCCTCAGTTATGGAGACTTGATCCACTGACTTACCCCGAAAAATGGTTTGAAACTAGGTTTTGGAAATGGTAAAACGAATTGAAAATGTGGAGAAGTGCTGGTTAATCAACTTAGAGACAGGACTAAAGATGACTTCTGACATTAATATAAGAATAAAATTTACTAGAGAGCTTTTCTGTAAAAGACTTTGATTCTTGCTCAAGCCTTACCTTGACTCCCCTCAGCCTGCATTCCTGAGTCTCATTTCTTTTCTTAGTCGAGTAAGTTTTGCGGAGTATCCCAGTACTCAGGGTTTATTAACCCTTTGTTGCAGGTGAATTAAGTTTATAGTTCTACGTGGGATCATGCCGGTCAACGGATCGTGCATGGACGAAGGTATGTATATGATATAAACCCTTGGGTAGGGTGTCTGGTTGTATGCAGTTACTCCACTACGAATCTCTGGTTTGGGATAATGTAATATAAGTTTGTAAATTTATATTTTTGTAATACTTCCGCACTTTTTACTTTGGTTTATATTAATTGTGCAAACTGTTGTAATACTGTAATGCTTACAATGAAGATCCTCGGAGAAATTAGGATTTCCTAGGAGACCGGACAGGCCACCTAGGTCGAGGGGAACTCGTGCAGACTGATCGTGGATCCTTAGGGATGATGACGGTGCACATGGGCCCTATGATTAAGGCGATTCTGTCACAGAGTGGTATCAGAGCATCTCATTGTAAAGTACTTTCAGTATTACTTTACAAAAACTTCAAAATGATTTGGATCGAATAAAATCAATGGGGTAGTTTGGTCCGAGTTGCTTCTAATCTTTCCTCATTCGTTCTATAGGGTCTTTCCTAGATTCTTTCTATAGGTCTGTAGTTAGATTTTAGGCTTTGTAGTGGACTAGCACATTAAGTATGCCCTATGTTGAAAACATTGGGTGCATGACACCATATTATTTAATCGGTCTATACATATATATCGGTGTATTCTGATTCGCATTAGAACGCTCATGAATCATGACATTGTAACTATTAATAATTTTCCCATTATGGAGTATATCTGTATTTTCTGAAATAGAACTTACATCAAAAAATATTTTATTAAAAATAAATTCCCACTCCTTTCCTAAATGAATGGATCCGCAAGACCCTGCTACCGGCATTGACGAGTGTCTGGATATGCTCGGAACCACCAAAATATCATTAGTCCCGCATTATTCTCCTTGGTCGGTCATGGGATGCAGTGTCCCTATAGGTCCTAGCCAGAACATTAACAATAGACCGACTACAACATTACTTTTGAAAACTTCAAAAGGTTTTATAAATTAGGAATTGTTTGAAGAAAACAAAGTAAAAATTACTCTTCTAGCTTTTCTTGAGCTTGCTGAAAGATCCGGTGATGATTTCTGACACCTGAAGTCGAATACCTCCAAGAGTTTCAGCTCTTCTTCTAAGCATCGGTGAAGAGTCGAAGTTCTCCAACAATGATCTATAGGATGATTCTCGATCTCTCTCTGAATTAGAGTAAAGATAATATATAAAGTATTGTCCCATAGGTATAGGTTATATGCTAACTAAGGTTGTAAAGACGCATAGGACGAGCATTCATCATATCATTCACATAAGATAAAAATATAACCATTTAAATTTTTCCCTTTATATATTTTGAGTGCAGCCATTGTCCTGTATAACTATTCCGTTTTATAAATCTTGACATGGACCAGGTTTTGACCAATCCTTGTTAATCTTCGCTCCATAAGTTCCTAATCCTTGGGAACTTTTGGATGCAATTGAAATTAATTTCATCAAATACACAAAACCATGAATCGGTTTTTGACTTTCCAACCTAATGTATGTGCCATGCCTTGATGTGACACATACCACTTCCATGAATTCAATATGTCATTTAAGAAATTAAGGTAATTGTGTCCTATGGTGGTACCATAACAGTAACCACAATGCTGCGACAGAACCTAGGGTCTCTTGTATGCCCGAGTCATGCGAGATTTTGCTAGGTGCCCGCAGGTATCGAGGTTTAAGGTTGTGGTCTGCCATAGCTTCACAATTAATAAGCTCTCTTTCGTTTGCACCTTTCGCGGAAACGAATCCATCTCATTGTGATGTATTATGATCTACGAATACAACGTAATGTCAAAACTTGAAACCTCTTGTGGCTCGCTACCACAGGAAATTTTGCAAATTATTCGCTTACGTTGAGATCCGTAGTCATCATACATCATAATCCTAATTGTTGTAACTTCATTTTTGTGACTTCTTTTGACCGAGACTACCTTAATTGAACCTGATAATGGTGTTTCGGCCGTGACTACGGTGCCTTGTAAAACTGAGAATCTTTTGTGGCATGCTAACACACAAATTTTTCTCAGGGCACATACTGATATCATAGTTAGTGCTCCTCACCCATCAAGGTTACAATTAATATGCTCTCTTCTATCGATACTCTTTGCTCCACAAGTTTCCAGTCCTTTGGAACTTCTGGATTGCACTCAATTCGATACAAGGAATTATCAAATACCTTGACTATCTGCGCATGTGTCAGTATTTCCCTTCTCCTTTCACGACACATACTATTTCCTTGAAATTTTTAACCAAAATGTTAGGTGTGGTTGAAAGCTATTGTAATTGTAGTCTATGCGATATCATGATCCGTGACCATGATGCAGCGTCGAAATCTGGGATCTCTTATGGGTTGCAACCATAAGAAGTTACTGCTAGACGCTCGCTGTTATTAGAGTTAGTGGTCATGATCCTAGCCTGCAATTAGTGTGCTTTCCCTCCGTTTGAAATCTCCTTTGGAAATTCATATCCATACTTTTCCTGAATTTCTATAAATCCTTGTTATGTATAACTAGCTTGAAACGTACTTTAAGAATACACTTCTTCACAAAACTCCAGGATGCACTTGAACTTAACCCATTGACCCATTACAAAAACCTGGCCCTAGTCCTTGACTTTCCGCTAGTGTATGTGTCATGCCTTGATTCGACACATATCACTTCCTTGAATTCGACATGTTGGTTGTGCCTATAATGGTGCTATGACTAGTGACCATAGTGCCACGTCGAAATCTAGAGTCTCTTGCGTGCCATGGTCACCCGAGTTTCTACTAGGTACGTGAAGGTATTGGGGTCTCAAGTCATGATCCACTATAGCTTTACAACTAGTAAGTCCTCTTTCGTTACACGTTTTGTGAAAATTTCCTTAGCTGTGGTGCAATTTAATCTGCGATTTGCGATACAATATAGTAACCCAAAATCTCCTGTAACTCGTGATCACGTGGGATTTTGAAAGGGTATATGCTCGTATTGCGATTTTTGGTCAGTTTCATCATAGCCATCATAAATATGTTTTTTCTCTGGAATATTTGTGTTTCTGCCCCTACTTCAAAGTCCAACTATGATTTTACCCCTGTTTTTTTAACTTTGTGAGTTTGCCCTTCACTACTTGCAAGTCAACGCGATTTTGCCCCTAGTCTTTGCGATTTTGCCCCTGTTTTGACCGTTGACTGAGGGCAAAATCGCATTGACTTGCTTGTATGCAAGGGCAAAATCACAAAGTGAAAAAAAAGAGGGGTAAAATCACAATTTTGATGGAAAACAAGGGTAAAAACGCGTTTGCCCCTTTCTCTTTTGACTGAGGTTACTTTAATTATGCTCTACAATGGTATCTCGACCCGTGACTATGATGCCGTGTCAAAACTTAGAATCTTCTGTGGACTGCGGCCACATAAGACCATACCAGGGTATGCACTAGTATCGTAGTCGGTAATCCTAAGCCATTATAGCTTGCAGTTTGAAGTGCTCTCACTCTCCTTGAAACCTCTTTGGGAGGTAGCGAATGACTCGAAATCAGAAATAGTGAGCGGTCATGTCGCTTAGCTAAGGACGGTAGCTAGTTTTGTAGACCCGATGTTAGATCAGGTTCAACCAGATTGTGAATACGAATGTAATATAAAACTCTGAGACGACTAGAAAACCAATGTAAAGGCAGTCTGGCAAGTTGCGTCGCGCCAACGTAAGCTGGTAAGTTAAGGCTAACTACGCTATAGGCTTTGTATAATCTTTGCATCACTTTTGTAAAATTTTTCCTACTTAAGTTAATGAGTAGTAGGTGTGTTCTTAATGTGGTAGATAACCAAAATTGAAGTTTTAAAAGACACCTTGGTTTGAGGGGTTTTAGTTTGGGAGTATTTGATAATGGTGTTAGGGTTAACAACCGATGGTGCCGTGACGAAACCGGGGGCTTCCCGTGTCATGCAAACAGGGGATTAGCTGCTCGGCATGCGCTGGTATCGTCATCCTTGACCTTAGCTCATTATATTCCTCATAAGGGTTTAGATCGAAAAGTAAAGTTTAAAGTTCTAGTGTTGAGAAAACAACTGACTATGCCCAATAAGAATCTCCATCATATCAACTAGGAAATTTAAGTGTGGGCCAGTAGTTGTCAGTTGAAGTTGCCTGAACAGTTGTTAGCTGTACGCAATGTATCCCAAGTATCACAACTTAAGAAATGTCTTCGAGTGCATGGTCAAGCCATCAATGTAGTAGGGGCAAACTCTGAGTATCCAATACAAGACCTAGACCGGAAAGAATAGTGTTACTCAAAAGAACCACAAGATGGTACAAAGTGCAACGGAGTCAACATTCCAAAGGAGAAGCCACCTGAGCATCAGAGAATCTTCTATCTAAAAACTTTCTTAAGTTCCTTGCTACTCTGTAGACGTAACTTTTATTTTTTCAAGGTTTGAAATAAGTAAACCTTCTACTTGCTCTATAGTCTAGTTTGAAAAATATCTACTTGACACATTTTATTTTCCATTATAAACCTAAGACTTTAGCCGTTAATTAAATCTCGAGACGAGATTTATTTTAAGGGGGGAAGGATGTAACACCCCTGGTGTTACTGTAACTAAAACCTGCCATGTCATCATGATTACATGCAAATCATCCCGCATAAACTCATTATTACTGTGCATCAATAAAATAATTTTTTTTCCACATATGGTTGTGCATAGGTAATTTAGAGTGATTTGTTATATGAGTGCTTGTTTGAGTATATAGGATTAAATCAAATTAGAGATTCAAACCGAAATCAATTAAAATCCCTAAATCGGACCCAAAACCCTAAATCAAAAACTAAATTGAATCAAGGGTTGAGCCTTAAACAAAAGTTGTAAATCTTTAAAAAGTTGAGTAACTTCTATTTTGGGAAATTTTGAAGTTCCTAAAAATAATTTCATATAAAACCTTAATCTATGCTTTAAAGTTCAGAGTTTAAAACTCAATTTCAAAAACTATAAGAAATCTGAGGAAAAGGCTTTAATGAAAGTTGTATATCTTTTGAATTAGAACAACTTTTATTTTTGAAGACTTTGAAGTTATTCAGTGGAAATTCAAATTAAACTTAAATTAATGCCTTGAAATTTAAATTTGAAATGCTATTTCAAAAATTATCTAGAATCTGATCAAACTCTATTAATGAAAGTTGTAGATCTTGACAAATAGAACAACTTCTATTTTTATAAATTTTCATGTTATTAAGAAAAATCTTGGGATTTAAACTGAATTTGAAACAAATTTTAAAAGGGCGAATTACCCCCTTTTCTGTAGTTTCAAATCTATTCAAAATTTGAATATGGTACAAAAACCAAAGTTGTTCAGCACAAAATTTACCATAACTTTTATATTGGTGATTTTTCAACTTTATACACAAAACAAAAAGTAATTGGCAAAAGAAAATATTTGGGGCCTTGAAGACAATAGTACCGGGCCCCTCCCCTTTTCCTGACCGCACGCAGGCGCGTGCCGCGCCGCCCGCCGGCGACGCCCGGGACCGGCCGGCCACACGCCTGTTGTGGTGCAGTGGAGTCGTGGGGGGGTCCCGGAGAGCTGTCGACCGTCCCCCATCTCTCTGCTCGCCTATAAAGCCCGGGAGCTCCTCCTTTTTCGTTCTCCCTTTCTCCGTGCGCCGCCGGCGTGGTACACATTCCACCATTAGAAAATTCATCTTAACCATAGCGTCGCCATCTCCTTGTGAAGCCTTTGAGCCCTTTTGTGCCTCCTCTCACCACCGGAAGCTCCCGCGCAGCTCTCTTCTTCCCCACGACCGGTAGGAACGCCGACATAAGCACTTCACCGAGGCCGGGCTGCTTGGGTGAGCTCCTCCCCTTTTGACCATGTGTTCTAGATACCAGGTGATCCCAGGAATCTCATGCGCTAAACGGTTACCAGTTTGGTCTACAGGGTTCGCCGGAACGTCGACGTTGCCGCTGGAGTTTGCCGTTGCAACTGTCACCGACGTCGCCAGTGCTATCCGGTGGCTCTCTGCTCTAACCAACGCGACACCAAGTCTTGGCAAGCCTCTAGATGCTTCAGGTGTAGCTGGTTTGCCTCGGGGAGCTCCTTCTCCGTCGGAACGCGCCGCGTTGTCGTCGCCGAGCCGCCATGGCTACGGCTGTAGCTTTTATACGTCGATTTTTGCCAAACCAAATATCCCGTTGGACTTGTCGTGTCTTGGGAGTCTAACGACCCACTGCTGCCCCCTTGGCCCCTCCCGGCCGCCCACGGCCTTGGCCGGGGCTGGCCTGGCCGGCCGGCGGTCATGGCGGCTAGGGGTTCGAGCTGGCCAGGGCGGCCAGTTGCTGGCCAGGTCGGGCTGGGCCAGGCCGTTGGTGTTGGAGCACTGTGAGAAGGTGGAAGGGTGCGCTGAGCCATGTGTGGGCCGGCCCAGTGGAGCTGGTTGTATTCTGTAAACTGGTTTTTCCTTTTCGGAATAAGCATAGAGTGCTGTATTTTGTTATTTTCATTGGAATAAATGCAGCACTCCTAAAATTATGAAATAAATGTGGTAGCTTTCCCTATGTAGTATGGTATTTAAGAAAAATATAAAATAGGCAGTTTGAGTACTTTCTGTAGATTATAAAAATGTGTCTTTTAATTAATAAATGACGTTTCTTTGATTTTTGTAGCTCAAAATATTGATCCAAAAATTATGAAATTTTTGTAGTAGCTGTTATTAGGTATGATCTACCTCCACAAAAATCTGTAGCTTATTTGGAGAAGGTTTAAATATTTTGTAATTTTGCCCTTAATAATGAATTATTGAAAGTGATATCAAATAGTTATTAATTTAGGGTTTTTGTGCGATTTTGGATTGTGTGATGACCTTGGGATCAGAACCGTGATGTGGTCCTTGGCATATCAATAGTTGGTTGAGTTCATCCTTAAATTCGGCTCTCAACAACTGTTAAAAAGGAAACGCCGGGTTGATAATTGATAAATTTGTTTTGCTGGTTTGCAACTCTATCGAGAAGTAAAGTGCACTCAACTTTCGAAATCAAGTTTACTTTAATTAATTCACAATGTAGAGCATCCCATGCATCATGGCATACATATCATCATGTTAAATATGCATTATTATTTCGAGTAGTGAACGTGGGATAATTTATTATTTGAAGCGGGTTCCGAGTAAGGTCTTCACTCGGTGGACGTGAATCTTTCTCGGTGATTGACTTCAGGGTACTATCTGCTCCAAGCAATAGGCAAGCCCCGGTGCATTCAGCCCTTTTCTTATGATTTATAAAATGTTTATAACTTTGAGTTAAACTACTGCACTAGGTTGATAAAGTTGATTGACAACCCAATTTATGCATTACCAACCTTGACCACTGAAATACCTCGAAACCATTTTAAAATAAAATGTTTGAAAATGCTTAGCCCTGCTTAAAAAATTTAGTTTTGCACAAAAATACTATTTTTGAGCTATTGTGATAAACTATCGAATAATTCATGAAAAGGAATATGGTAATGTTCTCGTTCGGTGGCTGTGCACCTGATCAGTACATTGTCATCGACGAGAAAGGGTTTTCGCTCGGTTGGCTAGTATTTGGGTTAGAGTCCCAATGCATGGTCACCGACGAAAAATGATTTGAACTATGTGGTCGACGTACACTTAGGTTAGAGTCCCAATGTACTGACACCAGCGGAAAAGAATTAGAGACCATTTGTTGTAGGCATGGATTGAGACTTTGCAACTAGCCATATACTACGGAAAGCTCTTACTCTAGTGGCTCTATTGCTTGAACCGACGACCACGCACTGGGAGTGGAGAGATGGCGAGAGTAACATGTACTCTCGTGGGTTAGAGTCTAGGATTGGAGGTGTACTATACTCTCGGGTGGCGCAGGACCGGTTCAAGGATGGAAAAGCCGTGGTAGACGGTGTTGGTATATGCAAGCTTAGGTGCTACATATGCAGTGTGGATAGGGATCCCCAGCTGGGTACTTAATCGATTCGAATCGTCGTTGCTTCTCGGTTACGGAGACTTGATCCACTGACTTACCCCGAAAAGTGGTTTGAAACTAGGTTTTGGAAATGGTAAAACGAATTGAAAATGTGAAGTGCTGGTTAATCAACTTAGAGACAGGGCTAAAGATGACTTCTGACATTAATATAAGAATAAAATTTACTAGAGAGCTTTTCTGCAAAAGACCTTGATTCTTACTCAAGCCTTACCTTGACTTCCCTCAGCCTGCATTCCTGAGTCTCATTTCTTTTCTTAGTCTGGTAAGTCTTGCGGAGTACCCCAGTACTCAGGGTTTGTTAACCCCCTGTTGCAGGTGAGTTAAGTATACAGTTCTGTGTGGGATCGTGCCGGTCAACAGATCGTGCATGGACGGAGGTGTGTATATGATAAAAACCCTTGGGCAGGGTGTCTGGTTGTATGCAGCTACTCTACTACGAATCTCTGGTTTGGGATAATATAATCTAACTTTGTAAATTTATATTTTTGTAATACTTCCGTACTCTTTACTCTGGTTTATATTAATTGTGCAAACTGTTGTAATACTGTAAGGCTTACAATGAAGATCTTCGGGGAAATTAGGATTTCTTAGGAGACCCGGCAGGCCACCTAGGTCGAGGGAAACTCGTGCAAACTGATCGTGGGTCCTTAAGGACGATGGCAGTGCACGTGGGCCCTATGATTAAGGCGGTTCTGTCACGCCCTCTTAGGCTGCCAGCAGGAGGACACGGATGGACTCCATCCGTGCGATGGGTGCAAGGGCATTATCGAAGTCAACTCCCTCCCGTCGACAAAGCCGCGCGCCACCGGACGCGCCTTATGCTTGGTCACCGCCCCTCTCTCATCCTTTTTGAGCTTGAAGACCCACTGTAGGGTGATGGCGCAGTGGCTAGCATGAAGATCAGCCAGCTCCCACGTTCGGTTCCTCTCGACTAGGGATGAAACCGGATCTGATACATCCCATATCCCATATTCTGTGCCATATTTTTTATCGGATACAGATCATTGGGGATATTGATATCTATCTCATCTACTTACCAAAAAAATACTATTTTGCGTATTCGGGTTAAGATAAGGTCGGATATTAAATGTTTGGATTCGGATATCGAATATCTATATTGGGTTTGGATATTTTTGGGATGGACAGGAAATCGGGAAATATCCATCGTGTTTTCATCCCTACTCTCAACGGCGTCCATGTCCTGCTGCATTGCGGCACGCCAAGCCGTGTCTCCCTCCGCCTCAGCGAATGAGCAAGGCACGCTGACGTCGTGCGCTAGGTGCAGCTCCGCCCCGAAGTCGTGCTGCGCCTGTGTTACACCGATACTTTGCTGAGGGAGTGTATCACGTATCGGATATGGAAAAGTGGCGGACAAAAGCACTAGTACACAAAAGTTATGTGCTGGCGGTTGGGAACGTATTTCTACAGGCGTTTCTCCCAACAGCCAGCGGGAAAGGCCAGATTTCTACTGGCGGTTTCCTGTGAACCGCCTGTAGAAAAGGTATTTCTACAGGCGGTTCCTAAAGCGAATCGCCAGTAGAAAACTGATTTCTACAGGCGATTCTCTTTAGGAACCGCCTGTAGAAACACGTTTTCCACAGGCGGTTCACATAACTAACCGCCTGTATTTAGTTTTTTCGCCTTTTTTCAAAACAGGTTGTGCACTGTTTTTTAATATTATAATACGATATAATATTGAATATATTAGGTCCTATTATACAGTCATTATCAATACATATATATACAAACATGCAATTAAGTAATTAATTATATGTACAAACATATTTAATATATACTTCTAAGTTTTTACATCACATGCGATATCGAGATATATATATACAAAAACACATGCATCGATCAGTGTTTTTACATTGTTCGTGCCCTAGCTAGTAATCTTCACGCTGAAGATTTAGGCTGCCAATATCTGTTAGCGCTCTATACTTGGGCTGTGCTAAGGCGCCGGTAGGATCGTGATAGTTGCCGTCGAATGATATGATTTGTTTCAATATGAAATTGCACATGTCGTCGACAATGCCCAGCAAAGTTTGTTCTGACATGTTATTTGCCCTTTCTATCTTACATCCCTGTCTCTGTATAAACATCAAATTTTTTAACTTGATTATTACACATTAATTTAAATTTTAATGACATATTATTGCTTGTGCATTAATTACCTCAGGGTTGTTGACGTATCGCCCATTGACTCTCATGAACTCGCACACGTAATATCCACAGTGGACCGATCCAGATGGTTTCTTATGGCACTATATATAAAAGATAAATAATTAAGTTACCAACTTCATATATTGCCATATATGTGTCATGTGTATAGCATATATAATAAGGTATACATACCGGGTAATCATAAATTATATTCATTGGAGGAATATTCCCCAATGACTTTTTCTTTCCCTTTCCCTTTTCTAGTTTGGACCACCGCCAAGCCCTATATATAACAACTCGAATTAATCATCATCCAATTAATTAATCTCTCAAGCTGATCACACATCGACAAAAGTATATATATAGATGCATACACAAAAACTTGGCTTACCGCTCTATGAGAACCAGGACAGTTGCATATTTTGAGGGCAAGTAGTTTGCGGAGTCAAAGACCACCACCCGTCCATCCCTTGGATAAATATAAAAGCAGATCCAGTGGTCCCTGCACGAATCAAATTTGTGAATCCATATTAATGATGTTGTAATATACACAATTAAGCTCACACATAGTATATATATTATACTTACCAAAAGTGGTACGGGGCCATTATGACTTGTCTGTCCCTCCACTGCTTCAGCGCGTTCTCAATATAAATGGCATATTTGGCTTCAAGGTCCTTACGCATCTCCACTATTTTCAAGGAAGCTTCTTCCTCACTCAAGCCCTTTAGTTTATCATGTTCCGTCCCGATCCTTAATGTATGCTGCTCCTCGCATAGTTTCATTGGAGAAAGATACCCAATCAACTTACTTTCATCTCTTTCCCCATGATTCTCCTGCTCATCATATTGCATTCTGCAAGAGGATCATTTTTTGAATGTCAGAGATCCTCATCAAACTTGTTCACACAACACAACAAATTCATGATAACGACACACAAGCATATACTTACAATGCAAACAATGTGACGGTCTGTACGTCAAGTCTTTTGAGGTTCATCATCAACCAGATGTCCTCGAAGCTGAGATAGGCCATACCCTGGGTACAAAGAAAAGCCCCATATGGTATACTTACAGTTATCGAGTCGAGGCCAGCGTGAGAAGCTCTCATGTACCAGTCATGCATCCTTTTTATACCAGCTGGGATGCTTGTTAGTCGCTTCCAACTGAGAAGAGGCTTGGTAAACACATATTCTTCTGGGACATCTTCATAATCCTTCTTCGTTGGCTTCCTGATCTGTATGACTTCCTCTTTTGCTGCCTTCTCGTGCTCAGCCAAGTCAACGACACGTGTCGTGCGAGACTTTCTAATTCCTTTCATAAACAGAGCCGTGCCAGCAAAATTCTTCTTCGGCTCATGTGGGGAAACCAATTTGGGTATCGGGAATTTTCTCTTCTTAGGCGGTAACGGAGCTGGAGGGGTCGTAAGCAACTGTTCGGATTCTTTGGCTGGTGGGGAAGAGTGAGGCCGCGGTGGTGGCGGGGTTTGTTGCTTAGGTGATGGTGGGTCAGGAAGACGAGGTGATGGTGGGTCAGGATGACGAGGTGATGATGGGTCAGGTTGTGATGACTCGGCATGTCTAGACTCCTGAGTTAGTGGCTGCTCCTGAGTCAACAGGACGTCTCGTCGAGGCCACAGGATGAAATTTTTGACAGCCTGACCGAGTTTCTCAATATCCTCTGGGCCTGGGATGTCTAGCATGTCGTCCTCATATCCTTGGACGACCGTCGAGAGTTCTACCTTGCAGTAGTCATCTGGAATGTCGCTGTTATGGTACCTGCGTCCAGGGATAGCAAAGCCACTGGCCACTTTCCTTGTACGATTATTATTGAAACCGTACCTTATGACTAGGGAACAAGGTGTTGGCCCTGTGATGTCATCAACTGGATAGCGAACCTTGTTGGCCGTAGACGCGACACTGCTTTTAATCGGTGGACTCGCTAATTGTTGATCAGTTGCTGGTACAATCTGCATCTGGGACGTAGCTTGAGTGGTCGTCATCTGTTGATTGGACACCACGCTCACCAATTGCTGCACCAAGTCAGGATCAGGGTTAGCTAGCATTGCAGACATCATCTCTTTGAAGTCCTTCTTGGCCTCTTGCTCGAAATAACTCTTCATCTCTTCCTTGTATCTATCACGTTTCTTGTACATGTCCTCCCACTCCTGACCAAATCCTTCTTTCCATCCCTTCCTGGACGAGATCCCTCATACACGTCCAGGATGCTCGGGGTTACCCAGAGCAACAGTCAGGACGTCCTTCTCCCTTTGTGGCCTGAATGATCCTTCCTTTTCCTTAGCTGCCACCGCATAGATGTTCTTTGCAGTTTCTTCCACCAATGGATCATGAAAGGACGCGCCTGTATCTGTTATTTCTCTAGGTTTTCGAGCACGAAGCCAATTCGCGCTCATTTTGCCAATTTGCTCAGACCGCACAGGCAACCCTGCCACCTTCCTTTCAGCCTCTTCTCTTGTCCATTTCTCTAGCTGACGGTCATATCCACCTGAGCCAAGGTGGTGCTGGTACACGTTCTTCTTTGCTTGTTCTGAAGCGGCTTGGCTCATAGCTAGGAATTCCGGCCGATTCTTCTGCTCTTGAAAAATAGCCCACTGACCTGTCGTGATCTTGTACTTCGTTGTCGGGTCCAACCCGAGCTTCAGGTATTTTACATTGAGCTCATACCTCCAGCCTCGGAACGAGATCGCAATCTGCTTCATGGCATATGCCTTAACGAGCTTTTCTGAACCCTGAGGAAAAAGAAACCTCGTGCAAAGCTTATTCCACATGGCCGTCTTTGTATCAGCTGGCACATCCTTCCAATTAGATATTGTGCAGTCTAGCATATCTCTAACTAAGAAACCAACTGCGTTCCGAAACTTAGCTGGCACTGGTTGAGGAGCTACAGGTTGTCCTTTGGCATTGACTTCTGTAACCCAATATGTTTTGTCCGGCCACTTGTTCGCTCCCCTGTCACCTCTTGCTCGATCACTCTGCTTCCTTTTCCTTGAACCAGTCTCGGTTGGTTCTGGTGCGGCGTCTCCGGGTGTCACTGTATCTTCTTCAGCAATTTGGCGGAATTGAGACATCACCTCCTATATCATAGATGTAAGGTGTAAAATAATAAACACATGAAATCATGCATGGTAAGTTAATCATGTGTAATGTAAACACATGAAATCATGGATGTGTTTACCTCGTCATTTGGCGGATCGTAATTTGGGTCACGCTGCATTTCACGCCGAGCCACCCTATCGATGCTACGGCACGGATCGCTATGGGTGTGGTATCCTTCGTCTTCCGAAGTAGAGCCATTCTTGTCGTTGTGGGAGGGTCGTGCTTGTCCTTGGTCATCATTATGGGGCGACCCTTGTCCTTGGTTTGTTGGAGAACTCATGGCGATGTTTCTAGCATATACAAAGGCAATAAATTACAATGCAAAAAGAAACAATCATTTATAATATGTATATGTATATGTATATGAATATGTATATGTATATGTACCCTAACTAAAAACCCTAACTAAAAAAACCTAACTATAATTAACTAAAACCCCTAACTATAATGAACTAAACCCCTAACTAAAAACCCTAACTCAAAAAACCTAACTAAAACCCTACTAAAAAAAACCTAACTAAAAAAACCTAACTATAATAACTAAACCCCTAACTATAATTAACTAAAACCCCTAACTAAAAACCCTAACTCAAAAAACCTAACTAAAAACCCTAACTAAAAAAACCTAACTAAAAAACCTAACTAAAAACCTAACTAAAAAACCTACCTCAAAGAACCTAATTAACTATAATTAACTAAATACCCTAACTAAAAACCCTAACTAAAAAAACCTAACGAAAAAACCTAACTAAAAAACCTAACTAATCTAACTAATTAACTAAACCTAATAACTAATCTAACTAATTAACTAAACCTAACTAATCTAACTAATTAACTAAACCTAACTAATCTAACTAATTAACTAAACCTAATAACTAATCTAACTAATAAAACTAAAAACTAATTTAAAAAAATAAAACCACAAACGAGCCCTAGCAGGCCGGCCCAATAGCAGCGGCCAGCCTGCTAAGGCCCACAGCCGCCACGCCACGCGCCACCACCGCCGCACCGCCGCGCATGCCACCACCGCCGCACCACCATGTGCCACCACTGCCTGGCCTGCCACCGCCGCCATAGCCGCGTGCCGCCACTGCCGCCACAGCCGCGTGCCGCCACCACGCGCGAGAGGGAGAGGGATGTAAGAGAGAGAAGCAGAGAGAGAGCGACCTACCAGGCTTTGGCGGTGGCGGGCGCGGTAGGCCTCGGCGGCGGCGGGCGCGGCAGACAGCGGCGGCGCGCTCGGTGGAAAATTTCGGCAGCCTAACGGCGTACCAGAGAAAAGAAAGGCACCTCTGTGACTTAGAAAATTTCAGGCTCCCGCGTAGTGAATATAAATGGGAACCATTTGTGCAGGTGGTTGATATAGTAAACCGCCTGCACAAATCGTGTTAGTGCAGGCGGTTGACTTAGAGAACCGCCTGCACAAATGATTTCTTCAAGCGGTTCTCTAAGACAACCGCCTACAGAAATGATTTTTTATTTTTACAAGTAATCTTATTCTATTTTGCACATAATAATATAAATATGTTGCTATATGTTATTCTGGACTAGTTATGCTACATTTAAATCATGCAATGGTTAGTTTTGGGTTAACCAATTATTAATTATTCATATTTTGGGTTTGGTAGCTTCAAAAGTAGTGGTTCACCTAGGGTAAAGCTAGGGTTTAGCTATGGTTAAGATAGGGTTTACGTAGGGTTAAGATAAGATAGCGTCGATTGACATATTATCACACATGGTGGTAGGGAAGGTAATATTTATGTTCAAATGGATTACAAGACTCATAAATGGTACAAGACACATGATCCTAGCTAGCTAGCTATCCTGCTACTATTCTTCCTTCTCCATCGTGGCGCACCCATGGCAATGCAGTTGATGGGATGCTTCGCTCAACATTCTTTATTTTGATTGGATGGTCTTTAAAGACACTCATTTCGTCGAATTGGTTAAAATCCTCCAGATCAGTTACATCGTCAACTCGTATGGCTTGCTGTTTTCCAGAAAAACAACATGTTTTGGCTTGTCGGTGCTTTTCTTGTCATTCTTGGAAAGGACCTGTTCAGCATAGAAGACCTATGCAGCACGGTTAGCAAGAATCCAAGGGTCATCTTTGTAACCTACTTTACTTAGATCAAGAACTCTGAGCCCATAGTTATCCACTGTATCATGTTTGTCTTCAACCCATTGGCATCGAAACACGGGGACCTGGAATGTACCATAATCTAGTTCCCATATGTCCTCAATGAAGCCAAAGTAAGTAGTGATTTCACCTGTTCCATCATCTAAGGCCTCGCACCGAACACCACTGTTTTGTGACATACTCTTTTGGTCCTTGGATTTGGTACAAAACGTGAAGCCACTAATGTCATAGGTTTGCCATGTCGTGACCTGGCATGATGGTCCCGATGCCAACTTCTTGATGGTTTTTTCCTCAATTGTTTCCCCATTTGGAATTTTCTTCTCACTTAGCCATGTTGTAAACCGCTGCTTGTGTTCTTTCATTACCCAATCATCAGTGCATCCAGGATTGTGTTTTCAAAGCTCATTAACGTGTTGCTCGATGAAAGAGTCAATTAATGATAGCTGTTGTAGGATGCTGTGGTGTACCTCAAGGACTATTTTGTAATCTGAAGGGATGAATGATTTCTGTCCCATCCTCCTACGTCCATGCAGCCTACCCTCATGTCGTGTGGGAGGCAAACCTATTGCAATCTGGTCTTTTAGGACATTATTGCAGAAAGGACCACCGGACTCTATGGCCTCTTCGGTCAAGTACCCCTTTATCATGGATGCCTCAGGACGAGAACGAGTTGAAACATAGCCATTCAATATTGACATGAAACGCTCATATGTCCACATTTCATGCAAATACATGGGGCCCAATGCTTCTATTTGTCCCACTAAGTGCACCATAAGGTGTACCATTATATCGAAAAAAGATGGTGGGAAACACATATCAAGCTGTGACAATGTCTCCACTATGAATTCTTGTAGAGAAGGCAACTCATCGCGGTCAATTACCTTCTGTGAGATCTTATTGAAGAAGTAGCACAACCTTGTGATTGCCATCTTTAAGAACACTGGCTTTATAGCCCTGATGGCAAGAGGGAGGAAGGTAGTCAACATGACATGACAATCATGTGAGTTGTAGTTGGTGAGTGTAAGGTCTTTCATTGACACAATACTCCTTAAGTTGGAGCAGAATCCAGATGGAACTTTCAAATTCTTCTAGCACACACATATCGCATGCTGCTCATCTTTGTTGAGGTTGTAGCTTACTGCTGGGAGGTGGTACTTCCCATTTTCAAGAGGAATAGGGTGAAGTTCCTTTTTTATGCCTAAGTTTACCATGTCTAGACGTGATTTCAATCCTTCCTTCATCTTGCTCTTCATGTCTAGCAAGATGCCAACTATGCTCTCAAACACATTCTTCTGAACGTGCACGCCATCGATTGCGTGTCGTACGTCCAACTCTTTCCAATATGGCAAATACTTGAAGAAAACTGACATCTTCTTAAATGTAGCCCCTGGAGTTGGCTTGACATCCTTTCTGGCCTTCCCTTCTTTTGTCTTCTTCCCGAAAGCGAACTTGATGTTTTTGACAATTTCAAAAACTCTTTGACCTTTGCTGTTACCTGATTGAGCAGTAGAAAAGGTAGCTATATGGTTGGATATGTTCAACATTATCACTGACCAATGAGCAAAAGATTACCTGATGGAGCAGTAGAATGTAGTTCATCCATATTGTCAAAGTACTTATCCATCTTACGCAAGCAGAACTTGTGTCCTCTCGGTAAGAAACGTCTGTGCCTCATGTAAACTAGCTTATTTGATTCATCTAGGTATACACAAACTGTTTCATCTATGCATATTACACAACCAACCTTCCCCTTGAACTGCCCTGATAGCACGAATAGAGCAGGGTAGTCATTGACGGTAATAAATATAATTGCTTTCAGTGTGAATGTCTCTTTGCGGTACTCGTCCAACACTTTGACACCTTCTTCCCATAATTTTTTCATGTCCTCCATTAAGGGCTCCAAAAAGACATCCATGTCAACTCCAGGTTGTGTAGGTCCAGAAATAAGAAGTGTTAGCAAAAGGTATTTTCGCTTCTGCATCAACCAAGGAGGAAGGTTGTATATGGTGAGGATCACCGGCCATGTGCTGTGCTTGCTGCTCCTCTCAGCAAATGGATTCATTCCATCCGTACTCAGAGCGAACCTAATATTTCTTGGCTCATTAGCAAAATCTGGGTGATTTGCATTGAAATCTTGCCATTACTTGCCATCAGCTGGATGTCTTAGCTTTCCATCGTCCTTGTGCTCCTCAGAAGCATGCCAACCCATAAGCTTGGCATCGTCAGGGTTTGCAAACAAACACCTCAATCGATCAACCATGGGAAGGTACCACATCACCAGAGCCGGAATCTTTTTCTGCGCATAGTAGTCTACTTCCCCTTTTTCTTTCTTTGTGGGTTTTGAACTCTGCTGGGTTTTCTTTTTCCTCTTACCTGCTGTAGACACAGAGGCTACGTTCTCTTCCTCTCGATAGTCTTTGTTCGTCTTGTACCTACTTGCGCCACAATTTGGACAGCTCTCCAAGTCTTTATAATCATCACCTCGATAAAGGATGCAATGATTTCTACAGGCGTGGATCTTTTCGACACCCATAGTAAGCGGACTGATTAGTTTCTTTGCGTAGTAGGTATTAGCTGGCACGTTGTTCTCCTTTGGAAGCATGTCTGCTAGAATATTCAAGAACGCATCGAAACCAGCATCACAAAGACCATATCTAGCTTTGACCATCAACAACTTTATCACGGACCGCAGGGTCGTGAACTCTTTCGTACAACCCTTCGACTCATCGTAAAAAGTCTCTTCTGCTGCCTTCTTCATGGCCTCCATACCTTTCACGAAGAACATTGATGGATCAGTATGACGACGCAACATTGCGTCTAAGAGTTCTGCATCTTCCTCAGCATCTGGTAGGACATGACCAGTTCTGTTGTCTACATTTTCTCCAACAAAATCATGATCGGTAACATTTGGCACTACATGTTCACTCTGTGTACTAGGTTGATGTGTCCCTCGTACAAACTTATCCAGGCCATCGGCGCCGATGTTCTCATGGTTTTCAGCTAGATAAGGTGTAGAACTACCCTCTCTATGCTTAGTCCAAATCAAATAGTCCTGCATAAATCCTCGACGGACCAGATAAGAAAGGATTGGCTCTGTGTCATCGAACACAACAATATTTTTGCAGTCTATGCATGGACAATATATGTGCTTCATGTCTGTTCTCCTAGCATGGCTCTTAGCGGCATCAATGAACCTGTTGAGCTCAGGTAGGTATGATGGATCGACTCTTGGTAACTTATACATCCAGTATGGCCTCTCCATCATTACCTATAAATAACAAATTAAATGAAAAGAGAGCCAATAATGGTGGAACCCGAGATTCAAAAAATGGCTAACTAGAGCAAGAATAGTTCAAAAAGATGTGAGAGGTATAAACTAACCTTTTTTTTAGAAATCTCCTTCCAAAAAATAAAGATGAAAACCTCTCCCTTGTAGAGGGTGAAATGCATGTAGACCTCCAAATCGCCTCCAATGAAAGTTGGCTGCGAGTTCTGCTTAGATCGGAGAGGAAGAATGGGTATTCACTATTATAATCTTCCATTAAATCATGTTAATCATGCTACACATGCAAAGTCATACAAATATGGCTTAAATGCTTATATTAATAGAGGTGAACTAACCATGTTGAGAGAGGGGAGAAACTATTTAAACTAAGAAGCAATCATGATAGGGAGAGAGGGCAAACTTCATCTAACCGTGTTGAGCAACCTCATTTGAAAAAAAAGACAATAACCTAGCTACTCCTCTCTCTAGCTCATGGTGAAACCCTAGATCCAAAATTTGGCTAAATGGAGCAAAGAATGGTTAAAACGAGGTTAGAAGTAAGTAAACTAACCTTTTTTAGCAATCTCTTTCAAAGAAATGAAGATCAAAAGCTCTCCCATTGTATTTGGAAAAGTCTGGACCACCGAAATCGTCAACTATGGAAGTTGGCTGCGAGTTACTGCTCGGCTCGGGGAGGAAGAAGGGGCATTTATAGCAGGCTTTGTACTGGCGGTTCCTTAAGTGAACCGCCTGTAGAAAACCATTTCTACAGGCGGTTCACTTGAGGAAACCGCCAGTAGAAATGTCCTATTTCTACTGGCGGTTCAGTTAAGTGAACCGCCTGTGAAAACTGATTTTTACTGACGGTTCACTTAACTGAACCTCAAGTGGAAATATGACATTGCAAACTGATTTACACTGGCGGTTCTTATCTCTGGCCCCACCGTTTTTTTCTGCTGGCGTCCGGTAACAGGAACCGCCTGTACAAATAAAACAGTGGCGTCGGTGTAGAGCTTTTGTTTACCAGTGAAGGTCGATACATATCAGGGGAGTATCCCATTTTTTATTATTTTCATGGATTTTGAGTACGTTTCTGGATACATATCAGTGTATTAGATATAACCCAGCCCAACAAAAACCGTGTTCCCTGCGTCCCCGACACCCTAGCACCCGATGCCCGCACCTCTCGCAGTCACGCTACCTCCAGCGAACTCGCGACGGACGCCTCGTCCCTGCTTGCCGGTCGCCCGCGACAAGCCTCCGCGCCCGCTTGCCGGCTGCCGGCGATGAGCCTCTGGCCCTGCTCGCTGGAGACGAGCCTGCATCCCCACCCCCGCCCCCGTATACGGCATCCTGCGTACATGTGCGCCGCCTCATGCGCATGGGATGCGCCACCGCTCGCCGAGCCTCCGCCACCTCCGCGCCATCAATCGACTTGTCGTCCTCCTGCAGACCGCCGTACAGGGGACCAGTGCACCAGTCCGCCACGGCGGCGGCCAGCTCCCGTGATGCAGGGGATGCAGATGAGATTCAGCAGCAAAGCAAGCCGTCTACTCTACTTCTGCATGTACATCCAATTCCCCATTGTTGACATATTCTACTTCTGCAGTTCAATTGCTTGATTTTGTTTGTTCCCCACTTTCCCTTCTTCATTAGTGTTCGCATGCTTCATTGCTTACATGCAGTAGATGGCCTCTCCAAATTTGGTAGTGCTCCTGCTCCACAAGCTGAGTGCTAGTGCTAATGTATAGGATCTGTAGGCTGCGGTTAGGATCTCGTATGAAAGAAGAAAACTACATACAAGTTCTAGACTTTCACAATTTTAATTTGTATTATTATTTATTTATTAAAATAATAATAAAACTTATCCGCGTATTGTGTTTTCTTGAAAATTGCCGTATCCGCGTATTCGTATCCTTCCGACACCAATACACGTATCCATATCCGTGTTGCATAGTGCTGTGCCGAACGTACTGCTCACCGAGGATGTTGTCCATGGTGCGGTAGCGCAAAGGCTCAACGTCGTGGTAGGCGTCGACACGGTCCTCGTTGTTAGATAGCGCAGTGGTGAACTTCATCTTGTGTTGCTCGTCGTGCACCGAAGTTACCGGTGACGATGGGAGCCAGTGTTGGAGAGCGGGACGTACCGGTGCAAGAGATTGGTGTGGCCTGCAGCGTTGGCGGTGGAGGATTCACCAGAGCTAGTGGCAGTCCGGGTGCTGTGGCACACAACCTCGGTGAAGAAGAGCTGGTAGCTCCCCAGCTCCCTTGATGTGGACGTATTCAGATGAAGTTGCTGATCGTTGAAGTCGAGCTGTTGTCCACCACTTGCCCGACGCCCACCCTAGCCCTTCATCGAACACAACGTCACGCGATGTGTCGAGGATGCAGTAGCCCTTGCGTCGTCGGGTATCCCATGAACACTCCTACACTACAACAAGTCCTCGTATTAACAACCAAAACTTTGCGACCTTATGTGGTTGTCGGATCCAGCCGCCATCTGTTTGAGTGGCACCTCAAGGTGCCCAACAACCAAAATTTACCCGGTCGTCATCGAGACCCCTTGTGGTCGTTACTCCAACAATGCCCATTGGTCCCGCCACGAATCTGTTTGGCAACCAACTCCCGTGCCCAAGTCCTCCTACCCGCACCCACCTCTCGGTGCAGCGGCACCTCAGTCGCCCTAAATCCCTGATCACTGCCGCCTCCACCCCTCGTATGCCCCCTCGAGCTCTCCGTACAGATCCGCCTAGGCGCCTCCCCAAGCAGACGCGTGCGCTCCGGCGCTAGCGGTGGCGTCTCCTTCCTGTCCCGCCACCATGGCAGGGGAGGACCCCAGTTAGGGTTGACGCTGGACGGAGATGACAAGGCAACCGTAGCAGCACGGCCAGATCTTCACTACCCCTACCATAAGCAGTCATCTGGAATCCCCATCTGCATCTCGAGAAGCTTTCCCCTCTTCAATCCCACACTCTCTTGGTCTATCCTGTTTCAGGTGTGATTTGATTTCCAATGTGCGAATTCCAGGAATAGTTGCTTATTCGGATTTCAACCAGTGCTGTCCTCGCTGATTGTAGATCAAAGCGCTCTGTTGTTACTCGTTACAGAGTTTAAGGGTCAGTGGGGCACCATAATTTTCTTTACTTCATTAGTTTTGTCTCTCGATATAATATAGAGACAAATCTCTAATGCCTATGATTATCATCAATTTGTTTTCCTCGTAGGAATCAAACTGCACTAGGAAGAACTGTGATCCGGCCTGTTTGCACTGCCGATTACATCACGAGTACATTATGAATTATTAGTTTATTACAGAACCACGAATTGCTTCGTATTTTGTCGTGCTGCTTCTCTTAGATTATTATATATTTGCAGTAATATAACTGTATTCCTCCACTAGTTTTTCTATTTAGTAGATGTTTATTTTAGATTTCATGAATATATCTTCATATATATTATGTCATGAATGCAGATAATTGTTTAACAGAGAATATTTGTCTGTGATTTTTTTTGCAGGGTCATATTCATTAATCCGTGAGGCCAATACGTTGAGCTCACAAGCACTGTTCATATCTATCTGATAATGCTTATTTGTGTAGCAGCTAAACCGTCCTTCCTGAAATTTGATTTTTTATTTTTATTTTTTTGGGGTGCACTGTGGTGCTCTGAAATTGTTCATGTGCATCTGGATACAGTAGTATCAGTTTGGCAAAAGTAATCATTTTAGTTTCTTGCCTGTATGGATCATTGACAATATGGCTCTGTTCGCTTCAGCTAAAAAGCTGAACTGATTTTGGCTGAATCTGATTTATTGTGAGGGGAAATACTGTTCTAGAGCTGAAAAATATGTGCTGTTTAGCTGAAGCGAACACAGCCTTAAACTTATTCAAACTTAATGGTAATATATATTCATGAACCAACTATATAATATTTTAACTTCTAATTTCTTAATATTCAAGTGCTACTCTATTATTAAATTTTAATTAGGATACATCTGCCATATGAACAAGTTCCATGTTCTTAACCATTGTATCAGTAACAACAAAATATGACTATTGTTGCCATATGCCATCTTACTGTAGGAGTATATATTTCAGTCTCTGTAGTGGTGAAAGGATATTAGATACCCATAAGTAATTAAGGACAGCTCAACTGGTTTCAGCATAGTTTAGCTTGGATTAAATAATACAACATATTCTTTCATGGATACTCAAGATATTTGTCTGAACCCTTCTGCATGTTTCAGCTCATCAAAGGTGATAAGTATATCTTATCCTGCCTAATAGCTTCATCAAAGGTGCTTCTATCAAGGAGCAGCTGTGCTCTGTTTATTGGAAAGAGACTTATTGCCGGTCTTGTTAATTCTTTCAATGATGGATATGGTTATAGATACATACAAGGTAACAAGTTCCTCTCGTGCGGATGATGAACTGCGTCATGCTCTGGTCATCACCTCGCTGGGGGACCCTAGGGATGACGAGCTGGAGCTAATTCGTGCCACAATTTCCATTATGTTTGAGATCGATGAATCTCTTCTAACCCTGTATCCCTGGGGTCGGTCGAGTTTCCTCTTGATCTTGCCTAACGTGGAGGTTGCTGGCACTATCTACAATGAAGGTCGCCCCATTATCTCCAACTCTGCTCGGCTGCATGTTCAGCGTTGGTCGCGGTTTATCACGGCGGTGGAAGTTAGTCTCGTGGGCATCCCTCCCCATGCTTGGAACTTGGAGACCGCAGAGGTGCTCCTGGGTGAGGTCTGCTGGATCGTTGGAGTGCATCCGAGTAATGATACTTGTCGGGATGTGTTCAGGGTGATGGCGTGGTGATTCGACCCGGCACTCTTTCCTCCGGCGATAAGGCTGGAGATCGTTGAGCCCCCTTTGGCGAGAGGCGCTGATGTGTGGATGCTATCATACCCGGCTGCGATCACATTTCGTCCTCTCGTCGAGCCTAGCGTTACACAGGACCCCCCTCACCTCCCCTTGATGATGATGATAGTGACCTACATCGGAGGCGTCGAACTTTGGCTTCACCGGCGTCGTCTTCCTGGGCTCCGGCGGCTAGGTCGGGCGATGCTCCGCCCGCTGGGCAGGGTGGCAGGGCGCCTGTCCATGCACGTCTGGGTCCGCGTGACTTTGCTTCGGCGGCTGGACCCCTCTCCTTCAGGCGTGCACATTTGATGATCGGTTGAACGGGTCTCCTGGGGCTTCGCACTGCCTTGCGTCGCTTGGTCTCGAGGAGGACCGTTCTGGACCCGAGATGGCCATGGCTACGGAGGATCCCGGTTTCACGGATTCATTGCCCGAGGGCTCGGGCGCGCGTGCTGCCAAAGTAATGGCGAGCAATGGTGGCGATTCGGCGGGGGATGCTGCTTGTGATTCTGCTGTCGGGCGGTGTGTGGGCTTTGTTTGGCCACGGATTGAAAACCCCTTTGTGCTCTCCTGTGGGCCTTCGGAGCCTTTGGCCCACGACCTTATTGGGCCGAATCAATCTTGGGTATCTCAGCTGTTGGCTCTGGAGTCGGATTCCCCCCATGGCCAGGAAGCAGATGAGTACGCCCCTCCTTCCGTCTCTACTGATGACTTGCCGCATGCCATTGATGCCTCCATGCCGCCGGCCGAGTCGTCACCCATTCCAGAGCGCTCTCTCCCTGCCCTCGTGCTGCCGGCTGAGCCCTCTCCTCCTCCATTTCCCAGCAGCAGTCGTACTTCCCTTCCCAGCAGCAGCCGTAGTCTGTTCTAGCTGTGGTTGCTTTCCCCCCACCGAGCCTGCAACTCCCGGCTGCTTCCTCTGAGGCTCTGCCTCTTCTTTCCCCTACCATCTCCACCCCCCTGCCGAATCCTCCTCCTTTTACCCAGCCCCTGTCTTTGGAGCCGCAACCGACCTTGTGGGTCTACTCACATCGCCACCCCCGAAGATCTGAGAGGAACACACATTCTGCAGATGCTGCTGCCGCCGATGACCCCCCTGTGGAGCCGCCTAGCCTGGCTACAGGGTTCATCAATGCTTTATCAAAAATTCCCGGGGCAATCTTGCCAATTCCTCTTGTCAAAAAGCGAAGGAAGAAGAAGAGGGACCCACCTAGCGTGGAGCCCCGGTGAAGTCGTCGTATTGCGGGCTTTCCAGCGGCAATGTCGGAGGTATGCCCCCCACTCCTGAAGAAAGAAATGATGCATGCTCTGGACCTGAATGTTGATGAGGAACGGGAATGCATTAGTCAAGAAGCCCTGGATGGCTATGTACAATGTTTTAGGCAGCCCTTGCCAACTTCTCACACCAAAGCCCTGGCCGCGCTCTTCGGGTGGACACTCCCTGAGGCTGCTTATGCTGCTGATCTGGTTGAGTGTGCCGTTTGATCGCCCCTCCTAGTCAGGTTTGATAGTCAATTCTATAGATCCAGCACCACATCCTTAGTTGGAATGTTTGGGGGTTGAATTCAACAGCAAGACAGGATGCCGTGAGAGCTGTGGTGGAGGCCTCCAAGATTGATGTTGTTTGCCTGCAAGAGACAAAAATGAATTTGGTTACCAGAGGGCTAGTCCTGTCCATGTTGGGAAGCGAGTTTGATAAGAATTTTATCTTCCTTCCGTCAGATGGTGCTAGCGGTAGTATTTTGGTGGCTTGGCGGCGCCTGTTGGGCACTGTTGGAACTACCAGAGTGGATGCTCACAGTATCTCAGTCCAATTCTGTCCGTCCGATGGAGGTGCGTGGTGGCTGACTTGTGTGTATGGCCCCCAACATGATCAAGATAAGGTACATTTTCTTCATGAACTCAGAGATGTTAGAGTTCAATCTCCGGGGCCGTGGCTGGTTCTTGGGAACTTCAATCTGATTTATAATGAAGAGGACAAAAACATTTCCAATCTTAATAGAGCCATGATGTGAAGGTTCGGAAGATGGATAAACAATGTGGGGGTTTCTGAAATTCCTCTCCATGGTCGTAAGTATACTTGGACCAGCTCCTTCACTAGTGCTTCCCCTACTCGTGTCCGGTTGGACAGAATGTTTTGTTCTCTGGACTAGGAAGATCAGTTCCCAGGTTGTCTCCTGCAATGTGATGCCTCTATTGATTCAGACCATTGTCCCCTTGTACTTGGACTGAAAGATTTCACTGGCTGCAAGAAAAGATTCCATTTCGAGGCTTTTTGGCCATCTCTAGATAGTCTTCTAGAAGTGGTAAAAGAAGCTTGGGACTCTGTCCAGATTGGATCCTGCCCACTGGATACCCTTGCTTCGAAGCTCAAGGCTTCTGCCAGAAGGTTACAAAGCTGGAGTCAGAGGAATTTTGTCATTTCAAGCCCCACCTGTTAATGGCAAAAGAGATGCTTCACCAACTCGATCTTGCTCAAGAAAGCAGAGCCCTACATCCTAATGAATTTTGGCTACGTAACATGCTCAAGAAGCATTCTCTGGCTCTTTCTTATCTGCTGAGGACTATCTCAAGGCTTAGATGCCGGATAAATTGGCTTAAGGAGGGGGATGCCAACACTAGGCTTTTCCATCATCATGCAAGATACAGGAAGAAGAAGAAGAATTTTATCCCTAAACTACATGTTGGGGGTCTGGTTATCACAAAGCATGAAGAAAAGGCGGCTGCTGTTCTAGACTTTTATGAAAATCTTATTGGCTCTGAGTTTGCTAGAGGAAGAACTATTAATCTGGAAGCTCTCGGCAGCCCTGCTTATGATCTTGAGGCTTTGGACTCACCTTTCTCGGAAGAAGAAGTGTGGAATACCATCAAGGGGATGCCATCTGATAGGGCGCCGGGTCCGGATGGTTTCACGGGCAGGTTCTATAAAAGTTGTTGGTCGATCATCAAGAATGATGTGATGGCAGCAATGCATTTTATTTGGACTGGGAATTTCAGAAAATTGCAGAAACTGAATTATGCTTTTATTACCTTGATTCCAAAAAAGACAGCTGTTCAAGTCAAAGATTATAGGCCAATCAGTTTGGTTCATAGTTTTGCCAAACTTGTAACCAAAATCATGGCAAATAGGCCTACGGGAAGGCCAGATGGCATGGTTTCATCCAACCGAAGTGCTTTCGTCAAAAAAAGGTTCATTCAGGATAACTTTATGATGGTTTAGCAGACGGTCAAATTCTTACATTCCCAAAAACAGCCCAGAATTCACCTGAAGCTTGATATTACCAAAGCCTTCGACTCTGTGTCTTGGGCCTTCCTTCTGGAGGTTCTCAGAAATTTGGGATGCGGCCCTAGATGGTGCAATATGATTTGCGGCCTCTTATCATCTTCATCCACCCAAATCCTGCTGAATGGTGCGTCGTCCCCATGCGGGCGACTCGGGCGCCCCCCCCCGAAACCCTAGCCGCCGTCCACTCCTCCCTCCTTCCCCTGCCGCGCTGCCGCCGGAGCCGGCCGCCGGCAAAGCCATTCGGCCAGCCATAATGGCAGTGGCGGGGCCGTCACTCCTTCTTCATCGGGGGCGCACGGTGCACTAGCCTGCAGTCCCCTCCCCGTGCTAGCTGCATGGAGCCCGGCGGGGATGTCGGCCGCGGCTATACCTGCGTCGGCCGGTGCCCGAGCTGGCGTAGAGGTCGTGGCGGAGCTCCTCCTCCTCTCATCCTCTTCTCCTATGTCTTGGCGGCGGCGGCGTTGCAGGCCGGGGCCGCTTGCCTTCGTTGCCGGGGCGGACGGATCCGTTGCATCTGCGGCTGGATCTGGCTTAGCCGGCCGGTAGGCGAGGGTGGCGTCGGCGGCCATGGCACGGCGACCGGCACTCAGCGGGGGGCGGCGTTATAGCTCTTCCTCCTATCCTACGCCTGTCCCCTTTCTCCACGGCGTCGACTCCTGCGCATGGCTGGCCGGGGCTGCGACGGCGGCCGGATCCGAAACTCCGGCGACTGGATCCGGCGCTCTCTGGCAACGATGGTGGCTGGCCAAGGCATGGGCAGCGACGCCAGCCAGGGGTGACGGTTCTGACAGCCCCTGGGCAGGGGGCGGCACCCACTGAGGTGGGGGACGTGTTTGGTGGTGACCGGCGTTCGGTCGGCTACGTCAGCAGCATGTGCCATGAGCCGACGACGGCGGCCAGCAATGGCCCTCGTCGTGCGGTCGTGTTAGGCGAGCAGCGAAGTCAGTCCGGCTCTGCGTTGCCCATTCAGAGGGGGTGGCGTCCGATGCAGCTGTGCGGTTGCTGCTTACAACCGGCGCGTTGGGGCCTCTCCGAAGGGGCCAATGTAGAGTGGCGGGACAACGGCGTAGGCGATGATGGCTAGCGAGGGGCTTGGCTTTTTGGCCCGACATCCATGCTAGATGACTCCTTAGGCGAAAGCCTAGCGACGACGATGCCTGCAGGTGTCGTTATTCCTATTGGGGGCGTCGTGTAACTCCTCTAGCACTATCATCCATGGGTGAAAACCCTATGCACTTTAGACATGTGACGATGGCGCCATCGGCGTCACTACCTTCCTGAAGGCGTCGCATTTTGGATTTTGTCGTGGCTTCAATGCCTCCTCCGGTAATTGTTCTTCACTTGGTGTTTGGTTGACACATGGAGGCAGACCTTGCTGCGAGAAGTCGAAGCTGCTGCATCAAGGCGTGGCTCGGCAACGATGACTTTACGGCGAGCTCCCACCTTCATCGGAGGCTGGGGTCTGCTAGGGGTTGGCAAGCGCGGGAGGCGAGGCGAAGGTCTGTAGTGGAAGTCGGAGCTACTCTTCGCGGGGTGCTTGAGCTGGGTGACGATGACCGTTTATAGCCGCTTGCTTCGGGGTCATCGGAGGTTGGCTTGTGTGTGGTTTGCCGTGGGAAGTCGGACCTGCTGGTGTCTTTAGCCATGCTCGGCAACGATGACCTGCGGTAGTGTGCCGTGTTAGTGCTCAACTGCGTCGCGTGGGTTGGTTAGTCTCTCGGTTGGTTAGTCTCTCAGGTGCTAGCCCTCTTGTATATAAATTCTTTCGTCTTAATTGAGTGGCAAAGCTCCTGCCTTTGTTTAAAAAAAAATCCTGCTGAATAGTGTCCCGGAAGAAATCATCTTGCACAGAAGGGGACTGAGACAGGGAGATCTGCTATCACCTATGCTCTTCATTCTTGTTATGAATGTGCTAAATCTGATGTTTAGTAGGGCTGCTAAAATGGGGCTGCTCCGGCCTCTTTCTAGGAGAACTATCCGGCATAGAGTCTCCTTATATGCTGATGATGTAGCCATTTTTCTTCAGCCTGCTGCACCGGATATCAATTTATCGTTGAGATTGTTGGATTTATTTGGTGATGCTTCTGGTCTTAAAACCAATGTCCAAAAGAGCAATATGCTGCCTATTAAGTGTACAGAGGAACACCTGGCCCTCATTCAGAGTTTGCTTCCCTGTGAGATAGTGGACTTCCCATGCAAATATTTGGGCCTGCCCCTAACCATTAAGAAGTTGACTAAGGAGCAGATCCAACCTATCATTGACAAAGTTGCTGATCACTGTAGGGGTATAAACCCATATACCCGCATGTCTATACATGGGCCAAGTCATCCGATCAGGCCCGGACTATCAAGGACGTGTCGTCTACATGTTCTCCAGAAGATCACGTATATCCACCAGTACGAAGACTTGCCGGTTAAGAAATAGCTTTCCTAATATCTAACCGGTTAGTTTCCATGTTCGGCTAGAATTGTAATCTGATATACATGGTAAAACCGACTTGTAATCCTGCCCCCCGGACTATATAAGGCGGGCAGAGCATCCCCTCAACTCATCTTATCTACTAGCAATACAATACAGCAACACACAGGACGTAGGGTATTACGCCTCGCGGTGGCCTGAACCTGTATCAATCTCATGTCTCACGCTTCCAGCGTAACTCGTGCTCGTCTAAGGCGCACCTTCACCGATGAATCTACTACCTTGGACATACTCCTCGATAGACTATCGCCGGCATTTCATCGACAGTTGGCGCGCCAGGTAGGGGGTGTACTTCCTGATTCATGGCGAACAAGGTGATTTTTTTCAAGCTCCATCGAGCTCCCAACGCCGGGCCAGATCTTTACGGTGGGATCCATCACCTGGATCATCGGTCCTGACGGTGAAGGAAAGATCCTGGATGCGGCCCAGATCGCATCTACTCCGACTCCTCCAGCAACCTCCGTCCCAGCAAGAAAGCTGCCACGCTACGTCCGGAAGACCATCGACAACGACGACCTGATCGGATCCATAGATCGGGTCTCCCAAGGCCTGTCCGAGAGTCTTCAGATCTTGGAGTTGACTGCAGACCGCCTTTAGCGCCCATCAACAGCGCAACAACCTTCTCCGCTCTGCCATGACATGACTCTGGCCATCACCGTCACTCCTTAGGGATGCGTCATCAAGCTGCGACCCCGAACAGTCGCGGTTCCAAGGGCCTCCGACCACGACCTCCCGAGTAGATATATGCCATTCGGTCTGCAGAACGCGGCCTCCAGTTTCGCACATCTACTGCACCACTCCGATCACAGCTCCCCCGATCACGTCGGCACTAGCTCCAGCTTCATTATCGTCGACGACGACCGCTCCGACCACGACGACGCGGAAGGCAGCGATCTCACTGATCTGCCTCCTCCCACTGGTCGGTTCATCGGCAGGCCCGTCCTCGTCATCAGCAACGACAGCGCTCCTCCCCCGAACGAGACTGAAGAAGCCCGAGCAGCCCGCGAGGGGAGAAACGCCAACCGAAAACGGCGTCATGAGCAGCAAGCTGAGGCAAGGAAGGGCACCGTGCGGAACTTGGAGCCAGAATTCGATTTGGTCGGGAAACACCAGGTCTACAAGACCCCAAGTGTAAATGTCGCCGTCTCGATAGCGGAGGCTAAAAGACTGGCCCCAACTCCTGAAGTGGAGCGCCTTACGGCTTACCTCCAGGCAGCTCAAGTCCATATCAACAAAGAACGCCAGCTACCACCTCCATCGCATTCCATTGCGTCGGCCACCGAGATTATTCACGACGATGGTGGTCATTCCCGTGGCGGCCGGAGACGTCACCGCCAAGATGGAGACCAGGAGGTGAATCAGTCCGATCTCCGTGAAAAGCTGAAGACCAGATATCTCCGAAGGCGCATCAAGAATCAGAGGGAAGCTAGACACTCAGCAGAGACCGAGCGCCGCAAAGAGTATGATGAAGCGCACGGCCCTCCGGTCAACGACAAAAACGCTCCTAGACTTCCCTTCATGACAGAACTCCAAGCGGTACACTGGCCACCGAACTTCAAGGTCGTCGGCGTCGAGACCTACGACGGCACCGCTGATCCCACCAAGTGGCTTACTGTCTATGAGATCGTGGTCAAAGCTGCTAGGGGGAACTCGGACGTCATGGCCAATTACTTGCCCGTTATGCTCAATGCATCTGCCAATAATTGGCTACTGAGCCTGAAGCTGAACTCCATCGACACTTGGGATCAGCTGAGGGAGCAGTTCATCAACAACTACAGTGCCACCTGCAAGCAGCCAGGCACAAAGTTCGATCTTGAGAAGCTCCAGCAGGCGTCTCAAGAATCATTGCAGGATTATATTCGGCACTTCTCAGAGACCAGAAACAACATTCCAGGCATCACAGATGCTGATGCCATCTCCGCTTTCATACGTGGCCTTCGACCTGATGAGGAGCTCCAGAGGAAACTATATCTCCGCTTTCATACGTGGCATCACAGATGCTGATGCCATCGCCGAGATGCTGCGCATCGCCAACAAGTATGCCGAGGGGAACGAGGCGGCCCGCCACTCCATCCATAGCCGCCTCCACTTCCCCGACCGATCACGCCACGAGGACGCTGACCGATGATCTGATCAGCGCCATGATGACCGAGGAGCCCGGCGGGACCACCGCCGCGGCGAACGCGATCACCGCCACCAGCATCGCTCCGATCGACGTCGCCATGATGAGCCGGAAGGCTCCAGGGATGGAGAAAGGCATCGCCATTACCAGGTCTACAACGCCCAACCCGCTCCGAAGCGCAATTATGAAGAGGCTTATGATAAGCTCCTCGACAGTCAATGCCCCGTCCACATGTTCCACAAGCATACCATGAGAGAATGCTATGGCTTCTCCAGGGCATTCCAAGAAGAAGAAAAGAAGAAGGCTCACATAGAGTCCGAGAAAGACAAGCGCGAAGACAATAACGACCCGCCTCCAAGCTACATGGAAGCTCACCGAACGGTCTCCACAATTATTGGTGGCCGCATAGCCATGGAGTCGAAGAGGGAGCAGAAGCTCGTCGCTAGGCGCGTCAACTCCATCGCCAACCATGACGCCTCCATCGTTGACCCGAGATTTCCTCCTTGGTCGCACAAGGCCATCACCTTCAGCAGAGAGGACCAGTGGACGGAGATTCCATACTTGGGGCACTTCCCGCTGATCCTCGACCCAGTGATATGCAAGACACGCTTCCGCAAGGTGCTGATCGATGGTGGCAGCGGCCTCAACATCCTGTTCTCCGGAGCCGCCAAGGAGCTCGGGCAGAAGACCTGGAGCCGACCACGGCTCCGTTTTGGGGAATCGTCCTAGGGCAGCCCTTCTACCCCCTGGGACAGATCAATCTGCCCGTCCAGTTCGGAACACCACAGTGCTTTCGCATCGAACACATCGACTTCCTAGTGGCCGATTTCAACGCCGCGTATCACGCCATACTCCGGCCGCCCAGCTTTGGCTAAGTTAGGGGCCATCCCCAACTATACCTACCTCGTCATGAAGATGCCAACGGAGACCGGCATCCTCACGGTCCATTCTAACCTCCAAGTCACGTATGATTGCGAGAAGGAGGCCATCGCCATGGCTAAAGCCACCGACGTATCCATCATGATGAATACGTGTGCAGTGGACACACAGAAGCTGGCGCCTAAAGAACAAGTCATCCCGGAGAAGACCCCGCCCAGAGCTGCTACCAAGAGCAAGGAGACATTCCCAGTGACCCGAGTAAGACGCGCTCATCAGCTTCCTCAGAAAGCATGTCGGCGTTTTTGCATGGAAACCTGTGGACATGCCCGGTGTACCTAGGAAGCTGATCGAGCACTCCTTGAACATCTTGAAGACCGCCAAGCCCGTCAAGCAGAAGCTCCGGCATTTCTCTCCATACAAGGAGGCTATTAGGGTAGAAATAGCTCGGCTCCTATCTGCCGGCTTTATTAAAGAGGTGTATCATCCCGATTGGTTAGCCAATCCAGTCCTTGTAAGAAAAAAGAATAATGAATGGAGAATGTGCGTTGATTACACCGATCTCAACTGCCCTAAAGACCCCTTCGGTCTCCCCCGCATCGATGAAGTCGTCGACTCCACAGTCGGCTGTGAGCTACTCAGCTTCCTCGACTGCTACTCCGGCTACCGCCATATCGCCTTGAAGGAAGAAGACCAGGAGAAAACCTCCTTCATCTCTCCCTTTGGGGCCTACTGCTACAAGACCATGTCCTTTGGCCTGAAGAATGCTGGCGCGACATACCAGCGGGCCATCCAGGCGTGCCTCAAGGATCTCATTCCCGACATCGCTGCAGCTTATGTCGACTACGTTGTCATAAAAACCCAAAAGACTGAAGATCTCATCTCCATCCATGAAGCAGTCTTTGAAAAGCTGGATGCTTTCCGATGGAAACTGAATCCTTTCAAGTGCATTTTCGGCGTTCCGCTGGGCAACCTGCTCGGCAACATCGTCAGCAAACAGGGCATCCTCCCTAATCCAGAGAAGATCGAGGCCGCCATGAGAATGAAGCCTCCAACCAACGTTAAGGATGTTCAAAAGCTCACTGGGTGCATGGTGGCCCTAAGTCGATTCATCTCCAGATTAGGCGAAAAAAGCCTTCCCTTCTTCAAGCTCCTCAAGGCAGGTGAAAATTTTGTCTGGTCAGAAGAAGCCGATCAGGCCTTTAAGGAGCTAAAGCAATTCCTGGTACATCCTCCGCTCCTTACAGCACCCGTAAAGGGCGAAACTCTGCTACTCTGCATCGCCGCGACCAGCAATGTTGTCAGCACGGCAATAGTCGTCGAAAGGAAGGAAGACGGTCACGAATATCCGATTCAGCGACCAGCCTATTTCATCAGTGAAGTCTTAAACGAGTCCAAAGTTCGCTATCCGATGGTGCAGAAGTTGATTTTATGCCATCCTCAACACGTCACCCAAGCTCCGTCACTATTTTGAAGCCCATCCAATTGTAGTGGTCACCCAACATCCTCTCGGCAACATCCTTTGCAATAAAGACGCCAATGGTAGAATCATGAAGTGGGCTATGGAGTTGGGAACTTATTCTCTGGAGTTCCACAGCCGAACGAGGATCAAGTCACAGGTGCTAGCTGACTTGATCACCGAATGGATAGAAATGCAGGAACAAGTACCCGCCGAGCAGGAGGAACACTGGACGATGTATGTCGACGGGTCCCTCAGCATTGGAGGCGTAGGCGCTGGCGTACTCCTCATATCACCTACCAGTGGATGCCTCTGCTACGTGTTGAGAATATATTTCAAAGCCTCCAACAACGCTGCTGAATACGAAGCCGCTATCCAGGTGGCTGATGGTGTATGGGAACTCTGCCTTGGTTATCAATCAGGTAAATAAAGATTGGTACTGCAACAGCGAGAAAATGGATGCCTACATCGCCGCAATCAAAAAGCTCGAAGGAAAATTCTTGGGCATTGAGTTTCACCACGTCATCCGAGCTGAAAACCAGGCAGCCGACGAGTTATCTAAGCTTGGTGCATCACGAGCTGATATCCCTCCCAGCGTCTTCGTCCAAGACTTGGTCCATTCCTCCATCCCAGAAGAAGAAGAGGCTGAAGCACCTCCATCCGATCGGATAGCGGCTTGCATCTCTGTTGACGGTGGATAACGTCAACTTTTATTAGAACTTTAGACACCAAAGGATACATGAATACACACTAGTCTAGGGTTTTAATAGACAGTTTCCACGAGTTTTGCATGTTCTGTATTTTCCAGGGTCTATTCCAGAAAAGCATAAAAGAAGGGTTAAAGAGAATAAAAGACACGAAACATAACCGCGAAGGAAACATCGTCATCAGGACGTGGAAAGAGTGTAGAATGCACCCGAAGCAACCTGGGGCCGAACCCCTACCAGGTGGGGCTGGCCAGCCCTGGGGTGGGGCCGGGCGACGCGCCCCTAGGGTTTCGCCGCCGTCTTCCGGAGTCATCTTCCACCGCCTCACACGATGCATCTCGGCCCATGTTTTAAGTCGGTTTGATCCTACGGCACATGTGCACCCCACCGGGCTATAAATAAAGGGGCAGTCCCCCCCTCCCTGAAGCATCAATTCATTTGGAGATCAAGCCATCCAAAGCCTCTATAGTTCATCAGAGCCCCTCTAGTTCATAGCTTTAGCCTAGTTAGATTAGAAGCAGAGGAGTTCTAGTTCTTCAACGGGATCTGAAGCCCCTGGTGTCTGTCTGGAGTGCGGAGTTCGGTATAGTTCTAGTTCTTTTCTCTTATTGTATTCAATATTATGATTTGGGAAACATTGTTCTTAATCTTATATATGTTCTTAATTGCAATAGTTATTATTCACTTTGATTATATGTCTAGCATAGTTAGTTTGATCCTATTGAATTTATGTAATTGCTCATATAGCGTTCGTCCAGAGATATCGTGGATGAATGACTGGTAGTATGTAGACGTGGTGTTTAGATATCTTGCTTATCTGTGAGTGCACCCTGATATGCCGGGTCGTGTGGTAGTTCGCCTAGGTGACAGCTACGTTGATTCCTCTGTAGTCCATCCCCCATACGTAGGACGAGCAGAGCGCGGTCGCGAAGGAGGTGACCCTTGTGTCTTAATATCCTCATTAGATGATGCTCCTTTACATTTAATTATGATGTAGGTAGAGGTAAACAATGATTGCTAGATATAATTGCACTAATCATAGTATTCATTGACGTAGTTATAGAATTACTTTAGATATTAATTCCTTTATCTATCCATTGGCTAGCAATTGTTATGACTAGATGAGCTCTGATATTTACCTATTTATGATGATGACTGATCATGTTTATCCTATATATCTTTATCATGTGACTTATCCCTGCTATGAGTAGGATTATAGTTATGGTTTATCTTTTATATTAGCAGTATAAGTTGTAGATATAATTTAAGTCCTACTAGACCTTCCCAGTGGTATAAATATAAATCGACAACCTGGTGATACACTAGGTAAAATTCTACAATGGTATAATTACCTGTCCACTTGCAGAATTGTTCTTTAGTTCATATTCTTATATTTATTTCTGCCTAGTCACACGAAATAATAGATTCATTTAGTACTTTATTCCTAACTAATATAATTAGGGATGACAACCTAGTTCAATGCTTAGGGATGTTGGTGAGAGATAAGTGGCTAGTTGCTAATGACAAGTTAATTTAGTACCATGTGTTTTTAATGTTGTTAAATAATGATGACGTTAAAATTACCAACAAGCATTTTTAGCGCCGTTGCCGGGGAACGTAGCTAGGCATATTAAGAATATTAATAGACTTATACTTATTAATGTAATCGAGATAACCATTAACCCCTGCTCAAGCAGGATTACCCGTGTTTTGTCTACTTTAATATCTTATGCAGGGTAATGAATGACCGGTTTACGACCTTCCGGCAAGCTCGCACAAAAAGAAGAAACATAATAAATCCAAGATTGAAAAAAGAGGTCGGCATCACAAAAATTCAATTCATATCTCATGCGACGGGAATAAAGATGCTACATCACTCACAAATTTCATCATGTGAGATATGGTAAGTATGATCAAATAAAGGTGAGAAAGTCTTGCTCATGGACTTTAAATTTTATGATTAGTTATCTTTTGCATTCCACTGCATGTTTACTTTAAATCCATATATTCACCCTATTTATTCTAAATTCTTTCTACTCATAACTTATTTAGTTCCATTCATATATCCATCTCACTTGCATTCTTATTAAAAGAAAGAAAAATATATGAGCACATGAAGGCTCATGATTAGTATTTTAAAAAAAACTCACCTTGATCCTGCTTTTTCATCTCAACCTGAATAATTCCCTACTAGTGCTTTCATGTTACTTTTGTCTGCCATAGTAAGTTTTGGTTTGGAGGTACTACATACGGCCATATGAGTATTTTTCAAAGGCTTTTAAATTAAGCGTGGTGCTTAGGTTGAAATGCCTTCCTTAACTAAAGCTAGACAGAGAGTTTGGTTTGGTCATTGAATTAGAAATTGCTGCAGTAGACATTGGATATTTTGTCGGACTAACCCCTGCAGGAAAATTTCGAATTAAATCTGGGGAAGTCAAGAGATGAGTTCACACCGAAGATGAATCAAGGCAGTAATGTTTATTCATTTATCTTTCGTTGCAAGTCATCTTATTTTGAACCATGCGAGAATGTAGCAACAACAATAAAAAAAATACAATAGACACGATCTATGCTAAACAATCTTAAAACCATATATCATCTTGTTAGCATAGAGGAAAATCACAAAATATTATGGACAACAAAACCTGTTGTTGGCGGTCCTTATAGATCATTTTTAACCGCCAACTTATGCCTAAAGGGAGAGAAACTATCATACTTTAACCCATAGACATATGCTATTAGCAGAGTTCCACTTGTACCCCTAGTGTTTATGTTTTTGCAGGATTTATGGTGAAACAAGTGGAAGTGCACAACACCAATTGGAAAGCGTAAAGGAGAAATGTGAACTCAGAGAATGCGCAACCAAGAATAACAAAGAAGCCCACCTTTATTACAAATCTGGGCCCATTCGTAACCATAGGAGAGGTCTAGGCCTAGAGGAGAACTAACCACGCGAAGGCGGTGGCCAAATGGGCCCACCAGGGGATCGACCGGTCCCGGGGGCGGCCGCCCCCCTGGTGGGGCCTCTCGGGCCCAGTTTTCTTCTGGCGGTTGTAGGGCGGTTCTCCAAGGACGATCGCACCTACGATGAACACAGATGGAAAGTGAAAACCACCCTTTGGAGGTCGGTTTGGGTCCTTCCATGTGGGGATGATCCTTTTGCATAGAACCCCCTCCTCTCAAGTTATAAATGGAGGCCTCCTCTCTACACCTTCATGAATTCATTCACCAACACAAGAGGTCACAATGTAGAGAGGAAGAGCAAGCTCCATTCCATTAGCTTCTAGCTAATTTAGTATAGGGAGTGAGAGAGGGACAAGAGCTAGAGAAAGAGCGGAGTCGAAGCAGTTCTGCCTCCGGGTGGACGAAGTGCCGGGCTTGTCAGCTCTTGATCCAACTTATACCTCTACGATCGTCTTGCTACTTGAAGTAAGAAGTTCGTGTTCAACTTTGGTTTAATTCATTAAGCATGTTACCTCCATAAAGCTACTTGTTTGTGGGATCGTCGTTCGTCCTTTGGACGGATGCTCTAGTAAGAGGACTCCTGATAGAGACGGATGTTCCTATACGCCGCTAGAGTAGTAGTCGCCTTCGTAGTCGTGGTGTCTAGGTCGGAGTCTACCTTCGTATGTTGCGCGCGCCCACGGGCAGAGGGTTAGATGGCAGGTGGTGACAGCACTGTCCACTCGTACCGGCATCCCCCCACATTCGGACGCGAAATAGCGCTGATACTAGTATCGCCTAACAGACCAGTTGCGTCAGTGGGCCTGAAGCAAGCAAGTAGTGGGGAAGTTTCCATCGCTTATATGCGTTTGACCTTAGAATAACCTCTCTACCCATGCTATCCCTTCCGTCTCTTCTGAGTAAGCTAGTTTAAGAGACTAAGTACAAAGACCGTTCCTCTGGGAAATTACGATACCCTGAATACTTCCGGGTGAAGGCTACAACGGTACTTCCATGCGCTCGCGGACTTTTCTGCTGACGCTAAGAAGCGCCAATACCTGTATTTCAATTTTGTTATATTCCCTCGGGTATGTGTCCATTAACATTTTGCAGAAAAGAACATCCTTAATCTATTGGAGATGAAGTTTTACTTGAACATCAAAGGAGTTCCCCGCCCTGACCATCAAGATGGCTGGCATGTCACTTAAAGAAGAACAACTCGTTGCCATACCAATAGAAGATAAAGACAACCAGGGAGGAACTTGAGTTTGCACCTCTAGTGGACCCAAGCTCATCGACCGCAATTCAATCAAAATCAAGAAAAGGTTTATGAGTGAAGAGCATGTAATTATCTGTACTTTCATCGGATGGTGAAAAGGCAAAGATCAGAAGACCACAAGCTTTCACCAACAGATGAACCGGATAAGCCTCCTCTTCCAAGTAAGTTTGTCACCACTTACTTAGAAGGATGAAGACATAAGGTACGTTTGTCCAAACCTCATGCAATATTTAACTACAATCAACATCTTATATCATGTTGCTAATTTGTCTTGGTCACTCCTACCCTATGCCATGCTCAAACTTAACTTGCTAACAATTAAAACAAATTAAAAAAATGCTCTTTGGTTCACCCTACAAATTCTTGGTTCTATTTGAATAAATATCTTTAATCTTGTAAACCTCCTTGTTCTATTATAAGTATGCTTCAGAATATTACTTGAACATAACTATGAGATCAAAGCATACTTGTCTAAGAATTTGGTTGTATATGTAGACTCACCTCTCCCATATAAAAATGTTTAAATCCTATTAGGAGACTATTCATAGAATGAAGTTGAGGTTGAAGGTACTTTTCAAATAATATCTTTAACTTAACATTGTTGAAAAAAATAATTGAATGAAGTAATGATGAATCATTTAAAACTAAAGCTATAAATTAACCTTGGCAAACACTATCTGTACTTTAAATTGAATATTCCTTTGGGTATGTGTTGTCTACTAACCCCTTGCAGAGAAAAAATACATATATGTAATGAGAGAAGCAGGAGGTCTGAAGAGTGAGAACAAAGTAAAAGAAAAGATGCTCAAGACGCAATGAAGGAAAGGACCATTGAATTTCATCTACCCTTTATCATGCTCCAATGATGAAGGTAACATCTTAAGGTAAGTGGTTATTAATTTCCTCTTGATCTTGGTATAAATGAAAAATACAACCATGTTAGAGTTACTACTTAAATTGATCAACCTGATTAACTCAACATGATTTGTTCTCTTAGTTTGTTCATAGCGCTAAACAGTCTTTCCAACGGTTAAGTAACTTCACTCTTTATCTCACAAGTTTAAATGTCATATTTATACTTCTGTATTCTCACCCATGTTATAAATGAATAATATCAATAATATCAATGTTATTGTGCCCAAGGTTAAAGAATGAATAAATTTCTGGTTCTATTGGTGTTTCTCCCACCAGCAGAGCCCATGCCCTTGATCTCTACCTTGTCTTTATGGGCAGAACACACTTCAATTAAAGTGTGGGGAGGCAATCCCCCAAATTCTATAAGTGAAAGTTCTCACCAGTAATAATGATGCACATAAGATTGGCTTCGAGATGCTGACAAAAGAAAGGAAGAAGGTGGCACCACCATTGGGAGCCACTAGTGGAGGCACCACCTCAAGAGCAAACCAAAGTACTTGACTAATGAATCACTGCAAGGAGTCCAATTCAGAAGACTCAAAACATCGAACCCTCGCCGTGAGGTAAAATCGGTAGTTATCCATTTTTTGCTTTTCTGCATTGCATGAATTATTTTCTCTTAAGTAGGTTTACTCTTCTGCATTAGCTTTGCATAGAAAATGACAAGAGTGAATAGGCATGCATTAAGCTGTATTCATGCATCTTAAAAACTTGAAGCCCCATGTGAAACCCTTGCGGTATAAAACCTGTACGAGTACTCATCATGATGGCCTAAAAATAAATACAAACATACCATGCATATTTGTCTTTCTGCATATTAAAACAAAATAAAAATCTTTACTGCTTTATTAGTGCATAGAAAAGAAAGACAAAAAAATTGTATAGCTTTTATTGCATCAAAAATATTAAAGCCCCATGTAAGTAGACTTATGGTAACCCCATAGGAATATTTGTTGTGGTGGCATCAAAATAAAAATAAAATAGAATCTATATTTATTTTACTGCGTCACAAAATAGAAAATCTAAAAAGAAGAATCCTGCTAGAATCTGCTAACTAATATTAGCTCATTAGAATAATCAATTACTCATCTGGCTGACCACTAACCCCTTAAATTCGAGCCTCGAGTTTTAGTTTTCTTTCTAGAGCATAATTATTCAGGAACGACATTATGACTAATGAGTGAGTCCATCAGTGGAGCCCACTAGGACTACTGCTGGCAAGCTCGCCCTGAAGATCATCAACACTAAGTATTGCAAACATCTAGCTTGAGGGAGGAGCATCCCCTAGTTATCAGGTAACTATACCTATGCGATTATCGAGTCTGTTTTATAAAGTCATAAAATACCAAAAATATGTGAACACATGAAGGTTCACCATAGTACCATAAGAAAATCCAAAAATACCAAAAATATGTGGGCACATGAAGGTCCACACTTTTTAGAAAACCCCAAAAACACTACCACAATCCTGAATTGCCTTGAGTGCTAAAAACTGCCAAGAAAAGGGGTTAAACCGCCAAGGAAATGATCCTTGGCCTTAAACCGTCAAGCAAACACACTCAAGGATAGAAGACAAGGGAAATTAGTTTCCTTGGCGGTTTTGGCACTCAAGGATGATTTCCTTAGAGGCTGACCGCCAAGGAAACTATGATCAGACTAAATTTGCCAAAGGGCCAAGAAAATATTACAACCTCCATGAAAAATAGTTTAGACCGCCAAGGAAATGTATCGGAAAAAAGAGAAATAATCTCACAATTGTTGTAGCTAGGAATCTGTCACACCCAATTTTAAGGATAAAATTGAATGCATAACCTTATGTGCGCCCCAGGATCAGTCACACACATAAGCCGACAAATACAAGGTAATATCAAAAGACAATGATCAAATACATAACGTAGTAATAATTAGAATATAACCTTTAAGAAGCAAACAGCGGAAAGACACTCCGACCTTCGCGTGTAGACGCCAACTCCACAGGGACACAACTGACTGGTTGACCACAAGCCTAAACTTCTCCTGAGGTGTGGGGGAAATAGCAAGAGTGAGTTCATGTCGAACTCAGCAAATACAACATGGGGTTTATGAGGCTCAAACAGGATAGACACGGGTTTATAGCGGTTTGCTTTTAATTAAGCATCCTTTTATGCAGTTGGATAGCAACAAATTGAATAAGCCCATAATTCATGATAAAAAATAAACATAATTAATGAATTTCAACAATCAATTAGCAACAAGTCAACATCACCCCAAAGATAACTATTCCATAAGACGTCCAAGGCCGCTCTTGACCGTGAGCTCGGCTAGTATACCAGTTTTACACTCTGCAGAGGTTGTGCACTTTCACTATGAGCCGTGATTCCCATTTGCTCGGGGTAGCTAGCCCCATAACACTACCAAGGTGAGCGAGCAAGGTTTCACTATGAAGCCTTTCAAAGGTTCGTCTAACATGTTAGGGCCGCGAGGTTTCCTCGGCAAGCAGATGTAGAGCCCCCCTTCCATATGGCACAAGGTCACGCAGGTTATACACATATGGACAGAGGCCGCACTATACCCGAGTCGGCAAGCCCCTCTTGCGCCTTTCGGTAACCTCTAACAAGCTAGAAAAGGTCCTTATACTGAGCTAAAACCAGAGCCATGTAGCCCTCATAGTTGCACTATCAATCCCGGTGTCATACTTACAGATCATTATCAAAGGTGAAGGATTTTGAGCATCACAAAACTATGCTCGAATCCCCTAGTTCCATGTTGCTAAAAGGCATCTTTTAATCTTTATTGCATATTCAATTAATCAGTTTACATGATCATGATTCCAGTAGCGTGCTAGCATCGACTACCCAATGCATAAACCCATAGGTGACAAGGTAGAAGATAACAATTCTAGGTAGCACTTATGGTTATCAAGGTAGACACATGCACATGAATGTAATTATTACGGTGAATAGGATAACAAGGAAGATCCCATGCTATACTTGCCTTGATCAAAGTACTCTGGAGAACTTGGATCCTCAACGTACTCTTGATCACCAACGTATTGCTCACCGACTGAACTCGATCATAAAATCACCACACAATCATCGAGGCAATCATACACGAAGCAAACAAGATTTAGATTAGAAACACTACACCAACAGTAGAAAAGCAGATTGAAAAGTTTATAAAAATAATCTACGCGTCGCTATGATTCCAACGATATAAAGATCACGAAAATCAGAGTTCAAACGGAGAAGTTATGAAATAAACAAATTTTACTTTAATAAAATAATAGATTAAATCTAATCTCGAATTTTAAAAGTTGAAAACATGAGTATCAGTATCATCATTAGATAGATTACAAAATTACGAATCTAACGAGACTTGAACGGATCAAATCGGAGCTAAAACGAATAAACTATGCCCGAAATAAACTGATTGACAAATCTGTAAATATTGAAAACGCCTTTTGAATTAAAACCGACGAAATACGTTTTCTAAATAGGAAAGCGTAATCTGAGAAATATGCCAAAGGATTGCGGGTTAGAACATTAAAAAGCTCAGGGGCTCTTTTGCAAAAGTGCCGGTCGAAAGGGTATCTCTCACTGTGAGCCGTTGGATCGGCCGTGGACGGCGCAGGTAGCTCGGGGGAAAGAGGGGCGACTCTGGTCGCCGGAGTCGGGCGGCGCCCGGCCGATTCCTCGCCGGCAAGATGGCCGGAGACGGCGTTTTCGGGGCTAGGAAGCTCGGCACACCTCGGGATCTGGTCGGGAAGCAAGAGGAGTTCAAGCCGAACCTATCTATGGTTTCGGTTGCCACAGAGGTAGCTCGGGGAGGGTGCGGCGAGCTAGGTGGCGGAACTATGGCGGCGGTGAAGCTCGGCATCATGGCTATAGGGCACGAAACCGAGGGAGAAGGGGTCGGGAAGGTTCCTGACCTTGCTGCGAAGCTTGGAGTACAACCAATTTCGACGGAGAAGTCCTCCCGAGGAGAAATCGACGGCGGCGGCGGAGCTCGGGGCGGCGGCTAGGGCAAGATTGGAGGGCGTGGCTTGCTCGGAAACTTGTGGGGAGAGATGGCAGAGCTCGGCCGACCTATATAGGGGCGCGAGGGAGGCGTAGGAGATCCGGACTCGTCCGAGGATCCCGGCGGCGGAAAGCTTCGAGCAGCGGCGGCTCTGTCCGCGCGAGGGCAGGAAGAGGCAATGCCGCTAGGGCTGGACGGCGGCAAATAGGGGCCCGCCTGGACTTATATAGTCCCGAGGCGCAAGTAGATAGGAGATTGGATACGGCTGATTCGTAGGAGATTGAATCGGAGACGATTCCTCCATCGAATTCGGCCCCGTTCGTTTTCGGGAGCGGGCTCTGCTCGTGGCAGAGGGGATTGGGGAGGGAAGACGCCGACCAGTGGGGTCCATGCGGCAGCGAGTCAAGGCACTGGGTCTCGGCTGTCAGTCTCGCAGGGCGGAGAGAGGGTGCGCGCGCTCGGCCGCGGCGGCCTATCTCGCGGCCGTGCTCTGCTGTGAGCATTTCGGTGAAGGAGAGGGAAGGGGAAAAGGGCTGACGTGTGGGTCCCGGTTGTCAGCCGCAGAGAGGGAAGAGAGGCACTGCGCTGCTGCGGCTGGGCTGGCTAGTTAGCTGGGCCGGCGTGCTGGCTTCGGCCCAACAGAAAGAGGAGGGAGGGAGCAGGCCGAAAGCAAGAGGAGGACTGGGCCCTCGGGCCAAAATCAGAGAGGGAAGGTTTTCCTATTTCCCTTTTCTATTTTCTAATTACATTTTCAAAAGGATTTTCAATTTGGGGTTTTGAATAATTGTTTTTGAACATTTGAAGAATTCAAATAAACTCCAAATAGTACAAGGAAGAAATGCTCCAGCATGAATGCATCATACATGTGTATGACCTAGGTTTGATTTTATATTTGTGAAAAATTATTATTTCCCTATATTGGAATGATCAACTAATTGCATAATTAAATAAATTCCCACTATTTAAAAGAATGAAATTTTTTGGGTGTTACAGAATCGAACTCCAGACCTGAGCTTTCACATGAAACTCACTTACCACTACACCACGAAGTCTTTTGTGTATAAGTGAATGTTTCTTTCTTTTTGTTCTTAGTTTAGCAGATCTTATAATGGATATTAGAAAGCCTAGATAATTTCAAACAGAAAAAGTTTCAACTAAAAAGTTCTATATATCATCGAGTACTACAACTTTGGTTTAGGTTATTTCTCCATTTAAGTTCATTTGAAAGATTAAAAAAATTGAAATTCAAAACTCTGAGAATTACCTTGGCGGTTTCCATTTACAGCCAAGGAAATGTCAATTACCTTGGCGGTTTCTAATAACACTCAAGGAAATGTGAATTTGCTTGGCGGTTCAGATTAACACTCAAGGAAATATGAAATTAACTTGGCAGTTTGGGTTTAGCACTCAAGAATATGTATTTTCTTGGAGGTCTCATACGACCCCCAAGGTAATGATATATAATTGGGGGTTCAGTTTTGCCCCTCAAGGAAATTGCTAGCCCTCAAGGTAATTCCATTTTCTGGTAGTGAAATATGTGGGCACATGAAGGTCTACCCAATTAGGAAACTTCTGCTAGAAATATAAAATCAATCACTTGCCATGGAGTGGTACTAAACCTAACCCCTCTCCATGAGATTTGGTATTTTTGTTGGCAATTGAGTTTCACAGGAAAATACAAGATCAAGGAGCTAGTCAACCCGACGCCCTTACGCTGCCAATACACCTGCTCCCAGAAGGATCATTCAATTTGCAACATCAAAGACCCTGTCAAAATTCCAGCTTGGGGGAGGGCACCCTCCATTTAAAATTCAGCTAAGTATAAGTTTCCCACCTTATTATTATATCGCTTTTCGCATGAGTTAGCTAGTAAGATAAAATTTGAAAACCAAATAAATATTTAGCTATATATTAGAGTATGTTTAGAGTCAGTCTAGGCTAGAGTTAATTAAAACTGATGAACATTAAAATTTTGTCTTGGAGATGATGAATAGTTGCTCTGTCATAATACTTTTCAAGTGCCTAGTTTCCAAACTATGAATTCTCCCGAGTTTTAGATATTGCTGTTTTGACTTAAGAATTTACTCTGAACCTAAAACTTATAGAGGCATATGACTGAGCTAAGTCTAGGTGATTGATTGATATGATTCATGAAGGTTGAGCTACTATTTATCTTATTCCTAGCAATACTATGTTCTGAAGATTTATTTTGAAAATTAAAAAAATCCGACATGATGAGCTCTTGTATGACAAAGTGTGAGTTCCTACCAAAGCCAAAGATGATATATTTAGAGATAGGAAAACCTTTGCACATTTATGCTACTTGCTTTGCATTGAATTCAGTCAACCTTTGTTGTATACCTTATGAGAGCCTTGTCACGCTTTTAAAACCAAGATCACATTTGCATTACTCCTACTCTGGGAGTAAGCGCAATCATCTTCCACTTTTATCCAGATCCACCTTAAAATTGTTCTCTCCTACACTGGGAGTAAACACCAAAAAAATATGTACCCCATAGGACAGCTCCTGTTTAATTGCTCTAAGTTCTTATCATTATCTCTCCAACTATTTATATTCAAAGGATGCATGTGGCTATGCAAAAATAGTTGAAAAAAAAGAAAAGGGAGTAAAAGATGGACAAGTGTCCTGGCAATTAAAACAATGGGTACTTAGATGCCGCCTCCCTGTAAAGAGAGAGAGAGAAAGAAAAAAGAGAATAAAGATAGCCTATTTTTCCCGCAAAAATTCTAAGTTCCAAAAAAAAGGAGAGTGAATCATTTTCAAAGAGTAAAAGTAGAATTATGATTAGCTACCATATATACACCTATCCACCATATTCCATACACATGCACATCATGGTTTGATTGTATGCCTTGACTCTTTGTGGATCCATTGTTTGACTTTACAATATATGAACTGCAAGTATGCTCATCCTTGTTATTGCCACTCCTATAAGCTCCACTATAATCCTTAGTTGTAGGAAGGCATAACATCATTAATTCCTCGGTGAGATCCATAAATACTATAGATACTAAGGGACTTGAGGTTGTCATACAATTAAGCTCTGAGTTTTATTTTAAAAATTTTTAAAACTCCGGAATAATAGTACTGTGAAGAATTTGAGACATAGTGCTTGACTTGATTGGTCTATCTTTCGATTGCTCAAGATTTATGCGAAAGCTGTAAAGCCCCGTAGTTAAAGGTAAAATGGGCAAGTTCGAGAGTTAGAGCAGTTTTGTCTAATCCGGAGGAGAATCTATGTTTAAAGCATGTCTACATGGAAAGTATGAAGCATTGTAGCAACTCCTAATCCAAATACTTTGGTAAATTAGGCTTAGTTTGTTTGCCAAGGGACTGGCAAACAGGTAAGCTTGGGGGTGTTGTTGACGGTGGATAACGTCAACTTTTATTAGAACTCTAGACACCAAAGGATACGTGAATACACACTAGTCTTGGGTTTTAACAGACAGTTTCCATGTGTTTTGCATGTTCTGTATTTTCTAGGGGCTATTCCAGAAAAGCATAAAAGAAGGGTTAAAGAGCATAAAAGACACGAAAGTTAACCGCGAAGGAAACATCGTCATCGGGACGTGGGAAGAGTGTAGAAGGCACCCGAAGCAACCTGGGGCCGAACCCCTGCCAGGTGGGGCCAGCCGGCCCTGGGGTGGGGTCTGGTGGCGCCTCCCTAGGGTTTCGCCGCCGCCTTCCGGAGTCTTCTTCCACCGCCTCCCACGATGCATCTCGGCCCTTATTTTAAGTCGGTTTGATCCTACGGCACACGTGCACCCCACCAGGCTATAAATAAAGGGGCAGACCCCCCTCCCTGAAGCATCAATTCATTTGGAGGTCAAGCCATCCAAAGCATCTCTAGTTCATCAGAGCCTCTCTAGTTCATAGCTTTAGCCTAGTTAGATTAGAAGTAGAGGAGTTCTAGTTCTTCAACGGGATCTGAAGCCCCTGGCGTCTGTCTGGAGCGCGGAGTTCGGTATAGTTCTAGTTCTTTTCTCTTATTGTATTCAATATTATGATATGGGAAACATTGTTCTTAATCTTATATATGTTCTTAATTGCAATAGTCATTATTCACTTTGATTATATGTCTGTCATAGTTAGTTTGATCCTATTGAATTTATGTAATTGCTCGTATAGCGTTCGTCCAGAGATATCATGGATGAATGACTGGCAGTATGTAGACGTGGTGTTTAGATATCTTGCTTATCTGCAAGTGCACCCTGATGTGCCGGGTTGTGTGGTAGTTCGCGTAGGTGACAGCTACGTTGATTCCTCTGTAGTCCACCCCTCGTACGTAGGACGAGTAGAGCGCGGTCGCGAAGGAGGTGACCCTTGTGTCTTAATATCCTCATTAGATGATGATCCTTTACATTTAATCATGATGTAGGTAGAGGTAAACAATGATTGCTAGATGTAATTGCACTAATCATAGTATTCATTGACGTAGTTATAGAATTACTTTAGATATTAATCCTTTATCTATCCATTGGCTAGCTATTGTTATGACTAGATGAGCTCTGATATTTACCTATTTATGATGATGGCTGATCATGTTTATCCTATATATCTTTATCATGTGACTTATCCCTGCTATGAGTTGGATTATAGTTATGGTTTATCTTTTACATTAGCAGTATAATTTGTAGATATAATTTATGTCCTACTAGACCTTTCCAGTGGTATAAATATAAATCCACAACCTGGTAATACTCTAGGTAAAATGCTACAATGGTATAATTATCTGTCCGCTTGCAGAATTGTCCTTTAGTTCATATTCTTATATTTATTTCTGCCTAGTCACATGAAATAATAGATTCATTTAGTACTTTATTCCTAGCTAATATAATTAGGGATGACAACCTAGTTCAATGCTTAGGGATGTTGGTGAGAGATAAGTGGCTAGTTGCTAATGACAAGTTAATTTAGTACCATGTGTTTTTAAAGTTGTTAAATGGTGATGACGTTAAAATTACCTGCAATCTCTAATTCTAAAGAAGATTGGAGAGCACCCTTTATCGCCTATCTGCTCGAAGCCAAAATCCCCGAAGACAAAATAGAAGCAGAGCGTCTTGTGAGACGGTCCAAGAATTACGTCCTCGTCGACAACAAGTTCATGCGTAAAAACACCAGGAGTGAAGTACACCAGAAGTGCGTCACACACGAAGAAGGTATCAAGATACTCCAAGAAGTTCATGGAGGCATGTGTGGTAACTACGCAGCCTCACGTACTCTGGTCGGCAAAGCTTTCCGAGCAGGATTTTACTGACCTACCGCCGTCTAGGATGCCGAGAAGATTGTGTGCCACTGCGAGGCATGCCAGTTTTTTGCAAAGCAGATACATGTCCCAGCACAGGAGCTACAGACCATACCTGCATCCTGGCCCATTGCCACGTGGGGACTTGACATGATAGGTCCTTTCAAGGCGGCTAAAGGGGGACACCGTTGCGTGTATGTCGCCATCGATAAATTCTTCAAATGGATGGAGTACAAGCCATTGGTGAATGCAACAGCGGCCAAAGCTACGGAGTTCTTCAACGACATCTCTCATCGTTTCAGCCTTCCAAACAGCATCATCACCGACCTCGTTACCACCTTCACTGGAAGCGACTTCTGGGATTTCTGCGACGAAAGAAGCATCGTGGTAAAGTATGTCTCGGTGGCTCACCCTCGAGCTAACGGACAAGTTGAAAGAGCAAACGGAATGTTGCTCGATGCCCTCAAGAAGCGCCAACACGAAGTCGTCGAAAGAAGTCTAGGAAACTGGATCAATGAGTTGCCAGTAGTCGTCTGGGGCTTGCGGACACAGCCTAGCCGAATAGCGGCGCATCTCCATATTTTATGGTCTATGGATCAGAAGCAGTGCTACTAGCCGACGTCGCTTTCTGAGCTCCTAGAGTTGAGAACTACAATGAAGAGAGGTCCAACGGCGCACGAGCAGAAGACATCGACAGACTCAAAGAAGAGCATCTGGCCTCCTGCGTACGCACGGCCAAATACCTGGAAGGGCTACAGCGATATTATAACCGGAACGTCAACGGCAGGTTCTTCGTGGTCGACGACCTTGTCCTTCGTCGCAAGCAGAGCAAGGAAGGCATGCACAAGCTTTCTTCTCCATAGGAGGGACCATACATGGTCAGAGCCGTAACTCGGCCAAGCTCGTACAGGCTGTGTGACCTCGATGGCGTCGACATCCCCAACTCCTGGAACATCGAACGCCTCCGTCGCTTCTATCCTTGTTACCGCGTCAAAGCAGATATGTGTATTTTTGTGTCATTACTTCAATAAAAATCATACTGCTTCGATAGACGTGTATGTCCACATTCGCAGATTAGCAAATCCGTCGCCAATGCGTAAGACCGGCATCAGCTCGGGCAGCACGACTTCGCCAATGCATAAGACCCGCGTCTGCTTAGGCAGCACAACTTCGCCAATGCGTAAGACCCGCATCTGCTTGGGCAGCACAACGTCGCCAATGCGTAAGCCCCGCAACTGCTCGGGCAGCACAACTTCGACTACGCGTAAGTCCTGCACCCGTTCGGGCGGCCTAGTCACGATGGCGCATAAGCCCTGCACTGCGCAGGCCGCCCTATTTTGCCACTTCATCGACGGCCCCGATAGATTCAGGAAGCCATCGCCCACGATAAGCGTAAGCCTTGCCGGGCGCAGATAGCTTCGCCACCACGTAAGCCCTAGGGACGCCTAGGCCGTTAAGTCTTAGCTATTACGTAAGCCCCGGGGACGCTTGGGCAGTGTTAGCAGCGTCTCCAAAAGCCCCGTCGAAAGGAGCGGGCACCGGTCATCGATCACTCTAATGAGCTGTACGCTCTGGCTTCCTGCCGACTAGCCAAAGAAAAAATGCCTCGAGAGCATTCGAAGTACTCCACGGCTAATACGCGCCGAAAACTCGACTAACGTTATAAGAGCAAAAGAAAATTTACACAAACTTCATCCGGAGCGGTTTTTACACAGTACAACTTCCGATCACATTAATCAGCATTTGTTGCACAAGCAATCTACAATTTCCTTGCAGGTATCTTCAAGTGTTTTCTGTGGGGAACAGCTGCATACCGCCAAGAGTTCCGCTGCGGGCTTCGCCTCCTCCTCCAGTTGATCCTTCTGCTGCTCGGTGGTGCCACGGGCGTAACCCCCTTCACCCTGTCATTGTTCACGCCAGGGTAATGGGAGCACACAACGTCGAGCACGTGAGCTACGGCATTCTCCGCCACGTCAGTACAGAAAGCCTTGAAGTGCCGCAGTGCTTCGCGACTACGACGAATGACGTCAAAAGGCCCCAGCGCTTCTGCAGGAGGATCGGCTGGAGCATACTCGATGATGTCCAAGACCGGTTTGATACCTTCCGCCACGGCATCATAGCGGCTCTTGGCAGCTTCAAGGCGCTATGACAGATCATTCATCTGTGCTCGGGTCCTCCGATCAGTATCTATTCATGACAGAAGGCAAAAATCAGAAGTCTCAACAAGAGGCACTAAAGCATCCTACAACCAGAAGAAACTCACCCAAACGTGCCTCTTCGTTCCTCCGAGCAGCTTCCCGCAGCATGGACACTTCATCCTCCAGCTCTTTAACTATACCAAGAAAGACGACGGATTAGCATTCCCTTAAAAAAGCAAATTGGGCAAGGTTGGACGTCTGAAGACGCATGTACCTCGGCGTGCGGCTCCCTCCAACACATCGGACAGATCTGCCAGTCAAGGACTTCGAAGCTTAGTAATAAGAAAGAGCTAGGATACAATAACTAGAGCCATAACGGTCTCCATACCTTTTCTTTATCATGCAGAATCTTCTGTTCGGCCTCCATCAAATCATTGCAGTGCAAACGCAACGTATCACGCTGCTCACAGAGTTCTTCCAACGCTTTCTCCAGACGAGCATTTTCCTTCTCCAGCCTAGCGTTCTCCACCGCGAGTCCAGCCACATGTTACAGAGATTTTCATTGATCTTCGGCTGTATCATGTACGGCCTGATCGGCAAAGATAGAACATGACAAAAAATCAAGCAAAGAAACCTCAAGCAAATTCAAGAAGGGTACAGTTACCTGAACTCGTGAAGACAACTACCCCAGATGGCGGAGCACGTTTCTGAGATCAGAGCGGGTGCTTGTGATATCTGCCTTTAAGGCCTCCAGCTCCTCGTTCGCCGCTCCCTCCTCCACGATGACGGCATATTGATCGCTGACCCGCCTGAAAGTCCTGAGCACCACCAGCGGAGCCCCACCCGCAGCCTGACGGGTGATCTCCTCGACGTCGTGCTCTGGAGGAGCAGCGCCTACTGGTGGTTGCTCGGGGATCTCCTGGCCTGAACCCGGTGCTCCCCCGAAAGAGTGGCCGCCGGTCTGCGTGTTCGCTCCCTGGTCAGAACCATTAGGCGAGCACTGGTTTGAAGAATGGCCCCTTCCGACGTCCTCAGACTGCTGTTCCATATCCTGCATTGAGGGCGGGGACGGTGGCGATGGAGTCGCTTCGCGAGGCCGGTCAGATGGTGGCGCCTGCTCATGCGAGCCCAAATTCGGTTGCTGGTCTGGTGGCATCTTCGGTGACTCTTGGTCAGAAGGCCAACTTGCGGCAACATCTCTTTCATCTCTGCCTCTAGCTGATACACCACCACCAGCTTCTCCGCTGGCCACCTTCTCGACGTCCTCGGCTGAAGGGTCCCTGGATAATAATACGGACTTCATATAACAGAGCATACCGATCAGCAAATGGCAGCAACAAGAAGACATGGGTACTCACAGTTCTGAGCGGCGACGTTTTCGTGCGAAGCTTCTTTTCGGACCAGAAGTCCCCTCCTCATCACCGGGTTTCTTGGTCGGCGGGAATTCCCCTTTCTGATGTTTCAGCAGTGGTCCGTCGTCTTCAGTCGAGCTCGGGATCACCGCCTGGCGACAGGCTCGCTCCTCGGACAGCTTCATCGGCTTCTTAGGTCTCTGGACTCTGCTCGATGATCTAGCTTTATTAGGCATGGGCTCCTTACCGCGAGCTTCCCGTTGAGAAGGTGTCTCCTGGTCCTCGTCCTCTTCATCGGCTCCAGTTTCGTTATCGGAGGGCTCTGCGAAGTCTTCGTCTTCGCTGCCGGGTTGGTAGCGATGTCGAGGGTCAACTCCTTCGGGCCACTCCGCACTGGGTACCTCTGAGAAGTAGGCTTTCTGGTCCTGGCCTTGTATCTTCAACAAATCAAATAAGATTCAAAGGATCAACATTATGACAGAGGACGTAAAGAAAGAAATTTACAAAGGCATACCTCGGGTTGTGGATTTGCAATGTGCAGTGCCTTCTGCTGTCCTCAGTTGTTGATAGGCACTTTGTTGTCGAACAGCTCCTTCAGCCTTATCATAGCTTTGGAGGACGACATCTGATCGGGGACCTCTCTGGTCGGGTCAGTTTCGCCAACCCATTCATACGCAGGATGAATTCTCTCTTTACAGGGTTGAACTTGGCGCCTCAAGAAGTTGGCAGCAACTCCAACTCCATTCAGATTCATGCCCTTCAGAATTTCCAATAACTCGTTTACTTGACCCATCTGATCGGATGTGGGCCTCGCTGACTAGCTCAGTTTTCTCTCTGGTATCTGCTCGATGGCACACCGAACAGGAGGATCTTGATTCGGCAGATAGAACCACCTCTTGTTCTAATCACGAAGACTAGTGTTGAGGGGGATAGAAAGATAATGGGCGGACATGCTGTCCCGGAGTTTGAGGTATACTCCCCCGGTGATCCGAGATCCCCCGCCGCTCGATTTCACAAGCATATACAGGTGACGAAATAGATTAAAATGAGGAAGAATTCCAGCGAAGGCTTCGCAAAAGTGGATGAAAATAGAGATTACGAAGATGGAGTTGGGATGCAAATGTCATGGTGAAATCTCGTAATAGTCAAGGAGTTTGCGAAGAAAGGGATGGCAAGGAACACCAAACCTGCGGAGGAAGTAGTGGGCAAAGACGGTTACCTCGCCGGTGTTGGGCATGGGGTACGGCTCACCCTCTAATGGCCTCCATCCGGCGGTAGCACAGTTTGGCAGGAGCCCTTTCGCCACCAACATCAAAATGGCCTTTTCTGTCATGGTGGACGGTTGCCACTCGTTGTCTAGGCGGAGTTATCCAGGCTGTGGCTCCTTCACCTTCTTCGAGGGTATGCGCGTACTCTTCCGGGGCGCCATTTCTTCAAATTGGTTGTAGGTCTGGGCTGTTGGAAGGTTGAATTGAAGAGATTTCGGAAGATTCGAGTCTTTGAACCAAGGATCTTCGAAACCCTAGATGGCGGCGGCTAGGGCTGTATGCAACGGTTGTTTGAATGGCTATTGAGCGTCGGCATGATAGGGAAGGCGAATCGTTTCATCTGAGGCCAAATCTTTAAAAAGGGAAGTGTGACGGTTTGGCTTCCTGCATAAGGCTCACAGGGCACCTCCGTCATCTCGTCAACATTTCTAGGCACTCGCCTTTCTTGGGGACTCCGTCATCGCTACGTCAGCGCTTTCGAGCACTGAACTGCTCGGAGCTTTCGTCGCTTTGCCAATATTTCCGAGCACAGGAGGTGCTCGGGGACTTCGTCATCGCTACGTCAGAACATCGAAGCACTGAACTGCTCTGAGGCTTCATCGCTTCGCCAACATTTCCGAGCACAGGAGGTGCTCGGGGACTTCGTCGTTACTATGTCAGCGCTTCCGAGCACTGAATTGCTCGAAGGTTTCGTCGCTTCGCCAATATTTCCGCACACAGGAGGTGCTCAGGGACTTCGTCGTTACTACGTTAGCACTTCCGAGCACTGAACTGCTCGGAGGTTTCGTCACTTCGCCAATATTTCCGAGCACAGGAGGTGCTCAGGGACTTCGTCATCGCTACGTCAGAACATCCGAGCACTGAACTGCTCGTAGGTTTCGTCTCTTCGCCAATATTTCCGAGCACAGGAGGTGCTCGGGGACTTCATCATCGCTACGACAGTGCTTCCGAGCACTGAACTGCTCGGGGGCTTCGTCGCATCGCCAACATCTCTGAGTAGAAGAGGTGCTCGGGGACTTCATCGTTAGTACGTCAGCGCTTCTGAGCACTGGGTCTGCTCGGGGGCATCATCTCTTCACCAATATTTCCGAGCACAGGAGGTGCTGAGGGACTTCGTCGTTACTAGGTCAGCACTTCCGAGCACTGAACTGCTCAGAGGCTTTGTCGCTTCGCCAATATTTCTGAGCACAGGAGGTGTTCGGGGAGTTCGTCATTGCTACATCAGCGCTTCCGAGCATCAAACTGCTCGGAGGTTTCGTCGCTTCACCAACGTTTTCCAAGAATAGGAAGTGCTCGGGGACTTCGTTGATGCTTCACATGATCACAAAGAATAAAGACTTTGACCCTGACACTACGTGCCTGCGTCACCTACTATCAGGCTCAGGGACTAAGTGGATACACTTCACCTAACGGTGAAGGTATTGTTTCTGAAGAACCGAAAGTGGATACACTTCACCAAAGAGAAGGCTTTTTCAAATTTTTCTGAGCTCCTTACATCCGTCTGGTCAAGCAACTCTGAATGTTTGCACCTCCCAACGAATGCAAGGTGCTCGAGGACTAGCTGTGGGGTATAAACCCATATACCTGCATGTCTATACATGGGCCGAGTCATCCGATCAGGCCCGGACTGCCAAGGACGTGTCGTCTACATGTTCTCCAGAAGATCACGTATATCCGCCGGTATGAAGACTTGGCGGTTAAGAAATAGCTTTCCTAATATCTAGCCGGTTAGTTTCCTTGTTCGGCTAGGATTGTAATCTGATATACATGGTAAAACCGACTTGTAACCCTGCCCCCCGGACTATATAAGGCAGGCAGGGGATCCCCTCAACTCATCTCATCTACTAGCAATAAAATACAGCAACACACAGGACGTAGGGTATTACGCCTCGCAGCGGCCTGAACCTGTATAAATCTCGTGTCTCACGCTTCCAGCGTAACTCTTGCTTATCTTAGGCGCACCTTCACCGATCAATCTACTACCTTAGGCATACCCCTTGGTAGACTATCACTGGCATTCCATCGACAAGCTCCCTGGGTGGAAGGCTGACTTATTGACCTAGGCTGGTAGAGTCATTCAGGTGCAGTATGTTCTCATAGGGGTGTTAATCTATGTGGCTGTTATGATCGGTAACACCTACAAGCGCAGAGGCAAGGAGGAGCATGGCTGAGCATAGCCGCACGGGCTGGAAGAAGACAGGCAGAGTCCGAGTCCTAGCTAGCTAAAGAGTCCTAGTTAGAATATTTGTTAGTTAATCCTATTGTGATTAGGTTTGTTAGCTAGAGATAGAGTTTGTTAGCAAAAGAGAGTCCTAGTTGTTTGTGTCACCTGTAAGGACTATAAAAGTCCCAAATCGTCAATGAGAAGGGCTAAGACTAGGATTGAGATTTAATCTCCCTAAGGCGCCTGGCGTCTCTACTTTTCATTGCCATCTTATTACCGCCCACTCGCCACGGCGCCCGTCCGCCGCAACCCAGCTCACGCGCTCTCGCCCTACTCGCCTCCGTACTTCCTCCGAAGCAAGGCACGTATTCCATTCGGGGCATCGGTGGACGCGTACATGGAGGCGTTCCAGGCCCGGGTGGCGCATGCACGGGACCTCTCCCCGCTGCAGCGGGCACGGCTCTTCACCGGAGGCCTAACGGAGTACATCCGCATCGACGTAGAGCTGCACGAGCCCCAGGATCTGTAGCACACCATGCGGCTGGTGCGTGCTTACGAGCGCTGCAACACCCACCTGCTGCCATGGCCGGCGCGTCGCGCAGCTAGTGGCCAGGCCACTCTGCCCGCGCCCCCCGTCACGGGAACGGCAGGGCCGCTAGCAGTGGCTTCTTCAGCGACTTTGGCACCGCGACCTTTCAAGCGCCTCTCGCCGGAGGAGATGGCCGACCAGCGCATGATGGGGCTCTACTTTTAGAAACATGAACTAGATCACAACTGGAATTGAACTGCTAGAGGGCAGCTTGGCCGTAGGCCGCTTGGATTGTATTGATAAATGCTGGATCAAAGTTGTTACAAAGCCTAACAGCCCACTGCTTATATATGCAAGTGATTTACCTACTCCCTGGATATTCCCTAGTAGATACTCTAGCATAACTTGGCTGCCAAGACACCATGATCAACTTGGTTGTCAAGGCAAGCCTTACAATAAATAGTAAAGGCATTACGGTGAATAGTAAACATCAAAAGTAAAACACTAGGCTAACTCTATCAATTCTCCCCCTTAGCCTTGTGTCCCTTCTGGATGATCACCTTGAGTCCAATCTTCTCCCTCAACTCCTGAAACTTGGCCTTTCCCAAAGCCTTGGTCAGAATGTCAGCCAGCTGGTCGGCAGTGGAGATGTGCTCTGCCCTGATGCTTCCTTCTTCCAAGTAGCTTCTGATGAAATGGTGCTTGATTCTTATATGCTTGCTCCTCTCATGGAAGACAGGGTTCTTGGCAAGAGCAAGAGCAGATTTGCTATCAATTCGAAGCTCCACTGCTTCAACCTCCCTGCCAAGGAGCTCAGCCAGTAGTCTTGAAGGGCACAGGACCTGAGCTGCTGCAGTTGTTGCAGCCACATACTCAGCCTCACGGCTGGAGAGTGCTAGCACCTTCTGCTTGATAGATTGCCAGCTGACCAAATACTTGCCAAGGAAGAATAGAACTCCACTTGTACTCTGGTGAAGTGCACAATATCCTATGAATCGGGCACTGTCAACTGCTCTGGTGAAGTGCAGACCATAGTCAAGAGTTCCAGCAACATAGCAAAGGATGCGTTTGACTGCTACTTGATGCTCCACTTTTGGCCGCTCCATGAACCGACTGATGAAGCCTATGGCAAATGCCAAATCATGCCGTGTGTGCACCAGATAGCGCAAGCTTCCAATCAGACGCCTGTAGTGTGTAGAGTCCACTTCTACAGCTGTGCTGTCTCGACTCAGCCTCAGCCGCTCCTCCATTGGTGTGTTGGTGTTGGCATTTCTTAACGTCAATACAAAAGATAGACTAAAAGTCCATCCCTGGCAACGGCGCCAGAAATGCTTGTTGGCATTTCTTAACGTCGTTACAAAAGATAGATAAAAAGTCCATCCCTGGCAACGGCGCTAGAAATGCTTGTTGGCATTTCTTAACGTCATTACAAAAGATAGACTAAAAGTCCAGCCCCAGCAACGGCGCCAGAAATGCTTGTTGGCATTTCTTAACGTCATTACAAAAGTTAGACTGAAAGTCCATCCCCAGCAACGGCGCTAGAAATGCTTGTTGGCATTCCCAACCACCATTACTTCAGAAAGGTAATCCTTGGCCCTTAGTGGCGCCGGCCTAGGTAATGCAGTCAGGTAATAGCAGCTAGAAGTGCCGGATTGGCCTTCCTAACCGTCATTACTTACGATATGCAAAACTGTGGCACGGCGTCGTAGGGTGCACAAGAATTACAATCCTTAAGTATGGTACTTAGGTACGCCAATCGATAGCTCAGTAAGGAATAAGACTACTCTGCAATTAGCATTTCAACCCGTGAGTATTCAAGGGTGTCGTATTTATAATTTCCCGTAGGAGGGCATGATAAATTCCATCTAGCTTTTGGTATAAACATGATCACTTATTGGATGCATAGGTAGGCATAGCATAGGCAGGGGTTAAAACATGTTTATAATATAGTGGACACACACATCGGAGCAACCTCAAGGATAAAAGATAAAATAAAGAATAAGGAATAACTGCGAGAGCAGGCATTGGTCATATACAGCTATGCAACGAATAGTAATTACATCGAATTAATAAGACTAGGATCAGGACTAAGTTTGGGATGATAGGGAGATCCACGCAGCTGGTCTGCCAGCCGATAGAGACTTTACGAACTCCTACTCAATACCCGAACATGGAGGAATGCTAGGGATGGACAGGGCTGTCATCACCTGCCCACCTACCCCTCTGCCCGTGGGGTACCGACATATCCGCTGATTCCTGCATACCCGAGCACCACGTCCGTGTAATTGGAAACAACTCCTAGCCCCCCGGGACCCCAACCCTTCGGATTGACAGGCTCGGCTAGGAGCAACTATGACAGCACAACGAACTATTATCCCATCCTTGGTTCTTCCTCTATTCATACTAATTTGATGAGCGATGAAGAACTTTGATGAACATATCAAGAACATAACACATAGACTATGAACTAGTTTACATGTTATGATCATATTATGGACAAGACTATACTCTAATTCAGATGCATTGCTATATAAATAAGATAAGAGCTTGCTCATAGAGAAGAATCGATGTGTATTCATACCAAGATGTTCTTGATTCCTCCAAGGAGACAAGCTCTCCGTGATAGCTTTGCCTTGCTCTACTAGTACTACTAAACTAGACAACAAGTAAGAAATGTGAGGTGTAGTGCTCCAAATGTTGGTGTGTGTTTTGGAGGGGGTGAAGCACATCTATTTATAGTTGATCAAGGGCGGTTTGGGTGTTCGAAGTATGGTAGGAGGTGAAACCGCCTTCAGGGAACCACCTTGAGCATGTGGCTGAAAACTGGGCCCAGGAAGTGCCATCTGGGGGGCGGCCGCCCCCGGGGGCGGTCGGTCCCTGGGAGGCGGCAACTGGCCACCGCCTTCGGGTGGTCGGTTGCTCTTTGGACCGGTCCTCCCCGCGGTTACGGATGGATCCCGTTTGATGCTTTGATGGGTTTTTCTCTTTTATTCTTGATTTGCGCCTTTTCTGAATGCGTTTCCAGGAAGTGCGCTTTCCTTGATATTTTGATGCATTTCCACGTGCTATCTCTGTAAGTTAGGTGCACAACAAAACTCGTGGAAAGGTTAGATAAAGCCCTATTCTCTATTTGTTTTAGTATTAAAATGATGTTATATTTATGTTGTTAAGGACCGCCAACAACTCCCCCACACTTGGTCCTTTACTCGTCATCGAGTAAAGTGCTAAGGACCAAATGGGTTCATCTTCCTTGTCAAAAGAATCTGCATACAGGATATTTCAAGCTTCACTAGGATTTATAAACTTCAAAGTGTCTACCAATTCACCTTGAGTAATTGAAAAATGGAATAGCTTGGAATCAAATCCTCTTACTCTTGTTCTTGTGTGGAATACTTGGGTTTTTGTAAAATTTTAAAAACATAAAGATAGCTTGCGTTCCTTGAATGATTCTCTCAAGTCGCTCATTTTTGTAAGTGGTTCCTCACCAAGGCATGAAAAGGTGATGCCTTCACTTTGATCATCCTACCTCTAAGAAGTCTTATTTGGAGTTTTAAGTAGGAATGAGAAATTATGAGGCACACTTACCCTGCATATGTTGTCAAGTCAAACCGCAGACCATACCGGAGGGAGTGCGCCATACTCCTAGATCGGAATGTGCATGTGTGTGGAAATTATGAAGGTGAAAACCTAATTCTAAATCTTTTTGGTACTCCATGCATCATGATTCTCCTTGGATAAAACATAGGAAGATATGGGCTATAAGATTTTTATATATATACATATATATATTTTTTATTTTATTTTTGAACGGGTATTTGAACTTTTCTTTCTAGTTTATTTTCTTATGCCCCTTGGCATGATTTTTTTATATCATAGCCTCGTATCTTTTATTGGCATATGAAAAACTAGGGAGATATCATGATGGTGGATGAATGGAGTAAAATTTTGTACAAGGAATGCACGGTTCATAGGATGATAACCGACACCCCTTTTTTATTTGGTGGATGGATGAAGCGCATGTTTTGCGCAACTCTCAGGGTGAGAATTGGCTTTATTTGGTGGGTGCAAGTGAAATCAGATCTTGGGAATATGAAACATCTCTCAACAGCGGTCAAAAATTTGACCAAACTCAACACAAAATAAGTGGCATATGTAGAAGGTTTCATCAAATAGAATCATATATGGCCTTGGTAGGTATTTGTCAATCATTCAAGGAGCATGCTATTGAGTTTTTGTTTTTGTAAGATAAATCCCAAGTACTTTTGCAAGAACGAGCAAGTATCATGTCATCCTACTATATCTCATCCGTCAATTACTTAGATTGAAATGGGGTTCCTAAAAAGTGTTCATAAATCTATAGGAATTTTAGCAGGGAATAAAAAGTATGCAAACATTTTGAATGTAGGAAGACATGTTTGATGGAGTATGTAGGAAACATCATTTTAAATTTTATCTTAAAAACTTTTTAGGATGAGAGAGGGGTAAGGGTTGCACAAACCGAATTTTGATTTTTATTGTGCAATCGTCTTGGAAAATCCTCCCCCACACTTGTTTCCTTTCCTGTCTTGGTTAGTCACAATATATATATATATGGCGAAAACAAGTGCTCAACATAAAAGGAAAAATTTTTATTTCATTGATAAACTCAAATAGGCACATTTACATTGATAATAAAATTTAAAAGATCATGAAGGTAAAAATGTGTGCCTGATTATTCGTGCAGCCGGTGCAGCCTAAAGATACTCAAGATGATGCTCAACACCTAGGCTTTAGCGACTTTCCTTAGCTTAGAATTGAACTTGAAGCGGAAGCTATTGATGTCGTCGCTAAGGTTTTTAATCTCTGTATTCTTGGTTTCTAAGTCTTCTTCTAAAGCCCTTAGAAGAGTACGCAAGCTAGTATGTTTAGCTCTAAGGTCGGCGAGGATCTTAGAGTCGTCTTCATCTTCACTGCTTTCATACTGCCCTGCACGATGATTGATGGGAGGCCGAGGTAGATGCCTCCTAATTCTAGGAAGGGTGCTAGATGATTCTGCTTCCTTGGCCGAAAATGTGGGCTTGCTAGCAGACTTATCTTCAACGCGCTTGCTAGGCCTACTACCGCTAGGTGTTTTTCTCTTGAGGCCTAGAGTGCTGGTAGGATGGCAGCAGCGGTTTTCTTCTTGGCGCCACCTTCGGGTGCATGAGAGCGTGCTGGCAAGATCGCTAGAGGCTTTTCCTTCACAACACGGGCTTCTTCCCTTGCTAAAAAACTCTCTTGATAGGGTGCTATGTCTAGGTTTGCTATGGCCTTTGGAGCGTTGATCAGCGAGAGAGTATAGCTAGACATGGTTGACACTAAAAGATGAGAGAGCTAAGCAAGCTTTGCTAGAGGGAGAAGAACAAGGTTGGTGTAAGGAAAAGAGAGACCTTTAGAGGTTTAAATAGGTGCTATCGAGGTCTTTGGCAAGAAAACAACTTGATCGTAACCAGGGACGTGATGCTGAGGTGATAAAAGTGAGGTATGAAAAAGATTGGAACGGATTGGCCTGAACAGGGGGGCGGTCGGTCCTAGGGGCGGTCGGTCCACTGGGCCCGCCTGCCAGCCTCTATCTATTCGCCACGTGATAAGCTGACTATGTAGAATCTTATCCTAGTTACGATCAGGCTTGATGCGAAGTAGATTAGTGTGATCATGTGTATGATATGATAATGGATTTGATTGAAATTTGTGAAAATTTGTTTAAGATCACACTATCATGCATTTATGAAGGAATATCCCTATGATCTCATAGATTCATGTTTAAACATAGGGTTATTTTAGTCAAAACATAAATGCAACATTATCATCAAGCATACATATATTTAATTTGAAATATTATTTTATATATATTTTTTTATTATTATTATTAATTTTATTTTATTAGAGGAATCAATTAAGCATTTATTGAAAAGAAATTTTGAAATATTTAAGGTAAATATTATGGATAACTTACCGATTTACCTTCGGCAAGGGCTCAGCTTTTTAAGTCTGTTGAGCAGGACTTTTCTTCCTCTATTGTTTTCTTGATGATGGTGCATCCGTCTTGGGAGAGGTAGACGGCTGTGCTTGCTTGGGCCTCCATACTTTGTGAGTAGTTTTGGGCGGTGTGGTAGTATTTTCAATTTTTACCATGGGTTTCCACACCATCTTCTTTGGCAAAGGCTTGGGGATTTCTTCTCTCTTTTTAGGAGCCATTTTGTTTTTCTGCTCCTTTATATTTTGTTTGGGAGCCGCCTTTTCTTTTGGCTCCGGCCTTTTCTTTGATTCTTTTGAGATTTTTAATATATTTTTCAAAAGCTGAGGCTGAATCTCTACCTCCTTTATGCCTTGGGGATTCGGCCCATATCGAATGCGTATCATGTTGCATTCTTCTTGACGGCGAGGCCTGAACTCGAACTTCTCTTCTTGTCCATTGATATTGAAGCGGATTTCTCCAGCTCCAACATCAATTTGTGCTTCTGCCGTGCTCAAGAATGGCCTTCCGAGGATGAGTGGTGTTTCTTTGGTGAGTTCCATGTTGAGCACCACAAAATCCACCGGAACATAATACCCTCTAATTTTTATAGGAATGTCTTGTGCAATTCCTGCTGGGTACCGAATTGAGGAGTTGGCCAACTGAAGTGTCATGTTGGTAGGCTCCAAGTTGGTGAAATTCACTCTATCAAAGACTGATTTCGGCATGACGCTCACACTCACCCCAAGATCGCATAAGGCGTGGTCAAATTGCTGGGTGCGTATAGAGCATGTGATTGTGGGGCACCCAGGGTCTTGTTTCTTCTCAGGTAGATGATTGAGTATAGCTACGCTACACTCTTCCGTCAGCTTGACAATTTCTGAGGACGGTAATGGTCGCTTGTTGTTGATGATATCTTTGATGAACTTAGCGTATGATGGTATGTGCAAGACATCCATCAGCAGAACGCTGACGTGTGTCTTCTCGACCATCTCCACGAATCGGAGAAACTGTTCATCTCCGGCCTTCTTCTTTCTTCTCATCCTTGTGGGAATGGCAACATCGTGGTGTCTCCATAGCCCTCCGGTGTTGGCTCTTCTTCCATTGATTCTTCACGTGATTGCGTCGAGTCAACCGGTACTTCCTCTTGCTGTCTTGGTGTTTTGCCTGTTCTTTGGTTAGGATGTGGAGGATCACGAGTGGTCTTACCCCCTCTCGTGGTCACCGATTTTATATTCTCAACAGAACTAGAAATTTGAATGGCAGATTTTGCAGTAGAGGCAAGTTGGGCGATTTGAATTCCAATTCTTTTATTAAAATTTACTTGATTTTTAACAGATGAGGACAGGCTATCAAGCTTAGTATTGATAGTTTCAAACATTTTATCATTACGAGAAAGCTTGTTTGTAAGATTTTCATTTATTTTAGCTTATCCTATAATAAGATCTTTTAATGAAGGTTGGGAGGAGTTGAAATTCGAATTAAAATTGAAAGAATTACCTTGGGGGTGATTCTGGTTGTTCCACCCATTACCTGTTTGTCGAAACCCATTGTTAACATAGGAAGCTTCTTCATGGGTTTCGGGACAGTTGTTCCCCGAATGGCCAACATCTCCACAGACTTCACACGTCATGTGTGAGTCCATGGCCTGGACAGTGCCGGTGGTAGGATCGGTGGCACGTCCTTCAAGTTTCTTCATTATTAATTCTATTTTTGCGGCAAGCAGATCCATCTCCTTTACGGTGTGCATGCCTTTTTGTGTTTTGCTTCCCTCTCCCCAGCTTTGGTTGGCCACCATCTTCTCGATTAACGCCGTAACATTCTCGATGGTGAGGGAGAGGAATGCGCCTCCAGCAGCGGCATCTATGTGCCCCTTAGACATGGCCATGAGACCTTCATAGAAATTTTGGAGCACAAGCCAGTCTTCCATCCCGTGGTGGGGGCAGGCCTGGATGTATTCTTGAAGCCTATCCCAAGCCTCGGGAATGGACTCGAGTGTAGTTTGCTGGAAGTTTGATATTTTTCCCCGTAGAGCATTTGTTTTGCTTATGGGGAAGAATTTAGCGAGGAACGCCGCGGAACATTTGTCCCACGTGTTGACTGCTTCCTTGCTTTGATAAAACCATTGCTTCGCCTTCCCCGAAAGGGAGAAGGGAAACAACCGGAGTTTGATGATGTCCTGTGCGACATCTTTGATGATGATGGACTCGCACAGCTCAAGGAAGTTTTGCAGGTGCGCGTTTGCGTCCTCACTTGGCAAACCACTAAACTAGTTCGCCTGCACAATCGTGAGTAGGCCAGTGCGGAGTTCAAAGTTTCCGTTCCCGATATTGGCAGCGGGCCCAACAGGCACATTGGCAATAGCGGGGGTGGAATACTCGCTGAGTGACTTGGCCATGGTGTTAGTAGCGGATGATGCGAAAGTGACCGGTTCGTCTGCCGGCTGAGTAGCAGAATAAGAGATGGTACGAGGCCTTCTCTTCCTTAGGAGTGCCTCTGGTTTTTTAAGGAAGTTTTCCGGTAGATTGAAACCGCTCATACACTATCCTGTTTTCATTCTAATAAAAAGAGGAAGAAAATAGCAAAGTTAGCCTGCATAAGCTATGGCTACCGATGCTTATTTTGTAATCAAAGTTTATGCCAAAGCTAGTTATTTATATTTTCTTTTTGCCCTCCCCGGCAACGGCGCCAGAAATGCTTATTGGCATTTCTTAATGTCATTACAAAAGATAGACTAAAAGTCCATCCCCGGCAACGGCACCAGAAATGCTTGTCGACATTTCTTAACGTCGTTACAAAAGATAGACTAAAAGTCCATCCCCGGCAACGGCGCCAGAAATGCTTGTTGGCATTTCTTAACGTCCTTACAAAAGATAGACTAAAAGTCCATCCCCGGCAACGGCGCCAGAAATGCTTGTTGGCATTTCTTAACGTCATTACAAAAGTTAGACTAATAGTCCATCCCCGGCAACGGCGCTAGAAATGCTTGTTGGCATTTCTTAACGTCATTACAAAAGATAGACTAAAAGTCCATCCCGGGCAACGGCGCCAGAAATACTTGTTGGCATTTCTTAACGTCATTACAAAAGATAGACTAAAAGTCCATCCCCAGCAACGGTGCTAGAAATGCTTGTTGGCATTCCCAACCACCATTACTTTAGAAAGGTAATCCTTGGCCCTTAGTGGCACCGGCCTAGGTAATGCAGTCAGATAATAGCAGTTAGAAGTGCTGGATTGGCCTTCCTAACCGTCATTACTTACGATATGCAAAATTGTGGCACGGCGCCGTGGGGTGCACAAGAATTACAATCCTTAAGTAATAGTACTTAGGTACGCCAATCGATGGTTCAGTAAGAAATAAGACTACTCTGCAAGCGCACAGAACTATCATTGTAGCATTTCAACCCGTGAGTATTCAAGGGTGTCGTATTTATAATTTCCCGTAGGAGGGCATGATAAATTCCATCTAGCTTTTGGTATAAACATGATCACTTATTGGATGCATAGGTAGGCATAGCATAGGCAGGGGTTAAAACATGTTTATAAGATAGTGGACACACACATCGGAGCAACCTCAAGGATAAAAGATAATATAAAGAATAAAGAATAACTGCGAGAGCAGGCATTGGTCATATACAGCTATGCAACGAATTGTAATTACATCGAATTAATAAGACTAGGATCTGGACTAAGTCTAGGATGATAGGGAAATCCCCGCAGCTGGTCTGCCAGCCGATAGAGACTTTACGAACTCCTACTCAATACCCGAACGTGGGGGAATGCTAGGGATGGACAGGGCTGTCACCACCTGCCCACCTACCCCTCTGCCCGTGGGGTACCGACATATCCGCTGATTCCCGCATACCCGAGCACCACGCCCGTGTAATTGGAAACAACTCCTAGCCCCCGGAACCCCAACCCTTCAGATTGACAGGCTCGGCTAGGAGCAACTATGAGAGCACAACGAACTATTATCCCATCCTTAGTTCTTCCTCTATTCATACTAATTTGATGAGCGATGAAGAACTTTGATGAACATATCAAGAACATAACACATAGACTATGAACTAGTTTACGTGTTATGATCATAATATGGACAAGACTATACTCTAATTCAGATGCATTGCTATGTAAATAAGATAAGAGCTTGCTCATAGAGGAGAATCGATGTGTATTCATACCAAGATGTTCTTGATTCCTACAAGGAGACAAGCTCTCCTTGATAGCTTTGGCTTGCTCTACTACTACTAAACTAGAGAACAAGTAAGAAATGTGAGGTGTAGTGCTCCAAATGTTTGTGTGTGTTCTGGAGGGGTGAAGCACGTCTATTTATAGTTGATCAAGGGCGGTTTGGGCATTCTAAGTATGGTAGGAGGTGAAAACTCCTTCAGGGAACTGCCTTGAGCATGTGGCTGAAAACTGGGCTAGGGAAGTGCCATCTGGGGGGCCGCTGCCCCCGGGGGCAGTCGGTCCCTGGGAGGCGGCAACTGGCCACCGCCTTCGGGTGGTCGGTTGCTCTCTAGGCTTGGGCCTCCCCCGCGGTTACGGATGGATCCTGTTTGATGCTTTGATGGGCTTTTCTCTTTTATTCTTGATTTGCGCCTTTTCTGAATGCGTTTCCTGGAAGTGCGCTTTCCTTGGTATTTTGATGCATTTCCACGTGCTATCTCTGTAAGTTAGGTGCACAACAAAACTTGTGGAAAGGTTAGATAAAGCCCTATTCTCTATTTGTTTTAGTATTAAAATGATGTTATATTTATGTTGTTAAGTACCGCCAACAGTTGGCAGGGTTGCAACCTGCCATGCCTCCAATTTCCCGAATCCTTTTGGCATACTGCTTCTGCCTGGGGGTGATCCCGGATGAGTCTTGATGCACCTCAACACCAAGGTAGAAGCTCAGAAGCCCAAGATCACTCATGTCAAAGGCCTTCTTCATCTGATCCTTGAAAGCTTCCACTTCTTCCTCCTTGGCGCCCGTGATGATCAAGTCATCAACGTAGACACCTATCAACAGAGCAGAGTGCTCAATGCCTCGCCGGTACATAGCTGCTTCATGAGCGCATTGCTAGAACCCCATCTCCTTGAGTGTGGCATCCAGCTTCGTGTTCGAAGCGCGGGGTGCCTGCCGCAGGCCATAGAGTGCCTTGCAGAGGCGGTAGACCTTCTGCTCTTGTCCAGCAATGGCGTACCCATGCAGTTGCTGCACGTAAACCTCCTCCTTGATATCACCATTGAGGAATGCCGATTTGACATGCATATGGTGAACACGCAACCCTTCCTGAGCCACCAGGGCAAGCAGAATCCTCACAGACCCCATGCGCACCACCGGAGCAAAAGCATCTTCATAATCAACTCCTTGTTGGACAAAACCATGAGCCACCAACCGCGCCTTTTGCTTGATCACCGTGCCTTGCTCATCCCTCTTGAGCTTGAAGACCCACTTCAACGTGATGGGTTGATGACCAGCGGGAAGAGGCACCAACTCCCAAGTTCTGTTCTGCTCCACGGCCTTGATCTCCTGATCCATGGCCGCCCACCAGGCTGGATCATCCTTCGCCTGATCGAAGTTGTTTGGCTCACCGTCGTGCGTCATGCGGTAGATGAAGCTCGGCGAGGAGGCACTGCGGTGGTGGTGGTGTAGCTTCTGAACCCAAGATGTTGGGCATTGTCTGGTACCGGAGTGGTTCCCCATCATAGCAAGAATCGAGCCTCTCCCCATCGTCCTCAATTGGAGTAGCGTGCTCGATCGGTGCGCCGAAATTGGCCACCGTAGGTGTTGGGGTAGAGGAAGCAGACCGGCCCGCTGTGTTCTGGATCGACGGAGATGGTGAAGGCGCCGGGGTAGATGACACCACTGTGGGTACGACTGCAGTCTCCCCCAGAGCTGGAGTTGGTGTACGGGATGGTGCAGGTGACACCGTCCCTGATTCCCAGAGGTCGATGGCGAAGTCACTTGATGTAGTGCTGCTGGCGCCTGCGGCGGACCAATCCCAGCCGTGACCTTCATCGAAGACAACATCACGGCTCACCTTCACCCGTCGAGTCTCAAAGTCGAACACCCGGTACGCCTTGGCTCCCTCCGCATACCCGATGAAGACTCCGGCCTTGCCATGGTCGTCCAGCTTCCGAAGCTGGCCGAGATCCTTGGTGTAGGCGTCGCAGCCGAAGACCTTCAGGTGGCTTACTGATAGTGCACAGCCATGCCAGGCTTCGTAGGGCGTCTTTCCCTGCAAGCTCTTGGTCGGCGAGCGATTAAGCAGATGAACTGCCGTCATCACTGCCTCCCCCAAAATTCAGCCAGCATTCCCCTCTGTTTGAGCAGCGCACGCGCAGTCGCCACCACCATCTGGTTCCTGTGCTCTACCACGCTGTTCTGCTGCGGCGAGTGCGGAGCAGAGTAATGGCGCTTGACGCCTTACTCTCCATAGAAGCCAGCGAGCGTGGAGACGGTGAACTCGCCGCCATTGTCGGAGCGCAGGACCTTGAGCTCTCGGCCGCTTTCCTTCTCCGCCTCCGCCTTGATCTGCTTCACGGTGTCTGCTGCGGCATCCTTGGACGGCAACAAGGCGGTCCACATGAACCGGGACGCATCGTCCACCATGAGGAGGAAGTAGCGCCGCCTACCAGGAGTTCCCGGCGTCACTGGCCCACACAGGTCGCCGTGGACGAGCTCCAGTGGATCCTGCGCCCGGAACTGAGCTTGGTGCGGGAACGTCCGACGGCGCATCATGGTGGTGACACAGGTGTCGCAGGCTTGCTCAACGTGCTCGATCACCGGCATCCCGCGTGCCATGGCAGCCTTCCCAAGCTGGTGAAGAGCCTCGAAGTGGAGGTGGCCGAATCTCTCGTGCCAGTGCCAAGCTTCATTGTCCTTCCTGGTGGCGAGGCAGAACGGCTACGTGGCCTCAAGGTGGAGGATGTAAAGGCGACTGGGTCCGTGGTTCACCTTGGCAAGGAGGCGCCCGCGACGATCCCAGATGCAAAGCACGCCCCGATCGATCTCCACCTTGGATCCCCCTTCATCCAGCTGGCCTAGGCTCATGATGGAGTTGCGGAGCGCTGGGATGTAGTAGACGCCGTGGAGGACTCGGTGCTCGCCATTCTTCGCCTTGAACAAGATCGAGCCGACGCCCTTGATCTCCACCCTTGACATCTCACCGAACCGCACCGTGCCGTGGGCCAAGTCGTCAAGGTCGGAGAAGAGCTCTCGGTGAGCCGGAGTTGGCCGTACTTCTTGGGCATGGCGTGCAGGAGCGTCTCCACCGCGCACTCCTCGTCGATGTCCTGGTCACCGTGGAGGGCGAGTTGCTGCTTCAGCACGGTCAGCCGAAGGGCGAAATCCTCGATCTGCTCACCGGGCTTAAAGGAGAGCTTCTCCCACTCCGTGCGAAGCCGCTACAGTGTGGCCCGGCGAACACGATCTGTACAGATGCGCGCCACGGCGATGGCGTCCCACATCTCCCTCACCGTCACCTTGTCCGACAACGGAGCCTGCATCTCCTGCGGAACTCTGGCAATGACGGCCTCCAGCGCACTGTTAACATCTACTAACATCGCCAAATATAACTATATAACTTTTAATACGAGAGGCGAGATAAGAAGATGTATGGTAATTAATTAACTTGTCATTATGTAACTAGCCACTTATCTATTACCAGCATTCTTATGCATGAACTAAGTTGTCATCCCAAATTATATATGCTAAGAACAAATAAAGGTTTCATACATTATTCAATGTGACTAGGCAGAAATATATAAATATAAGCTAAGATCAATTCTGCAAGTGGACAGATAATTATACCATTGTAGCATTTTACCTAGAGTCTACCAGGTTGTCGATTTATATTTATACCACTGGGAAGGACTAGGATAAACTTAAATCTATTATATTGATAGTGATTATATACAATGGATAAGTGACATTACCGATGTCATTTACTCTACTCATAATAGGTAGAGATCACAAGATAATAAAAATAAATAAATGTGATAAGTATGATCAAGCATCATAAATAAAAGATAAACATCAAAGCACTCTCTAGTCATAATAATAACTAGCCAATGGATAAACTAAGGAATTAATATCTAAGGTAATTCTATGACTACGTCAATGAATAACTCTAATTAGTGCAACTACATCTAGCAATCATTGTTAGATTAGTCCGATATCATAATCACATGTAAAGGGCATCATCTAGGAAGGATGTGAAACAGAGTCATCACCCAACTTCGCGACCGTGCCTGCTTGCCTACATACGGGGGTGGACTACAGAGGACTCGATGCAGCTGTCACCTACGCGATCTACCACATGACCCGGCACATCAGGGTGCACTCACAGATAAATAGAATACCTAGACACCACGTTTACATATCGTTCATCATCTACCCACCGATCGTACGGATAAACGCTATACGAGCAATTACATGAATTCAATAAAATCAAACCAACTATACTAGACATATAATCAAAGTAGACAAAGACTATTGTAATCAAGAACATATGAACTATTAAGAACAATGTTCTAATCATAATGAAGAATACAATAATAGAGAACTAGAACTAAACCGAACTCCGCGCTCCAGACAGATGCCGGGGCTCCAGATACCGCTGAAGAACTAGAACTCCTCTACTTCTAATCTAACTAGGCTAGAACTATGAACTAGGAGGCTCTTGATGGCTTGACCGAAGACTTGATGCCTTGGATGAATGATTGGATGCCTCTAGGGGGTCTGCCCCTTTATTTATAGCCCGGTGGGTTGCACGTGCGCCGTAGGATCAAACCGACTTAACCAATGGCCTAGATGACTCCTCAAAGGTGGTGAAAGAAGACTCCAGAAGACGGCGGCAAAACCCTAGGAGGGGGCGTCGCCCGGCCCCCCAGGGTCCGACCGGCCCCACCACCTGCCAGGTGGGGCCCCGGTTGCTTCGGGTGCCTTCTACACTCTTCCCACGTCCTGATGACGATGTTTCCTTAACAGTTAAGTTTCGTGATAATTAAGCACTTTAATCCCTCTCTTAAGCTTTTCTGGATAATCCCCTGGAAAATACAGAATATACAAAACTCGTGGAAATTGTCAGTTAAAACCCTAGACTAATGTATATTCATATATCCTTTGTTGTCTAAAGTTCTAATAAAAGTTGACGTTATCCACCGTCAACAACACCGCCAAGCTTACCTGTTTACCAGTCCCTTGGCAAACAAACTAAGCCTAATTACCAAAGTATTTGGATCAGGAGTTGCTACAATGCTTTCATATTTTCCATGTACACATGCGTTCAAACAGAGATTCTCCTCCGGTTTAGACAATAACTGCTCTAACCTTCAGACTTACCCATTTTACCTTTAACTATGGAGCTTTACAGCTTTCGCGTAAGTCTTGAGCAATTGAAAGATAGAACAATCAAGTCAAGCACTATGTGTCAAACTCTTCACAGTATCAATATTCCAGAGTTTTTATAAGTTTTCGAAATAAAACTCAGAGCTTAACTATATGACACCCTCAAGTCCCTCAATATATGTGGTATTTATGGACCTCACTTAGCCTCCCTATAACTACGAATATTTAGTGGAGCTCATAGTAGTGGCAATAACAAGGATGAGCATACTTGCACTGCATATATTGTAAAGTCAAGTGATGGATCCACAGAGAATCGAGGCAGACAATCAAACCAAGATGTGCATGTGTATGGAATATGGTGGATAGGTGTATATGTGGTATTTAGTGGCTAATCGTAATTCTACTTATGCTCTTTTGAAAATAAATCTCTCTTTAAGATTCGTAGGAAACATGGGCTATCTTTATTCTCTCTCTCCTTCTTCTCTTTTTTTTTCATTAGGGAGGCGGGCATCTAGTACCCATTGTTTCATTTGCTGGAACACTTGTCCATCTTTTACTCCCTTTTCTTTTCATACTTTTTGCATAGCCACATGTATCCAATAAATGATTTGAAGAGATAACAATGATAAAAACTTACAGCATTTATAACAAGGCTGTCCTATGGGTATATTTTTGGTGTTTTCCTCCCAGCGTAGGAGAAAATATTTTATGATGAACATCGATGAAAGTCGAAATGGTTGCGATTACTCCTAGGATAGGAATAATGCATATGTGGCTAGAGTATGTACGTGATCTTGGTTTTAAAAGCATGACAAGACTCTTATGAGGTATGCAACAAAGGTCGACTGAACTCAATGCAAAGCAAGCAGTATAAATGTGCAAAGGTTTCCTATCTCTACGTATCATATATGGCTTTGGTAGGAATTCATACTTTATCATACAAGAGCTCATCATGTAGATATTAAGTTTTCAAAATAAATTTCTAGAACTTAGTAATGCTAGGAGTAAGATAAATAGCAGCTCAGACCTTCATGTGTCATATAAATCAATCACCTAGACTTAACTCAAACATATGCCTTCACAAGTTTCAGGTTCAGAGTAAATTCTCAAATTAAAACAGCAGTATCTAAAACTCAGGAGAATTGAAGGTTGAAAACTAGGCACTTGAAAGGTATGATAACAGAGAAACTATTCATCATCTCCAAGATAAATTTTAGTGTTCATCAATTTTAATTAATTCTAGTCTAGACTGACTCCAAACATATTCTAATCTATAACTAAGTGTTTATTTGGTTTTAATTATTTTTGATTGGACTCAAAAAGACTCTATGATTTATGGACCTTCATGTGCCCACATATTTTTGGTATTTTATGACTATGTAAAACAGACTCAAATAATCGCATAGGTATAATTACCAAATAACTAGGGGATGCTCCTCCCCCAAGCTTGATGTTTGCAATACTTGGTGTTGAATGATCTTCAGAGTGAGCTAACCAGTGGTAGTCCTGGTGGGTGCCACTAATAGACTCTCTCTTTAGTGATAATGTTGTGTCCTACATAATTATACTCCAACAAGAAAACCAAAACTCGAGGCTCGAATTGAACAAGGGGTTAGCGGTCAGCCAATGAGTAATTGATTATTTTTTAGTTGATTTTAATTGACAGATTCTGGCAGGATTCTAACAGGATTTTCTTTTTGGGTTTTTCTAATTTTCTTATGCAGCAATCAAATCTGTATGCATGCTATATTTATGCCACCACGAAGAATATTTATTCTCTTGGGGCTTAGGATTTTTATAATGCAATAAAGTAAATATAGATGCTACTACTATTAATATTATTTTTATTTTTATTTTTATGCCGCCACAGTAAATATTCTTACAAAGTATTTCATAAGTTTATTCACATGGGGCTTTAGTTTTTTATGATGCAGTAAATATTTTTGTTGTTTTATATTAATGTGCAAAAGTGATTATACTAATAAATGTGTTAAAAGAAAAATTACTAAATGATTACTAACTTAATTAGATAACTACCATTCCAACCTTATGGTTAGGGTACGAAATTTAAAGTTTACCGACAGGACTTAGATAGAGGAGAGTACTTACTTAGCAGGTTCATCATCTGAGGTAACCCTAGCCAATTCCCCATTTTGCTGTGGTGTAGTAGGTGCTTCTTCTTTCTCCTTCCATCTCATTTCTGTCTCTTCTGCTTCTCTCTTTTCTAGCTCCAGCTCTTCCTTGTCACACTCCCTCAGGTGTGTTTCTCTTGATTCTTCATCTCTCTTCATCCATTCTTCTAATTGTGCATGGATCTCTTCCTTCTCTGCCTTAGCAATCTGTTCCATTCTTTCAGCTTCCGCTTCCCACTCATTCCAGCGTGATGCTTATACGGCTTCCTCTTGCTCCTTATAGCAGTCTTCATACTTCACAATTTTACCAGGGAATTCCTCCCATCCACAGTGAGGCTGGGCAGCCTGACGGCGGGCTTGGCGTCTTCTCTTGTTGTGTTGCTTCCTGACCTGCTCATGGTTAACAAGTGTTCTAAATTGACAGCGTACCTTTCCTGTGGGTAGGTTGAAATGGATCTGTCCAGACCCGATGTAGATAATAGCATTGGCAATGTAGAGGAACGGTCTTCCCAAAAGAATAGGTGATTCATCGTCTCCCTATATATGAAGAACTAGAAAATCTACGGGTATATATTTATCTTGAATTCTTACCATAACGTCCTTAACCATGCCTTTAGGGAATCTTAGTGATTGGTCCGCCATCTACAACTGAATATATGTTGGGTATGGAGGTAAATCATTAAATAATTCATCATATACCTTTTTGGACATTACATGGACGCTTGATCCAGTATCGCAGATGGTATCGGCAAAGGTGGTGTCTCTGATTGTGCATTCAATGATCGGTACACCTGGGTCACCTTTCTTTGTTGGAAATGGTTTGGGGAGCATATGATCATTTTCTGTGTTGAGAGCAGTGATTAGTTGAGCAGTTTCTTCAGGTACATGCTGGGGCTTGTTCTTCCTCCATCTTCTATTGTTCTTCTTCTTGGGTGCTGATTGTTGTTGGTCTTCTTGTTGATGGAATTGTTTCGGGACTGCCGGAGTCTTTGAGATGCGGTTCTTGAACTGAGAATCTCTTTTTGTTGTCCTTGATGGAAAGGACAGTCTTGGCATGTTCCGCACAGATGATGGCTTTGGTTGTGCACAAGAATGGTCGTCCCAAAATAATAGGTGCCTTCTCATCTCCTCCTGTCTCCATAATCACGAAGTCAATTGGGACATATGATTGCCCCACTCTGATAACAGCTTCTTCTAGCACTTCCTCGGGGTAGCAAATTGACTGATCTGCAAGCTGCAAACGTATATTTGTGTACAACAAAGGATCACCTAAAATTTTCTCATAAATTACTTTGCGCATTATGTTGACACTTGCGCCAAAATCGCAGATAGCCTCTGAAAAACTGTGACATCCTATAGAGATAGGAATGACAGGTCTCCCAGGGTCTCCCATCTTCTCAGGTAGTGAGTGATCAATCCACTGTATATCTGTAGGCTCAATATGGTACTAGGTTGCATTGTGAATATCAATAAGGTTAGCAGTTTCTAAATCTTCTGGCTGGCCCGGAATCTTACCTTTCTCAAATGGAGGGACAGCAGCAGCTAGCTGAGCTAATTGTGATTCTAACATTTTATTAAAGCTGTTCTGATTCTTTATAGCAGAAACAAAGGTATCCATTCTAGTATTAATGTTTTCTAAAGCTTTATCATTAGAGGTTATCTTTCTAAACATTTGATCTAACAATTTAGATTGACCAGCAAGTAAATCTCTCAAAGGTGGAAGATTGTAATTATTGTAATTATTACATTGGTTGTTACCTTGGTAGTTACCTTGTCGAGGTTGCTGATTTCATCCTTGACCTTGCTGAGGACGATAGTAGGTGTTATTGTTGATGAAGTTCACATCCTCTTGCAGCATAGGGTAGTTAAAAGCTGAATGCCCGTAATTTCCACATTCTTCACAGGTCATGCCAGAATCATTAATATGCATGACTTCCTTCTTCTCTATATCGAGCTTCATCATGATGAGGTCTAGCTTGGCAGTGACCGTGTCAGTTTCCTTGAGATGATAGATGGCTCCTCCTCTCTTGCAAGGTTTAGTACGTTCTTCATTACAGCTTGGGTTTGAGGCCATCTTCTCAACAAGTGATTTAGCTTCTGGAAGCTTAAGTGATAGGAAAGCTCCTCCTGCTACAGCATCTATAGACTCACGGATGCTAAAGGTAAGCCCGTGGTAGAAGGTCTGCATTCATAACCAATCCTCTATCTCATTATGAGGACAGTCTTCAATATAATCTTAAAATCTTTCCCATGCTTTAGTGAATGATTCGTGATGTTGCTGTTGAAAGCTTGAAATTTTCTCACGCAGAGCATTCGTCTTGCCTGTAGGAAAGAACTTTGCCAGGAAAGCAGTTGAGCATCGGTTCCATGTAGTGTTCTTCTCTTTGTTGGCGCAGAACCACTGCTTAGCTTTCCCCAAAAGCGAAAATGGGAAAAGACGAAGTAAAATAGCATCTCTTGGTACTCCTCTGATCGAAAAGGTGCTGCAGATCTCTAGAAAATGTTGTAAGTGTGCACTTGCATCTTCATGAGCTTTTCTACAAAATTGACTGGCTTGAACCATGTTGATAAGACCAAGTTTGAGCTCGAATCCATTCTCCGCAGTGTTGACTGCTAGTCCAGTTCGGATGTTTTCTGTTGTTGGGGCAGAGAACTCGCGCAGTGTCTTCTTAGCCGTGTCTTCAAACACAGGAGTTAAATCTTCTCCAAAATTTTTTTCTTCCAATGTTAGAGCTGGCTCCTCTGATGGACGAGCTTGAGCGGTGATGGGTATTATTGATAGTGATTCGAAATTGTCCCTCGCCCCTACAACCTTCTTCCTTCTAAGAAGTTTTTCTGGATCGTCAGTGAAATTGTTTGGAAGAGAAGAACCAGTCATTCATCACCCTGCATAAGATAAACAAATGATAAAAAATAAGGGTGTGCCTGTTTAAGTTAGAGATCAATCGGTAATACAATCTTATCCATTATGTATATATGTTATCAATATTTCCTAATTTAATGTGCCTTCCCCGGCAACGGCGCCAAAAATGCTTGTTGACATCTACTAACGTCGTCAAATATAACCATATAACTTTTAATACGAGAGGTGAGATTAGAAGATGTATGGCAATTAACTAACTTGTCATTATGCAACTAGCCACTTATCTATTACCAACATTCCTATGCATGAACTAGGTTGTCATCCCAAATTATATATGCTAAGAACAAATAAAAGTTTTGATACATTATTCAATGTGACTAGGCAGAAATATATAAATATAAACTAAGATCAATTCTGCAAGCGGACAGATAATTATACCATTGTAGCATTTTACCTAGAGTCTACTAGGTTGTCGATTTATATTTATACCACTGGGAAGGACTAGGATAAACTTTAATCTATTATATTGATAGTGATAATATACAGTGGATAAGTGACATTACCGATGTCATTTACTCTACTCATAACAGGTAGAGGTCATAAGATAATAAAAATAAATAAAGGTGATAAGTGTGATCAAGCATCATAAATAAAAGATAAACATCAGAGCACTCTCTAGTCATAATAATAGCTAGCCAATGGATAAACTAAGGATTAATATCTAAGGTAATTCTATGACTATGTCAATGAATAACTCTAATTAGTGCAACTACATCTACCAATCATTGTTAGATTAGTCCAATATCATGATCACACGTAAAGGGCATCATCTAGGAAGCATATGAAACAGAGTCATCACCCAACTTCGCGACCGTGCCTGCTTGCCTACTTATGGGGGGTGGACTACAGAGGACTCAACGCAGCTGTCAGCTACGCGATCTACCACACGACTCGGCACATCAAACAGAATACCTAGACACCACGTCTACATATCGTTCATCATCTACCCATCGATCGTATGGATAAACGCTATACAAGCAATTACATGAATTCAATAAGATCAAACCAACTATAATAGAAATATAATCCAAGTAGACAAATACTATTGTAATCAAGAACATATGAACTATTAAGAACAATGTTTCCCTAATCATAGTGAAGAATACAATAATAGAGAAAGAACTAGAACTATACCGAACTCCGCGATCCAGACAGATGCCGGGGCTCCAGATCCCGCTGAAGAACTAGAACTCCTCTACTCCTAATCTAATTAGGCTAGAACTATAAACTAGGAGGCTCTTGATGGCTTGACCGAAGACTTGATGCCTTGGATGAATGATTGAATGCCTCCAGGGGGATCTGCCCCTTTATTTATAGCCCGGTGGGTTGTACGTGCTCCGTAGGATCAAATCGACTTAACCAATGGCCGAGATGACTCCTCAAAGGCGGTGGAAGAAGACTACAGAAGACGGCGGCGAAACCCTAGGGAGGGGGCACCGCCCGGCACCACCACCTGCCAGGTGGGGCCCTGGTTGCTTCGGGTGCCTTCTACACTCTTTCCACGTCCTGATGACGATCTTTCCTTCGCGGTTAGGTTTCGTGATAATTAAGCACTTTAATCCCTCTCTTAAGCTTTTCTGGATAATCCCCTGAAAAATACAGAATATGCAAAACTCGTGGAAATTATCAGTTAAAACCCTCTACTAATGTATATTCATATATCCTTTGGTGTTTAAAGTTCTAATAAAAGTTGACGTTATCCACCGTCAAACACGCGCGACGGTCGTCGTGGAACGGGAGGTCGCCGAACTCAATGGCGTCCCAGAGTTGGCGCGCCTGCATCCTCAACTTCATCAGCGAGCTCCACTCGTAGTAGTTGGTCTTCGTCAGCTGCGGCCACGGTGATCCAGTGCCCGCCTCTTTGTACACCGTGTGTGCGACCGGCGACCCGCGACGGCCTCCGCGTCCGCGACGGCGATCAGGTGAAGGAGACTGGTTCCGGCGACGGCGCTCTGGACTCCGGTGTAGATCCTGAGGATGCCACTCCAACTCCCGATGCAACGCAGCGGACGTGTCGGCCGCTGCTGCCGCCTGCCTGGCTGCCTCGATCGCCTGCGTGGCTGCGGCTTCCGCCGCGGCCAGCCGCTGAGCGCGATCGTCCTCGTCCTCGACGGGAGCCTTGGCAGGTGGCGATTGTGGCCTTGCACGCGCGCTCGCTGGAGATGGACATGGCCTCAGCCCTCTCTCAACCTCGGCTCTAGATACCAAATGTTAGAAACATGAACTAGATCACAACTCGAATTGAACTGCCAGAGGGCAGCTTGTGTAACACCTAGAATTTTGCAACATTTTAAAATTAGGGAGATTATTTAATCTATGCAATTAATGTCCATGCAAATGTAGGGAAAATAGAATTTTTGGAGAAATAAAAATAAAACCTAGGTCAAACCATGTTTGATGCACTCATGCTGTTGCATATCAGTTTTGTATTGCTTGATTTATTTGTTGGCTTTTCCATTTTCAAATCCCTTTTTGAAACTCCATTTGAAATTGTGTTTGAAATTATAATGGAAAATAGAAAGGAGTAGAAGGCCTCCTTCCCTTCCTCCCTCTGATCTGGCCCAGCTCGGCCACCCGGCCCAACCGGCGCCCCTCTCCTTTTTCCCCGGCCTGCTCGGCCTTTGCCTTCTCCCTCTCCCTCTTGGGCCGCAGCCCAGCTGAGCCGGCCCAGCGAGTAGCAGCAGCGCGCGCGCCCGCTCCCTCTCTGTCTCGCTGCCTCGCCAGCCCCACGCGTCAGTGGCTCCTCCCTACCTTCCTTCTTCCTCCCGTCCCTTTCCTTTCTAGTGCCGGCGGTGATGCCGCCATGGAATCCGCGGCGGATTTGCTCCCTTTCCAAATTGGAGCCGGCCGTGACCGTCTTAAGCCACGCCGCACCTGTTTGTGCCCTTTCCGAACCCTAGCCGCCTCCGGTGCCCACGCAGCAGAGCTTACCGAGCCGCCGCCGCCGAGCTTGCCGCCGCCGTGAGAAATTCGACAAGCTCGTCGCTCGTCTCGTCCCAGTAAGCCTTCCAGAGCCTCTAATCCATCTCCCGAACCCGTGCAGCTGTTTTTCCTTTCAATTTGGGCACTAACCGACCCCCTTCACCGTGCACAGGGGCCTCCCGTCCGCCACCGCTCAGTCGCCGACCGTCTCCGTGCCGCATCTGGCCTTCCCGAAGCCCTTGGTGAGATCCCTGAGCCTCTACCTCACTTCCCGTACCTTTACCGTGAAGTTTGGTGCTCCGAACGGCCAATTTGGCCAACTCCGGTGAGCCTCCGACGAGGTTCTCCGCCGCGGCACGTGCTGCTCGCCCTTTGAGCCACGATAGGCCCTACCGAACCCTTAGATCGACTCGCGGCCGAGTTCTTCACCGAACCGTGCCATTACCGAGCCCCTTGGTGCACCCTAGCGCCGTTTCCGTGCGTGCCGGTCATCCTCCGGCCATGGCGCCGCCGTAGGCCGTCGGCCGCCGGCGAACAGAGCCGCCTTTTCCCCTCCATCTCTACTCTGGGCCACCGATCCCAGATCCGACGGCCAACGCGTGCCCATACCGGTTCGGTCCACCTGTGCGGGATGGACTAGGTCCACCGTTCCTGTCCACCGCGCGGTGCACCCGGTCCACCGCCTTCGTCCAATCGGAGCCCGCCGCGTGGCGGTCAACCGGTCAGCGGTCAGCGATCCTTGGCGCCTTTCTGGGAATACGCCATCCAACTGTGAAAACGTATTTTTGCTCGGTTTTAATAAAAATCAGAAAAACCCTATTTACAGTTTTGCACTATCTTTAATCACTTATAAAATGCGCGTTTTAACTCCGATTGAGGTGATTCCAATTGCATTGGATTCATAATTTTGTCCTCTTTCCAGTGATATAATTTTTATCTATGTTGACAGTAATTTATTTTTCAGTATTATTTTAATCCCTAAAAATGCATTAAAACTTCAGAAAATCATATCTTTCGCGTTTTAAATCCGTTTTCGGTGATCTTTATATCGATGTGATTGTATCAGCGAGTAGAATAGTTTTATAAATCTTTTATTTGGTTTTCTCACTGTTGGTGTACTGTTCTAATTTATGTCCTTGTTTGCTATGCATGAATGCTCCTGTATGCATGTGTGTTGGTGATTAATCGAGTAAAGACGGTGAGCAATTCGACGGTGCTTACGACCCGCTTTTCGAGGACCAGCAAGACCAGCAAGACTTTCCTGAGCAAGGCAAGTAATTCATGGGATTATCCTTGTTACCTATTTATGAAAGTTTTACTAAATATCATATGCATGCAATCCCTTGATAAACATAGATGATTTCCCTAGAATTGTCCCTGTACCTTGATACCTACGATTTATGCACATAAATGATTTGGCAATGCTATTATTATCATGATCATGTGTTGATTAATGGGAAGTAATGAACTTTAATAGATGACATTATCCGTAAGTGACCCTCCGGGAAAACCGCGCAACTATGAGTGCTAATGGGCTCTGGTTTTAGTTCAGTAAATTGCTCTTGTCTAGCTTGTTAGTGGTTACCGAAAGGCGCAAGTGGGGTGGGATAAATCCGGGATGGCTTATAGTTTGGCCCCTGTCTGCAATGATGTGTATAGGCTGCGGTTATGTGCCATCAGGCAGAGGACTTATTATAAGAACAGGCACAGAATCCATAGCGGCTCTAACTTGTTAGACATGACTTTTGAAAGACTTCATAGTGATACCCTGCTCACTCACCTTGGTAGTGTTTTTGGGAGTAATTAACCCGAGCAAATGGGAATCACGGCTCGTAGTGAAAGTGTGCAACCTCTGCAGAGTGTAAAACTGGTATACTAGCCGTACCCGCGGTTATGGGTGGCTTGGAATCCTCATGGGCAGAAAATAATGTCATTGTTTACTTGTTTATGCTTACTGTTCATCTTACATTGATCATGTACCTTGGAATTTATGCAACACCATTGATGCTATTTATAGTATTACTATTACTTTGATTTTAAAGGCTATTGCAACATAACCACATAAAGCTATTTGAGCCTCATGAACCCTGTGTATTACTTGCTGAGTACGATATGTGCTCACTCTTGCTATTACCACCACCACAGATGAAGATTGGAGTTATGACTACCGCAACGAGTTCTAGACTTGTTGTCAACCAGTCAACGTCCCTGCGTTGGAGCTACCACGAGAGATTTTAATTTCCGCTGAGATGTTGTAATAAAGTACTATGTTTAAATATTGTTCGTTATGTATTAAACTCTGCAATGGTACTTAATGAATTTGTCTAGCATGTGTGGACTTGATCCTTGGCACACATGTGAGCTTTTATACATCCTGGTGTTGTTTTTAATATCGGGGTGTGACAAATTGGTATCAGAGCTTTGTTGACTGTAGGACGCAAGCCTAGATAGTAAAAATCACATAGGTTTATTTTTGCACTTAAATTTCAGCCTTGACTATTTTATTACAATTTTGTTTTATGCTATACTTCCTTATTCTATTGCAAAAAGTTTGACTCTAGCTTCTCTTTTCTGATTTTGTAGATGGTTCTCACTCGTTCCGCCGCTCGCCGCTCTGCTGCTGAGGCTGTTTCTTCTCGTGGCGTCGCCTCCTACGTCGCCCAGTTCTCTCCCAGCGCACCGCCGGTGAAGCCCGAGGTCGTGGTCCTCTCCGACGATGAGGAGGACCCCACTGAGGTCCTCATGTTCGATGACGACGTGGAGGAGGAGATCGTGCCAGTCACTCCGACGACGCCAGCTCCTACACCTACGCCTGCACCTGCACCGACTCCCCCTGCACCTGAGCCAGTGATGGAGTGGTTCCGTGTTACCACCATCAAGGACCCGGCGCCGAACGCGTATCAACACTCCCTGCTGCAAGAAGTGTTGACTACGTACTACAGTGACAAGCACCCGGTCATCGAGTACCTCTGCTCGAGGTACACCCACCCTGAGGAGGCGACCTACTACAAGACCCTGTTGGCAGTCATCTACTGGGAGCCTGGACAGCCGAAGCCGGCTCCTCATCAGGTCTTCTTTTCGCCTGCTAGGAGGACTTCAGCTCACGCCAGCATGGAGGATGCTGCGCAAGTGGCGTACGCATTCTACCATGGTCTTCGCTATAAGCTCATGGAGGAGGATCGCTTTCGCCACCTGCCCCGCTTTGAGCCCTGGGCTGGACGAGCTGTGGTGACCCAGGCTGATCCCCTGCATCCGACGTTGAACACCACCGCTCTGCACGTCAATGCCTTGACGGAGCAAGTGGTGGGGCTCCAGGGAGAGCTGAAGGGAGCACACTCAGCGTCACGGCGTCTCCAGAAAGAGAATGATTGTCTGCGGGCTATGCTCAAGAAGTCCCCCCGCTACACGAAGAAAGAAGACTTCACGCTTCACGTTAATAAGTTCTAGGTTACCCTTGGGATTCATGTAATAAATCGTTAGCTGCGTCTAGTGAGTCTTGGTGTGCTTGTAAGATTGGTGTGAGAACATGATTTATTATTATGCACTTGTGTGATTTGGATCTTTGTTATGAGTGTTGGAGTGCTGTAGACTTGTCTACGGTACTTCTTGAACAAGTAAAAATTAAGTTGAGGTCTTTTTATATATTGTTGGGTTGGTTTATATTCTCGTTACCCTTGCTGTTTTCTGGAGTTACCTGAGGTATTTTGGTTATAACTGGAGATCTGATAAAGCAAGTGTCATGAAATTTTTATGAGATAAACCAGACTTCAGTGCCTTTCCAGCGCCGTATCAATCACCTTCATATCTATTATGGACTAAGAGTTATGACTGTTGCAATCTGGTATAACTGTGATGCCTGGAAGTGCTGAACAGCTCCTGTAAATTGTGAAATTGGAACTGGTAACTGTCAGAATCTGGTAAAGTGGTCTAAATGAAAGTTGTAGGAAATTTTATAAGTTTTCCAGCAATGTATAGAACGTCTCGTTTTGAGTTCTGTAGCTCCCTGTACGATCGATTTACTGCACTTCTGTTTCTGAGGACTCGTCCTGAAATTTCAGTTTCTCTATTCATGTTGGTTATTTGGGTATTGTCTGAGAATCGTTACGTATGTTGGGTTGACAGATGGCCGGAAGGAGGAACCCCAGAGGCAACCCACCACCTCCACCACCCCCCATGATCAGCCCTGAACAATTCATGCAGATGCAAGGGCAGTTCATGGAAGCAATGACTCGCTTCATGCAGAATGTTCAGCAGGGTGGAGCACCACCACCACCGCCACCCAGGGACAGGCGCAAGGACTTCCTTCAGGGACGTCCTCCGGTGTTCACACATGCCACAGACCCCCTAGAGGCCGATGATTGGGTCCGTGCTGTGGAAAAGCAGCTTAACATTGCGCAGTGCAGTGACAAGGAGAAGGTCCTGTATGCTTCAGGTCAGTTGCAGGGTGCAGCCCAAACCTGGTGGGAGTCTTACCAGGATGCATGGCCTGCGAATGCTCCTGATGTTACTTGGGATGAGTTCACCAGAGAGTTTAGAGCTCATCACATTCCTCAAGGTTTGATGGATCAGAAGGCTGAAGAGTTCCGGTCTCTCCGGATGGTGTCCATGTCTGTCAGCGAATATCATAACAAGTTCGCTGAGCTGGCACGCTATGCACCCAGGGAAGTTGCTGACGATGCTGACAAGCAGCGGTTATTTCTCAAGGGCTTATATTATGAACTCAGGCTGCAGTTGGCTGGTAACACCTACCCCAACTTTCAAGCTCTTGTCAACCGTGCTATTGTGTTGGACAACATGCGCCAGGGTCAGGACAAGAAGAGGAAGTTCTCTGGTCAGTCTTCTGGGAGCAACAACCGTCCACGCTATGGTCACCAGCAGAATTCCCAGCAAAGGTACCATGGTGGTAACAACCAGCGCTTGCCCTTCCAACAGCGCCAGCCGTTCCGTCAGTCGGGAGGGACACAAAACTCCCAGAATGGAAAAGCTAATGGTCCCCCTGCCAAGAATGGAGCCCCTAGAGCCCCCACCGTCTGTTACAGCTGTGGCAAGGAAGGCCACATGTCCTTCCACTGCCCCAACAAGAAGCCACTCTATGGGAAGGTGAATCATGTGACCACCGACACTGCTCAGGATGGGCCGAACATCATGCTGGGTACGTTCGACCTCAACTCCACTCCTGCGACTGTATTATTTGATTCTGGAGCATCGCATACATTTATCTCCCATATATTTGTTAGAAAACATAGTATACCCCTGCTTGCAATGAAGACTGAGATGGTAGTAAACTCTCCTGGTGGTGTCATGCCTGCTACTCATTTTTGTCCATCAGTAGTATTGTCTTTAAGGGGGGTAGAGTTTTCAGTCAGTCCGATTGTCCTGAGAGCATCTGGCATTGATTTGATACTGGGTCTGGACTGGATGAAAGAACATACGGTCAACATCAAATGCAAAGAGAAGGTTGTGGAAATGAATGGACCTAAGGGAGACAGAGTCTCAGTTAATGTTGTAGTGAAGCCACCACCAGCTGCTGTCATCAACATGATTGAAGATGAAGGGAAGCCTGAGGATCGTGTTGTGGGGGAATTTTTGGATGTCTTCCCCGAGGATTTGCCAGGTATGCCACCTGATCGAGACATTGAATTCATTATTGAATTATTACCTGGTACTGCACCCATAGCTAAGCGTCCATATAGAATGGGGGTAAATGAGTTAGAAGAACTTAAAAAGCAACTTAAGGAGTTATTAGATAAAGGTTTTATTCGCCCTAGTTCTTCTCCATGGGGTGCACCGGTTATCTTTGTTGACAAGAAGGATGGTACTCAAAGGATGTGCATTGATTACCGATCATTAAATGAAGTGACCATCAAAAATAAGTACCCTTTGCCTAGAATTGATGATTTGTTTGATCAATTGAGAGGTGCATGTGTGTTTTCCAAGATTGATTTACGGTCTGGTTATCATCAATTGAAGATTAGAAACCAAGATATACCGAAGACAGCATTCACTACCAGATATGGGCTATATGAATACACAGTTATGTCTTTTGGTCTTACCAATGCACCTGCCTACTTCATGTATTTGATGAATAAGGTGTTCATGGAATATCTTGATAAGTTTGTGGTGGTATTCATTGATGATATTCTGGTGTTCTCCAAGACGGAAGAAGAACATGAAGAACACTTGAGATTGGTCTTGCAGAAATTGAGAGAGCATAAGTTGTATGCAAAAAGGAGTAAGTGTGAGTTTTGGCTAAAGGAAGTGGCTTTCTTAGGCCACATTGTCTCAAATGGTGGAATTGCTGTAGATCCTAGCAAAGTGAGGGATGTGCTGGATTGGAAGCCACCTACTGATGTTAAGGAAATTCGCAGTTTCCTTGGTTTGGCTGGTTACTATAGGAGGTTCATTGAAGGGTTCTCCAAGCTCGCTAAGCCTATGACTGCATTGTTAGAGAAGAATGCCAAGTTCATGTGGTCCGAACAGTGCCAAGCTAATTTTGATGAGTTGAAGAAGAGGTTGACTTCTGCCCCAGTGCTGATATTGCCTGATCTAAGTAAGAGTTTTTCTATCTACTGTGATGCATCTAGACAAGGTTTGGGATGTGTACTTATGCAAGAAGGTAGGGTTGTTGCCTATGCGTCTAGACAGTTGAGAAAGCATGAGTTGAACTACCCTACTCACGATCTTGAGTTAGCAGCGGTTGTTCATGCCTTGAAGATCTAGAGGCATTACCTGATGGGGCATAAAACTGACATATATACGGATCATAAGAGCTTGAAATACATCTTTACCCAGTCGGATCTGAACTTGAGGCAACGTCGATGGTTAGAATTGATTAAGGACTATGATCTAGAAGTGCATTACCATCCTGGGAAGGCCAATGTGGTGGCCGATGCACTTAGCAGAAAAAGTTATGATAGTGAAGTTCAGGAAACAATGATGCCTGAGGAGTTAAGTGCAGAGTTGCAACGTCTGAACTTGTGTTTGGTTAACAATATCGTGGAGATTGAGATAACGCCTACCTTGGAAGAAGAAATACGCAAAGGTCAGATGGAGGATGAAGAACTCAAAGAGATAGCTGAAAATGTGGTTGTTGGAAAAGCACCCGGATTCAGGCTTGATGAGAATGGCACATTGTGGTTGGGAAAAAGGATATGTGTGCCAGCAATGAAGGCTATCCGAGATACAATTCTTCGGGAAGCTCATGAGTCTGCCTACTCTATTCACCCCGGAAGTATCAAGATGTATCAAGATCTCAAGGAGAAGTATTGGTGGAAAGAAATGAGACGAGCTGTAGCTGAGTATGTAGCCCTGTGTGACACTTGTTCAAGAGTCAAGGCCGAACATCAGAGGCCTGCTGGATTGCTACAACCCATGAAGATACCGGAATGGAAATGGGATGAAGTTGGTATGGATTTTATAGTGGGACTACCTCGGACATCCACAGGTTATGATTCAATATGGGTGATTGTCGATCGGTTGACGAAAGTTGCTCATTTCTTGCCTGTGAATACTAAGTACGATGGTCCAAAGTTGGCAAAGCTTTACATGGAAAGGATAGTATGTCTTCATGGAGTGCCTAAGAAGATTGTGTCTGATAGGGGATCTCAGTTCACATCTCACTTCTGGAAACAAGTACATGAAGCTTTGGGAACAAGATTGAATTTCAGTACCGCTTATCACCCTCAGACAGATGGACAAACAGAAAGAACCAATCAGATCTTGGAGGATATGTTGAGAGCTTGTGCTTTGCAGTACGGTTCTAGTTGGGAAAAGAGTTTACCTTATGCAGAGTTCTCTTACAATAACAGTTATCAGCAGAGTCTTGGAATGTCACCGTTCGAGGCATTGTATGGCCGTAAGTGCAGGACACCTCTGTATTGGAACCAGACAGGTGAGACACAGTTGTTTGGACCTGACGTCATAAAAGCTGCTGAAGAACAAGTTAGTAAAATCAGAGAGAACTTAAGGATAGCTCAATCTCGACAAAAGAGTTATGCAGATAAACGGAGAAGAGCTTTGAGTTTCGAGAAAGGTGATTATGTGTATCTCAAAGTATCACCGATGAGAAAGGTGAGAAGGTTTAATATGAAGGGAAAGCTAGCACCAAGGTATGTTGGACCTTTCAAGATCATTAAAAGATGTGGAGAAGTTGCATATCAATTAGAGTTGCCTGAGCACCTGTCCGCTGTTCATGATGTGTTCCATGTGTCCCAACTTAAGAAGTGTTTGCGTATACCTGAGGAACAAATACCTATGGAAGAACTTCAAGTTAAGGATGATTTGACTTATGAAGAGTATCCTGTAAGAATTTTGGAGACAGCTGAAAGAGTCACTCGGAGTAGAGTGATTAAGATGTGTAAGGTTCAGTGGAATAGACATTCAGAGGAAGAGGCAACTTGGGAAAGAGAAGAGGACTTAAGAAAAGAGTATTCACACTTGTTTGAGTAAGCATTCAATCTCGAGGACGAGATTTTCTTTAAGGGGGTAGAATTGTAACACCTAGAATTTTGCAACATTTTAAAATTAGGGAGATTATTTAATCTATGCAATTAATGTCCATGCAAATGTAGGGAAAATAGAATTTTTGGAGAAATAAAAATAAAACCTAGGTCAAACCATGTTTGATGCACTCATGCTGTTGCATATCAGTTTTGTATTGCTTGATTTATTTGTTGGCTTTTCCATTTTCAAATCCCTTTTTGAAACTCCATTTGAAATTGTGTTTGAAATTATAATGGAAAATAGAAAGGAGTAGAAGGCCTCCTTCCCTTCCTCCCTCTGATCTGGCCCAGCTCGGCCACCCGGCCCAACCGGCGCCCCTCTCCTTTTTCCCCGGCCTGCTCGGCCTTTGCCTTCTCCCTCTCCCTCTTGGGCCGCAGCCCAGCTGAGCCGGCCCAGCGAGTAGCAGCAGCGCGCGCGCCCGCTCCCTCTCTGTCTCGCTGCCTCGCCAGCCCCACGCGTCAGTGGCTCCTCCCTACCTTCCTTCTTCCTCCCGTCCCTTTCCTTTCTAGTGCCGGCGGTGATGCCGCCATGGAATCCGCGGCGGATTTGCTCCCTTTCCAAATTGGAGCCGGCCGTGACCGTCTTAAGCCACGCCGCACCTGTTTGTGCCCTTTCCGAACCCTAGCCGCCTCCGGTGCCCACGCAGCAGAGCTTACCGAGCCGCCGCCGCCGAGCTTGCCGCCGCCGTGAGAAATTCGACAAGCTCGTCGCTCGTCTCGTCCCAGTAAGCCTTCCAGAGCCTCTAATCCATCTCCCGAACCCGTGCAGCTGTTTTTCCTTTCAATTTGGGCACTAACCGACCCCCTTCACCGTGCACAGGGGCCTCCCGTCCGCCACCGCTCGTCGCCGACCGTCTCCGTGCCGCATCTGGCCTTCCCGAAGCCCTTGGTGAGATCCCTGAGCCTCTACCTCACTTCCCGTACCTTTACCGTGAAGTTTGGTGCTCCGAACGGCCAATTTGGCCAACTCCGGTGAGCCTCCGACGAGGTTCTCCGCCGCGGCACGTGCTGCTCGCCCTTTGAGCCACGATAGGCCCTACCGAACCCTTAGATCGACTCGCGGCCGAGTTCTTCACCGAACCGTGCCATTACCGAGCCCCTTGGTGCACCCTAGCGCCGTTTCCGTGCGTGCCGGTCATCCTCCGGCCATGGCGCCGCCGTAGGCCGTCGGCCGCCGGCGAACAGAGCCGCCTTTTCCCCTCCATCTCTACTCTGGGCCACCGATCCCAGATCCGACGGCCAACGCGTGCCCATACCGGTTCGGTCCACCTGTGCGGGATGGACTAGGTCCACCGTTCCTGTCCACCGCGCGGTGCACCCGGTCCACCGCCTTCGTCCAATCGGAGCCCGCCGCGTGGCGGTCAACCGGTCAGCGGTCAGCGATCCTTGGCGCCTTTCTGGGAATACGCCATCCAACTGTGAAAACGTATTTTTGCTCGGTTTTAATAAAAATCAGAAAAACCCTATTTACAGTTTTGCACTATCTTTAATCACTTATAAAATGCGCGTTTTAACTCCGATTGAGGTGATTCCAATTGCATTGGATTCATAATTTTGTCCTCTTTCCAGTGATATAATTTTTATCTATGTTGACAGTAATTTATTTTTCAGTATTATTTTAATCCCTAAAAATGCATTAAAACTTCAGAAAATCATATCTTTCGCGTTTTAAATCCGTTTTCGGTGATCTTTATATCGATGTGATCGTATCAGCGAGTAGAATAGTTTTATAAATATTTTATTTGGTTTTCTCACTGTTGGTGTACTGTTCTAATTTATGTCCTTGTTTGCTATGCATGAATGCTCCTGTATGCATGTGTGTTGGTGATTAATCGAGTAAAGACGGTGAGCAATTCGACGGTGCTTACGACCCGCTTTTCGAGGACCAGCAAGACCAGCAAGACTTTCCTGAGCAAGGCAAGTAATTCATGGGATTATCCTTGTTACCTATTTATGAAAGTTTTACTAAATATCATATGCATGCAATCCCTTGATAAACATAGATGATTTCCCTAGAATTGTCCCTGTACCTTGATACCTACGATTTATGCACATAAATGATTTGGCAATGCTATTATTATCATGATCATGTGTTGATTAATGGGAAGTAATGAACTTTAATAGATGACATTATCCGTAAGTGACCCTCCGGGAAAACCGCGCAACTATGAGTGCTAATGGGCTCTGGTTTTAGTTCAGTAAATTGCTCTTGTCTAACTTGTTAGTGGTTACCGAAAGGCGCAAGTGGGGTGGGATAAATCCGGGATGGCTTATAGTTTGGCCCCTGTCTGCAATGATGTGTATAGGCTGCGGTTATGTGCCATCAGGCAGAGGACTTATTATAAGAACAGGCACAGAATCCATAGCGGCCCTAACTTGTTAGACATGACTTTTGAAAGACTTCATAGTGATACCCTGCTCACTCACCTTGGTAGTGTTTTTGGGAGTAATTAACCCGAGCAAATGGGAATCACGGCTCGTAGTGAAAGTGTGCAACCTCTGCAGAGTGTAAAACTGGTATACTAGCCGTACCCGCGGTTATGGGTGGCTTGGAATCCTCATGGGCAGAAAATAATGTCATTGTTTACTTGTTTATGCTTACTGTTCATCTTACATTGATCATGTACCTTGGAATTTATGCAACACCATTGATGCTATTTATAGTATTACTATTACTTTGATTTTAAAGGCTATTGCAACATAACCACATAAAGCTATTTGAGCCTCATGAACCCTGTGTATTACTTGCTGAGTACGATATGTGCTCACTCTTGCTATTACCACCACCACAGATGAAGATTGGAGTTATGACTACCGCAACGAGTTCTAGACTTGTTGTCAACCAGTCAACGTCCCTGCGTTGGAGCTACCACGAGAGATTTTAATTTCCGCTGAGATGTTGTAATAAAGTACTATGTTTAAATATTGTTCGTTATGTATTAAACTCTGCAATGGTACTTAATGAATTTGTCTAGCATGTGTGGACTTGATCCTTGGCACACATGTGAGCTTTTATACATCCTGGTGTTGTTTTTAATATCGGGGTGTGACAGCTTGGCTGTAGGCCACTTGGATTGTATTGATAAAAGCTGGATCAAAGTTGTTACAAAGCCTAACAGCCCACTGCTTATATATGCAAGTGGTTTACCTACTCCCTGGATATTCCCTAGTAGATACTCTAGCATAACTTGGCTGCCAAGACACCATGATCAACTTGGTTATCAAGGCAAGCCTTATAATAAACAGTAAAGGCATTACGGTGAATAGTAAACATCAAAAGTAAAACACTAGGCCAACTCTATCATCTGCTACAACTGCGATGAGCCATATGTCCACGGGCACAAGTGTGCTCGCCTGTTCTATCTCGAGGTCCAGGACTACATCGTCGAAGAGCCGGACGACGACATGCCCGAGAGCACAGCTGCGAATCCTCCACTGGCCTTCGATTCAGACGCACCCATGATCTTTCTATCAGCAATCACGGGCATCCGCGTTCAAGAGACCATGCAGCTCCAGTGCTGTGCGGTACATAGGAGTTCATGGCGCTTCTCGACTCCGGATCAACGCAAAACTTTATCGCCGAACCCGCTGCTCGCCGCGCCAATCTGCAGCTCACCGATAGCGCGGGGGCTTCCATCGTGGTGGCCAACGGTGACCGTGTGGCCTGCTGCGGCTTCGCCAAGAACATCCCCATCAAGATCGACGCAGAGACCTTCTCAGTGGATTGCTTCTCCAACCCGCTCCCGGACTACGACATGGTGCTTGGCATTGCCTGGCTCCGCACCCTCAGGCCCGTGCTGTGGAACTTCGATGACCTCACCATGATGTTCAGCCGTCACGGTTGCCAGTTGCAGTGGACATGGCAGGGCCTCCCACGGCCGACGGCTGCACCGATGAGCCGTCTGGATGCCAGCAAGCTGTGTTCAGCCAAGTGCTCCGAGCCCGCCCTCCTGGAACAGCTCCTCGCCGACTACGCTGACATCTTCGCGCCACCAGTGGGGCTGCCACCCGCGCGGCCCTGTGATCACCGGATCCACCTCAAGGGGGCACGGACCCTATCGCTGTCCGCCCCTATCGATACCCACAGCTCCAGAAGGATGAGTTGGAGCGTCAGTGCGAGGAGATGCTCTGCCAGGGCACCATCCGAGCCAGCACATCCCCATTCTCGACGCCGGTGCTGCTCGTCAAGAAACACGATGGCTCGTGGCGCTTCTGCGTGGACTACCAGGCTCTCAACGCGGCGACGATCAAGGACAAGTTCCCCATCCTTGTCGTCGAAGAGCTCCTGGATGAACTCCATGGGGCTAAACTCTTCACCAAGCTCGACCTCCGTTCCGTATATCACCAAGTCCGCGTGCACCCGGACGACGTGGCCAAGACAGAGTTCCGCACTCATCATGGGCACTTTGAGTTTTTGGTCATGCCATTCGACCTGTCCAACGCACCCCCGACGTTCCAGGCGCTGATGAATCTCGTCCTCAAGCAGTTTCTCCGCCGCTACGTCCTGGTCTTCTTCGACGACATACTCGTTTATAGCTCATCCTGGACAGAACACTTAGAACAGCTGTGTGCCGTCTTCGACGTCCTGCGCGCCTACGGGCTCCAGCTAAAGATGTCCAAGTGCTCCTTCACGACGTCGTCTGTTCAGTACCTCGGGCACGTGCTGTCACACAAGGGTGTCGCAGTGGATACATCCAAGGTGGCGGCTGTCCAGGCCTGGCCGCAACCTCGCTCCTCCCGTGGACTCCGCGGCTTTCTAGGCCTTGCGGGATATTATCGACGTCTCATCAAGGAGTACGGCACCATCGCTGCACCGCTGACCAGCTTGCTGCGGAAGAATGCTTTCCAACGGTCGGTCGACGCAGACATCGCGTTCGCGGCCCTGAAGAAGGCTCTCTCCAAGGCACCCGTCCTACACCTTCCCGACTTTGCCCGCGAGTTCTACGTCGACTGCGATGCTTTCGGCTCGGGATTCGGGCCCGTTCTACATCAGGACAACGGCCCCATCGCCTTCTTCAGCCGCCCCTTTGCTGCACGCCACCTGAAGGTGGCCGCTTATGAGCGTGAGCTCATCGGGCTCGTTCAGGCCATTCAGCACTGGCGCCCATATTTGTGGGGTCGCTCGTTCGTCGTGCACGGACCACTATGCCTTGAAGTTCCTGCTCGACCAACGACTGTCCACGATTCCCCAGCATCAATGGCTCAGTAAGCTAATCGGCTATGATTTCAAGGTTGAGTACAGGCCAGGGCGCTTCAACGTCGTCGCGGACGTGCTATCTTGGCGCGATGGCGACAAACCCTTGCTGGCCACGCTACCCAGTTGCATGCCAGCTCTTGCGGTGACCTCGATGCCCACCTTCCAGCTCTTCTCCGACATCAAGCGCGAACTGGAGACGGCCCCCGACCTGAGGGCGTTCCACGACGGGGTCACAGCCGGTGCGCACAGTGCGGACTGGACGGTTCATGAGGGCCTCCTCCTTCACAAGGGGCGCGTCTTTGTACCAATATCATCATTGGTGCTGGATGACGTGCTTCAGCTGGCACACACCGGAGCACATGAAGGGATCCAGAAGACGCTGCAGCGGCTACGCATGGAGTTCTTCATTGAGCATGACCGCCGCGTCGTCCACGACTTCGTGCGCTCCTGCATGACCTGCCAATGCAACAAGGTTGAAGCCCTGCACCCAGCCGGCCTCTTTACAGCCTCTGCCGGTGCCATCTCGGGTGTGGGCTGACATTGCCATGGATTTTGTCGAGGCCCTTCCCAAGGTCCATGGCAAGAGTGTTCTCCTCACCGTCGTCGACAGGTTTTCCAAGTATGCGCACTTCATCCCGTTGGGCCATCCATACACAGCAGCCTCTCTCGCACAAGCCTTCTTCAACAACATCGTGCGCCTACATGGCTTCCCTGACTCATCGTCAGCGACAGAGACCCGGTGTTCACCGGCCATGTGTGGTGCGATCTCTTCCGCCACGCGGGCGTCCAGCTTCACATGTGCACGGCGTTTCACCCCTAGACCGACGGCCAATCTGAGGCGGTGAACAAGACAATTGCCATGTACCTCCGTTGCCTCACCGGTGATCGGCCCCGAGACTGGCTCGACTTGCTTCCGTGGGCGGAGTACTGCTACAACACCTCCTACCACTCCGCCCTGAAGACGTCACCATTCAGGGTGGTCTACGGGCGCGATCCACCTGAACTCCTGCCATACGCGCCAGGGAGCGCTCGGACAGATGCAGTGGACACCCTGTTCGCCGATCAGGATGAGTTCCTCGCCGAGGTGCGCGCCCGCTTGCTGCAAGCGCAGGAGCATGCGCGCCGTTTCTACGACGCCAAGCATCGGCCATTGGAGTTTGCGATCGGTGACTGGGTTCTCCTACGGCTGCTGCGTCATACCCAGTCAGTCTAACCAGGCAGCAAGGGCAAGCTCGGCCCTAAGTACGCAGGACCTTTTCAAGTGCTCGACTGCAACGGGGACGTCGCTTATCGCCTGCAGTTGCCGGCCGAGGCCCGAATTCATGATGTCTTCCACATGGGTGTGCTCAAGCCATTTCGTGGAACCCCGCCGACGTCCATGCCGTCCCTTCCTCCGCTTCGCCATGGTCGCCCACTCCTCTAGCCGGGTCGGGTCCTGCGCTCTCGCCTTAGCCATGGCGAGTGGCAAGTGCTGGTCTAGTGGGCTGACCTCCCAGCATCCGAGGCTACATGGGAACCAGTTCCGGAGTTTAGAGCGGCCTACCCAGAGTTTCAGCTCAAGGACGAGCTGTTTCCAAAGGACGGGAGAGATGTTATGATCGGTAACACCTACAAGCGCAGAGGCAAGGAGGAGCATGGCTGAGCACAGCCGCACGGGCAGGAAGGAAGACAGGCAGGGTCCGAGTCCTAGCTAGCTAAAGAGTCCTAGTTAGAATATTTGTTAGTTAATCCTATTGTGATCAGGTTTCTTAGCTAGAGATAGAGTTTGTGAGCAAAAGAGAGTCCTAGTCCCGTCACCTGTAAGGATTATAAAAGTCCCAAGTCGTCAATGAGAAGGGCTAAGCCCAGGTTTGAGATTTAATCTCCCTAGGGCGCCTGGCGTCTCTACTGTTCATTGCCATCCTATTGCCGCCCGCTCGCCACGGCGCCCGTCCGCCGCAGCCCAACTCGCGCGCTCGCCCTACTCGCCTCCGTACTTTCTCCGAAGCAAGGCACGCCGTAACAGTGGCCATGGCAACAGATCTGCCATCTTGGGCTCTCAAGGCCATTGACAAGATCAGAAGGGCCTTCCTATGGAGAGGGTGTAAAGAGGCTAAGGGTGGTCACTGTCTCATAGCTTGGCCTAAAGTGTGTCACGCCCGTGAACTTGGTGGGCTAGGGATAGCTGATCTAATGACACTAAGTGTTGCCTTAAAGGCAAGATGACCATGGCTCAAGATGGCCATGGGCTAATCTCCCTATTCAATTTAGTGCTCATATCTGTGGCTGTAATAACTGAGGTTGGAAATGGATCTAATACTCTATTTTGGAAGGATAAGTGGATAAATGGCAAAAGTATTCAGGACATCGCGCGTCGGGTTCTTGATTTGGTTCCTAAGAGGAGATCAAAGAGTCGTACTGTGAGGGAAGCACTGGATGAGGAAAAATGGGTTGAGGACATAAGGGGGGAGATCGGTTCAAATGCCTTAATCCAGTACCTTGCTCTCTGGGACATTCTGAGTGAGGTGGAGCTACAGGAGGATATTCCTGACAAGCACATCTAGAGGATGTCAGCTACAGAAAAATTTACAACAAAGAGCGCCTACGATTCTCTTTTTCAAGGTGCAATCCTCTTTGAGCCATTTGAAAGAATCCGGAAATCCTGGGCACCCCCTAAGTGTAAGTTTTTCATGTGGCTTGTCGCTCATAACAGATGCTGGACAGCGGATAAATTGGCTAAGAGAGGGCTTCCTCATCCAGATCAGTGCCTCCTCTATGATCAAGTACAGGAAGACATTCACCATCTCCTTGTGGGCTGTGTGGTCTCAAGACAATTTTGGTTTTCCCTCTTCTCGCAATTCGGTGTTGCAGCTCTTGCTCCTCAGCCTTCCGACCATTCCTTTGATTGTTGGTGGAGAAGAATTGACAGTGCGGCAAATTGTGAGGTTAGGCAGGGTCTGAATTCGCTTATTATTCTGGGCGCCTGGTGTATTTGGCGCCATAGAAATGACTGCGTCTTTAATGGAGCCTCCCCCAATGTCAATCTGATCTTGGCCATGGCTAGGGTCGAAGCTAGATGGTGGAGTGTGGCTGGAGCCAAGGGTATTTCCCTGCTCATTGCTGGTAGTTCAGTCTAATGGGCTGTGGTAGGGTCGTCCTTTCTTCTGTTTAGCCGGCGATCTAGTGGTGTCTTTGTAGTGGAAGGTGTGTGTGTGAGAGGGGTTTGGGTCTATGTATGACTCTGTTTCTCTTCTATTAATATAATGATAAGCAGCTCTACTGCGTGTTCAAGAAAAAAAAACAAGTTCCATTCCTTTAGATCTTGCAATTTGACATGCTTACGAGCTTTGCTTTATACACTTTTCAGATTTAGACTGTTATGGAGCAATTGTTCTAGACTGTTAGGGAGCAATTCCTTTTTCCTTTCTACTATTTCATTAACATCATCTCTGTTATGTCTGTATATGTGTTGCTTGTCAGGCAAATAATTCATGTGCTAAAGTTATTTTGTTTGATTCCATGTTTATTTGCAGGTTGATGCTCCTTTTTACTATGATTAGATGCATGCTTCGATGTGGTAGCTACTGAGATGCATTATCGATTATTCAATTACTTGTTGACTTCTTGTTGTCCCTGTACAAAATGCAGACAGAGCAGCTATCTGCAGTCATGGTGTGGAATCAATACTGATAGTGGCATGGTAGCATGGAGACATGGTGGATCCCTTCAAGCATAGCTTACTGTTACCTTGTTCTTTGTAGGATGGATATGTTAAGTGAGCCAGTGTTAGATTCATCATGTTTTGGATTTTATTTTTCTCCCTTGGTCATATGAACCATCTAGGACCATTGTGAAGTTGAAATTGTGGAATGTTGCAAATTAATTCATTTATAAATGGCCTATTGTGAAATCATGTTGTTGTTAATGTCGCATATTGGTTACTGATGCTACAGAAGTGACATTCCAGCATAAAATTATTATTGATAAACATGTGGTTGTTAATGCTGTAGGAGTGGTGACTAATGCGCTCCATAGCACCTTGGTTGTAGAAACAATTTGCGACCACAAATGTGGCTGTTAATGCATTATCACCAGTACACAGGAGCTCTATAGTGGCGGTTAATAAGCCATCTTCACTGGTGTTTCACAGGGCTGCCAGTGGGAGAGGCCAGTGAAAATAAATCTTTCCACTGGCGGTTGCCTGTGAACCGCCATATTTCCACGGGTGGTTCCTTAAGAAAACCGCCAGTAGAGATTGCCGCACTTTTTATGGAATTTTAGCCCCCTACCCGGCCATATATATGTATTTATTTATTTATTATATATATTAAGCTATATTAGATCATGATCAAATATAGCAAAACAAAATTTAATTATTATACAGTATATTTATATACATCAAAGGACTGTGCTCATAATATATACACATATATATATGTTCATCAAATTCATGTGATAACATCTCAAATTTACACATCTAATTAATAACCCTCTCGGATAAGCCCTAGCATGCTGATTTCCGTTAACTCTCTGAACTCTTTACTTCCTAGAGCGTCTTGATTGTCATGATAATTCCCGTTGCTTGGAATAACATGTTTCATGATGAATGAGCACATGTCCTCAACTATGTTGTATAAAGTCTCCGTGCTCATGTTCTGCGCCTTGAGTTTTTTATAATTCCGCAACTGTAGTCATAACTATATTAATTAATATGTATAAACATCATATACACATTTGTAACTTTAAGGTTATAATGACTATTACTTACCTTATCAACGTTCTTGATGTATCGTCCGGACTCCCTTATAAACTCACAGACATAGAATCCGCAGTGGACCGATCCGTATGGTTGCTTGTGGCACTATATATGTAAACAGATAAGCGAATATTTAATTAGTTACAACATTGTCTTATGTGTTGTACATGGATGATAAATATGTAGTCATAAATAAATAACATACCGGCCACTTGTAATTTATTGTTAATGGTCCTTTTTTGTTTTTGTCGTGCTTTCCGCCTTTTAATTTATACCACATATATGCCCTATGATTTCGAAAGAATCACCAAGTAAAGAGATCAGGGTAATCGTTGATGGTCACAAAAATAATTGCATACAGTGTGAAAGTTTTTTGGCGGTACTCGTCCAATATTTCAACTCCTACTTCCCACAATATTTTCATGTCCTGCATTAACGGCTCCAAAAATACATCTATGTCAACGCCGGGTTGCTTAGGTCAAAAAAAAAGAATGGTTAGCATAAGGTATTTACGCTTATGCATCAACCAAGGTGGAAGGTTGTAGATGGTGAGGATCACCGGCCATGTGCCGCGCTTGCTGCTCCTCTCGGTAAATGGATTCATTCCGTCCGTACTCAGAGCGAATCTAACATTTCTTGGCTCCTTAACAAATTCTGGGTGGTTGGCATTGAAATCTTACCATTGCTTGCTATCGGCTGGATGTCGTAACTTTCCATCGTTTTTGTGCTCATCTGAAGCATGCCAGCTCATAAGTTGGGCATCCTCAGCGTTTGCGAACAAACACCTCAATCGATCAATCACGGGAAGGTACCACATCACCAGAGCAGAAATTTTCTTCTGCGCGTAGTAGTCTACTTCTTCTTTATCTTTCCTGGTGGGTTGGGTCTTTTGTTGGGTTTTCTTTCGCTTCTTCCCCGTAGACACGGAGGTGGCACAATCTTCCTCTCGATAGTCTTTTTTCGTCTTGTATCTACTTGCACCACAATTAGGATAACTATCCAAGTCTTTGTATTTATCACCTCGATATAGCATACAATGCTTTCTACATGCATGGATCTTTTCGACACCCATTGTAAGCGGACTGATTAGCTTCTTTGCGTAGTATGTGTTAGCAGAAACTCTATTCTCCTTTGGAAGCATGTCTGCGAGAATACTCAAAAACGCATCGAAGCCAGTATCGCACAAACCATATAGGGCTTTTACCATCAATAACTTTAGCACTGACCGCAACGTCGTGAAATCTTTCGTGCAACCCTTAAACTCATCGAAAAAAGGCTCTTATGCTACCTTCCTCATTTTCTCCATACCTTTCATGAATAAGATAGATGGATCTAGATGACTACGCAATATTGCATCTAAGAAGTCTGCATCTTCCTCAGCACTAACATTGGGCGGACCATCAACATTAGGCACAACAGGTTCACTCTGAGGACAAGGTGTTTGTCTCTCGTGTATGAAATGACATCCGTCAGCAAGCATATCTGCACCATCGACACCGATGTTCACAGGAGTACCAGTTGTGTAAGCTGCAGAGCTATCCTCTCCATGCTTTGTCCAAATTAGGTAATTCTCCATAAATCCTCGGCACACGAGATGAGAAAATATTGTTTTCGTGTCATCAAATACGATAACATTCTTGCAGTCTATGCATGGACAATATATGTGCTTCGTATTTGACCTCCAAGTATGAATCTTAGCGGCATCGATAAACCTCTGCACCTCAGGTATGTATGATGGATCAACTCGTGATAAATTGTACATCCAAAATGACCCCTCCATCATTAACTATAAAAATATAATGAGATTATTATGACCAATGCAAAATAAAAATGATTGTTTATAGATATTATTTAATTAAGGAAGCTTTTTTCTAGCAATCTTGTTCAAAGAAATACAGATAAAAACCGTTCACTTGAGAATTTTTGAATTTGTAGACCTTTCGAACCTTAGTTCACTAAAATTTAGAAGAATAATGTGTGTTAAGACTCATTCTCAGTGTCAAAGATTGAATATTTTGCAAATAATAAAGATAATTTATAATAAACAAAATAGAAAACTAATTAACAACCTATTAACATAATTAAAAAATAGAAGAATAATGTGTTCTCACAAATGATTGAATATAGACACCCAATTAAAAAAATAGAAAAAACTAAAAAAAACTAGCTCTTCCTATATGAATACACAAGAGCACACACCATTCATAGAAACAACTAATCTAACCTAAATTGAGAAGTAATTATGAAAAGGGAGAGAAGAGATACACTATCTAACCACCATAAACAACCTAATTTGAATAAATAAAGGCAATAACCTAGCAATCATTCTCTCTAACTCATGGCAAACCTTAGATCCAAACAGTGGCTTAAATTGAGCAAAGTAGATTAAATAGAGACAAAAGATACATAAACTAACCTTTCTTAGCAACCTCCTCCAAACAAATGATGAAGAAAACCCCCCTTGTATTTTGGCAGATTCGGACCTCCATAAATGCTTCCAATGGCGGCTGGCTGCGAGTAACTGTTCGATCAGTGGGAGAAGAATGGGTATTTATAGCAGATTTTACACTGGCGGTTGGCCTAACGAACCGCCAGTGCAAATCAATTAACACCGTCGGTTTTCTTAGGCCAACCGCCAATGAAAAATCGTAACTTAACACTGGCGGTTGGCATAACTCAACCGTCAGTGTAAATGGTGTTTACACTGACGGTTTCCTTAAGCCAACCGTCAGTGTTAACTTACGATTTTCACTGGCGGTTGGCTTAAGGAAACCGCCAGTGTTAAGTGATTTGCACAGGCGGTTCTTAATTCTGGCCCTCCATTTTATTTGCACTAGTGGCCGGTGAATGAAACCGCCAGTAAAAAAATACCCGGCGCCACTGTAGAGCTCCTGTGTACTAGTGTATGCTAGATGACACTATGATATTAACGATGACAAATGTGGTTGTTATTATTACTATAAATGTGGTCATTAATGCTATAGTATCAACGACTACAGTTATCCCGTCGTTGAAAAGTTAACAACGGAAAATTCTATGTGGTAGGTAATTGTATTAATGCCGGAGCCTTTAACAACCATGGACGACCACATTTTTGTAGTCGTCAAAAAAGTTTAACGACCACATATCGACTTTTAATGATCACATATCCCGTCGTTAATACCACTTTTTCTTTAGCGTCCTCCAGTCATCGAGCTTGCCAACGTGGTTGAGCTCCTTGACAAACACCAGGAAGCCGAAGACGCGGAGGTAGCCAATGAGGGCCTTATATGGCGTTCTACCGTCGAGGGCCCTGGTGGGTTGAGGAGATGGATGGCGGTAATCATCGCCTCGCCGCCATCCCCCTATGCTTGAGGAGGGCGCACGTCATGGCCACCACTATTTGCTTGTGACGCTCAAGAACGGCGTTCCGCTGCGGGGTGTATGTAGTGGCAGTGGATCCCCTTGTTGGCATGGTACGCTGCCAACTCAGCCGTCATGAAGTCGCCGCCGTTGTCCGTGCGCAGCTCCAGAAGCTTGCGGCCGGACCCTTTTCCACGGCAGCTTGATAGCATCCGCCGCGGCTACCATTGTGACGAGCAAGACAACCCACATATAGCAGATTAGCAGGACATTGTTGACGAGGAGGAAGTAGTGCTGGTGTTAGAGAAGTCAGGGGCTATTGGGCCTTAGCCCATTAGGGTTTATTAGTCGCTTGCTTAAGGGCTAAATAAGACCACTCTACGTAATGAGAAGAGATGTATCAATCTGAAATCAAAGTAAGAGATTAGAAGGAGATCCCTTCCCTCTTGCCGGCCGTGGGCAAAGCCCCGTGGCCGGCCTTCCCAGCGACCCAAACCCTAGCCGCCGCTCTCTCTCGTCCTCACAGCAGCCCTAGCCACTGCTACTGTAGCAGCGCAGGCACCGCTCCCTCGACTCTCTCCTCTCGATCCCAACTGCGTCCATAACAGCCGGCCTCCACGAACAGTCGGCGCCACCAGGACACAAAGGTCGCCGTGTACGAGCTCCAGCTTCTCCATGGGGAAAGGGAGGTGCATTTGCTTCGTTAGGATGCCGGTGTCGCAGAACTAATCCACGAGCTTGACGTGTGGCATGCCCCACACCATCTCCTTGTTGCCAAGCTACCTCAGGGCCTCGAAGTTGGGGTGCCCAAAGCGCTCTGCCACCGCCTAAGCGGTGTCGTCAAGGCGAACTCAAGACAGGGGCTGCGACACCTGCACATGGAGGACGTAGAGGCAGTTGCTCTTTCTGTTAACCTTGGCGAGGATAAGGACCGCAACACCGCCAAGCAGCCAGCTTATGGTAATGTAGATGCCAATCTAGATAGGACAGATGATAAGGGTGCTGACATAGGCACCAACTACTCCCTAATATCCTAGCCACACGAGGCTTCTTGTTGTCACCTAGAAATGCACTTTGTCAATTCTTGGCTTGGTGGCTAGCGGTTGTTCACGGTGTGACGCTCAGGTTGGTAAGGCTTGCCTGTTGGCTGAACCTTTTGTGTTCACTACAACTTGGCTCAGCGTCGTTGTGGTACTGCTACTTTTGCTGAACTCCTGTAATTTTGTAGCTTATTAGTAATGAAATTTGGTTGATCCTTGGTGGAAAAACTAATTTGCCACCTCATAATGTAGTAATAGATCCTACAAATTATATGATCAATACCAGGTAATAATACCAAGCACGGCATTCATGACAAAAAAGGAACAATGTACTGCTTTTAATGCTTAATTGCTTATGTAGCATTCAACTCTGTTATGTCAGAACAAAATAAAGATGAACTTGGCAGTAGGTCACTACATAGCGATCTGCCAATTATATAACAGAAAGAAGTGGTTACCAGCTCATGAAGTAGGTCAGGCTGTTCCTCAAACAGTTTGGGTAATTTTTTTCTCATAGATTCTTCCAGCTTTACTGCCTCACCACCGGGGACACCATACCAAACTTTTGGTTCACCAAAATGCATGTAATTCAGAGAATAAAGAAAATGGTCTTCCACATGCTGCAGCAAAGTAATATAAGAAGATAAATTAGAATGTGCTCCATGAACAACAATGCCATAAATCATTTATATATATCAGTTTAATCCAAAACGAACACTGAACAGCACACTCAAACTAGATAATTTTTGCAGTGTCAATCCCTATAGGATCTCTTTACTGAGTAAGGGATCCACATTTCATGAGAGAAATGGGGAAACAGATTAGGTAAGAATCTTACCCAACAAAATGAAGAGAAGCACATTCCTACATAAAGCCATGGCACAACACCACCAGATATATCCTCATCCTCAAACGAGATAACAGAGCCAGGTAGCCGTGGAAGATTATTCAAGTTCCAACAAGACATACCATATGGATCTTGCTTATTTCCATCTGAAGAAGATGATTTAACAAAACCACTACCAAAGGTTGCAGTGTCCAAATCAGCACCATAGTCCACCTAGGCAAAGGAAGTTTGACATCGATTACATAATAATTTGATAAAATACATAACAACATGATTTGCGTATTATCTACAGATATACCCCAACTTCATCAGTAGGGCCTACAACTATCCGCCAATATTCTCCCTCGATTTCCTCCACTGATGATTCCCATATTTTTATGTGGTTCTTAATTTCAGAAATAGAAATTTCATCACCCCCTTTCATTCCGAAATATTCCTGCTTGAACTCATCACCATATTTCTGAAACTCCTCTAATGTGAAATCAGACCCAGATTGAAAGCCAAATTTCTCTTCGGTGTCCGCACTTGAAGTAGGACGTCTGTGTGTCATCCCAAACCTCAGTCTCTTTCTTCTCTTTCTTTTCCTCTGAACTCGAGGTTGTGTTCTTTTCTTTGTGGGCTCCCTGTTTTGAAGCTTGTCAACTTGTTGAACTCGAGTATTGAACTCTGTACATTTCCAGAAACTCTTCTCCTTCAGAGGACAAAGAGGTTTCCAAGAAGATGGTGGAATAATGCGACAAATTCCATATCTTTCTGCTTGCGGACGAATGCTAGCAATGTATCCGATTGCATCCTTAAATTCCTGTCAGAAAACAATTTTAGTCAAATGAAACTATAATGCTATTTCTTGTAATACTGCTTAAATTAACAAATTCATAATAATTCTTGCAAGAAACATCAAGTTATCCAGTTTTTACATGTCCAACCTCGATAATTTTTACCATATTGGTGGACAACATTCAAAAGTTCGACTGCATGAGTTCTAAAACATCAATAGAATAACAAACAAAGGAGTACTATCTTATCAAGCATATCTCATTGCACAATTTTGTACAGAGACATATAATCTACAAACCTCTTCAGTTGGAGTGAAAATGGGGGCATCATCAATTTCAGGTATCTGTGATTCACCCGGATGCCACATTCCACATGTCTACCCACAAAAAATGAAACGGGGATAGCTAAGTGATATACATAACAGTCACACAAATATTTGGAATTGGAAAGAACAAGTCTGAACAAATCAATTTGAATCTTCCCAACGTCTTACAGTTGTAGCTCCGTCAAAATACTCCGTGAAACTTCTTGATGAGCAGTGATCCTGAATGAAATAAATAAAAGTTAGCCATTCTAACTTTCTTGGATGAACATTCCTGATAGGAACTATGATCCTACCAGCAATGGGGCAGAGATTGTAGGGGTGAGGAGCTGCTGGACGGGAACGGCAGCGGCGCTGGGGCGCCGTGATGGCGTGATCACGAGATCGCGAGAGAAGGAGAGAGGGCGGCTAGGGTTTCTGGGAAGTCTCCCGGCTCCCTAAGGGAAGCCGAGCAAATCTGATTGCTCTTGCTTAATTCTCCATCAATCCGTGATTACAAATATATAACCTATGAGATCCTATCCTTTAGGAAATAACTAAACTATTTAAGGAAATATAAATAATATAGGATAATTGGGCAATTAGACCACTAATGGGCCTAATGCCCTGCTGAGCCCAACATAACAATTCCACTGTTGCGGAAGTATCCCACACTCTCAACCTAAACAATCAAAAGAACTATGTTATGACGAAATTACCAGAGATATAGAATTCTAGCTGTTTCTGTACATTATGATTTTGTTGAAATAATGTATTGTATCTCCAATTTGCATTTGAATTCAAAATTTGTTGAATCACCAATGGTAGCACGACTTTAAAAAATATGTGCCACTGCAACCAAGCAGGATAGAAAAAAATTATGACTTAGATGTTTCTTTCTCAAAATTGAGAAATCAATAAAATCATTTTCCTTAAAAATATTTTTTCTCCCAAATCTTTGACATCAAAGGAAGCCATTGTTACTCAGTAATTATGCAACTCAATGGATGCATTCATATATCAACTGATTCAAATTATAGCAATTTAGGAACATGCAACATTCCTCCCTTCAGTTTACATTATCTGATCTGCCAAAAAAAGTCCTCCCATCCTAATCTGCATCAAACACATTCCCATCCGCCGATCAACATATGATCTCTATGGATCCACTCAAGCACCTAACAGTGCCATCCAATTTAGTCAGGATTCAGTACCAAACAATCAGCCTCACATAAATCCATGCACGACAACAAACAGCACGTGCAGCAACACATTTGCATCTCCTCAATGCAACCAGCACATAATACTACTACTCTAACCACATGAAAAAGGGTCTTGTATCTTCATACGTAGTAATAACAAGGATAAGCATACATGCAATTCATATGTTATAAAGTCAAACAATGGATCCACAGAAAATCGAGGCATACAATCAAACCAAGATGTGCATGTGTATGGAATATGGTGGATAGATGTATATGTGGTATTTAGTGGCTAATTCTAATTCTACTTATGCTTTTTTAAAAATAAATCTCTCTCTTAAGACCTTTCGCAGGAAACCATGGGCTATCTTTATTTCAATACGCGCGCGCGCGCACACACACACATATATGTATATATATATATTTAATTAATTAAGGGAGGCGGGCATCTAGTACCCTTGCTTTAATTGCTGGGACACTTGTTCATCTTTTACTTCCCCTTTCTTTTCATACTTTTGCATAGCCACATGCATCCAATAAATGATTTGGAGAGATAACAATGGTAAAAACATAGAGCATCCATAACAGGGCTATCCTATGGGGTATATTTTTGGTGTTTACTCCCAATGTAGGAGAAAACATTTTTTATGATGAACATAGATGAAAGTGGAAATGGTTGCGATTACTCTTAAGGTAGGAATAATGCATATGTGGATGGAGTCTGTACATGATCTTGGTTTTAAAAGCATGACAAGACTCTCATAAGGTATACAACAATGGTTGACTGAACTCAATGCAAAGTAAGCAGCATAAATGTGCAAAGGTTTTTCTATCTCTAAATATATCATTTTGGCTTTGGTAGGAATTCACACTTTGTCATACAAGAGCTCATCATGTAGATTTTAAGTTTTTAAAATAAATCTTCAGAACTTAGTAATGCTAGGAATAAGATAAATAACAGCTCAACCTTCATAAATCATATTAATCAATCACCTAGACTTAATTCAAGCATATGCCTCCACAAATTTCAGGTTTAGAGTAAATTCTCAAATTAAAATAGTAATATCCAAAACTCAGGAGAATTTAAGGTTGACAACTAGGTACTTGAAAGGAATGACAACAGAGCAACTATTCATCATCTTCAAGACAAAATTTTAGTGTTCATCAATTTTAATTGATTCTAATCTAGACTAACTCCGAACATATTCTTATATATAGCTAAGTGTTTATTTGGTTTTAATGATTATACATCTTTCTAGTTATTTTTAATTGGACTCAAAAAAGATTCTATGACTTGTGGACCTTCATGTGCCCACATATTTTTGGTATTTTTAGATTTTCCTATGATACTATGGTGAACCTTCATGTGCTCACATATTTTTGGTATTTTATGACTATATAAAACAGACTCAATAATCACCTAAGTATAATTACGTAATAACTAGGAGATGCTCCTCCCCAAGCTAGATGTTTGCAATACTTGTGTTGAATGATCTTCAGAGTGATCTAGCCAGCAGTAGTCCTGGTGGGTGCCACTGATAGACTCTCTCCTTAGTCATAATATTTTTCCTGCATAATTATACTCCAACAAGGAAACCAAAATTCGAGGCTTGAATTTAACAAGGGGTGAGCCCAATGAGCAATTGATTATTCTTTATGAGTTGATTTTGACTGATCTCGGTAGGATTTCATGTTTCTCTATCTTTTTAAATTTTCTGATTTTATAAAATAGGAAATAAATATGAATGCTCTTTATTTTTATTTTTATGCCACCACAGTAAATACTCTTACGGGTTTACCATAAGTTCATTCACATGGGGCTTTAGTATTTATGATGCAGTAAATAAAGCAGTAAATATTTTTTGTTGTTTTATATTTAATGTGCAAAAATGATTGTACTAATAAATGTGTTAAATTAAAATTGCTAACTTAATTAGATAACTACCATTCTAACCTTATGGCTAGGGTACGGAATTTAAAGTCTACCGACAGGACTCAGATAGAGAGTACTTACACAGTAGGTTCATCATCTGAAGTTACCTCAGTCAATTTCCCACTTTACGGTGGTGTAGTAGGTGCTTCTTTTTTCTCCTTGCATCTCATTTCTGTCTCTTCTGCTTCTCTCTTTTCTAGCTCTAGCTCTTCCTTGTTACACTCCCTCAGGTATGCTTCTCTTGACTCTTCATCTATCTTCATCCATTCTTCTAATTGTGCGTGGATCTCTTCTTTCTCTGCCTTAGCAATCTGATCTATCCTTTTAGCTTCCGCTTCCCACTCACTCCAGCGTGGTGCTTATACGGCTTTCTCTTGCTTCTTGTAGCAGTCTTCGTACTTTACAATCTTGCCAGGGAATTCCTCCCATCACTACTACAGAACAGGCCTTTGGTCGATGCCCAAAATGCACAATAGTCTCGCCAAATTTTGCGTCTGGGACCAAAAAGATCTTTAGTCCCGGTTTGTAACATCGACCGGGACTAAAAGTCCCGTGCCCAACGGCTATGGTGTCAGAATTCTATAGGAGGGACTTTAGTCCCGGTCCATGTTACAAACCAGGACTAAAACTAACCGGGACTAAAGGTTGAGCTCTAATCTCGGTTTTTAGTTCTGACCAGGACTAAATGTCCCCCCGATTTAAACCACCTTCTTCTCCCCCCAGCCCGAGCCCGAGCAGACAGCTCTTGCTCCGTTCTTGCTGTGTTCTTGCTTGTTTGAATTGTTGCTCTCTCATTTCTAGCCGTTGATCCATCTCAAGATCTTTACTCTGTCATCGACTTCATTAATGGTGAATAGCTTCATCCTCTCAAGTTTTAGCAGTACCATATGTCATTTAAGTATATATATTTGCTTTTTTCATTTTATGATTTCTACGCCATTTTAAGCAACAATCACTTGATAGTTTGTATATTTCATTAAGGGAAGCTAAAATTATTAAATTAAAACAAGTATACACCTTTCATTGCTATTATACACCTTACATGGTTAAGTTTGAGAAATAGAGGATGTTAGGATATTTTATTAATTACATTTAATACGTGTTTAAAAAATTAGAAATTTTTATAATTTGGGTATATAATAAGTGTTTAGGAAAATTAGAAATTTCATTTAATACGTGTTTAGAAACGTTAGAGATTTATATACTTTGGGTATATAATAAGTGTTTAGGAAAATTAGAAATTTCATTTAATACGTGTTTAGGAATGTTAGAGAATTATAGAATTTTAGGTATTTATTAATTTTATTTGTTTGAAGAATGACAAATTTAATTATGTCATATGTCATTTAATGAAGGTCATGACACGCCATTGGATGTATAATGCTGATCGGCGCTCCCAAGAGTTCATTGAGGGCGTGCATTATTTCTTAAGAGTGGCCGAGGCAAACAAGCGGGATGGTTTCATGTGCTGCCCATATGCCCTGTGTAACAATTTGAAGGAATATTTTTGCTCAAGGAGTCTTCACTCACACTTGTTAAAGTCAGGTTTCATGCCAAACTATATTTGTTGGACCAAACACGGAGAGAGTGGGGTTATAATGGAAGAAGGTGAAGAAGAACAATTGGAGCCTGATGACGACATTATTGCTCAATACGGTGCCTTTGATAATACATCAATGGGGAAAGTTGAAGAAGAAGCGGCAGGGGTAGAAGACACACTCGCTGATGATGATGCTCTTGGTGATGCCATTCGTGATGCGAAAAGAGAATGCGAAAGTGAAAAAGAGAAGGCCAAGTTTGACCGCATGCTATAGGATCACACGAAATTGCTATACCCAAATGTCAATGGCGGGAAAAAAAGTTGGGTACAATATTCGAGCTGTTACAATGAAAGGCAACGAATGGTCTATCTAACAAGGGATATGGTCAATTACTGAAGATAAAAAAAAGATGCTTCCGAAGGGAAATGAATTGCCCAGCACTACGTACGAAGCAAAACAGGTCGTCTGCCCTTTACGATTAGAGATACAGAAGATACATGCATGTCCTAATGATTGTATCCTGTACTGTGGCAACAATGAGAATTTGGATGAATGCCCAGTATGTCATGCGTCACAGTATAAGATCAGGCGAGATGACCATGGCGATGTTGAGGGCGAAGAACGTTCCAGGAAGAAAATCCCTGCCAAGGTTATGTGGTATGCTCCTATAATACCACGCTTAAAACGTTTGTTCAAAAACAATGACCATGGAAAGTTATTGCGATGGCACAAGGAAGACCGTAAGGTAGACAATATGTTGGGACATCTTGCTGATGAGTCCCAGTGGAGAGCAATAGATAGAGAATTGCCAGAGTTTGCAAATGACGCAAGAAACTTAAGGTTCGCTTTAAGTATAGATGGTATGAATCCTTTTGCGGAGCAGAGCAGTAGTCGTAGCACTTGGCCTATTACTCTATGTATCTACAACCTTACTCCATGGTTATGCATGAAGCGGAAGTTCCTTATGATGCCGGTGCTCATCCAAGGCCCGAAGCAACCTGGCAATGACATTGATGTGTATCTGAGGCCATTAGTTGAGGAACTTCTACTTTTATGGAACAAACCAGGTGTACGTGTGTGGGATGAGGACAAATAGGAACACTTTGACCTGCAAGCATTGTTGTTCGTAACAATCAATGATTGGCCTACTCTAAGTAATCTTTCGGGACAGACAAACAAGGGATATAAGCTTGCACACACTGTTTTGATGACATTGACAACATATATTTGAAAAAATATCGAAAGATCGCGTACCTTGGCCATCGTCGATTTCTTCCTGCAAATCACCCACTAAGAAAGAAAGGCAAGCATTTTAAAGGTACATGTGAGAAAAAGACAAAGCCTCGCAATAGAACTAGAGAAGATGTACTTGATATGGTCAAGGATGTGAAAGTAGTCTTCGAAAAGGGACCAGGCAGTGAACCTATTCCGAAAGATGCTCAGGGACGTGCACCTATGTGGAAGAAGAAGTCAATATTTTGGGAGCTACCCTATTGAAAAGTTCTAGAGGTCCACCACGCAATCGACGTGATGCACTTGACAAAGAATCTTTGTGTGAACCTACTAGGCTTCATGGGTTTGTATGGGAAGTCTAAGGATTCACTTGAAGCACAACAGGACTTGCAGCGCATGAAAGAACGAGACAACTTGCATCCAGAGAAGACAGATGACGGACTCCATTACTTAAGGTCTGCTAGCTACACTCTTAGAAACGAAGAGAAGGAAACCATGTTTGAATGCCTAAAGAGCATCAAGGTCCCATATGGATTCTCGTCCAATATAAAGGGTATAATAAATGTGCCAAAGAAGAAATTCCTAAACTTAAAGTCCCATGACTGCCACGTGCTTATGACGCAATTGCTTCCAGTTGCTTTAAGAGGAATTCTACCTCCAGACGTACGTCTAGCCACTATGAAGCTATGTGCATTCCTCAATGCAATTTCTCAGAAGGCTATCAATCCAATGGAACTAGCTACTCTACAGAATGATGTGGTTCAATGTCTTGTCAGTTTTGAGTTGGTGTTCCCTCCATCGTTCTTTAATATTATGACACACCTCCTAGTTCACCTGGTCAAAGAGATTAGTATTCTCGGTCTTGTGTTTTTACACAACATGTTCCCCTTTGAGAGGTTCATGGGCATATTGAAAAAATATGTTCACCAGCGTGCTCGGCCAGAAGGAAGCACCGCTAAGGGGTACGGGATAGAGGAGGTCATTGAGTTCTGTGTTGACTTTATTCCAGATCTTGACCCGATTGGTGTTCCTGAATCGTGACACGAGGGGAGACTAAGTGGAAAGGGAACACTAGGGAAGAAAAAATAAGTCGATGCGGAGGACGATTATTTTGATAAAGCGCACTACACAGTTCTTCAAAGCTCCTCCGTGGTGGATCCATATCTCGAGGTACACAAGGAGTTCCTACGATCCCAGTTTCCAGGGAAGAATGAAGCTTGGATTAGGTGTCAACACATGGAAACTTTTGACGGTTGGCTGCGAAAAGAATGTCAGGGTAATGAAAATATTGATGAGCAACTGTATTTGTTGGCTAGGCAACCATCGTGGCACATCCTCACGTACAAAGGGTACGAGATAAATGGAAATACATTTTACACTGAAGCCCAAGATAAAAGGAGCACCAACCAAAACAGTGGTGTCCGCATAGATGTCACAGACCCGAATGGAGAAAGAAAAACATATTATGGTCGCATAGAGGAGATTTGGGAACTAGACTATGCACCTAATTTTAAAGTTCCTTTGTTCCGATGCCAATGGGTGAAGATGACCGGAGGCGGGGTAACAGTCGACAAGGAGTATGGATTGACAACAATGGACCTCAACAATATTGGGTACAAAGAGGAACCATTCGTCCTTGCTGCTGATGTGAATCAGGTGTTCTATGTGAAAGACATGTCTACAATACCGAAGAGAGGAAAAAGCGATGACAGATCAATCAATGAGCCAAAGCACCACATATTTCTTTCAGGGAAAAGAAACATTGTGGGAATTGAGGACAAATCAGACATGTCAGAAGATTATGAAAGAGAGGAGCGAATCCAGCCCTTCATAGTGCACAAAGACCCTAGCATCCTGCTAAATGCTGAGGACACTCCATGGTTACGACATGATCATAACCAAGGGACATACGTCAAGAAGAAGTTCACTACTGTGCCCACTTGATAAAGCTAGTGATGTTTAATATTATGTATTCGAGGTATTATGTAATAATTATGACTTCACATGTTTCCATCATGTAATATTATGTATTCTATGGTTATCTTTTTTTCTCTCTCTTTGGACGTCAATTAATTTCTCTGTCATGTGTTTGGACACTTAATGATTAAAAACAAAAAAGAATAATGTTAAAATGATGCAAAAACAAATTTCTTGTCGAAAACTATTAGTTTTTGTTTACACCAAAATCTAGACCGAGAATAGATAGCCGATGCCAGGAGCGGACAGCCGATGCCGGAAGCGGATAGCCGATTTTCGGAGCAAAGTCTGTTAGACGAAGAGCTGAAAACAGCCGATTGGGTCCCAGATCGAGTGTTGGGCCGAAGCGAAGACGGCGCAGTTAGAGACAGAGTCGATTGGTGACGTCAGCATGGGTCGTTGATACCGGGAAGCGATCACGTTCGGAGTCCGTTTTTGAAGGGGAAGATTGGACTCCAAGTTACCTTTAGAGTAGGAAAGTTTATTAGTTTCCATATCTTGAGTTGTAATTCGATTAGGACTCTATCTTTTCAGCCCAGGGTATAAATATAAACCCCCGGCCATTGTAATATGCACGTACACATCAATACAACACACCTTTCGGCTCCGGCCAAACCCTTAGCAGTAGGAGTAAAGTAGATCTCGGCGAGTTTCTTCAAACGGGCTGGGTGTTATCCGGTGGACGCAGGCTTGCTTGTAAGTACCGTCATGCCTCGTTAAACTCTGTCTCTTTAATGTCATCAGGTGGACATGAGTAAGGTAAATCGAGGTTAATTCTTGTTCGATATGAGTTTAGCGTCATCCGGTAGACATGAGCTTAGATCGAATAAGGGTTAGTTATCGATTCATGTATATTTTCTTGATTAATCGATGTTTAGCATCACCCGGTGGATGAAGGCTTAGATTTAGCTAGTTAATATGCATGAATTAGTTGTCGGCTCTAACTAAATTGGCATCTTAGTTAGATTCATTAAGTTACCCATGATGTTTGAGTTTATTTGTTTAATTATTTACAGCATTCACCAAATTTGCCCAATCTTGATCCAGTTATATCGGCTTTATATTTTTTAGATCTATTTATTCAATGAATGATAATTGCTACGTGTTTCATGCATTGATAAATAAAGTATGCTTGTATTAGCCGATGAATCTAGATCTTGATTGTATACGAGTTGCACTCAAGTAATAAGATAAATATTGTTTAGATTTGATAACCGATAGATTTAAGTATGTAACACCCCAAATTTTGCTATTTTTGAAATATAGGTAAAATTATTTAATTTGGTATTTTTGAGCTCATGAAAACATAGGGAAATTAAAATTTTTCATTAAGTTAAAATTCAGCTACGTTTTAGCAACATGGTTGTGCATTCATGCTCTTGCATATGATTTATTTTGGTTGAGCGATCTTTGCCAGAACTCAAAATGATTTAATGATATGAGTGAGTAAAATTTTCAAAACACGTTTAGTAAACGATCTTTTCTGCGTGTCTCTGTGTCTATCTTCAATCAAATTCCTTGATTTCCAACTCATATCATTCAGTCAGAGTTTATCAGAACCTTTTCTTCAGCTCCAAATCACTCTTTGGTGCTCATCATTCATCAAATTATCTCTAATAACTTTCCGGAAATTTTTCCGGTTTTTTTTTTGACCTTTCTCCTATTTTTCTGCGAGCAAAATCTAATTTTTAGATGCTCCAAAATATCTTCTCATGATGTCCAAATACTTTATTTAGATTTATCATGTTCCAAAATGTCTCCGAAAGTTTTCCCATAATTTTTGGAGCCTTCGGAATATTTTTCGCACACTAAATACTAATTCAAGACTTTTATAGAATTATTTTATTTGTGAAATTATTCAATTCCGAAAATAATAAAATCTTTCATTGTTCTCCGGTCCACAAAGCCCATGAGCAATTATTCTAATAAATCTCTTTAGCCCATGCATTATTTACTAACGGGCTTTAATAATAATTTAGGCCCATTAGTAAAGGAGAAGGGTGCAACATCAATTAGTACCATATTGTTAATTGACGTTGAGGTGAGGAGTTCTTCTCCCTATATATATATCCGCCTACCCTTTAGACAAATCGTACCAAAACCACCTCAAGGGATGTCCCCTAGTTTAAGAATCCGATAGTAAATTAATTTTTCTCTTCTTTCTACTGTGTTGTCTCTCGACGTCTCGTCTGTGCCGGACCGTCACAGGCGAGGCACCGTGGGAGCAGCTCATGTTCTCATTTACCCGGCCACCAGGTGATCTGGCATTGTTTTCTCTGGTTGACGTGCATCGGCGCTGTGTCGCTCCTCTCTGCAACGTTGCCGGCCTTCCGGCGCCTCCCTGCGTACCTGTACGTGGAAGAGAAGCAGGCCGCCAGCCAGCTGCATGCTCGCTCATGAGCAGGCCGAGGGCCGAGTTCCCCTCCAGCTGCGCTGCTGCCTCTTAGGGGCCAGGCCACCGGACGAGCAGGGCGCCTGCCCCTGCTGCTGGGCCGCTGCCGAAGCTCCCCTCCCTTGCGAACCGTAGCGGCAGCTTGAAGCCATGGTGTTCTCTACGTACAGACCTCTGAAGAAGATAACAGAAGGAGACGAGGTATCTACCGTTTTGCCATCGATAGTATTTTGCCCGTTGTTTCTTCGTTTTAGCTCCGATTTAATCCATTTAACTTGCGTTAGATTCATATTTTCAAAATCTACGTGTTAGTGATACTTTCAGATCTGTTTTCAACTTTTCAATTTCGTGGCTAGATTTGATCTATTATTTCTTTAAAGGCAAATCCTATTTAATTCATAACTCGTACGTTTTAACTCCGAATTAGTCCGTTCAACTTGCGTTGGTTTTCAATTCGTGTAACCTACGCATTAACGAGGTGGTTTAATATGTTTAGAGATTCTAAATTAAATATTATTAATCACTTGTTTTCCAAATAAAAGCAAATTCTCTGGTAGTTGTATCTTTTCAACCGTAAATTCGATTAGCGTGATCTTCGTGTCTGTGTGCTCATAGCAACACGTAGATTCATTTTATAAACTTTTTAACTTCTCTTCTCATTGATTGGTGTATTGTTCTAATAGAGTATTATATTTGTATGCTATGCATGTATGTGTTGGATGCTTGTATGGTGCAATATAGTCATGTCCAGTCGGTGAGAATTACGTGGTGATCAAGAAGCATTCATCGGAGGTTTAAATAAGAGAAAAGGATCTCAAGTGTAAGGCAAGTATAGCATGGACCATCCTTGTTGCCTATTCACCTTAATCACTAAATTCATGATGCATGTGTCTACCTTGGCAACCATAGTGTTTATTCCTAGTTTTGATGACTTGATCCTTGTTACCTATGAGATTGCATTTGAGTAGTGATGCTAGTGCTTGATGATGCCATGATCTTATGAACTTGATTAATTAATTATGAGATAAAGATTAAAAGATGCTTTTTAGCAACATGGACTAAGGACTTATCTGTAAGTATGACACCGGGACTTACAGCGCAACCATGGGGGCTATATGGCTCTGGCTTTAGTCAAGTATGGAGTTACTTTCTACCATGCTATTAATCTTGAAAGGTTCCTTGCCGAGCTGGTTGTTTTGCGGCTCCTGTCTTTGTGTGTACTGCTGCGTGTGTGTGCCACTTGGAAGGAGGGCTCTACCGCCCCTTGCCATTGCGCCCGGATTGATTAGTGACATGTTAGCGAGGCTTTTGAAAGACTTCATAGTGAACCCCGCCGATCTACCTTGGTAGTGGATCGAGAGGCTGATCACCTCGAGAAAAAAGGTAAATCACGACTCATGGTGAAAGTGTGCAACCTCTGCAGAGTGTAAAACTGATATATCAGCCGTGCTCACGGTCACGAGCGGCCTTGGACGTCTTACAGGAATTTAACTAATTGAATATTGATTTATTTGAAGTTTCTATTGATGTTTATTCCATATTAATTATCATGTTTATATGATCATGCAAATCTTATTCCTTGGTATATTCTATTGCTGCTACTCAATTGCTAAAACATGATCAACTAAAAGCAACCGCTGTCAACCAGTGTCTTGCCTTATTTGAGCCTCATAAACCTATGTTATTCTTGTTGAGTACGACATGTACTTACGCTTGCTTTATTTTTCATATTTGGATAAAAATCCCGGCAGATGACTATGAGGATTCTTCTGAGGATTATTAGGATTGTGTTCACCAGTCAACTATTCTCTGTGGATTGGAGATTCTGCGAGAGAGTTATCTATATTATTCCGTTGTTATTAATGTAAAGACTCTGTGATATCATTCGTTATATATTGAACCTTGTGATGGTACTATGTAATTTGTCACTTATGTGTGTGATTGATCTCTGGGCGCACATAAGTTGGTTCATTCAATTTTATCCTTAAAATTGGGTGTGACAGATTTGGTATCGGAGCATAGGTTGACTGTAGGATGCAAGCCTAGATAGAATGGATACTTTAGGATGTGCTTTTCTCACCTTATTCATGCTTTCTATCTTAACCTTGATAATTGCTATTTTATATGCTTCCCGTACCCTTATTCCATCATGAAAATTTGATGCTTCTCTTCTTATTCTAAGATCTATCATGCTTTCTCACCTTGTTCGATTATGAAAATTTTAATTTCATTCTCATTCTACCTCTGTCTTGGTCGAAAATTAAGAAGATGAGATATGATCACCAAACTACCTCACAAGTGTGTTGGAGAAGCCAAGCCACAAGCATGACTATCAATGTGAGGATGAACTTAGGAATCAAGAAAAGATGCCCAAGCTCGATAAGAAGAATCAAGATAGGAGTCCAATTAGATAATAGAACGATTTAGATGTGAGTCAAGTTGAGTCGAGTCTTGTGTGCCTGTGAATTTTATGTGCTTGTTGCGTTGTGCTTATGAATTATGTGTGATTTGGATCTTTGTAATGATGGCAATGATCTTGTGGAGTTTTCCATAATTTCATTTAGTTTATAGGCCTAAGATATGAGGATTAATGAAATAGATAGTTGGGTTTTCCTTCTCTCTTATTTCCTTTATTTGTCTTCACGGAGCAAGCTGTCTTTGTCAGCTTATACCTCTGTTTCTGGAATATCAAAAAAATCATGAAACAATTCTGGACATACGTAGACTTCAAGATCGTTCTGTGAGCGCAAGAATCACACTAATAGCTATTATGGTTTGGGAGTTATCAAAATCATAAGACGATGCAAGTGCGCAGTCTAGAATCTGGAACAGTTTCTGTTGTATACTGTTTTCGACCACCTTAACTGCAGAATATAGAAAAGTGGTCTATATGAAAGTTGTAGATAATTTTAGCAGCTTTCCAACGGTATATGTTGCGACTTATTTGGAATAACAGATCTGGAGTTACGACTGATTTACTACACTGCTGTTTTTTCCATCTCGCAAGAAATTTGAGATTACCTATTCTTACCCATTTTCAAGAGCCTTGTTGGGATGTCAAAAGTAAATGATGATAGTAACACACGCTGCAGTGAGATTTAAGCTACCTTTGGTGCCCTTTTTGAACTTTTCTTAAGGGGGGTAGCCAAGATGAAGATGTAACAAGATGAAGGTCTTATTGTGTTTCACTTGGAAGCCTCAGATATTGATATGGTTAAGAAGCCACTGTCAAGAGCAGGTGTCTTTGCTTAGGTTGGTTAACTTGTTGGATCATTCATGAGGAGGTCATGTTTTTCATCAAGATCTATCTTTACTTTGAGATATTATTAGTTGGGAATTCAACCTTCATCCTACTTAGGACAAGAAGACATTCTTGATAAAAAAAGGAGATATTGGATATCTACAACTACCTTTGTGGGAAACTAGAAGCATCAATGTTACTTGGAAGATAAGTGGACTTTGGATAAAGGAAGTACATTATTGATTAAATTATCTACTATGGTAGAGTATTGAAGAACGTATGATAGTAAATACAGTGTTGAACTAGAGTGACTTAGAGATCCTTTGGATGCTAAGATTATAACATTGGTATACTGTAGAAGGCATTAAGTACGTTTGGACAAAGAGATCTGGGATATGTTTAGAAGAGTTAAAGAAAGGTAGTTGGACACAAGTGTTGCATTTACATGGATTAGAAGAGTGACATTTACACGGGTCACGATGTCTAAAAGGCATCTTACTAAGTTGGAATCGAGCTAGTAACATTAGCGTCAGATTAGTGTAAAACAAGAATAATGACGTGGAGAACTGCCATTACCTGTAGAAGAAAGAGTCATTTTGATGCCTTCAACGAAGCAGAGATGCTAGCAAAAGCTTTGGATGACACCAAGGACTAAAGAATTATGTTTAGCAGTTGTTACCTAATTGAGTATAGATATAGACACTAGCACTTAAAAATAGTTAACTATAACCTACCTTGTAAAAGAGAGGTGGCCTATCTATTGGAAATACCCAAGAATTTGGTTAAAGTGTCTGATGTGTTCCATGTATATTTTTGGATGAATTACGAGTTCTTCAGAGAACAACTTCCTAAGAAAGTGGAAAAGATCCAAGTGCAGTGAATTCATTTCTCTTCTATCCTTTTTCTTCCGAATCTCAGGGCGAGATTCATTTTAAGGGGGGTACAATTGTAACACCCCAAATTTTGCTATTTTTGAAATATAGGTAAAATTATTTAATTTGGTATTTTTGAGCTCATGAAAACATAGGGAAATTAAAATTTTTCATTAAGTTAAAATCCAGCTAGGTTTTAGCAACATGGTTGTGCATTCATGCTCTTCCATATGATTTATTTTGGTTGAGCGATCTTTGCCAGAACTCAAAATGATTTAATGATATGAGTGAGTAAAGTTTTCAAAACACGTTTAGTAAATGATCTTTTCTGCGTGTCTCTGTGTCTATCTTCAATCAAATTCCTTGATTTCCAACTCATATCATTCAGTCAGAGTTTATCAGAACCTTTTCTTCAGCTCCAAATCACTCTTTGGTGCTCATCATTCATCAAATTATCTCTAATAACTTTCCGGGAATTTTTCCGGTTTTTTTTGGACCTTTCTCCTATTTTTCTGCGAGCAAAATCTAATTTTTAGATGCTCCAAAATATCTTCTCATGATGTCCAAATACTTTATTTAGATTTATCATGTTCCAAAATGTCTCCGGAAATTTTCCCATAATTTTTGGAGCCTTCGGAATATTTTTCGCACACTAAATACTAATTCTAGACTTTTATAGAATTATTTTATTTGTGAAATTATTCAATTCCGAAAATAATAAAATCTTTCATTGTTCTCCGGTCCACAAAGCCCATGAGCAATTATTCTAATAAATCTCTTTAGCCCATGCATTATTTACTAACGGGCTTTAATAATAATTTAGGCCCATTAGTAAAGGAGAAGGGTGCAACATCAATTAGTACCATATTGTTAATTGACGTTGAGGTGAGGAGTTCTTCTCCCTATATATATATCCGCCTACCCTTTAGACAAATCGTACCAAAACCACCTCAAGGGATGTCCCCTAGTTTAAGAATCCGATAGTAAATTAATTTTTCTCTTCTTTCTACTGTGTTGTCTCTCGACGTCTCGTCTGTGCCGGACCGTCACAGGCGAGGCACCGTGGGAGCAGCTCATGTTCTCATTTACCCGGCCACCAGGTGATCTGGCATTGTTTTCTCTGGTTGACGTGCATCGGCGCTGTGTCGCTCCTCTCTGCAACGTTGCCGGCCTTCCGGCGCCTCCCTGCGTACCTGTACGTGGAAGAGAAGCAGGCCGCCAGCCAGCTGCATGCTCGCTCATGAGCAGGCCGAGGGCCGAGTTCCCCTCCAGCTGCGCTGCTGCCTCTTAGGGGCCAGGCCACCGGACGAGCAGGGCGCCTGCCCCTGCTGCTGGGCCGCTGCCGAAGCTCCCCTCCCTTGCGAACCGTAGCGGCAGCTTGAAGCCATGGTGTTCTCTACGTACAGACCTCTGAAGAAGATAACAGAAGGAGACGAGGTATCTACCGTTTTGCCATCGATAGTATTTTGCCCGTTGTTTCTTCGTTTTAGCTCCGATTTAATCCATTTAACTTGCGTTAGATTCATATTTTCAAAATCTACGTGTTAGTGATACTTTCAGATCTGTTTTCAACTTTTCAATTTCGTGGCTAGATTTGATCTATTATTTCTTTAAAGGCAAATCCTATTTAATTCATAACTCGTACGTTTTAACTCCGAATTAGTCCGTTCAACTTGCGTTGGTTTTCAATTCGTGTAACCTACGCATTAACGAGGTGGTTTAATATGTTTAGAGATTCTAAATTAAATATTATTAATCACTTGTTTTCCAAATAAAAGCAAATTCTCTGGTAGTTGTATCTTTTCAACCGTAAATTCGATTAGCGTGATCTTCGTGTCTGTGTGCTCATAGCAACACGTAGATTCATTTTATAAACTTTTTAACTTCTCTTCTCATTGATTGGTGTATTGTTCTAATAGAGTATTATATTTGTATGCTATGCATGTATGTGTTGGATGCTTGTATGGTGCAATATAGTCATGTCCAGTCGGTGAGAATTACGTGGTGATCAAGAAGCATTCATCGGAGGTTTAAATAAGAGAAAAGGATCTCAAGTGTAAGGCAAGTATAGCATGGACCATCCTTGTTGCCTATTCACCTTAATCACTAAATTCATGATGCATGTGTCTACCTTGGCAACCATAGTGTTTATTCCTAGTTTTGATGACTTGATCCTTGTTACCTATGAGATTGCATTTGAGTAGTGATGCTAGTGCTTGATGATGCCATGATCTTATGAACTTGATTAATTAATTATGAGATAAAGATTAAAAGATGCTTTTTAGCAACATGGACTAAGGACTTATCTGTAAGTATGACACCGGGACTTACAGCGCAACCATGGGGGCTATATGGCTCTGGCTTTAGTCAAGTATGGAGTTACTTTCTACCATGCTATTAATCTTGAAAGGTTCCTTGCCGAGCTGGTTGTTTTGCGGCTCCTGTCTTTGTGTGTACTGCTGCGTGTGTGTGCCACTTGGAAGGAGGGCTCTACCGCCCCTTGCCATTGCGCCCGGATTGATTAGTGACATGTTAGCGAGGCTTTTGAAAGACTTCATAGTGAACCCCGCCGATCTACCTTGGTAGTGGATCGAGAGGCTGATCACCTCGAGAAAAAAGGTAAATCACGACTCATGGTGAAAGTGTGCAACCTCTGCAGAGTGTAAAACTGATATATCAGCCGTGCTCACGGTCACGAGCGGCCTTGGACGTCTTACAGGAATTTAACTAATTGAATATTGATTTATTTGAAGTTTCTATTGATGTTTATTCCATATTAATTATCATGTTTATATGATCATGCAAATCTTATTCCTTGGTATATTCTATTGCTGCTACTCAATTGCTAAAACATGATCAACTAAAAGCAACCGCTGTCAACCAGTGTCTTGCCTTATTTGAGCCTCATAAACCTATGTTATTCTTGTTGAGTACGACATGTACTTACGCTTGCTTTATTTTTCATATTTGGATAAAAATCCCGGCAGATGACTATGAGGATTCTTCTGAGGATTATTAGGATTGTGTTCACCAGTCAACTATTCTCTGTGGATTGGAGATTCTGCGAGAGAGTTATCTATATTATTCCGTTGTTATTAATGTAAAGACTCTGTGATATCATTCGTTATATATTGAACCTTGTGATGGTACTATGTAATTTGTCACTTATGTGTGTGATTGATCTCTGGGCGCACATAAGTTGGTTCATTCAATTTTATCCTTAAAATTGGGTGTGACAGATTTGGTATCGGAGCATAGGTTGACTGTAGGATGCAAGCCTAGATAGAATGGATACTTTAGGATGTGCTTTTCTCACCTTATTCATGCTTTCTATCTTAACCTTGATAATTGCTATTTTATATGCTTCCCGTACCCTTATTCCATCATGAAAATTTGATGCTTCTCTTCTTATTCTAAGATCTATCATGCTTTCTCACCTTGTTCGATTATGAAAATTTTAATTTCATTCTCATTCTACCTCTGTCTTGGTCGAAAATTAAGAAGATGAGATATGATCACCAAACTACCTCACAAGTGTGTTGGAGAAGCCAAGCCACAAGCATGACTATCAATGTGAGGATGAACTTAGGAATCAAGAAAAGATGCCCAAGCTCGATAAGAAGAATCAAGATAGGAGTCCAATTAGATAATAGAACGATTTAGATGTGAGTCAAGTTGAGTCGAGTCTTGTGTGCCTGTGAATTTTATGTGCTTGTTGCGTTGTGCTTATGAATTATGTGTGATTTGGATCTTTGTAATGATGGCAATGATCTTGTGGAGTTTTCCATAATTTCATTTAGTTTATAGGCCTAAGATATGAGGATTAATGAAATAGATAGTTGGGTTTTCCTTCTCTCTTATTTCCTTTATTTGTCTTCACGGAGCAAGCTGTCTTTGTCAGCTTATACCTCTGTTTCTGGAATATCAAAAAAATCATGAAACAATTCTGGACATACGTAGACTTCAAGATCGTTCTGTGAGCGCAAGAATCACACTAATAGCTATTATGGTTTGGGAGTTATCAAAATCATAAGACGATGCAAGTGCGCAGTCTAGAATCTGGAACAGTTTCTGTTGTATACTGTTTTCGACCACCTTAACTGCAGAATATAGAAAAGTGGTCTATATGAAAGTTGTAGATAATTTTAGCAGCTTTCCAACGGTATATGTTGCGACTTATTTGGAATAACAGATCTGGAGTTACGACTGATTTACTACACTGCTGTTTTTTCCATCTCGCAAGAAATTTGAGATTACCTATTCTTACCCATTTTCAAGAGCCTTGTTGGGATGTCAAAAGTAAATGATGATAGTAACACACGCTGCAGTGAGATTTAAGCTACCTTTGGTGCCCTTTTTGAACTTTTCTTAAGGGGGGTAGCCAAGATGAAGATGTAACAAGATGAAGGTCTTATTGTGTTTCACTTGGAAGCCTCAGATATTGATATGGTTAAGAAGCCACTGTCAAGAGCAGGTGTCTTTGCTTAGGTTGGTTAACTTGTTGGATCATTCATGAGGAGGTCATGTTTTTCATCAAGATCTATCTTTACTTTGAGATATTATTAGTTGGGAATTCAACCTTCATCCTACTTAGGACAAGAAGACATTCTTGATAAAAAAAGGAGATATTGGATATCTACAACTACCTTTGTGGGAAACTAGAAGCATCAATGTTACTTGGAAGATAAGTGGACTTTGGATAAAGGAAGTACATTATTGATTAAATTATCTACTATGGTAGAGTATTGAAGAACGTATGATAGTAAATACAGTGTTGAACTAGAGTGACTTAGAGATCCTTTGGATGCTAAGATTATAACATTGGTATACTGTAGAAGGCATTAAGTACGTTTGGACAAAGAGATCTGGGATATGTTTAGAAGAGTTAAAGAAAGGTAGTTGGACACAAGTGTTGCATTTACATGGATTAGAAGAGTGACATTTACACGGGTCACGATGTCTAAAAGGCATCTTACTAAGTTGGAATCGAGCTAGTAACATTAGCGTCAGATTAGTGTAAAACAAGAATAATGACGTGGAGAACTGCCATTACCTGTAGAAGAAAGAGTCATTTTGATGCCTTCAACGAAGCAGAGATGCTAGCAAAAGCTTTGGATGACACCAAGGACTAAAGAATTATGTTTAGCAGTTGTTACCTAATTGAGTATAGATATAGACACTAGCACTTAAAAATAGTTAACTATAACCTACCTTGTAAAAGAGAGGTGGCCTATCTATTGGAAATACCCAAGAATTTGGTTAAAGTGTCTGATGTGTTCCATGTATATTTTTGGATGAATTACGAGTTCTTCAGAGAACAACTTCCTAAGAAAGTGGAAAAGATCCAAGTGCAGTGAATTCATTTCTCTTCTATCCTTTTTCTTCCGAATCTCAGGGCGAGATTCATTTTAAGGGGGGTACAATTGTAACACCCCAAATTTTGCTATTTTTGAAATATAGGTAAAATTATTTAATTTGGTATTTTTGAGCTCATGAAAACATAGGGAAATTAAAATTTTTCATTAAGTTAAAATCCAGCTAGGTTTTAGCAACATGGTTGTGCATTCATGCTCTTCCATATGATTTATTTTGGTTGAGCGATCTTTGCCAGAACTCAAAATGATTTAATGATATGAGTGAGTAAAGTTTTCAAAACACGTTTAGTAAATGATCTTTTCTGCGTGTCTCTGTGTCTATCTTCAATCAAATTCCTTGATTTCCAACTCATATCATTCAGTCAGAGTTTATCAGAACCTTTTCTTCAGCTCCAAATCACTCTTTGGTGCTCATCATTCATCAAATTATCTCTAATAACTTTCCGGGAATTTTTCCGGTTTTTTTTGGACCTTTCTCCTATTTTTCTGCGAGCAAAATCTAATTTTTAGATGCTCCAAAATATCTTCTCATGATGTCCAAATACTTTATTTAGATTTATCATGTTCCAAAATGTCTCCGGAAATTTTCCCATAATTTTTGGAGCCTTCGGAATATTTTTCGCACACTAAATACTAATTCTAGACTTTTATAGAATTATTTTATTTGTGAAATTATTCAATTCCGAAAATAATAAAATCTTTCATTGTTCTCCGGTCCACAAAGCCCATGAGCAATTATTCTAATAAATCTCTTTAGCCCATGCATTATTTACTAACGGGCTTTAATAATAATTTAGGCCCATTAGTAAAGGAGAAGGGTGCAACATCAATTAGTACCATATTGTTAATTGACGTTGAGGTGAGGAGTTCTTCTCCCTATATATATATCCGCCTACCCTTTAGACAAATCGTACCAAAACCACCTCAAGGGATGTCCCCTAGTTTAAGAATCCGATAGTAAATTAATTTTTCTCTTCTTTCTACTGTGTTGTCTCTCGACGTCTCGTCTGTGCCGGACCGTCACAGGCGAGGCACCGTGGGAGCAGCTCATGTTCTCATTTACCCGGCCACCAGGTGATCTGGCATTGTTTTCTCTGGTTGACGTGCATCGGCGCTGTGTCGCTCCTCTCTGCAACGTTGCCGGCCTTCCGGCGCCTCCCTGCGTACCTGTACGTGGAAGAGAAGCAGGCCGCCAGCCAGCTGCATGCTCGCTCATGAGCAGGCCGAGGGCCGAGTTCCCCTCCAGCTGCGCTGCTGCCTCTTAGGGGCCAGGCCACCGGACGAGCAGGGCGCCTGCCCCTGCTGCTGGGCCGCTGCCGAAGCTCCCCTCCCTTGCGAACCGTAGCGGCAGCTTGAAGCCATGGTGTTCTCTACGTACAGACCTCTGAAGAAGATAACAGAAGGAGACGAGGTATCTACCGTTTTGCCATCGATAGTATTTTGCCCGTTGTTTCTTCGTTTTAGCTCCGATTTAATCCATTTAACTTGCGTTAGATTCATATTTTCAAAATCTACGTGTTAGTGATACTTTCAGATCTGTTTTCAACTTTTCAATTTCGTGGCTAGATTTGATCTATTATTTCTTTAAAGGCAAATCCTATTTAATTCATAACTCGTACGTTTTAACTCCGAATTAGTCCGTTCAACTTGCGTTGGTTTTCAATTCGTGTAACCTACGCATTAACGAGGTGGTTTAATATGTTTAGAGATTCTAAATTAAATATTATTAATCACTTGTTTTCCAAATAAAAGCAAATTCTCTGGTAGTTGTATCTTTTCAACCGTAAATTCGATTAGCGTGATCTTCGTGTCTGTGTGCTCATAGCAACACGTAGATTCATTTTATAAACTTTTTAACTTCTCTTCTCATTGATTGGTGTATTGTTCTAATAGAGTATTATATTTGTATGCTATGCATGTATGTGTTGGATGCTTGTATGGTGCAATATAGTCATGTCCAGTCGGTGAGAATTACGTGGTGATCAAGAAGCATTCATCGGAGGTTTAAATAAGAGAAAAGGATCTCAAGTGTAAGGCAAGTATAGCATGGACCATCCTTGTTGCCTATTCACCTTAATCACTAAATTCATGATGCATGTGTCTACCTTGGCAACCATAGTGTTTATTCCTAGTTTTGATGACTTGATCCTTGTTACCTATGAGATTGCATTTGAGTAGTGATGCTAGTGCTTGATGATGCCATGATCTTATGAACTTGATTAATTAATTATGAGATAAAGATTAAAAGATGCTTTTTAGCAACATGGACTAAGGACTTATCTGTAAGTATGACACCGGGACTTACAGCGCAACCATGGGGGCTATATGGCTCTGGCTTTAGTCAAGTATGGAGTTACTTTCTACCATGCTATTAATCTTGAAAGGTTCCTTGCCGAGCTGGTTGTTTTGCGGCTCCTGTCTTTGTGTGTACTGCTGCGTGTGTGTGCCACTTGGAAGGAGGGCTCTACCGCCCCTTGCCATTGCGCCCGGATTGATTAGTGACATGTTAGCGAGGCTTTTGAAAGACTTCATAGTGAACCCCGCCGATCTACCTTGGTAGTGGATCGAGAGGCTGATCACCTCGAGAAAAAAGGTAAATCACGACTCATGGTGAAAGTGTGCAACCTCTGCAGAGTGTAAAACTGATATATCAGCCGTGCTCACGGTCACGAGCGGCCTTGGACGTCTTACAGGAATTTAACTAATTTGAATATTGATTTATTTGAAGTTTCTATTGATGTTTATTCCATATTAATTATCATGTTTATATGATCATGCAAATCTTATTCCTTGGTATATTCTATTGCTGCTACTCAATTGCTAAAACATGATCAACTAAAAGCAACCGCTGTCAACCAGTGTCTTGCCTTATTTGAGCCTCATAAACCTATGTTATTCTTGTTGAGTACGACATGTACTTACGCTTGCTTTATTTTTCATATTTGGATAAAAATCCCGGATGGGTAACAGATGACTATGAGGATTCTTCTGAGGATTATTAGGATTGTGTTCACCAGTCAACTATTCCCTGTGGATTGGAGATTCTGCGAGAGAGTTATCTATATTATTCCACTGTTATTAATGTAAAGACTCTGTGATATCATTCGTTATATATTGAACCTTGTGGTGGTACTATGTAATTTGTCACTTATGTGTGTGATTGATCTCTGGACGCACATAAGTTGGTTCATTCAATTTTATCCTTAAAATTGGGTGTGACAAAGTCACAATTTGCATTATGGCTGTCTCGATCCGCTTGATCCCCACTGTTGCAAACATTGAGTTAAATACATTGGTTTGACAATCAAAAACACTACTTGTCTTATAGGCTTGTATGTTGCTCGTATTTGCCGAATCGGCTAAATAGCCGATCTCTCTCTGTTTTATGTTCAGATATCTCTATTCCCGACATATATGCATCGATTATACTGTAATCTGTAATATACGACTCGTAACCTCTATTGATGAATTGTGAATCGATTGCACAATGTTTTAATGCCTATTCCATAATAGAATTGTTCATGCAAATTGGATATCGACTCTTTAGTCGATAGCCTAAAAACAGGGCTTTTGAAGCCGTATATTTGGAGCTGTCTGGACACACCAGCAAGTTCCACCTTGTGTTACTAACTATTATCTTTTTTCCTTGTCAATTGCACGTCAAATTGACTGGCACGCTTAGGAGTCATCGACGCTCTCGGACCGGGGTTGAAGCTAGCTGGATCTGAGAAGCTCCAACGCTCTTGAGATCATTTCCGGCTTCGCTGGTGTGTTGAGTGCGAGGAGCCACTTTTTGTGCCAACACACTTTTTGGCACGCCCGGTAGGACAGTTTCACTCATGGCCAAGGACAAGAACATGGAGAACAATGCTCCAAGGGATGACTGTGTCATCAGGGTCAAACGTGAGGAGATCGAACCTGAAGATGTTGTGATTCTGGAGCAGCTCATTAAGGAATTCACTGATGCCTGCTTACTGTCGTTTGGCAAAACCTGTGAGGGACCTGTGATAAAGAAGAACCCCTATCTAAGGTGGATCATGAGTGGCCATAGCGACAAGGGTGAAGAAGAGTTCAGAGATTATCTCGTTAGCAACATTTGGTCAGCTTCGCACCAGGCAGTCGGGCATCATCACAACGTCTTCCTGCAAACATTCTATAACATCATGAAGACTGTCATCAACAGGTAGGACTGGGAGTCCCTGGGCTCAGTCTACTTTGGCATTCCCTCTGAAGACTCTAATCCAAGCGCAGCGGCCTGGACATCCAAGGCTCCGCCGCAACAGCCGAATCCACAGAAGCCACCTGTTCAAAATCCCAATATGATGGTGGGTTTGGCTCTAAAAATAGATGCATCTCCCAAGCTATACCGGGACTACCCTCCTGAGCAGATCGCTGCCTACATGCAGACGACTGGGAACATGCCTAACCCTCCAAATTTTCACTATGGGCACACCTATCAAGATCTCACATCAGCACCACATCCTGGATACACCCAGTCGCCTCAAGATGAATTGCTGAACAAGATGAGTTCGATGCTCAGAGATCAGTTTGGCTTGCAGCCAAAGGCAGGAGTTTCGATTGCATACAGGCGCCCTTACCCTGAGTGGTTTGATCGTGTGGCATTGCCTTCAAGGTACTGCATGCCGGACTTCACTAAATTCAGTGGGCAGGATGATGTGTCCACCATCCAGCATGTTAGTCGATACCTGACTCAGATTGGTAAGGCATCATAGGAGGACGCTCACAAGGTCCACTTCTTTTCATTATCATTGACTGGCCCGGCTTTCAGTTGGTTCACCACTTTGGAGCCGGGATCGATTCAAAATTGGGCGGAATTGAAGAGCAAGTTTCACAACTGTTTCTTTTCCGGCACTGGGGAGAAGAATATCATTGATCTGACTAGCATGCGCCAGAAAAGCAGTGAGACCGGGTCGGCCTTCATCAAGCACTTCAGGGAGATGAGGAATATGTGCTATTCGTTGAACCTGACAGACAAGCAGCTCGCTCACCTGGTGATCGGTGGACTGCTCCCGCACGTTCAAGAGAAGCTGGTGGGCACTGACTTTGACAATATTAGCCAGGTGATGCAGAGGGTGGCAGCACTTGAATTGCAAGCTCAAAACGTTAGGAAGGAAGCAAAGTACAAGCATACCGCGTTCGTCAACAATTCTGATTCAGAAGATGAAGATGAGGACGAGATTGCTGCCGTCGAGTTGAAGTGCGGCAAGAGGTCCATGGCTGTGCCTAAAAACTGGAGCATAGAAGATCAATATGACTTCAACACAAACAAGCTAGATAAGCTCTACGATTTGCTGGATAGCACTGGGCAGATCACGTTCCCTGTCGATTATATGAAGCTCTCTCCTGAAGAATTGAAAGGGAAAAGTTCTGCCAGTTTCATGGCCGCGACTCGCACGGCACAAATGAGTGCCGAGGCTTCAGGAGCCAGATCCAGAGAGCCATCTCCCGTGGCCTTTTGAAGTTTGACAGCCCTACCAAGCGGAAGATGAAGATTGACAAATTTCTGTTCCCGAAGGGCCAGAATATGGTCGAAGTGACAACCCCTGCAGGCAAGATGAAGGTTCTGACCTCCAACCAGGCGAAAAAGAACGCATTGGTTGACCCAGGCATGCAGATATCGGCAGAGGAGCTAGAGATGATCAAGAAGAGCAAGGGAGCAGAACAAGAATCGACTTGAGAAGGGGGAGTCCAGCAAGACCAAGGTGACTTCTCGCCACCTACTGAACAAATGGCGAAGGAAGAGGGAGAAGAATCATCAGAGGCAGCTTGAAGAGGAAGAGTACCAGAGATGGGCCCGTGATGAAGAGGAAGCACGCTACCAGGAGGAGTTAGCCTATCGCCGGGAAGAGGAGAAGGAGCACTGGTATTGCCCTTTTTTCGCCACTGTTGGAACGAAGGTTTGAAATTGCCAACTATCCGCAACTGTCCGGAGTGTAGTGATCAGTACCGGGAGTACAGGCATTCTCAAACCAACCGCTGGTCTATGCATGAGAGGCTTGGACGCCCGCATGACATGCAGGATCAGTGCGAAAAAAGGGACATGCACGATCGGCTCGATGCGGCACTAGTCGATCGCGAGGAGCCGGTCTGGCAGGAGGGCCTGTGGTGTCCTGGGTACTTGACCAGGAGTCAGAGAAGCCGTGTGTAGCGTCTCAGAAACAGAGAGCTCAAAGCGGAAGGACGCCCGAAGCAGGTCTAGCGAGAGAAGCCTTCTCAAGATAAGGGGAAGGCGATAGCCGACGCACAGATGGTGTTCGTGCTTCCATCTGAGTTCATGGCACCCAAGGCCAGGAAGAGTGATGTTTCTTCTGAGTCTGATGAGTCGGAATCTAAGCAGGGCGTCGCCAGGCTCGTCTTTGCACAGCAAGCTACTTTCGACAAGCCACCCAAGCACCGGCACCTGAAGGCCCTATACCTCAAGGGATATGTTGATGGGATGCCAATGACCAAAATGCTGGTGGATGGTGGTGCTACAGTCAATATCATGCCCTACACCACCTTCCGCAAGCTGGGCAAAGGCTCTGATGATTTGATCGAGACCGACATGATGCTCAAGGACTTCGGGGGCAACTCTTCCAACACCCGGGGGCAATCAATGTTGAATTGACAGTCGGGAAGAAGACGCTGCTCATCACCTTCTTCGTGATTGACAGCAGGGGCTCTTACAGTTTGTTGCTTGGGCGTGACTAGATCCATGCCAATTGCTGCGTGCCGTCCACAATGCACCAATGTGTGATCCAATGGCATGGTGATGAGGTTGAAGTGGTCCCGGCTGATGATTCGGTGAGCGTAGCTACGGCAGACGCCGCCTACTGGGAAGCCGGGGATCATGATTGTTTCTCTGGCAAGACTTGGGAGGAAGGCTCCATCAAGGTTAGTGATGAGAGTCAACAGCCGGTCCGGGCAATCGGCTCTGAGTCTTTTTATTAATGGAAAATCCGATCGACGGCACCGAGGGCAAGCTTGGACAGGGCTTTACGCCAGCCGATAAGCTTGAAGAAGTAGATATTGGACCTATTGACAGACCAAGGCCGATGTACATTACCGCCAATCTTGACCCTGAGTTCAGGCAGGAGTTGATCGATTTATTGAAAGAATACAAAGATTGCTTCGCTTGGAAGTATTACGAGATGCCTGGATTAGACAAATCAATTGTTGAGCATAGATTGCCTATCAAGCCTGGATTTTGGCCATTCAAGCAACCTCCACGGTGGTTCAAGCCATAGGCATTGCCTGATATCAAGGCCGAGAACGAAAGATTGTTGGAAGCCAAGTTCATTCGAGCTTGCCGATACGCCGAGTGGGTGTCGAATATTGTCCCTGTATATAAGAAGAATGGCAAATTATGGGTCTGTATTAATTTTAGGGATTTGAACAGAGCTACCCCGATGGACGGCTATCCTATGCGAATAGCCGATATGTTAGTCGATTCTGCTGCAGGGCATCAAGTCATCAGCTTTATGGATGGCAATGCTGACAACAATTAAATTTTTATGGCTGACGAGGATATTCCTAAGATAGCTTTTCGGTGTCCTGGTGCGATCGGTTTGTTTGAAAGGATAGTGATGACTTTTGGGCTAAAGAATGCCAGTGCAACTTAACAAAGGGCTATGAATTATTTTTCATAAGTTCATCGGCAAGATTGTTGTAATCTATATTGATGATGTGGTTGTGAAGTCCAAGAACTATAAAGATCATTTAGCTGATTTGAAGGCAACTCTAGAGAGCACAAGAAAGCATGGCTGAAGATGAATCCTAATAAGTATGCTTTTGGGGTGTCAGCAGGAGAAGTTTTGGGCTTTATGGTCCATCGCAAAGGAATCGAGGTTGAAAGTAAGAGCAAAAAGGCCATCGATCAGCTTGTGCCTCCAACCAACAAGAGAGAGTTGTAGTCCTTGCTTGGCAAGATCAATTTCATCAGGAGATTTATTGCCAATCTGTCAGAAAAGGTGCTGCCGTTCTCACCATTATTGAAGCTTAAGGATAATCAGGAATTCAGATGGGGTAACGTACAACAAAAGGCTTTTGACAAAATCAAAGAATATATGAAGTCTCCACATGTTTTAGTACCGTCACAGGTAGGGAAGCCTTTCAAGTTATACGTGACGGCCGAAAGCCATACAATTGGTTCGGCCCTTTTTCAGGAATTTGAAGGAAAAGAGAGAGCAGTCTTCTATCTGAGCAGAAGGCTCTTGGATCCTGAAACAAGGTATACGCCTACGGAGAAGTTGTGCCTGTGTTTGTTTTATTCATGCACCATGTTGAGGCACTACTTATTGTCAGCCGAGTGCGTGGTGGTGTCTAAGGCAGATGTGATCAGGCATATGCTGTCAATGGCAATCCTGAATGGACGAATCGGCAAATGGATCTTGGCACTCTCTAAGTTTGACCTGAGGTTCAAATCAGCTAAGGCAGTCAAAGGGCAAGCAATAGCCGATTTTATCACCCAACATCACAGAGGTGCTGTCAACATGATGGACATGGCGCCATGGACTATGTTCTTCGACGGGTCATCCTGGAAGCAAGGTGGAGGTGCAGGGGTAGTGCTTATATCACCCTGAGGACAACGTTTCGAGTTTGCCTTCCAGATTGGGCCTACGGTGACAAACAACCAAGTTGAGTATGAGGGGATTTGGAAAGAACTTCAGCTTCTGCGTGAAGCAAAAGCTGATGTAGTTGAGGTTTTTGGAGATTCACAATTAGTCATCAACCAATTACTCAACCTATATGAATGTAAATATGATATATTCAAAGGCTATCATGATCAGTGCCAGGCTTTGATCAGGGGATTTATGGTCGTTTCACTTTGTCACATTCCCAAGGCTCAAAACCAGGAGGTTAATCGATTGGCACAAAGCGCCTCGGGCTACAGATCAATGCTGGAAATCCTTAATACTGAGCAATCGGCTGATGACTAGCGGGCCGAGATAGTAAGTTATCTTGCAAATCCTTCACAAAGAGTCAGTAGAAAGTTGAGATACAAGGCTATCAAATATGTGCTGCTTGATGGGCGGTAAGACTGTGGAAGGGGTGCTGTTAAAATGCCTTGGCATAGAAGAATCGACAAAGCTGATAAGTGAATTTCATGAAGGAGTTTGTGGTGCTCACCAGTCAGCTCACAAGATGAAGTGGATCATCAGAAGGACTGGTTATTATTGGCCAACCATGCTCGAGGATTGTTTCAAGTACTACAAGGGTTGCCAAGAATGCCAAAGATTCGAGAATGTACAGAAGTCTCCGGCTTCGGCCATAAATCCTATCATCAAGCCATGGCTGTTTAGAGGATGAGGAATCAATCTAATTAGCCAAATCTATCCTCCGTCGAGTAAAGGTCACAAATAGGTACTGGTTGCGACTGACTATTTCACTAAGTGGGTAGAAGTGTTCCTTTGAAGAATGCTACATCTAGGGATATAATTGAGTTTATAAAGGATATCTACAGATTTGGCATACCGCAGACCATCACAACTGACCAAGGGATGATGTTCACTTCAGATGAGTTTTTGACCTTCGTTGATGACGTAGGCATCAAAATTTATAATTCGTTGCCTTATTATGCTCAAGCCAATGGTCAGGCCAAAGCTTCAAATCAGATTTTGATGAAGGTCATCAAGAAGAAGATTGAGCAGACTCCCAGGAAGTGGTTTTTGACTTTGAGTGAGGCACTGTGGGCATACCGCATGGCTCAACATGGATTGACTAAAGCTACACCATATGAGCTAGTCTACGAGCATGTTGCTGTCCTGCCTTGGGAAATTCAGTCAGAAACACGGCACGTCACGTTGCAGAGCAAGCTTACAGCCGGTGAATATAAAGATATCATGATGGACAGTCTTGAAGATTTGCACTGTCATCAGCTTAGGGCTTTGGAAGCCATTGAAGCCAACAAGATGCGGGTGGCTAAATACTACAATACCAAAGTGAGAGGCAAGAGCTTTGTCGAATCAGAATTGGTATGAAAAGTTATCCTACGTATCGGTACTAAAGATAGCCGATTCGGAAAATGGTCGCCAAATTGGGAAGGCCTGTATCGAGTTGTGGAATGTGCGCCCAGCAGTGCCTATATCCTTGAGGATTTGAAAGAAAGAATATTTGCTAGGGCAATCAATGGAAGTATCTAAATAAGTATTTTCCTAGTATCCCAGTCGGGGGTTAATAGCCGATTCATTTGAATGTGGCTTTGACAGTCGATTCTGAGCAGAGGATCACCTTCAGGATAAAAAACAACAAACTGTATATATCCAATTTTGTTTTGACGAATCGCCTCTAGCGCAAAAATAGAAATACCCTCGATGGGGTGTAACAGCCGATGCGATAAGCGTCGCCTTTAGAGCAAAAATATATAAAAGAAGAACAAGTTCGCATTGTTGGTAACCAACGAAGTCTTGGATTACTGATTATATTTACAGCACCTTGATACAATCTAGGTGTAGAACTATGCTGGAAGCGTGAGACACGAGATTTATACAGGTTCTGGCCGCCATGAGGCGTAATACCCTACGTCCTGTGTGTTGCTGTATTGTATTGCTAGTAGATAAGATGAATTGAGGGGATCCCCTGCCCGCCTTATATAGTCCAGGGGGCAGGGTTACAAGTCGGTTTTACCATACATATCAGATTACAATCCTAACCGAACAAGGAAACTAACCGGCTAGATATTAGGAAAGCTATTTCGTTGTCCACCAAGTCTTCGACGGATATACGTGATCTTTAGGAGAACGTGTAGACGACGCGTCCTTGGCAGTCCGGGCCTGATCGGATGACTTAGCCCATATATTGCCATGTGGGTATATGGGTCTATACCCCTACAGCTAGTCCCCGAGCACCTTGCATTCGTCGGGAGGTGCAAATCTTTGCTTGACCAGATGGATGTAAGGAGCTTAGAAAAAATTTGGAAAAATCCTTCTCTTTGGTAAAGTGTATCCACTTTTGGTTCTTCGGAAACAATACCTTCACCGTTAGGTGAAGTGTATCCACTTAGTCCCCGAGCCTTATAGTAGGTGACGCAGGCACGTAGTGTCAGGGTCAAAGTCTTTATGCTTTGTGATCATGTGAAGCATCGACAAAGTCCCTAAGCACCTCCTATGCTCAGAAATGTTGATGTAGCGATGAACCCTCCGAGCAGTTTAGTGCTTGGAAATGCTGACGTAGCAATGACGAAGTCCCCGAGCACCACTTGTGCTTGGAAATACCGGCGAAGGAACGAAGCCTTCGAGCAGTTAAGTGCTCGGAAGTGCTGACGTAGCGACGACGAAGTCCCCGAGCACCTCCTGTGCTTGGAAATGTTGGCGTAGCGACGAACCCTCCGAGCAGTTTAGTGCTTGGAAACACTGGCGTAGCGATGATGAAGTCCCCAAGCACCTCCTGTGCTCGGAAATACCGGCGAAGCGACAAAGCCTTCGAGTAGTTAAGTGCTCAAAAGTGCTGACGTAGCGACGACGAAGTCCCCGAGCACCTCCCGTCCTCGGAAATGTTGGTGTAGCGACGAACCCTCCGAGCAGTTTAGTGCTTGGAAACGCTCATGTAGAGATGACGAAGTCCCCGAGCACCTCCTATGCTCGGAAATACCAGCGAAGCGACGAAGCCTCCGAGCAGTTAAGTGCTTGGAAGTACTAACGTAGCGACGACGAAGTCCCTGAACAGCTCCTGTGCTTAAAATTGTTGGCGTAGCGATGAACCCTCCGAGCAGTTTAGTGCTCGGAAATGCTGATGTAGCGATGACGAAGTCCCCGAGCATCTCCTGTGCTCAGAAATGTTGGCGTAGCGATGAACCCTCCGAGCAGTTTAGTGCTCGGAAACGCTAACGTAGCGATGGCGAAGTCCCTGAGCATCTCCTGTCCTCGGAAATGTTGGTGTAGCGACGAACCCTCCGAGCAGTTTAATGCTCAGAAACACTGACGCAGCGATGACGAAGTCCCCAAGCACCTCCTGTGCTCGGAAATACAGGCGAAGCGACGAAGTCCCCGAGCAGATACAGTGCTCGGAAATGCTAAAGTAGCGATGACGAAGTCCCCGAGCACCTCTTGTGCTCGGAAATACAGGCGCAGCGACGAAGTCCCCGAGCAGATCCAGTGCTCGGAAACGCTGAAGTAGCGATGACGAAGTCCCCGAGCACTTCCTGTGCTCGGAAATACAGGCGAAGCAATGAAGTACCCGAACAGATCCAATACTCAGAAACCCTTAAGCATCCCGTGGGCCTTATGCAGGAAGCCGAACCGTCGCACTTCCCCTTCTTAAAGACTTGGCCTCAGATGAAACGATTCGTCTTCCCTATCCCGCCGACGCTCAATAGCTATTCAAACAACCGTTACATCTAGCCCGCCGCCACCGCCATCTAGGGTTTCTGAGATCCTTGATCCAAAGACTTGAATCTGCCAAAATCTCTTTGATTCAACCTTCCAGCAGCCCAAACCTTTGACCAATTTGAGGAAATGGCGCCCAGGAAGAGTACACGCATGCCCTCGAAGAAGGGGAAGGAGCCGTAGCCTGGAGAACTCCGCCTAGACAATGAGTGGCAATCATCCACCTTGACGGAAAGGGCCATGTTGATGTTGGTGGCGAAAGGGCTCCTGCCAAACCATGCTACCTCCGGATGGAGGCCATCTGAAGGTGAGCTGTGTCCCATGCCCAACACCAGCGAGATAACCGTCTTTGCCGACTACTTCCTCCGCGGGTTTGGTGTTCCTTGCCATCCCTTTCTTCGCAAACTCCTTGACTATTACGAGATTTCGCTATGTCATTTGCACCCCAACTCCATCTTCGTAATCTCTATTTTCATCCACTTCTGCGAAGCCTTCGCCAGAATTCTTCCTCATTTTAATCTGTTTCGCCACTTGTATATGCTTATGAAATCAAGCGGGGGGGGGGGGATCCCGGATCGCCGGTGTAGTATACCTTAAACTCCAGGACGGCATGTCCGCCCACTATCTTTCTATCCCCCTCAACACTAGTCTTCGTGATTGGAACAAGAGGTGGTTCTATCTGCCGAATCAAGATCCTCCTGTGCGGTTGCCGTTGAGCAGATACCAGAGAGAAAACCAAGCTGGTCGGCGAGGTCCACACCCGATCAGATGGATCAAGTAAATGAGTTATTGGAGATTCTGAAGGGAATGAATCTGAATAGAGTTGGAGTTGCTGCCAACTTCGTGAGGCGCCGTGTTCAACCCTGTAAAGATAGAATTCATCCTGCATATGAATGGGTTGGCGAAACTGACCCGACCAGAGAGGTCCCCGATCAGATGTCAGCCGAAGAGGCTATGATAAGGCTGAAGGAACTGTTCGACAACAAAGCTCCTATCAATAACCAAGGACAGCAAAAAGCACTGCACATTGCAAATCCACCACCCGAGGTATGCCTTTGTAGATTCCTTTCCTTACGTTGGCTGTCATAATGTTGATCCTTTGCATCTTGTTTGATTTTCTGAAGATACATGGCCAGGACCAGAAGGCCTACTTTTCGGAGGTCCCCAGTGCAGACTGGCCTAAAGGAGTTGACCCTTGACACCACTACCAGCTTGGCAGCGAAGATGAGGCCTTCTCAGAACCCTCCAAAGCAAAAGCCGATGAAGAGGAAGAGGACAGGAGACCCCCTCTCAACGAGAAGCTCATGGCAAGCAGCCCATGCCTGATAAAGCCGGGTCGTCGAGCAGAGTCTAGAGACCTAAAAAGCCGGTGAAGCTATCTAAAGAGCGAGCCCATCGCCAGGCGGTGATCCTGAGCTCAAGTGATGACGACGGTCCGCCGCCGAAACGTCAGAAGGGTGAATTCCCGCCGACCAAGAAACCTGGTGGTGAGTAAGGTACTTCTGGTCTGAAGAGAAGCTTCGCATGAAAATGTCGCCGCTTAGAACTATGAGTACCCATGTCTTCTTTGTTGCCGCCTTTTGCTGCTCGGTATGTTCTCTTACACGAAGTCCATATTATTGTCCAGCGACCCTTCGGCCGAAGACGTCGAGAAGGTGGCTAGCAGAGAAGCTGGTGGTGGTGCATCGGCTAGAGAAGGAGATGTTGCCGCAAGTTGGCCTTCTGACCAAGAGTCGCTGAAAATGCCACCAGACCAGCAGCCGAATTTGAGCTCGCACGAGCAGGAGCCACCATCCGACCAGCCTCGCGAAGCGACTCCACCGCCACCGTCCCCGTCCTCTGAGCAGGGTACGAAACAGCGGTCTGAGGACGCCGGAAGAGGCCATTCTTCAAGCCGGGACTCGCCCACTGGTTCCGATCAGGGAGCAGACACGCAGATTGGTGGCCCTTCTTTCGGGGGAGCACCGGGGTCAGGCCAAGAGATCCCCGAGCAACCACCAATGGGTGCTGCTTTTCCAGAGCATGACGTCGAGGAGATCACCCGTCAGGCTGTGGGTGGGGCTCCGCCGGTGGTGCTCAGGACCTTCAGGCGGGTCAGCGATCAATATGCCATCGTCGTGGAGGAAGGAGCGGCGGATGAAGAGTTGGAGGCCTTGAAGGCAGATATCACAAGCACCCGCTCCGATCTCAGAAACGTGCTCCGCCGTCTGGAATAGCTGTCTTCACGAGTTCAGCTAACTGTACCCTCCTTAAATTTTCTTGAGGTTTCCTTGCTTGCTTTTTTGTCATGTTCTGTCTTTGCCGATCAGGCCGTACATGATACGGCCGAAGATCGACGAAAATCTCTGCAGCGTGCGGCTGGACTCGCGGTGGAGAACGCTAGGCTGGAGAAAGAAAATGCTCGTCTGGAGAAGGCGATGGAAGACCTCCGTGAGCAGCGCGACACATTACACTTGCACTGCAATGATCTGATGGAGGCCAAACAGAAGCTTCTGCAGGATAAAAAATGTATGGAGACCGTTATGGCTGTAGTTGTTGTATCCCAGCTCCTTCTTATTGCTGAGTTTCGAGGTCTTTGACTGGCAGATCTATCTGATGTGTTGGAGGGAGCTGCACGCCGAGGTACATGCATCATCAGACGTCCAACCTTGACCAATTTGATTTTTTTAGGGGAATGCTGATCCCTCGTCTTTCTTGGTACAGTTAAAGATCTGGAGGATGAAGTGTCCATGCTGCGGGAAGCTGCTCGGATGAACGGGGAGGCGTGCTTGGGTGAGTTTCTTCTGCTTGTAGGATGCTTTAGTGTCTCTTGTTGAAACTTCTAATTTTTGCCTTCTGTCATGAACAGATACTGATCGGAGAACTCGAGCACAGATGAATGATCTGTCGCAGCGCCTTGAAGCTGCCGAGAGCCGCTATGACGCTGTGGTGGAAGGTGTCAGACCCATCCTGGACATTATCGAGTATGCTCCAGCCAATCCTCTTGCAGAAGTGCTGAGGCCTTTTGACTTCATTTGTCGTAGTCGCGAAGCGCTGCGACACTTCAAGGCCTTCTGCACGGACATGGCGGAGAACGCTGCAGCTCACGTGCTCGGTGTGGTGCGCTCCCATTACCCTGGCGTGAATAATGACAGGGTGAAGGGGGTTACGCCTGTGGCACCACCGAGCAGTAGGAGGATCAACTGGAGGAGGAGGTGAAGCCCGCGGCAGAACTCTTGGCAGCAGATATGCAGCTGTTCCCCACGGAGAAAACTTGAAGGCACCTACATAGAAATTGTAGATTGCTTTGTACAACAAACGAAGATTCATTTGATCGGAGGTTGTATTGTGTAAAGGCCGCTTCGGATGAAGTTTGTGTAAATTTGCTTTTGCTCGTATAACGTTAGTCAAGCTTTCGACGCGTAGTAACCGAGTAGTTCTTCGAACGCTCTCATGGCGTTTTTTCTTTGATTGGTTGGCGTGAAACCAGAGCGTACAGCTCATTAGAGTGATCGACGACCGGTGCCCATTCCTTTCGACGGGGCATTTGGAGACGCTGCTAAAACTGCCCAAGCGTCCCCGGGGCTTACGTAATAGCGAAGACTTAACGGCCCAGGCGTCCCTGGGGCTTACGTGGTGGCAAAGCTGCTTGCGCCTGGCAGGGCTTACGCTTATCGTGGGCGATGGCTTCCTGAATCTATCGAGGCAGTCGATGAAGTGGTGAAGTAGGGCGGCCTGCGCAATGCAGGGCTTATGCGCCGTCGTGACTAGGCCGGCCGAACGGGTGTGGGACTTATGCGTAGTCGAAGTTGTGCTGCCCGAGCAGTTGTGGGTCTTAGGCATTGGCGAAGTTGTGCTGCCCGAGCAAATGCGGGTCTTAGGCATTAGCGAAGTTGTGCTGCCCGAGCAGATGCGGGGCTTACGCATTGGCGAAGTTGTGCTGCCTGAGCAGATGCGGGGCTTATGCATTGGTGATGTTGTGCTGCCTGAGCAGATGCGGGGCTTACGCATTGGTGATGTTGTGCTGCCCGAGCAGATGCGGGGCTTACGCATTGGCGACGGATTTACTGATCTGCAAATATGGACATACTTGTATATCAAAGCAATATGATTTTTATTGAAGTAATGAAACAAAAAATACACATATCTGCCTTGACACGTTATCAAGGATAGAAGCGACGGAGGTGTTCGATGTTCCAAGTGTTGGGGATGTCGACGCCATCGAGGTCGCATAGCCTCTACGAGCCTGGCCGGGTAAGGCTCTGACCATGTATGGCCCCTCCCATGGAGAAGAAAGCTTGTGCATGCCCTCCTTGCTCTGCTTGCGTCGAAGGACAAGGTCGCCGACCACGAAGAACCTACCATTGATGTTCCGGTTGTAATATCGCCGTAGCCCCTCCAGGTATTTGGCCGTGTGTACGCAGGAGGCTAGACGCTCTTCTTCGAGTCTGTCGATGTCTTCTGCTCGTGCACCGTCGGACCTTTCTTCATTGTAGTTCTCAATTCTAGGAGCTCAGAAGGCGACGTCGGCTGGCAGCACTACTTCTGATCCATAGACCATAAAATATGGAGATACACCGGTATTCCGGCTAGGCTGTGTCCGCAAGCCCCAGATGACTGCTGGCAACTCGTTGATCCAGTTTGCTGGACTTCTTTCAATGACTTCGTGTAGGCGCTTTTTGAGGGCATCGAGCAACATTCCATTTGCTCCTTCGACTTGTCCGTTAGCTCGAGGGTGAGCCACCGAGACATACTTTACCACGATGCTTCATTCGTCGCAGAAATCCCAGAAGTCACTTCTAGTGAAGGTGGTACCGAGGTCGGTGATGACGCTGTTCGAAAGGCCAAAACAATGAGAGATGTCATTGAAGAACTCCGCAGCTTTGACTGCTGTTGCTTTCACCCACGGCTTGTACTCAATCCACTTGGAGAATTTATCGATGGCGACGTATACGCAACGGTAGCCCCCTTTAGCCGCCTTGAAAGGACCTATCATGTCAAGTCCCCACGTGCCAAAGAGCCAGGATGTAGGTATGGTCTGTAGCTCCTGCTCTGGGATATGTATCTGCTTTGCGAAAAACTGGCGCGCCTCGCAGTGGCGCACAATCTTCTCGGCGTCCTGGACGGCGGTAGGCCAATAAAATTCTACTCGGAAAGCTTTGCCGACCAGAGTGCGGGAGGCTGTGTGGTTACCACACATGCTTCCATGCACTTCTTGGAGTATCTTGATGCCCTCTTTGCATGTGACGCACTTCTGAAATACTTCACTTCTAGCGTTTTTACGCATGAGCTTATTGTCGACGAGGACGTAATTCTTGGATCGTCTCACAAGACGCTCTGCTTCTATTTTTTCTTCGGGGACTTTGGCTTGGAGCAGATAGGCGATGAAGGGTGCTCTCCAATCTTCTGTAGAATCAGAGATGCAAGCCGCTATCCGACCGGACGGAGGTGCTTCGACATCTTCTTCTTCTGGGATGGAGGAACGGACCAAGTCTTGGACGAAGACGCCGGGAGGGATATTAGCTCGTGATGAGCCGAGCTTAGATAGCTCATCGGCTGCCTGGTTTTCAGCTCCGACGACATGGTGAAACTCAATGCCCAAGAACTTTCCTTCGAGCTTTCTGATTGCGGTGACATAGGCATCCATCTTCTCGCTGTTGCAGTCCCAATCTTTATTTGCCTGATTGATAACCAAGGCAGAGTCCCCGTACACCATCAACTGCCGGATGCCGAGCTCGGAGGAGATCTGTAGGCTGTGGATGGCGGCTTTGTATTTGGCAGCATTGTTGGAGGCTTTGAAATAGATTCTCAACACGTAGCGGAGGCGTTCACCAGAAGTTGATATGAGGAGTATGCTAGCGCCCGTGCCTCCAATGCTGAGGGACCCGTCGAAATACATCGTCCAGTGTTCCTCCTGCTCGGTGGGTACTTGTTCCTACATTTCTGTCCATTCGGTGATGAAGTCAGCCAGCACCTGTGACTTGATCGTCGTTTGGCTGTAGAACTCTAGAGAATAAGTTCCCAACTCCACAGCCCACTTCATGATTCTGCCATTGGCGTCTTTGTTGTGAAGGATGTTGCCGAGAGGATGTTGGGTGACCACTATGATTGGATGGGCTTCAAAATAGTGATGGAGCTTACATGACGTGACGAGGATGGCGTAGATCAACTTCTGCACCGTCAGATATCGAGCTTTGGACTCGTTCAAGACTTCGCTGATAAAATAGGCTGGTCGCTAAACCGGATATGCATGACCGTCTTCCTCCCTTTCGACGACTATTGCCGTGCTGACAACATTGCTTGTCGCGGCGATGTAGAGTAGTAGAGTTTCGTCTGTTTTGAGTGCTGTAAGGAGCAGAGTATGTACCAGGAATTGCTTTAGGTCCTTGAAGGCTTGATCGGCTTCTTCCGACCAGACAAATTTTTCGCCTGCTTTGAGGAGCTTGAAGAAGGGAAGGGCTTTTTCGCCTAACCTGGAGATGAATCGGCTTAGGGCCGCCATGCACCCAGTGAGCTTTTGAACATCCTTGATGTTGGTCGGGGGCTTCATTCTCATGACGGCCTCGATCTTTTCTGGATTAGGGAGTATGCCTTGTTTGCTGACGATGTTGCCGAGCAGGTTGCCCGACAAGACACCAAAAATGAACTTGGAAGGGTTCAGTTTCCATTGAAAATCATCCAACTTTTTGAAGACTGCTTCAAGGTTGGAGATGAGGTCTTTAGCCTTTCGGGTTTTTATGACGACGTCGTCAACATAAGCTGTGGCGATGTTAGGAATGAGATCCTTGTTGGCATTTCTTAGCATCACTACTAAAGATAGACTATAAGTCCGTCCTTAATAATAATACTAGAAACGTAAGTTGACATTCCCAACCACCATTACTTCAGAAAGGTAACCCTTGGCCCTTATGGCGCCGGCCTAGGTAATGCAGTCTGGTAATAGCAGTTAGAAGTGCCGGATTGGCCTTCCTAACCGTCATTACTTACGATATGCAAAACTGTGACACGGCGCCATGGGGTGCACAAGAATTACAATCCTTAAGTAATGGTACTTAGGTACGCCAATCGATAGCTCCATAAGAAATAAGATTACTCTGCAAGCGCACAGAACTATCATTGTAGCATTTCAACCCGTGAGTATTCAAGGGTGTCGTATTTATAATTTCCCGTAGGAGGGCAATATGCATCAAGTGTGGTGTAAACATGATCACTTATTGAGTGTGTTGGCGCAAAAAGTGATTCCCTAAGCCCAACACACCAGCGAAGCCGGAAACGACCCTTGAAGGCAGTAGAGCTCTCGCAGATCCAGGTAGCTTCAAACCCGGTCTGAGAGTGTCAGTAACACCCAAGCGTGCCAGTCAATTTGACCTGCAATTGACAAGGAAACAATAGTAATCAGTAATCACAGGGCGGAACTAACCGGTGTGTCCAGGTAGTTCCAATTATGTGGCTCTGAGAGCCGATTCAGTCGGAGATCGTCTAGAAACCCGATTCCGTCATATTATGAACCGATAGTATAATAATGAAGTAAAACAGCTATCAGGGTACTCATATGAAGACAATAACATGTTAGCCGATCTAATTCAATTAATGTGTATAAATAAAATAGATCATATGTACAAATTTGATCTGTACATCAAACAAGTAGAGATCGGCTAAAGCTGGTTTAGAAGGCCGGCGGCTTTAGCAAACCCTCTTCGCTAAGTCCACCAAGTCTGCGTTCACCTGGTCTAACGGCCAGCGGGCTTCAACAAACCCAGCAAACAAAGCTAGATCGTTTGATATCCAAATAACTCTATATACATGATCTATTCGTGAAAGCATAACTGAATTGGCTCTTTAGCCGATGCAGGGTCCATGAAGCTCGAACGAATGCTAGCGTAGTCATAAACAGACTTTAAATTAAAGCAAGTCTAATCTAGTGAAAACTTGTTTAGGTTAAACCTGTTCCACTGGATGACGCTTAGTTTAACTTAAACAAGGACACAAAGATAAGATTTACGATAACCTCAGAACCACTTATGTCTCAACTAGAACTGAACGCACAACATGTAACGAACAAGATTGATAGGGAATTAGCCGATGTAAGCATGGAACCGATCATCATGGTAAAATAAGCATAAGAAAGCATAAATGACGATCAGATTTAAGTGGATCTAAGGCCAAATCTATCAATCTTGATCGGGCAGAGAGATGTTATATTGATAAATAAACAATAAACAACAAATAACATCTAGATAACTTAATGAATCTAACCAAATTGCCATATTTAGCTAGAGCCGATAACTAATCCATGCATGCAAACTATCTCAATCTATAGCCTGTCTACCGGATGACATTAACTAATAGATTAATCAAGCAAACAAACATGAATCGATAACTAATCCGCGCATGAAAACCGTCCTAATCTGCATCTCGTCCACCGGATGACGGTTAACATAGATTGATCGGGTAAAACAGCGTGAATCATCCTTGACTCACTGTGTTTCCCACGTCAAGCCGGATGACGCCAAAGAAACAGAGCTTAGCAAGGACCCTGGTCCGCCATGCTTCCACGTCCACCGGATGACGCTAAAAGGACATAGTTTAACAGGGGGTTGACGATACTTACAAGCAAGCCTGCGTCCACCGGATGACACCCAGCCTGGATGAAGTAACTCGCCGGACTCGACTGACTCTAGGGTTTGTTGGCCGGAGCCGAAAGTTGTGTTGTTTGATGTTGTTGTGTGTTTTACAATGGCTAAGGGCTTATATTTATACCCTGAGCGTAGATAGAGTCCTAGTCGAATTACAACTCATCAATAGAAAAGGAAACTAACAAACTATCCTATATCTAAGGTAACTTGGAGTCCTACCTTCCCTTTCATAACAGACTCCGATCGTGATCGCATCTTGGCGGCGCGGACTCTAGATAACGTCATCAATACTGGCGCTGCACGCTTCCTGTCATCTTCACCTGATAACCGATTCACCGTGCAATCGGCTATTTTCCTTCCTTCCGCTGGACGAAATCTGCTTCCGAGATCGGCTATCTTCCTTCGGTATTTGCTATCTCCCTCTGGCATCGGCTATCGGCTCCCAGCCCAAAATTTGGTGTTAACACATGCCCCCCAATTTTGGAATAAACTGGTTTATTCCGAAATTAGCGCTTGAGCCATCAAATAGCCAAACCGCAGCTTCCCTCTCGGCGCTTCAAACTTTCGCACCAAAACGAAACCCTAAACCATCGCAACTCCGCCACGGGCTTCAATCCGCCGCCGTCAGCTTCGATTCGCCGCCGCCAGCTTCGATTCGCCGCCGCCAAATCACCCCCGAGCTAATGGCGACTCCTTCCGAGGTCCCTGAGGTATCAATTTCATCAATCCGCCCCCTGATTCGTGAATCCCTCTTCGACCTCACTAAGTACGAGTTTCAAATTCAGGTGCTGAGGGATGATATTCTGATTCCACTGAAGGACATTCCCGGTACCTACTATCTGGGCCCGATGGGTGATCCGATCCCCAAAGACTTCATCATTCAAGAAACCAACCAGTTCCCATTCCGAAGCTCCATGATGGGCGCCTCTTCTTGGGCCAAATCTTTCAGAAACTGGCCAAGCATACCTGCTGGGTGGAGGAACTGGTTCCGCCGCGTCGCGGCGAAGAAGCGCGCGGACTGGGAGATGCGCCATCTAAGCCAATGCCTTGACCTATCACTATTAGAGATGGCAAGGAATGAGCCGCTCCTGATTGCTGCCAGTCATTTTTGGTCCAACTCCTTGAATGCTTTTGTATTCGGAGATGGTCCAAAAACCATTACCCTGGGTGATATCCATATGCTCACCGGGCTTCAGATCACTGGATCATACGACTTTTGGGATCTCTGCTCCAGCGGCAAGAAGGACCCGTACTTCCCAAAGCTGGACACATACAAAGGATGGAGTGGCTATATTCAACACCACCAGAAAAACTCCTCTTCTGTCAGTGAGAAAGAACACGTCGCATTCTTGACCATGTGGCATCAGAGGTTCGTGTTCTGTGGTGCCACTGCCGGGCCAGCATATCCTTATCGGGTCTTAGCAGAAAAACTAGCTCAAGGGCACTCCATCCCCCTGGGCAAACTCTTGTTGGGTGCAGTATATAGGCTTATGAGCCGGGTATTCAGTTCCTTGATAATAGGTGAAGAAGTGCAATGCATAACAGGCCCTTGGTGGCTAGTACAGTTATGGCTCAACCTGTATCTGCATAAGCTGGTAAGAGCACAACTCCAAGGCCTCAACTTTCCATCCACCGAGTATTCAGAGGAGGAGGACCCAAAAATCAGAGGCTGTCAAAGTTTTGGTGAAGCTGCCTCTGCCATAGTCATCCCAACTTCAAAGGGCAACATGCTGGAAACATTATACAGGGGCCTGGGACCAAATGTTACTACCTGGTTCCCCTAAGAGGATGAAGATGAATTCCCAACGCCCTCTAGCTTCAAATTCAACAACGGGTGCTCTGATGATGAGGCTATCAGCATCTTGAATGCAATCATCAAACCCTGTGCCTTGCCAGTAGACTTCAAGCACCTTCGGAGTGCAAGCGGCATGGCAACTAGCTATCCTTCTTATGAATTCTATCACCCAAACATAGCAGCAAGACAGCTAGGTTTCGGCCAATTGCCCCTCGGCTCCCTTTTTTGAATACCTTGAAACCCAGGGAGAACATTACAGAGCACTTTCAGGTCGGCAGAATTTTTCAACTCGGAGCAAACCTACCCACATTTTCACCGAAGCCGTGGAATCAAATCTGCATCGCTCATCAGAGTTTTGACGATTGGTGGCAACAATGGCACGCTCACTTGTTCTGCCAAATTGTCCACGACAAATGCAGAGCCCTGGACCCAAACTTCCAATCTCCCCGAGCAGTAAGTGTTCTCAGCCGATTCCAACAAAAACGGCTTTATTCAAACATGTTACTTAACAGATATTTCTCGCAGGACTCATCATCCAATCCACCAGAGCGAGTGGAATATTATCCTCCTTGTCCAACAGCGAGGCTAGGCTCCCGAGCACTGACGCTGAGACAACTAATGCTAGGCCCTACTGTACTGACCTCCCCTTCTGCTTCAAAACGGCCAGCTGCATCTCAGCTTCAAAAGCAAGCTCCCAAGAAACGCCGTTCGATAAGAAAAGTTCAGGTACCCAGTAGCATCTTCCTTTACTGCAGTACGCTCCGACTCTTAAATCGGCTTTCTATCAGGTGAATCCTCAACCAACTCAAGATACCTTGGGAGAGAAACAGGCCGAAGAACCAACAGAATCTACCGGCCATGAGGAGTTAGCTGCTCAAAAAGATGGGATCTAGGAAGAAGGAGCAAAAACTCAGGTACTACTCATTGGGCTTTTCTTTTCTCGACACAAATGTCCTGATTGACCAAATCATCTTTTCCAAAATTCAGCCGAATAGCCCTTCTGAGGAAGTCTAGGCAAACCTTGAAGAAGAGGAGTTGCCCTCTGAGAGGAATCCAGGTAACTCCTATTCGGCTGTTAGCAATTATCTTTGCTTCCATACTGCTCTTACTCCTGGTTTGCAGAAACCCAACTACCCGAGGTAGTGACAACCGAGGATCCGCATGCCGCAAAAGACACAACTGCCTTAGTCGAACAAACAGCATCGGCATCAACCCTACAACCTTTAGGCCTCATTCAGGTATCCCATCTCTGCCAGAAAACAATTTATATTGTACCTTTTCTGATGAGAGAATGTATGTATTGTAGGCACCGAAGCCTTCGTCTCCTGGCTATTCATTCGACATAGAAGAGTTCTGTGATAGAGACGAACTGGCCTCCTCCTCCGAGAGACTTCCAGAGCTAGATTTCAACAATCGGCTAAGCGCACTGCTACCCCATCTAGAGGGTGATCTAGTTGCTCTGGCTTCGAATCCCGAACTGATCGATCAAATAATGGAACTTGTCCAGCAGCAACCCAATCTGTCAGCCTTGAAATCCCTGCAAAGACTTGATGATCTTAAAGTTACAGCATCAGGGATTATCAATGATCACAAGAACTTAGCAGAGCTTGAACAGCTGAGGATCAACAAATCAATCGACAGACAAGAGGCCACCGGATTAGCCGATCGAGCCAGGCTGCTCAAATCTTCCATCAGCACGGCCGAAACAGAGCTGGAGACATTGAGAACAAGATGAGACCAGCTGAGAAAAGAACTGAAAGCAGTTGAGTCGGCTATCAGTGAGCACGAAATCACCATTTCCACCAGCACGATCGAGCTCTCCCAGAAAAAGAAGGAAATCAGCAGCTTGGTCGTTGCAGGCAGGAAGACATGCCAACGCCTAAACCTGTTGCAGTTCACTGAAAACCGAGATCAACAATTGCTGCAGGCTGGCCACGCGCTCCGTGCCGAATTAGTAGAACTGATTCGATCCTTATTATCTTTGTAATATGATGGGTGTACTGCTTGACATGTTCTTTTCTATTTGCAACTCTGTCTCCATGCTGTTCACCCTGAATTTGACAATTTAGCCTGATCTACCTTAGATTTTACACCTTAATACTGGCTTTGTCTTGTTTCGAACTGACTTTATTCAGCCTGATATATTTCTGCATGCGAATCGGCTTTTGGACCTGCTTTGTACCTTAGAATCAATTACTCAGCCTGACCCGTTCTGCATTCGAATCGGCTTTCGGGCATGCCTCTTAGCGTCGGCTTTGTAGCATCGGCTTTTTTCAGCTTTCCTTTAGAATTAACCCCTCAGCCAGATTCATCACGAATCAGCTTGTGGGTACTCACAATAGGATCGGCTAAACAGCCTGACCCAAAAAGCTGATCGGCGTGTGACCATTGATGGTGGTGGTTCGTCTCCCCGATTTGGTAACTGTTCCGAATTCAAGAAACGCGGATTAACTGCAACCTAAAATCCGCCGTGCCATCTCACTTCCCAAAGAAACCGCCTCAGTGCCCTTGTTGTCTTATAAATAGTTGGCAGGCTTGAGGCAATATCACATGCCATCGTATCCGTCTCGCCAACCAACTCTCCCGGCCGCCTCCTTGTATCCACTTTGCTTCCGTTCTCTCAATCCCTGTTCACGACCATGGCCGGCGATGGAGACCGTGGGAAGCGCCCGGCGTCTGAGCCCGCCGACTGCGATGAGATGGAACGGAGCATCCGCCGCATCTGGGCCAGGGTCGCCCGAATCAAGCAGACATTAGGGTAAGTTCAACCGTCAGCCTACCATCTCCTCGCTGTTTCTATCTGATTTGATCTGTTTCTGCAGTCACCAGCCGTCTTTCGTCAGCGGCATTGCTGGCTCCTTAGCCGGCCTGAACACCCCTGCCCCCGGCGCTGATCCTCCTCGGGCAGCCCCGGCGGATGGTGACGCCGTTCCTGCAATTGGGACGGCCGCCCCGGAAACCCCCGTCGCTGGTGACGCCGCCGGGCCCTCTGCTCCTGTAAGGGCTCCAATCAGGCGTACGATGCAAGTCAGCGAACGGGGAGTCTATAGCAAGTATCTTATTCTCTCTTTTCGTCGATCGTTAAATCTGGCTAAGTCTGGGTGCCTGATCTGATGGTCCCTTTCAGCCAACGTCCCCCGCTCCATCTTCCTTCCGGCGCACCGATTGGCGCCAGTTCCTCGGTGCGTCGCACGGCGCCACAACCGAACCTCCCTCACGCTCCGGCTCGCAGCACCACATCCGGAGCGGAATCGAACTCGGGGACATCTTCGAGTTCCCGCGACTCCTACACCGCCGCCGACGGCCGCCACTTCCATCATGAGATGGTGCGGTACCGCAATCTCTACTCCGAGGCCACCAAAGAAGCCGGTCGGCTGGATAAGGAGAACGAGGACCAGGCCGTCGCGCTCGTTGCCGCCAGCATCGATTTGGCGGAGGCGCGGGCCAACCTCGCGGAGTCGTAGGCCGCCGTGGTAGGTAATCTCTCGCTTTGTCCAACTGTGTGCACGGCGCATTTCCAACACTGACCTTCCTTGTTTATGCAGCCCTGACGGCGCAGCTGCACGAACTGCACGTGGCCGCGGCGAGCGTCACCGACGTCCTCCGCGCGCGGGGGCAAACGCAGGTGGAACAGCTTGCGGACGTGCACCACCGCGTCCGCCAGGTGGCGATGAGCGGCGTCCGTCACGGTGCCGCGGGAGCTCTGGCCGCCGCCCAGATCAACTCCGGCATCGTGCTGGAGAACGTCGAACTAGGGATCCGGGCAGGCCAAGACATGGAGGAGTTCGGCACGCTAATGGCCGCTTTCGCCCCTCACGCCGATGGTCTCTCCGTGTCTGTCGACGCCGAGGACGTGATCCGGGACGGCGTCAATAATCCAAACTAGATTGTATTAGGCATTCTGATGTATATGATACTTCTGAACTCGTTATGCCTGAAACAATCCAATTTGCAAGACTGTATATTTTGCTTTTATTATTATTTTTTTTTGCTCTAAAGGCGATGTTTATTGCATCGGCTGTTAGACCCCATTGAGGGTATTTCATTTTTGTGCTAAGGGCGACTCGTTACTACGATGTCGGCCATTTTTGTCCTGGAGGCGACTCGCTTGCACGGCATCGGCTGTTAGAGCCAGATTCACATGAATCGGCTATTATCCCCCAACTGGGATGCTAGGGTAGTATTTCTTGAGATGCTTCCCGTTGAGAGCTCTGGCGAGTCTCTGTCCTTCCAAGTCTTCAAGGATGTAAGCATTACCCGGGGCGCATTCCACCACACGATACGGGCCTTCCCAGTTTGGCGACCATTTACCGAATCGGCTATCTTTTGTACCAATAGGCAGAATGACTTTCCATACTAGCTCTGATTCGGTGAAGCTCTTGCTTCTTACCTTAGTGTTGTAATACTTGGCCACCCGTACCTTGTTCTTTTCAATTATTCCAAAGCCCTAAGCCGATGACAGTGCAAATCTTCTAAACTGTCCATCATAATGTCTTTGTATTCACCGGCTGTAAGCTTGTTTTGCAACGTGACACGCCGTGTCTCAGACTGAATCTCCCATGGCAAGACGGCAGCGTGTCCATAGACTAGCTCATAAGGTGAAGCCTTGATCGATCCATGCTGTGCCATGCGATATGCCCATAGCGCCTCGCTCAGATGCAAATACCATTTTCTGGGGTTCTGCTCAATCTTTTTCTTGATGACCTTGATCAAAATTTTATTGGAGGCTTCTGCTTGTCCGTTGGCTTGGGCATAATACGGCGATGAATTATAAATCTTGATGCCCATGTCGTCGGCAAAGGTCATAAACTCCTCTGAAGTGAACATTGTCCCCTGATCGGTTGTGATCGTCTGAGGTATGCCAAACCTGTAAATAATTTGCTCCTTTACAAATTCGATCACGTCAGCTGAAGTGGCGTTCCTCAAAGGAATGGCTTCTACCCACTTGGTGAAGTAATCAGTTGCCACCAGGATCCATTTGTGACCCCTGCTCGATGGTGGGTAGATTTGGCCGATTAGATCGATACCCCATCCTCTAAACGGCCATGGCTTGATTATAGGATTCATAGCAGAGGCTGGAGACTTTTGTATATTTCTAAACTTTTGGCATTCCTGACACCCTTTATAATATTTGAAACAATCTTCCAGCATCGTAGGCCAATAGTAACCAGTCCCCTTGATGATCCACTTCATCTTGTGAGCTGATTGATGTGCACCGCAGACTCCATCGTGTACTTCGCTCATCAGCTTTACTGATTCCTCTGTCCCCAGGCATTTGAGCAGCACTCTTTCAACAGTCTTGTAATACAACTGACCATCCAGCAACACATACTTGGTGGCTTTGTACCTTAGCTTTCTGTTGACCCGTTGTGAAGAATTTGCCAGGTAACCTGCTATCTCGCCCCTCCAGTCATCAGCTGATTGCTCGCTGTTGCAAATCTCTTGCATCGGCCGATAACCCGACGCGTTCTGTGCCAAGCCGATTAGCTTCCTGGTTCTGGGCCCTGGGGATGTGACAGAGAGATACCGTCATGAACTTCTTGATGAGAGCTTGGCACTGATCATAGTAGCCTCTGAGTATCTCGTCTTTATACTCATACAAGCCGAGCAATTGGTTGATGACTAGTTGTGAATCGCCAAATACTTCAACTGCATCGGCTTTTGCTTCATGCAGAAGCTGAAAACCTTTTCACGCAGCTTCATATTCAGCCTGATTGTTTGTGACAATCGGCCTGATCTGAAAAGCATACTCAAAGCGCACACTCAGCGGTGAGATGAGCACTACTCCGGCGCCACCACCTTGCTTACACGAAGAGCCGTCGAAGAACATAGTCCATGGCGCTATATCCACTATATTAGCCGATCCTCCGTGATGCTGTGTAATGAAATCGGCTATCGCCTGGCCTTTGACTGCCTTAGCCGATTCGAACCTCAAGTCAAACTCTGAGAGCGCCAGGATCCATTTGCCGATCTGACCATTTCAAATAGGCATCGAAAGCATGTGCTTGATGACATCCTCCTTGGACACCACCACACACTCCGAGGCAAGCAGGTAGTGCCTCAATTTGGTGCATGAGTAGAATAGGCACAAGCACAACTTCTCAGTCGGTGTGTATCTTGTCTCAGGTTCAAGGAGCCGCCTGCTCAGGTAGAAAACTGCTCTCTCTTTTCCTTCAAACTCTTGAAAAAGGGCTGATCCAATAGTATGGCTTTCGGCCGTCACGTACAACTTAAAAGGCCTCCCTGTCCGTGGCGGTACTAAAACAGGGGGAGTCTTCATGTATTCTCTGATTTCTTCAAAAGCCTTCTGTTGCGCGTCACCCCATTTGAAATCTTGATCATTCTTGAGCTTCAACAATGGCGAGAATGGCAGCACCTTCTCTGATAAGTTGGCGATGAACCTTCTGATAAAGTTAATCTTACCAAGCAAAGACTGCAATTCCTTCTTGTTGGTTGGAGGTACAAGTTCATCGATCGCCTTCTTACTCTTGCTACCGATCTCTATCCCTTTGCGGTGGACCATGAATCCCAGAAATTCGCCAGCTGACACGCCGAACGCACACTTGTTAGGATTCATCTTCAAACCATGTATCCTTGTGCACTCCAGAGTGGCCCTCAAATCGGCCAGGTGATCTTTATTGCTCTTGGATTTCACCACCACGTCATCTATATAGATTTCAACGATTTTGCCGATCAACTTGTGAAATATATAATTCATAGCTCTCTGATAGGTTGCACCGGCATTCTTCAAACCAAACGTCATGACCACCCATTCAAAGAAACCAAGCGCACCAGGGCACCTGAAAGCAGTTTTCAGAATGTCTTCATCAGCCATAAAAATTTGATTATAACCAGCATTGCCATCCATGAAGCTAATAACCTGGTGCCCAGCAGCCGAGTCTACCAACATATCGGCTATTGGCATAGGGTAGCCATCCATTGGTGTAGCTCTATTTAAATCCCTGAAGTCAATACAGACTCGCAATTTACCATTTTTCTTATACACGGGGACGATGTTCGATATCCACTCGGCATATCGGCAAGCTCGAATGAACTTGGCTTCTAACAGCCTCGTGATTTCGGCCTTAATGTCGGGCAGAGCGTCCTCTCTAAAACGACGTGGAGGCTGCTTGTATGGCCGAAACCCTGGCTTGATAGGTAGCATGTGCTCAACAATAGATTTGTCCAATCCAGGCATCTCATAATATTCCCAGGCGAAGCAATCTTTGTACTCCTTCAGCAGTTGAATCAGCTCCTGCCTGAACTCCGGGTCTAAGTTGGCGGCAATAAACGTTGGCCTTGGCCTGTCACCGGGTCCAACATCTACTTCTTCGAGCTTGTCGGCCGACGTCAATCCAGAGAAACAATCATGATCCCCAGCTTCCCAGTATGTGGCATCCGCCGTCGCCACGCTGACCGAGTCATCGGCCGGGACCACTTCGACCTCATCGCCATGCCACTGAATGAGGCACTGATGCATGGTGGATGGCACGCAGCAGTTGTCATGAATCCAGTCGCGTCCGAGCAGCAAGCTGTAGGCACCTTTACTGTCGATCACGAAAAAGGTAGTAAGCAATGTCTTCTTCCCCACTGTCAGCTCGACGTTGATTGCCCCCGAGTGTTGGAAGAATTGCCCCCGAAATCCTTGAGCATTAGATCGGTTTCTATTAGATCATCGGGACCCTTGCCTAGCTTGCGAAATGTAGTGTAGGGCATGAGATTGACAGTTGCGCCACCATCCACCAGCATCTTCGTCATGGGCATGCCGTCGACATAACCTTTGAGATAGAGGGCCTTCAGATGTCGATTCTTGGCCGACTTATCAAAAGTAGCTTGCTGTGCGAGCACTAACTTGGCCACTTCTTCTTCTGATCCTGAATCGTCTGAGTCAGAATCGGTATCGTACTTCGTAGCTCTGAACTCTGCAGGTAGCACAAACACCATCTGTGCATCGGCTACAGCCTTTCCATTATTTTGTGAAGGCCTTTCGCGCCACACCTGTTTGGCGCGCCCCTCAGCCTGGAGCTCCCTGTTCCTGAGCCGCTGTACCCGGCACCTTTGGCTTCTAGTCAGATCCCCCGGGCACCACTGGTTCTCTTGCCAAACCGGCTGTCGGCGTTCAACTACCACCTCATCAAGCTGATCGCGCAGGTCCCTTTTTTCACGCCGATCCCGCAGGCTATGGGGGCTCCCCAGCCTCTGGTGCATGGACCGGCGGTTGACCTGGGACTGCCTGTACTCTCGGTACTGATCGCTGCATTCTGGGCAGTTGCGCAGCGTTGGCAATCTCAGGCCTTCGTTCCAGCAGTGTCGGAAGAATGGGCAATGCCAGTGATCCTCCTCACCTTCCCGGTGGTGAGCCATTTCTTCGTGATAGCGCGCCTCTTCTTCCTCGTGGAGCCACCTGCGGTACTCCTCTTCTTCACGCTGCAGCTACCTCTGATGATCTTTCTCTTTCTGTCGCCGCCACTTATTCAGAAGGTGCTGATGCGTTGGCCTCCTACTCTTGGTGCCGCTGGACTCTCCCTGCTCCAGTTGCCTCTGGTTCTGCTCCCTCCTTCCTTTGATCAGCGCTAGCTCCTCAGCTGTGATCTATGCATCGGTATCAACTGAGGAGTTCTTCCTGGCCCGTTCTGAGGTTAACACCTTTACCTTGGTCGGAGGGTTTGCGATCTGAACCATGTTCTGCCCCTTCGGGAATGGGAATTTGTCGATCTTCATCTTCCCCTTGGGAGGGGCCTCAAATTTCAACAGGCCGCGCCTGATAGCATTCTGAATTGCTGCTTTGAAATTGCAGCAGTTGTTTGTGGAGTGTGAGGTGAGGCCGTGATACTGGCAGAACGGTTTCCCCTGCAGATCTTCAGGAGACGGCTTGACGTAATCAGCCGGGAAGGTGATGTGGCCCGCACTGACTAACAGATCGAAGAGCTTGTCCAGCTTGCGTGTATCAAAGTCGTATTGATCTTCTGCACTCCAACCCTTCAGGACGGCCATGGGCTTTGTACCCCACTTGAGCTCAACAGCAGCCACTTCTTCATTCTCCCCATCCTCTGAGTCAGAATTACAGACGTAGGCCGACTGCTTGTATTTCAATTCTTTCTTAATGCTTTGGGCCTGCTGTTCTAATGCGGCCACCCTTTGCATCACCTCGCTGATGCTGTTGAAGTTGGTGCTCACCAGCTTCTCTTGGACGTGTGAGAGCAGCCCACTGACCACTATCTTGGCGAGCTGTTTGTCATTCAGGTTCAAAGAATAGCACATGTTCCTGGTCTCCCTGAATCGCTTGATGAAAGCCGATCCAAGTTCATTCGGCTTTTGGCGCATGTTGGTGAGATCTGTGATGTCCTTCTCCCCGGTGCCAGAGAAGAAGTAATTATGGAACTTGGTCTCCAGATCCTCCCAACCTTGAATCGAGCCGGGCTCCATGGACGTGAACCAGCTAAACGCCGGCCCTGTCAGTGATAGCGGAAAGAGCTGGACCCTGTGAGCTACCTCATATGAAGCTTCGCCGAGCTGGGTTAGGTAACGGCTAATGTGTTCCATGGTGGTGATGTCGTCCTGCCCACTGAACTTGGAGAAGTCGGGCAAGCGATACCTGGGCGGCAACGTCACTCGGTCATACCACTCGGGGTAAGGACGTCTATACTTGATTCCAGTCCCAGTCTTCGGCTGCAAACCGAACGTATCTCGGAGCATGGCACTCATCTGCTCCAGCAGCTGATTGTTGGGCGTCTGGGCGTACCCCGGATGCGGCGCTGCCTGAAGGTCTTGATATGTGATCCCCTCATGATACCCAGGAGTTGGGTTGGCCGTGTCTGCCGCCGGCGTATTCCTAGCAGTCGGGTTGACCGCTGATGAGTTCATCGAGTTCACTGTCTGCCCAGTGGCCTGCATGAAAGCGGTGAGCTCCTCTGGAGTATGATCCTTGTATAATCTGGGAGAAGCTGCTATTTTTGAGCCTAACTGGCCGCAGTGGCACCTTGCACTGGCGTTTTCGGCTGGCTCGGCTGTTGCGGTGAGGAATTGGAGGTCCCTGCCGCTGCTTTTGGATCCCTGTCTTCTGCGGGTATGTTGAAGTAAACTGGACCCAAAGACTCCCAATCCTGCCGCTTGAGAACGGTCTTCATAATGTTATAGAATGTCTGCAGGAAGGATTTGTGGTGATGGCCGACTGCCGAATAGGCGGCCTCCCAGGTCGCTTCTTCCAGCATCTATTTGAGGTCGGCCTTGCACTCCTCTTCAGATATATCAGAATGGCCGTCCATGATCCACCTCGGGAATGCATTCTTCTTCACTATGGAGCCATCACGCTGCTTGCTGAATGAAAGCAGGCAGGCATCAGCGAATTCTTCAACGATCTTGTTTAGCACTGCCGCGTCCTCCTCGCCGAGATCTTCGACTCTGACCCTAAGGACACCGTCATCCCTGGAGGAGCCGTCTGCCGCAGTCTTCCCTTTTGCCATGGTCTTCAGTGAATGGTCCCACCGAGCGTGCCAAAAACTGTGTTGGCGCAAAAAGTGATTCCCTAAGCCCAACACACCAGCGAAGCCGGAAACGACCCTTGAAGGCAGTAGAGCTCTCGCAGATCCAGCTAGCTTCGAACCCGGTCTGAGAGTGTCAGTAACACCCAAGCGTGCCAGTCAATTTGACCTGCAATTGACAAAGAAACAATAGTAATCAGTAATCACAGGGCGGAACTAACCGGTGTGTCCAGGTAGTTCCAATTATGTGGCTTTGAGAGCCGATTCAATCGGAGATCGTCAAGAAAGCCGATTCCGTCACATTATGAACCGATAGTATAATAATGAAGTAGAATGGCTATCAGGGTACTCATATGAAGACAATAACATGTTAACCGATCTAATTCAATTAATGTGTATAAAGAAAATAGATCATATGTACAAATTTGAACTGTACATCAAACAAGCAGAGATCGGCTAAAGCTGGTCTAGAAGGCCGGCGGTTTTAGCAAACCCTCTTCGCTAAGTCCACCAGGTCTGCGTTCACCTGGTCTAACGGCCAGCAGGCTTCAACAAACCCAGCAAACAAAGCTAGATCGTTTGATATCCAAATAAGTCTATATACACGATCTATTCGTGAAAGCATAACTGAATTGGCTCTTTAGCCGATGCAGGGTCCATGAAGCTCGAACGAATGCTAGCGTAGTCATAAACAGACTTCAAATTAAAGCAAGTCTAATCTAGTGAAAACTTGTTTAGGTTAAACCTGTTCCACCGGATGACGCTCAGTTTAACTTAAACAAGGACACAAAGATAAGATTTACGATAACCTCAGAACCACTTATGTCTCAACTAGAACCGAACGCACAACATGTAACGAACAAGATTGATAGGGAATTAGCCGATGTAAGCATGGAACCGATCATCATGGTAAAATAAGCATAAGAAAGCATAAACGACGATCAGATTTAAGTGGATCTAAGGCCAAATCTATCAATCTTGATCGGGCAGAGAGATGTTATATTGATAAATAAACAATAAACAACAAATAACATCTTGATAACATAATGAATCCCACCAAATTGCCATATTTAGCTAGAGCCGATAACTAATCCATGCATGCAAACTATCTCAATCTATAGCCTGTCTACCGGATGACATTAACTAATAGATTAATCAAGCAAACAAACACGAATCGATAACTAATCCGCGCGTGAAAACCGTTCTAATCTGCATCTCGTCCACCGGATGACGGTTAACACAGATTGATCGAGTAAACCAGCGTGAATCATCCTTGACTCACTGTGTTTCCCACGTCCACCGGATGACGCCAAAGAAACAGAGCTTAGCAAGGACCCTGGTCTGCCATGCTTCCACGTCCACCGGATGACACTAAAAGGACATAGTTTAACAGGGGGTTGATGATACTTACAAGCAAGCCTGCGTCCACCGGATGACACCCAGCCTGGATGAAGTAACTCGCCGGACTCAACTGACTCTAGGGTTTGTTGGCCGGAGCCGAAAGTTGTGTTGTATTGATGTTGTTGTGTGTTTTAAAGTGGCTGAGGGCTTATATTTATACCCTAAGTGTAGATAGAGTCCTAGTCAAATTACAACTCATCAATAGATTAGGAAACTAACAAACTATCCTATATCTAAGGTAACTTGGAGTCCTACCTTTCCTTTCATAACAGACTCCGATCATGATCGCATCTTGGCGGCGCGGACTTTGGATGACGTCATCAATACCGACGCTGCACGCTTCCTATCATCTTCACCCGATAACCGATTTACCGTGCAATCGGCTATTTTCCTTCCTTCCGCTTGACGGAATCTGCTTCCGAGATCGGCTATCTTCCTCCGGTATCGGCTATCTCCCTCTGGCATCGGCTATCTCCCTCTGGCATCGGCTATCGACTCCCAGCCCAAAATTTGGTGTTAACAGAGTGCAATGGTAGGCATAGAGTAAACAGGAATGAGACATGATTTCAAAATAGTGGACACACATCTGGGTCAACCTCAAGGATGAAAAGGGAAAATAAAGAACAAAACAATATAACTAACTGAGTAGGCATTGGTCATATGTAATTATGCAAAGAACTGCTAGCAACACATCTAATTAGTAAGTCTAGTATCAGGACTAAGTCTGGGGTGATAGGGAGATCCCCGCAGCTGGTCTGCCAGCCGATAGAGACTTTACGAACTCCTACTTCAATATCTGAACGTGGGGGAGTGCTAGGGATGGACAGGGCTGTCACCACCTGCCCACCTACCCCTCTGCCCGTGAGATACTGACATATTCGCCGATCTCCACATACCTGAGCACCATGCTCACGTACTTGTAAACAACTCCTAACCTCCGCGGACCCCAACCCTTCGGATTGACAGGCTAGGTTAACAGCAACCAAGAAGGCACGACGAACCATCATCTCATTCCTAGTTCTTCCTTTATTCATACTAATTCGATGAACAATGAAGAATGACAACGGACAAGTCAAGAACATGACACATAAACTATATTCTAGTCCATATATTATGCTCATAACAAGATCATAACTTTGCTCTAGTTCATATGCATGATCATATAAATATGATAAGAACTTGCTCATGGAAGAAGACCGAATTGTATTCATACCAAGATGATCCTTTTCTTCCAAGGAGACAAGCACTCCTTGATAGCTCTTGCCTTGCTCACAAACTACTAGTACTACACTAAAGATACAAATGAAAGGTGTGGGGTAGATGACTCCAAAATGATGTGTGTGTTGAATGAAAGGGCACGATCTATTTATAGTTGAACTAAGACGGTTTGGCATCTCTAAACTTGGAAGAAGGTGAAACAGCCCTCGGGAAACCGCCTAGAGCACCGCCACCGAAGACTGGGCCCGGGAGGCCCCACCAGGGGGGCGGCTGGTCCTAGGGGCGGTCGCACCCCTGGCTGGGCCCGCTGGCCACTGCCTTCTGGTGGTCGGTTGCTATCTGGGCCTAGGCCTCTCCCGTGGTTACGGATGGATCCAATTCAGCTTTTTGAGGTGGGTTTTCTTATTTTCTTGGTTTGCGCATTTACGGAATACATCGTTTGCTTTTGCGCTTTTTCCATGATGTTGTGCATTTCCACTTGTTACACCATTAAACCTGCAAAACATTAATACTAGGGGTACAAGTGGAACTTGTTAGTAGTAAAGGCATATGTGCTAGAATATGTTTGTCTTTCTTCTTTTTAGTTTAAATTGGCGGCATAAAAGTGATCCATAAGGACCGCCAACAAGACCCCCAAACTTAACCTTTGCTCCTCCTGAGCAAATAGCTAAGTATGGTTGTTGATCAGGAGTTGCTACGATGCTGATATAATTCATAAGTGCCATGCCTATAACATAGTATTCATTAGTAATTTAAATAGGTTGGCATTCTATCCACTCTTTACCTTGATTTCTCATGAGGCCTGTAGTTTCTCCAATTTCTTGAGCGGTTGCAAGATAGAATGGTTATAACAGATTCACCAATCATTCATTCTTTTATAGACCTTCTATCCGGAGGTTTTATGAATTTTTGTAAAATAAAACAAGTTCCTCAAATGATTCTCTTAATCGCTCAATGTGTATGATTACCTCACCAAAAGCATTGTAGTGTTGCCTTTAAATCCTACACTAAGGGTGAGAGTGGAGTTTTTAGGTAGGTATGTGGGCATACTTACATCACTTGTATTGCTGAGTCAAAGACCGGACCATAAGGAGATACATGTCATACACTTTGATTGAGATGTGCAAGTATGTGGAATATAAGGATGGTGGAAACCTATCTCTAATTTTTTTTGGCACTCCATGCATCATGACTCTCTTTTATTGGATGGAACAAAGTCTTTTGGAGAGATATGGGCTATAGAAAGATCATCCTCTTTTTTTTGAACGGGTATTTGGATTTTCTTTCCCGTTTGTTTTCTCATGGCCCTTGGCTTTTTTTTACATAGCCCATATCTTTTTATTGACGTACGGAACTTATGGATGGAGAGATGTCATGATGGCGAATGCAAGGAGTGAAAATTTTGTATGAAGAATGCGCGACTCTCATAGTGAGGGTCGGTCATTTTTATTTGGTAAAAACAGAGGGCGCAACTCTCAGGGTAAGAGTTGGCGTTTTTTTGGAAGGGTGCATGTTGTGCGCAACTCTTAGGGTGAGAGTCGGCTTTATTTGGTGGGTGTACGTGAATCTCAATCATGGGTGCATGATTATAATCTCACTAGGTCTCAGTTTTTTGACTCGACTCAAAGTTCCACAAGCAGCATTTGACTAAAGTTTTGCAAAAGTAGAGCATGTCATATGGCCTTGGTAGGTATTTCATAATCATTGGGGAACTTTTGATTTTTGAATTTTTGAAAAGAAAACTCCGGATGCCAAGTTTCTCTTAGAACAAAGTCATAGCAAAGTCTATTTGTACCATCTCATATCTTGCAACAATTTAGAAAAGGATCTTGCAATTGCAACCCACAAGATTTCAAGTTCTCAGAATGAGACATTTTTAGCCAACAAACTTAAATCTTGAGGAATACTAAGTTATAACTTAGGCACAAACAAATTATAGACAGAGCAATTATTCATTATTTCAACAGAAGAGAAACTAACATATATTACCACATATGGGAGTGGAATATTTTATTTTATTTATTTTTTTAATAAGGAAATAAAATTGCAGAATTTTAAAATGCGAGAAATAAAGTGCAAGAAATTTAAAGATACATGTTACCTCTGTGGGGTCTCCTCCCCAAGCTAGTTCAAGGCCTAGGTCCCGGGAACTGGCCCATAGACCGAAGGTAGGCCATCTGTGCCTCGTGCCGCCGCCGGTTTGCATCTTTGAGGTTCACGAAGTGCTGCTAGTACTGCTCATGCCATTGAGTGGCAGTCTGGATGTGAGCGTTGAGCGTACATTGGATCTGCCTGTTTTGCAGCTCTAGTCCTCCCATGCGTGTGTTGAGAATCTCTAGTGTGACCAGCTGTGGGTGAAGTGGAGGTGGCATGCCTTCAAAATCTGAGGAGTGCACATGCTCGTGCTGCCTTGATCCTCCTGCCTCGTGTGAGTGCTGCCACCCTGACCCTCCAGCCCCGTGAGGGTGAGGAATGTGTCCCATACCATATCCATACCCATGGGTGAACCCGGGTGTAGACATGACAGGGGACCATCCCATCCCTGGTGTCATGGTGGGCATGGCTGGTGGTGTAGGTTCTACGGATGGTGCAGACTCCTCCTCCTGTACTCCCCTCCTTCGTGATCTCCTGCGGGAAACAGAACTCCTGTGTGCTTCTTCCTTCTCAACAAGGTCGAAGGTGAGAGATGGGGATTTATATAAAGCGAGATCTGGGTTAGGTAACGGTATCTCGTTTATATATCCCGGAAAATAAATACCAAATTCTGTCCCGATTCGTCACATTTTAGAGTGTGGGCTTGTACGAAATAGAACTCATTGAGCATAATGCGAGGAGTGGAGAAATAAACGATAGTATTAGCACCATGAGGATCAATACTAGTGGCAAGACGAGTGATGAGTGAAGTGCACATGATAGGTGTAGAAATTTTGAAAGAATTCAACCAGTGCTTAACAATATCATAGACAGGAGCGACTTTAATCTTTTTAAGTATGCATAAAGCAACTTCAACTCAATATCATAAGCATGATGCGTGTCCTCTCTAGGAAAGAAAGAATTAGCAATCCACTTAAGCATAAACCTCAAAGTAGGATGATGGATGTTGTTGATATTAGGTTAGAATTTTCCAGTCATATTTTGTCCGGTTATCAAGTGCCAAAAAGTATGATGATGATAACCCGAGAGAGAAAAACCCAAGTCAACAGAGCATCGCTCATGAAAGACTAAGTGGTTAGCAAAATCCTTCCAATAAAGACTATGCTCTTTCCGAAAGCAGTGGAAAGTAATACCATAATCGACAATTTGTAGAGTAACCAAGACTTGGATGGTCAAAAGACGAGATCCAACTTCGTGCATAGGGGCAACTCGGCTCCATCCAACATTTTCGAAAATGGTATTAAATTCGACGTCCATACCTGTCTGCTAGAGAAAGTGTGGGTCGAAGGCCGGTGTATGCAGGAACTCGCGTTCCTTGAGGAGGTTGTATGCTTGCACCTCCCGCTCGCTCTCCAAGTCGATGAAGGGGGAGTCGGCCTCGTCGATGGCGTGGCCTCTTGGCGCCTCCTCTTCTTCATGCAGTGGGCTCTCCTCACTTGCGGGGAGGCCTTGGCTAGACTCCCCACGAGAGTGACGGCCTTTCCAGAACATGCCGGAAATCTGACCTCTGATCCCACTCATGGTGAGTGAGTTTAGCACAAGAACTTGTTTTGTGGAAGAGGTTTTTGCAGGAATTTTCTTGCACTTGATCTTTGTGGAAAGAAGTTAAAGAGTGATGGAGCAAAGGAGTGATGGAGGGAGTGTAGAATGTGTGTGTGAGAGGGGTGAGGAGCTCCACCCGAACTCTCCGGTATTTATAGGCTTGATCGCAGGCGGGGGAGTGTTGCTTGCAACAGCTAGTAGCCGTTGGCAAAAGGCCGCGCCACAGAGCCGTTGGGCAGGGGCGGTCGCCCCTGGGACCGGCTGGTCCCCTGGTTGGGCCGGTTCTGTCCTGTCTTTTTGCAGCTCCCTCTAACAGCTACCCCCAAGATGTAGCCAGTTACGAATGACTCCCATTCGGAATCTTGCTCCAGATTTTGATTTTCCACAAATTTATTAGAAACTTTTTGGTTATCAAAAATTAATTAAAAATAAGATTTAGATATAGCAAAATCTAAACTTCCTAAGAATGATTTTTATAAAATTTTTGGAGAAGAGTTTATTTTGGACTAAAGATAGAGTTTTATAAAACTAGAAAGAGGGGGACTCTTTTTGAATGTAAGAAGGTATATATTATATAAATATGTTTATATTATTATATATTTTTATTTTTTTGAAAGGATGAGATACAATACCTGAGTAGGGGCACCTCCCCCAAGCTTGAATGATGGTGTGGGCCCCTTCAGATAATTATTATTTATATATTTTATATTTATTTATTTTTAGATAACTGCCGATTTCCTTCGGCAAGGGCTCAATATTTACAGTCTGTTGGCAAGACTCTTCTTCCTTTATTGTTCTGCAGCTGCATGAACAAACTCGGGAGAAGCCTCGGGTTACCCCGGGATTTTTTCCGTATTGTTGACAAGGATAGAAGCAGCTATTTGAGCTATTTGGGTTTCTATCATTTTGTTGAAACTTGCTTGATTTTAAACAGAAGAAGACAGAGTTTCAAGCTTTGCATTTATATTTTCAAACATTTTATCATTGGAAGACAGCTTTTTGGTCAGATTCTCATTGATCTTAGCTTGTCCTAACACGAGGTCTTTTAAGGAAGGTTGGTTTGAATTGTAATTTGAATTAAAATTATTACCTTGCGGGCGGTGTTGGTTAGTCCACCCGTTATTACCTTGCTGAGGTTGGCGAAACCCATTATAGACGTATGAAGGTTCTTCTTGGGTTTCGAGGCAGTTGTTCCCCGAGTGGCCAACGTTCCCACAGACTTTACACGTCATGTGTGAGTCCATGGCCTGGACGGTACTCATGGTAGGGTTGGTGGCACGATTGTCCAGCTTCTGTATAAGCAAATCTATTTTTGCGGCAAGCAAGTCCGTCTCCTTCATGGTATGCGTGCCTTTTTGTGTTTTTCTTCCTTCTCCCCAACTCTGGTTGGCCACCATCTTCTCAATGAGTGCAGTTACATCCGCGATGGTGAGGGAGAGGAATGCACCTCTAGCTGCGGCATCTACGTGCCCCTTTGACATGGCCATGAGGCCTTCATAGAAGTTTTGGAGCACGAGCCAATCTTCCATTCCATGATGAGGACAGGCTCGGATGTATTCCTAAAGCCTTTCCCATGCTTCGGTGATGGACACTAGCGAAGATTGTTGGAAGTTTGAAATCTTTCCTCTTAGAGCGCTGGTCTTGCTCATGGGGAAAAACTTGGCGAGGAACGCTGCGGAGCATTTGTCCCATGTGTTAACAGCTTTCTTGTTTTTGTAGAACCATTGCTTCGCTTTCCCCATGAGGGAGAAAGGAAACAAGTGGAGTCTGATGCTGTCCTGTGCGACATTCTTGCTGACAATGGTGTCGCACAGCTCAAGGAAGTGTTGCAGGTGAGCATTTGCATCCTCACTTGGCAAGCCACAGAACTGACTCGCCTGCACAATCGAGATAAGGCCTGTACGGATCTCGAAATTTCCATCTCCAACATTGACAGCGGGCCCAACGGGCACATTGGCAACAACGGGAGTGGAGTAGTCACGGAGTGTCTTGGCCATAGCGGTAGTGGTGGATGGTGCAAGAGTGACCAGTTTGTCTGCCGATAGGGTAGCAGAGGAAGAAGCGGTATGAGACCTTTTCTTCCTTAGGAGTGCTTCCGGATTACTGGTGAAATTGTTCGGCAGAGCAAAACCGCTCATACACTATCCTGTTTTCATTCCAATAAAAAGAGGAAGAAAACAGCGAAGTTAGCCTGTTTAAACTACGTCTACCATTGCTTTATTATGCAATTGATGTTTATGCCAGCTTAGATGTTTTTGCCCTCCCCGGCAACGGCGCCAGAAATGCTTGTTGGCGTTTCTTAGCATCACTACTAAAGATAGACTATAAGTCCATCCTTAATAATAATACTAGAAACGTAAGTTGACATTCCCAAACACCATTACTTCAGAAAGGTAACCCTTGGCCCTTAATGGCGCCGACCTAGGTAATGCAGTCTGGTAATAGCAGTTAGAAGTGCCCGATTGGCCTTCCTAACCATCATTACTTACGATATGCAAAATTGTGACACGGCGACGTGGGGTGCACAAGAATTACAATCCTTAAGTAATGGTACTTAGGTACGCCAATCGATAGCTCAGTAAGAAATAAGATTACTCTACAAGCGCACAGAACTATCATTGTAGCATTTCAACCCGTGAGTATTCAAGGGTGTCGTATTTATAATTTCCCGTAGGAGGGCAATATGCATCAAGCGTGGTGTAAACATGATCACTTATTGAGTGCAATGGTAGGCATAGAGTAAACAGGAATAAGACATGATTCCAAAATAATGGTGTTAACAACAAATTTTGGACTGGGAGCCGATAGCCGATACCAGAGGAAGATAGCCGATCTCGGAAGCAGATTCCGTCCAGCGGAAGGAAGGAAACAGCCGATTGCACGGTAAATCGGTTATCGGGCCAAGGTGACAGGAGGCGCGCAGAGTCAGTATTGATGACGTCATCCAGAGTCCGCGCCGCCAGGGTGCGATCACGATCGGAGTCCATTATGGAAAGGGAAGGTTGGACTCCAAGTTACCTTAGATATAGGATAGTTTGTTAGTTTCCTTATCTATTGATAAGTTGTAATTCGACTAGGACTCTATCTTCTTACGCTCAGGGTATAAATATAAGCCCTCAGCCATTGATGTAAACAACACAACATCAATACAACACAACTTTCGGCTCCGGCCAACAAACCCTTGAGTCAGTCGAGTCCGGCGAGTTACTTCATCCAGGCTGGGTGTCATCCGGTGGACGCAGGCTTGCTTGTAAGTATCGTCAACCCCTGTTAAACTATGTCCTTTTAGCGTCATCCGGTGGACGCGGAAGCATGGCGGACCAGGGTCCTTGCTAAGCTCTATTTCTTTGGCGTCATCAGGTTTGAAGCTAGCTGGATCTTGAAAGCTCTGACGCTCTTGAGATCGTATCCGGTTTCGCTGGTGTGTTGTGACGCAAGAACCACATTTTGTGCCAACACACTTTTTGGCACGCCCGGTGGGACAGATCATGGAAGACCATGGCAAAAGGGAAGACCGCGGCAGACGGCTCCTCCAAGGAGGCCGGAGGCCCCAGAGATGATGGTGTCCTCAGGGTCAGGATCGAAGACCTCAACGAGGAGGACGCGGCAGTGCCGAACAAGATCGTTGAAGAATTCGCTGATGCCTGCCTGCTTTCATTTAGCAAGCAGCGCAATGGCTCCATAGTGAAGAAGAATGCATTCCCGAGGTGGATCATGGACGGCCATTTTGATAAATCTGAAGAAGAGTGCAGGGCCGACCTCAAACAGATGCTGGAAGAAGCGACCTAGGAGGCTGCCTATTCAGCAGTCGGCCACCACCACAAATCCTTCCTGCAGACGTTCTATAACGTCATGAAGACCGTCCTCAAGGGGCAGGATTGGGAGTCTTTGGGTCCGGTTTACTTTAACATACCCGCAGAAGATGCGGATTCAAAAGCAGCGGCAAGGACCTCCAATTCCTCACTGCAACAGCCGAGCCAGCCGAAAGCGCCAGTGCAAGGTGCCACGGTGGCCGGTTTGGCTCAAAAAATAGCAGCTTCTCCCAGATTATACAAAGATCATACTCCAGAGGAGATCGCCGCTTTCATGCAGGCCACTGGGCAGACGGTGAACTCGATGAACTCACCAGTGGTGAACCCGGCGGCTAGAAGTACGCTGGCGGCAGACACGGCCAACCCTACCCCTGGATACCACGAGGGGATTACATATCAAGACCTTCAGGTAGCGCCGTATCCGGGGTACGCCCAGACGCCTAACAATCAACTGCTAGAACAGATGAGTGCCATGCTCCGTGATACATTCGGTTTGCAGCCGAAGACCGAAACTGGAATCAAGTACAGGCGTCCTTACCCCGAGTGGTACGACCGAGTGATGTTGCCGCCCAGGTATCGCTTGCCCGACTTCTCCAAGTTCAGTGGGCAGGACGACGTCACCACCATGGAGCACATCAGCCGCTACCTGACCCAGCTCGGCGAGGCCTCATATGAGGTAGCTCACAGGGTCTGACTCTTTCCGCTATCACTGACAGGGCCAGCATTTAGCTGGTTCGCGTCCATGGAGCCTGGCTCGATTCAAGGTTGGGAAGATCTGGAGACCAAGTTCCATAATTACTTCTTCTCTGGCACCGGGGAGAAGGACATCACAGATCTCACCAACATGCGTCAAAGGCCGAATGAAGTTGGATCGGCCTTCGTCAGGTGATTCAGGGAAACCAGGAACATGTGCTACTCCTTGAACCTGAACGACAAGCAGCTCGCCAAGATAGTGGTCAGTGGGCTGCTCCCACACGTCCAAGAAAAGCTGGTGGGCACCAACTTCAACAGCATCAGCGAGGTGATGCAGAGGGTGGCCGCATTAGAGCAGCAGGCTCAGAGCTTCAAGAAGGAATCGAAATGCAAGCAGTCAGCTTACGTCTGTAATTCCGACTCAGAGGATGGGGAGGACAAAGAAGTGGCCGCTGTTGAGCTCAAATGGGGTACAAAGCCCATGGCCGTGCCAAAAGGTTGGAGCGTGGAGGATCAATACGACTTTGACACGTGCAAGCTGGACAAGCTCTTCGACCTGTTAGTCAGCGCGGGCCACATCACCTTCCCGGCTGACTACGTCAAGCCATCTCCTGAAGACTTGCAGGGGAAACCGTTCTGCCAGTACCACGGCCTCACCTCACACTCCACAAACGGCTGCCGCAATTTCAAAGCAGCGATCCAGAAGGCCATTAGGCGCGGCCTGTTGTAATGGATATCGAACATTGCCATTGTTGAAGCTCAAGAATGATCAAGAGTTCAAATGGGGTGACGTGCAACAGAAGGCTTTTGACGAAATCAGAGAATACATGAAAACTCCACCTGTCTTAGTACCGCCATGGACAGGGAAGCCTTTTAAGTTATACGTGACGGCCAAAAGCCATACTATTGGATCGGCCCTTTTTCAAGAGTTTGAAGGGAAGGAGAGAGCAGTTTTCTACCTGAGCAGGCGGCTCCTTGACCCTAAGACAAGATATACACCAACCGAGAAGTTGTGCTTATGCCTATTCTATTCATCCACCAAGTTGATGCACTACCTGCTTGCCTCGGAGTGTGTGGTGGTGTCCAAGGAGGATGTCATCAAGCACATGCTTTCGATGCCAATTTTAAATCGTCGGATCGGCAAATGGATCCTGGCGCTCTCAGAGTTTGACTTGAGATTCGAATCGGCTAAGGCAGTCAAAGGCCAGGCGATAGCCGATTTCATCACTTAACATCACGAAGGATCGGCTAATGTAGCAGATATAGCGCCATGGACTATGTTCTTTGATGGCTCTTCATGCAAACAAGGCGGTGGCACCGGAGTGGTGCTCATCTCGCCACGGGGTGTGCGCTTTGATTATGCTTTCCAGATCGGGCCAATTGTCACAAACAATCAGGCTGAATATGAAGTCACGTGGAAAGGTTTTCAGCTTCTGCATGAAGCAAAGGCCGATGCAGTTGAGATATTTGGTGATTCACAACTAGTCATCAACCAATTGCTCGGCCTGTATGAGTGTAAAGACGAGATACTCAGAAGCTATTATGATCAGTGCCAGGCTCTCATCAAGAAGTTCATGACGGTATCTCTCTGTCACATCCCCAGGGCCCAGAACCAAGAGGCTAATTGGCTGGCGCAGAACGCGTCGGGTTATCGGCCGATGCAGGAGATTTGCAACAGCGAGCAATCAGCTGATGACTAGAGGGGCGAGATAGCAGGTTACCTGGCTAATCCTTCGCAACGGGTCAACAGAAAGCTAAGGTACAAAGCCACCAAGTACGTGTTGCTGGATGGTCAGTTGTATTGTAAGACTGTTGAAGGAGTGCTGCTCAAATGCGTGGTTACAGAAGAATCAGTGAAGCTGATGAGCGAAGTGCACGATGGAGTCTACGGTGCACATCAATCGGCTCACAAGATGAAGTGGATCATGAGGAGGACTGGTTACCATTGGCCTACGATGCTGGAAGATTGTTTCAAATATTATAAAGGGTGTCAAGAATGCCAGAAGTTTGGAATTATACAGAAGTCTCCAGCCCCTGCTATGAATCCTATAATCAAGCCATGGCCATTTAGAGGATGGGGTATTGATCTAATCGGCCAAATCTACCCACCATCGAGCAAGGGTCACAAATGGATCCTGGTGGCGACTGATTACTTCACCAAGTGGGTAGAAGCCATTCCTTTGAGGAATGCCACTTGAGCTGACGTGATCGAATTTATAAAGGAGCACATTATTTACAGGTTTGGCATACATCAGACGATCACAACCGATCAGGGGACAATGTTCACTTCAGAGGAGTTTATGACCTTTGCCGACGACATGGGCATCAAGATTTATAATTCATCACCGTATTATGCCTAGGCCAACGGACAAGCAGAAGCTTCTAATAAAAGTTTGATCAAGGTCATCAAGAAAAAGATTGAGCAGAACCCCAGAAAATGGTATTTGCATCTGAGCGAGGCGCTATGGGCATATCGCATGGCACAGCATGGATCGATCAAAGCTTCACCTTATGAGCTAGTCTATGGACACGCTGTTGTCCTGCCATGGGAGATTCAGTCTGAGACACTGCACGTCACGTTGCCAAACAAGCTTACAGCCGGTGAATACAAAGACATTATGATGGACAGTCTAGAAGATTTGCACTGTCATCGGCTTAAGGCTTTGGAATACATTGAAAGGAACAATGTACGGGTGGCCAAGTATTACAACACTAAGGTAAGAAGCAAGAGCTTCACCGAATTAGAGCTAGTATGGAAAGTCATTCTGCCTATTGGTACGAAAGATAGCCGATTCGGTAAGTGGTCGCCAAACTGGGAAGGCCCGTATCGTGTGGTTGAATGCGCCCCGGGTAATGCTTGCATCCTTGAGGATTTAGAAGGACAGAGACTCGCCAGGTCCATCAACGGGAAGCATCTGAAGAAATACTACCCTAGCATCCCAGTTGGGGGGTGATAGCCGATTCATGTGAATCTGACTCTAGCAGCCGATGCCGTGTAAGCAGGTCGCCTTCAGGATAAAAATGGCCGACATCGTAGTAACGAGTCGCCCTTAGCACAAAAATGAAGTACCCTCGATGGGGTGTAACAGCCGATGCGATAAAGGAAAATATATATGTATCCGGACACATATGGAAATCAGATTGATGCTTTTTGAAGAAAGTTTTATTTCTGATTGTGCTTATAGGAGCCCTATTACATTCTAATCATGCGTGGCTTTGTCTATGATGTCCTGGGCGTCGGTGACAGCCACGACCTCATCGGCGTGAGGGAAGAAGTTCGCCAGTTGGGCGCTGGCCTGCTCCATATTCTGGCCCTCCGGGAACCCAGGCTCGATGGCCTCCAGAGCAATGCTGGAGCGGAGTCGCGCGGCTGTGAGAGCCCCAGTGGCGCCGTGATGAACGCCGGCCATGGTCACCTGGGAGACACGGTGGTGAACATCCAGGTGCCGCTCCGCCTGCGTGTTGCACGGGCATTAACGGCATTGGTGGCGGTCTCGGCGGCCACACGCAACTCTTCAAGCTGCGCGGTCAGGGCTGCAAAAGAAAGAAGTGTCAGCATGAAGGTGATCGTCAACGCGTCACAATTCAAGATGTTACCGGCCACTGCAGCGTCCGATTCGGCGAGTTGGGCTTGCACCCTGGCCACCTCGGTTTCGGCGGCCTTAAGGGCAGCGGCTTGGGCTTCGGTGACGCCCTGCAGCCGGCCATTCTCCTTCGTAGCCTCTGAGTAGAGGTTACGATACTCCACCATCTGGTGATGGAATCGGCGACCGTCGGCGGCAGTGTAGGACCCGTCAGAAGACCCTGATTCTGATCCAGCGCTCGGGGCCGGATCTTGAGGGGGTTCCTGAGGAGGCGCAGTTCGGAGAGGCCGGGTGTCCACGCCAATCGGTGCTCCCGGTGGGAAAGGAATCACGCGGGCCTGACTGAAGGTTGACAAAGAAGCAGATGTGTCAGAATCGAAAGAAAACCAATGTCTTGGGTATAGATTGATTTACCTGCTGTAGATGGCTAACTGCCGGGGCGTCACCCAGCGACGACGGCCATGATGCGGGTCAGCAGCGGCATCCGCACCAGGGGTAGCTCCAGCGGCTGTAGGGATGGCCTGAGACGGCCCGGCACCGGTTCCCGAACCTCTAACGCCGGCAGTTCCCGCATCGCTGCGCAAGACGGTGATGGTCAGATTAGATCAGATCAATGTATCAAGAAGTGAGCAGCAGCCTTACCCTAACCAGGCTCGCAGGTGATGCCTCCGTTCACCCACGGCTCGCAGGCTCCGGCTGAAGTTGCCACCTTCGGCGGAACCCGAGGCCGGTCGCTTGCCGTGGTTTCCATCGCTAGCCATGGATTTGGTTTTGGGGATTTGTTTTCTCTAATCTGAGGACAGAAGGCCGGGTGAGCAAAGGCTTTGATGTTGCGGTTGCTCGCTCAGGCCGAGCGTGTATTTATAAAGATGAGGGCATCGAGACGGTTTCCTCCTCGGAAGGCGAGACGACGCGGCGGATTTTAGGTTGCGATTAATCCGCGTTTCTTGAATCCGGAACAGTTGCCAGATCAGGGAGACGAAGCGCCGCCATCAGTGGTCGCACACCGATCGGGTATTTGGATCAGGCTGCCTAGCCGATCCTATTATGAGTGCCCACAAGCTGATTCGTAGTGAATCAGGCTGAGAGGTTAACTCTAAGGGAAAGCAGAACAAAGCCAATGCTAAGACGCAGGCCCGTAAGCCGATTCATATGTAGAACGGATCAGGCTGAGTAATCGATTCTAAGGTACAATGCAAGCTTGAGAGCCGATTCGCATGCAGAAACGAATCACGCCGAACAAGTCGATTCGAGACAGGACGAAGCCGATATTAAGGTATGAATCCAAAGGCAAATCAGGCTAAATGTTCAAACTCAGGATGAAACAGCACGAGAACAAAGTTGCAAATAGAAAAGAACATGCCAAGTAGTATATCCATCATGTTAGAAAGTCAATAAAGATCGGATCAGTTCCACTAATTCAGCACGGAGCGCATGGCCAGCCTGCAACAATTGTTGATCTCGGTTTTCAGTGGACTGCAACAGATCCAGGCGTTGGCATGTCTTCCTGCCTGCAACGACCAAGCTGCTGATTTCCTTCTTTTTCTGGGAGAGCTCGATCGTGCTGGTGGAAATGGTGATTTCGTGCTCGCTGATAGCCGACTTGACTGCTTCCAGTTCTTTTCTCAGTTGGTCACGTTTCGTTTTCAGTGTTTCCAGTTCTGTTTCAGCTGTGCCGATTGAAGATTTGAGCAGCCTGGCTCGATCGGCTAATCCAGTGGCCTCTTGTCTGTTGGCCAATTTATTGTTCCTCAGCTGTTCAAGCTCTGCCAGGTTCCCATGAGCAGTGATAATCCCTGATGCTGTAACTTTAAGATCACCGAGTCTCTGCAGGGATTTTAAGGCTGTCAGATTGGTTTGTTGCTAGACAAGTTCGACTATTTGATCAACCAGTCTGGGATTGGAGGCTAGAGCAACTAGATCACCCTCTAGGTGGGGTAGAAGTGCACTCAGCCAATTGCTAAAATCTGGCTCTGAAAGCTTCTCAGAGGAAGAGGCAAGTTCGTCTCTATCACAGAATTCTTCTATGTCAAATGAATAGCCGGGAGACGAAGGCTTCGGTACCTGCAATACATACATTCTCTCATTAGAAAGGGTACAATATAGATTAATTGTTTTCTAGCAGAGACAGGATACCTGAACGAGGCCTGAGGTCTGAAGGGTTGATGCCGATGTTGCTTGTTCGACTAAGGCAGTTTTGTCTCCTGCGGCATGCGGATCCTCAGCTGTCATTTTCTCGGGCAGATGGGTTTCTGCAAACCAGGAGTAAGAGCAGTATGGAAGCAAGGATAATTGCTAACAACCGAATAGGAGTTACCTGGATTCCTCTCAGGAGGAGACTCCTCTTCTTCAAGATTCACCCAGACTTCGTCGGAAGGGCTGTTCGGCTGTATTTTTGAAAAAAAGATTTGGTCAACCAGGGTATTTGCGTCGAGAAGAGAAAAGCCCAATGAGTAGTACCTGAGTTTTGGCTCCTTCTTCCTGAATCCCTTCTTCTTGAGCAGCGGACTCTTCATGGCCGGTGGATTCTAGTGATTCTTCGGCCTGTTTCTCTCCTAAGGTATCTTGAATCGGCTGGGGTTTCGCCGGGTAAAAAGCCGATTTAGGGATCGGAGCATACTGCAGTAAAGGAAGGTCGATGCCAGTTCTGAATACCTAAACTTTTCTTATCGAACGGCGTTTCTTGGGTGCTTGCTTTTGAAGCTGAGATGCAGCTGGTCGTTTTGAGGCAGAAGGGGGTGTCAGTATAACAGGGCCTGACATTAGTTGTCGCAGCATCGGTGCTCGAGAACCTAGCCTCGCTGTCAGACAAGTGGGATAGTATTCCACTCGCTCTGGTGGATTGGATGATGAGTCCTGCGAGAAACATCTGTCAGGTAACATGTTTGACTAAAGCCGTTTTACTGGAATCGGCTGAGAACACTTACTGCTCGGGAAGATTTGAAGGTCGAGTCCAGGGCTCTGCACTTGTCATGGACAGTCTGGCAGAACAGGTGAGCGTGCCATCGCTGCCACCAGTCATCAAAACTCTGATGGGTGATGCAGACTTGATTCCACATCTTCGGCGAGAATGTGGGCAGGTTTGCTCCAAGTTGAAAAATTCTGCCAGCCTGAAGGAGCTCTGTAACGTGCTCCCTGGGTTTCAAGGTATTCAAGAAAGGGAGCCAAGGGGGCAATTGGCCAAAGCCTAGCTGTCTTGCCGCTATGTTTGGGTGATAAAATTCATAAGAGGGATAGCTAGTTGACTTGCCGCTTGCGCTCCGAAGGTGTTTGAAGTCTACTGGCAAGACACAAGGTTTTATGATTGCATTCAGGATTCTGGTAGTCTCATCGTCAGAGCACCCGTTGTTGAACTTGAAGCTGGAGGGTGCTGGAAATTCATCTTCATCCTCACAGGGGAACTAGGTAGTAACCTTTGGTCCCAAGCCCCTGTATAGTGTTTCCATCATGTTGCCCTTTCTAGTTGGGATGGTTATGGCAGAAGCAGCTTCACCATAGCTTTGACAGCCTCTGGTTTTTGGATCCTCTTCCTCTGAGTGCTCGGTGGATGGAAAGCTGAGGCCCTGGAGTTGTGTTCTTACTAGCTTGTGCAGATACAGGTTGAGCCACAGCTGTACTAGCCACCAAGGGCCTATTATGCATTGTACTTCTTCACCTATGATCAAGGAGCTGAACACCCGGTTCATAAGCCTGTATGCTACACCCAACAGGATTTTGCCCAGGGGGATGGAGTGCCCTTGAGTCAGTTTCTCTGCCAAGACCCGATAAGGGTATGCTGGTCCGGCAGTGGCACCACAGAACACGAATCTCTCAAGCCACATTGTCCAAAACGCGACGTGTTCTTTCTCGCTGACGGAAGAAGAGGTTTTCTGGTGGTGTTGAACATAGCCACTCCACCCTTTGTATGTGTCCAGCTTAGGGAAGTATGGGTCCTTCTTGCCACTGGTGCAGAGATCCCAGAAGTCATACGATCCAGTGATTTGAAGCCCGATGAGCATGTGGATATCGCCCAGGGTAATGGTTTTTGGACCGTCTCCGAATACAAAAGCGTTCAGGGAGTTGGATCAAAAGTGACTGGTGGCTATCAGGAGCGGCTCATTCTTTGCCATCTCTGATAATGATAGATCAAGACATTGGCTCAGATGGCGCATCTCCCAGTCCGTGCGTTTCTTCGCCGCGACGCGGCGGAACCAGTTCCTCCATCCAGCAGGTATGCTCGGCTAGTTTCTGAAGGACTTGGCCCAGGAGGAGGCACCCATCATGGAGCTTCGGAATGGGAACTGGTTAGTTTCTTGAACGATGAAATCTTTGGGGACCGGATCGCCCATCGGACCTAGATAGTAGGTGTTGGGGATGTCCATCAGCGAAATCAGAATATCGTTCCTCAGTGCCTGGATTTGAAACTCGTATTCAGTAAGGTTGAAGAGGGATTCACAAATCAGGAGGTGGATCGATGAGATTGATACCTCAGGGACCTCGGATGGAGTCACCATTAGCTCAGGGATGGTTTGACGGCGGCGAATCGAAGCTGACGGCAGCGGATTGAAGCCCGTGGCAGAAATTGCGACGGTTTAGGGTTTCGTTTTGGTGCGAAAGTTTGAAGCGCCGAGAGGGAAGCTGCAGTTTGACTATTTGAAGGCTCAAGCGCTAATTTCGGAATAAACCAATTTATTCCAAAATTGGGGGGCATGTGTTAACACCAAATTTTGGACTGGGAGCCGATAGCAGATACCAGAGGAAGATAGCCGATCTCGGAAGCAGATTCCGTCCAGCGGAAGGAAGGAAACAGCTGAGTGCACGGTAAATCAGTTATCGGGCCAAGGTGACAGGAGGCGCGCAGCGTCAGTATTGATGACGTCATCCAGAGTCCGCGCTGCCAGGGTGCGATCACGATTGGAGTCCATTATGGAAAGGGAAGGTTGGACTCTAAGTTACCTTAGATATAGGATAGTTTGTTAGTTTCCTTATCTATTGATAAGTTGTAATTCGACTAGGACTCTATCTTCTTACGCTCAGGGTATAAATATAAGCCCTCAGCCATTGATGTAAACAACACAACATCAATACAACACAACTTTCGTCTCCGGCCAACAAACCCTTGAGTCAGTCGAGTCCGATGAGTTACTTCATCCAGGCTGGGTGTCATCCGGTGGACGCAGGCTTGCTTGTAAGTATTGTCAACCCCCTGTTAAGCTATGTCCTTTTAGCGTCATCCGGTGGACGCAGAAGCATGGCGGACCAGAGTCCTTACTAAGCTCTGTTTCTTTGGCGTTATCCGGTGGACACGGGAAGCATAGTGAGTCAAGAATGATTCACGCTGGTTTACTCGATCAATCTGTGTTAACCGTCATCCGGTGGACGAGATGCAGATTAGGACGGTTTTCATGCGCGGATTAGTTATCGATTCGTGTTTGTTTGCTTGATTAATCTATTAGTTAATGTCATCCGGTAGACAGGCTATAGATTGAGATAGTTTGCATGCATAGATTAGTTATCGGCTCTAGCTAAATATGGCAATTTAGTTAGATTCATTAAGTTATCAAGATGTTATTTGTTGTTTATTGTTTATTTATCAGTATAACATCTCTTTGCCCGATCAAGATTGCATAGTATTGGCCTCAGATCCACATGAGAGAATGTTCATTATATTCCGTCCATGTTTATGCTTTGTTATGATATTTATTCGATTCGGCCAGTATTATCGTAATCTTGTTCGTACGTGATGAGAGAGCTTAGCAAGAGTTGATCTGAATGAATATAGAGCCGCCGGCCTTCTAGACCAGCTTTGTATTCCTTTAGATCTACTTGTGGTTATTTTCGAGAATAAATCTAAATTGGTATAAAGCCGCAGGCCTTCTAGACTAGTTTCGTATCAGTTTCAGATTTATACTTGGGACTAGTCACCACTAAGTTTTCTTCTTCACGGACCCTGGATCGGCTAATTAGTCGATGCAGTTGTGCTTCACGAGAAAAACCAGTTAACCGATTGTTCCCTGCCAAATCGGTTAAATAGCCGATTTCTGTCTGTTTGACGTTCAGACAGCCTGAACTGAATGATTTGACATGTTAACATTAATCGATTGTGCTTTAATCTGTTATAACTATCAGCATAAACTTGTTTAATGTAGATTGTTCTATCTGATCATACATATCAATCGATTATGCATCAATTCAGTATTGCTTCCGTGGCCAAACACGTATACATGCCGGAATCGACTCTTTAGTCGATTTCCGATTGAATCGGCTCTCAGAGCCACATAATTGGAACTACCTGGACACACCAGTTAGTTCTGCCCTGTGATTACTGATTACTATTTTTTTCCTTGTCAATTGTAGGTCAAATTGACTGGCACGCCTGAGAGTTATCGGCACTCTCCGTCCGGGTTTGAAGCTAGCTGGATCTTGAAAGCTCTGACGCTCTTGAGATCGTATCCGGTTTTGCTGGTGTGTTGTGATGCATGAACCACATTTTGTGCCAACAAGTGGACACACATCTGGGTCAACCTCAAGGATAAAAAGGGAAAAGAAGGAACAAAAGAATATAACTAACTGTGCAAGAATTGGTCATATATAATTATGCAAAGAACTGCTAGCAACACATCTAATTAGTAAGTCTAGTATCAGGACTAAGCCTGGGGTGATAGGGAGATCCCCGCAGCTAGTCTGCCAGCCGATAGGGACTTTACGAACTCCTACTTCAAAATCCGAACGTGGGGATGGACAGGGCTATCACCACCTGCCCACCTACCCCTCTGCCCGTGGGATACCGACATATTCGCCGATCTCCGCATACCTGAGCACCATGCTCACGTACTTAGAAACAACTCCTAACCTCCGCGGACCCCAACCCTTTAGATTGACAGGCTAGGTTAAGAGCAACCAACAAGGCACGACGAACCATCACCTCATTCATAGTTCTTCCTCTATTCATACTAATTCGATGAACAATGAAGAATGACGATGAACAAGTCAAGAACATGACACATAAACTATATTCTAGTCCATATATTATGCTCATACCAAGATCATAACTTTGTTCTAGTTCATATGCATGATCATATAAATATGATAAGAACTTGCACATGGAAGAAGACCGAATTGTATTCATACCAAGATGATCCTTTTCTTCCAAGGAGACAAGCTCTCCTCGATAGCTCTTGCCTTGCTCACAAACTACTAGTACTACTCTAAAGATACAAATGAGGGGTGTGAGGTAGATGACTCCAAAATGATGAGTGTGTTGAATGAAAGAGCACCATCTATTTATAGTTGAACTACGACGGTTTGGCATCTCTAAACATGGAAGGAGGCCAAACCGCCCTTGGGAAACCGCCTAGAGCACCGCCACCGAAGACTGGGCCCGTGAGGCCCTACCAGGGGGTGGCCGGTCCTGGGGGCGGTCACACCCCTGGCTGGGCCCGCTAGCCACCGCCTTCTGGTGGTCGGTTGCTATCTGGGCCTAGGCCTCTCCCGTGATTACAGATGGATCCAATTCAGCTTTTTGAGGTGGGCTTTCTTATTTTCTTGGTTTGTGCATTTGTGGAATACATCGTTTGCTTTTGCGCTTTTTCCATGATGTTGTGCATTTCCACTTGTTACACCATTAAACTTGCAAAACATGAATACTAGGGGTACAAGTGGAACTTGTTAGTAGTAAAGGCATATGTGCTAGAATATGTTTGTCTTTCTTCTTTTTAGTCTAAATTGGCGGCATAAAAGTGATCCATAAGGACCGCCAACAATCCTTGAGGCATGCCTGGATGGCCTGCTGGTATGTCGCGCCAGCGTTCTTCAGGCCAAAGGACATGGTCTTGTAGCAGTAGGCCCCGAAGGGAGTGATGAAGGAGGTTTTCTCCTAGTCTTCTTCCTTCAAGGCGATCTGGTGGTAGCCGGAGTAGCAGTCGAGGAAGCTGAGTAGCTCGCAACCGGCTGTGGAGTCGATGACTTCATCGATGCGGGGGAGACCGAAGGGGTATTTAGGGAAGTGTTTGTGGAGATCAGTGTAATCAACGCACATTCTCCATTCATTATTCTTTTTTCTTACAAGGACCGGATTGGCTAACCAATCGAGATGATACACCTCTTTAATAAAGCCGGCAGCTATGAGCCAGGCCATTTCTACCCTAATAGCCTCCTTCTTGTCTGGAGAGAAACGCCGGAGATTCTGCTTGACGGGCTTGGTGGTCTTCGAGACATTCAAGGAGTGCTCGATCAGCTCCCTCTGTACGCCGGGCATGTCCGCGGGTTTCCACGCGAAAACACGGACGTGCTTTCTAAGGAAGCTAACGAGCGTGTCTTCCTATTTGGGGTCGAGATTTGGCCCGATGCGAGTAGTCTTACTCGGGTCACTAGGAACGAGGACGATGTCCTTTGTCTCCTTTCTCTTGGTAGCAGCTCTGGGCGGGGTCTTCTCTGGGATGACTTGTTCTTCGGGCGCCAGCTTCTGTGCGTCTACCGCACACGTATTCATCAGGATGAAGACGTCGGTGGCTTCTGCCATGGCAATGGTCTCCTTCTCGCAGTCATACATGACTTGGAGGTTAGAACGGACCGTAAGGATGCTGGTCTCCGTTGGCATCTTCAGGACGAGGAAGGTATAGTTTGGGATGGCCCCAAACTTAGCCAAAGCTGGTCGGCCGAGTATGGCGTGATACGCGGCGTCGAAATCGGCCACCAGGAAGTCGATGTGCTCGATGCGGAAGCACTGCGGTGTCCCAAACTGGACGGGCAGGTTGATCTGCCCCAGGGGGTAGGAGGGCTGCCCTGGGATGATTCCCCAAAACGGAGCCATGGTCGGCTCTAGATCTTCTGCTCGGAGTCCGAGCTCCTTGGCGGCTTTGGAGAACAGGATGTTGAGACCGCTGCCACCGTCGATCAGCACCTTGCGGAAGCGTGGCTTGCGTATCACCGTGTCGAGGATCAGCGGGAAGCACCCCAAGTATGGGATCTCCGTCCACTGGTCCTCTCTGCTGAAGCTGATGGCCTTGTGTGACCAGGGAGGAAATCTCGGGTCGGTGATGGAGGCGTCATGGTCGGCGACGGAGTTGACGTGTCTAGCGACGAGCTTCTGCTCCCTCTTCGACTCCACGGCTATGCAGCCACCAATGATCGTGGAGACCGTTTGGTGAGCTTCAGTGTAGCCTGGAGGCTGGTCGTTATTGTCATCGCGCTTGTCTCTCTCAGACTCTATGCGAGCCTTCTTTTCTTCTTCTTGGAATGCCCTGGAGAAGCCATAACATTCTCTCATGGTTTGCTTGTGGAACTTGTGGATGGGGCATTGACTATCGAAGAGCTTGTCGTAAGCCTCTTCATAATTGCACTTCGGAGCTGGTCGGGCGTTGTAGACTTGGTAATGGCAACGCCTTTCTCCAGCCCTGGAGCCTTTTGGCTCATTGTGACGACGTCGATCGGAGCGGTGTTGGTCGCGGCGATCGCGTTCGCCGTGGTGGTGTTCTCGCCGGGCTCTCGGTCATCATGGCGCCGATTAGATTGCCGGTCGGCGTCCTCGCGGCGTGATCGGTCGGGGAAGTGTAGGTGGCTATGGACGGAGAGGTGGGCCGCCTCGCTCCCCTTGGCGTACTTGTTGGCGATGTGCAGAATCTCGGCAATGGAGTCTGGTCTGCTGCGGTATAGCTTCCTCTGGAGCTCCTCATCAGGTCGGAGGCCACGTATGAAAGCGGAGATAGCCTCAGCATCCGTGACGCCTAGAATGTTGTTTCTGGTCTCCGAGAAGTGCCGAATATAATCCCGCAATGATTCTCGCGACGCCTGCTGGAGCTTCTCAAGATCAAACTTTGTGCCAGGCTGCTTGCCGATGGCACTTTAGTTGTTGATGAACTGCTCCCTCAGCTGGTCCCAAGTGTCGATGGAGTTCGACTTCAGGCTCAGCAACCAATTATTGGCGGATGTATTGAGCATAGCAGGCAAGTAATTTTCCATGACGTCGGAGTTTCCCCCGGCAGCTTTAACCGTGATCTCGTAGATGGTAAGCCATTTGGTGGGATCGGCGGTGCCATCGTAGGTCTGGATGCCAACGACGTTGAAGTTCGGCAGCCAGCGTACCGCCTGGAGTTCTTCCATGAAGGGAAGTCTACAAGCATTTTTGTCGTTGACCGGGGGGCCATGTGCTTCTTCATATTCCTTGCGGCGCTCAGTCTCTGCTGAGTGCTTGGCTTCCCTCTGATTCTCGATGCGCCCCCGGTGATCTCTGGTCTTCAGCTTTTCACGGAGGTCGGACTGATTCACCTCCTGGTCTCCATCTTGGTGACAACGTCTCCGGCCGCCACAGGAGTGACCACCACCGTCGTGAATAATCTCGGTGGCTGATGCAGTGGAGTGCGACGGACGTGGTAACTGGCACTCTTCGTTGATCTGGACTTGGGCTGCCTGGAGGTAAGCCTTAAGACGCTCTACTTCATGTGTCGGGGCCAGTCTTTTGGCCTCCTCTATCGCGACGGCGACGTTTACACTTGGGGTCTTGTAGACCTAGTGTTTGCCGACCAGATCAAGTTCCGGTTCCATGTTCCGCATGGTAGCCTTCCTTGCTTCGGCCTGCTGCTCGCGGTGCCGTCTTCGGTTGGCGTTTCTCCCCTCGTGGGCTGCTCGGGCCTCTTCAGTTTCATTCGGGGGAGGAGCGTTGTTGTTGCTGATGGCAAGGACGGCGCCACCGATGAACCGACCAGGGGGAGGGGGCAGATCAGTGAGATCGCTGCCTTCCACGTCGTCTAGGTCGGAGCAGTCGTTGTCGGCGATGATGAAGCTGGAGCTGGTGCCGACATGATCGGGGCAGGTGTGTTCGGCGTAGTAAATGCACGAAACTGGAGGCCGCGTTCCGTAGACCTAATGGCATATAGCCACTTGGGAGGTCGTGGTCACAGGCCTTCGGAACCGTGACTACTCGGGGTCGCAGCTCGACGACGCGTCCCCGAGGAGTGGTGGTGATAGCCAGAGTCATGTCCTGGCAGAGCGGAGAAGGTCGTCGCACCGTCGATGGGTGCTGAAAGTGGTCTGCAGTCGACTCCAAGATCTGGAGACTCTCGGACAGGCCTTGGGAGACCCGATCTATGGATTTGATCAGGTCGTCGTTGTCGATGGTCTTCCGGATGTAGCGTGGCATCTTTCTTTCTGGAGGAGTCAGAGTAGATGCGATCTGGGCCGCATCCAGGATCTTTCCTTCACCGTCGAGTCCGATGATCCAGGTGATGGATCCCACCGTGGAGATCTGGCCCAGCGTTGGGAGCTCGATGAAGCTTGAAAAAATCACCTTGTTCACCATGGATCAGGAAGCACACCCCCTACCTAGCGCGCCAACTGTCGACGGAATGCCGGTGATAGTCTACCGAGGGGTATGCCCAAGGTAGTAGATTGATCGGTGAAGGTGCGCCTGAGACGAGCAAGAACTATGCTGGAAGCGTGAGACACGAGATTTATATAGGTTTAGGCCGCCGTGAGGCGTAATACCCTACGTCCTGTGTGTTGCTGTATTGTATTGCTAGTAGAAGAGATGAATTGAGGGGATCCCCTACCCACCTTATATAGTCCAGGGGCAGTGTTACAAGTCGGTTTTACCATGCATATCAGATTACAATCCTAGCCGAACAAGGAAACTAACCGGCTAGATATTAGGAAAGCTATTTCCTTGTCCACCAAGTCTTCAGCGGATATACGTGATCTTTAGGAGAACATGTAGACGACGCGTCCTTGGCAGTCCGGGCCTGATCGGATGACTTAGCCCATGTATTGCCATGCGGGTATACGGGTCTATACCCCCACAGTGTTAGTGGCTCGATTGATGATATCGTCAGCATCGGTGATGACGGCGACTCCGTCAGCGTGGGGGAAGAAGGCCTCTAGCTGAGCATGGGCCTCTCCCATGTCTTGCAACTCCAGGAACCCCGGCTCGATGGCCTCCAGGGCTATGCCGGATTGGAGTCGCGCGGCTGCGAGGGCTCCGTTGGCGCCGTGGCAAACGCCGGACATGGCCACCTGGCGGGGCCGGTGGTGGATGTCTTAGAGCTTCTGCGCCAGCGTCGCGCCACGGGCATTGACGACATGGGCAGCATCCTTCGCGGCGACGCGCAAGTCATTTAGCTGCGCGGTCAGGGCTGCACGAAGATAAAAAATCAACATCAAGGCCCCCATTAATGTGATTCCAAGATGGTTCTAAGGAGCTCACCTGCTACCGCGGCGTCCGACTCGGCGAGATGGTGTAACAGAACCGCCTAAATCACATGGCCCACAGGCACCTGTCATCGTCACTAATGACCTTTGACAGCCGGGCCCGTGTTCCAGATAACCTAGGCACGCTCTGTCGGGCTACATAAGCACCCGTTTCTCCGACAGGATCCCATTGCGAAGCCATTACAGAATTACAACATTTCATAATAAAATACATCAGAGTAAAGTGCGGAAGATTAGTAGTACTTATATTACGAAATAGCCGTTCAAATAGAATTCAAATACAGTTATTATAGACCATACTTAAATAGGGTAGCAGTACAGTGGAACCATAATACAACATACATAATAGTGAGTAACTCGGACCCTGCCCACGGGTCCACTTCACTCGTCCTCGCTTCCTTCTTGAACAAGGGTCGCACAGCAGGGAGCGAGACAAACCTCTGGTTGCCGACTTCCTGCAACATGGGTTAACAAACCCTAAGTACTGGGGTACTCCGCAAGACTTACCCGACTAAAGTGAAAGATTAGACTCAGGAATGCAGGCTGAGGGGAGTCAAGGTAAGGCTTGAGCAAGAATCAAGATTTTTTGTAGAAAAGCATTACTATCCTAACTAATTTTTTTATATCAATATTATTTTAATCATATCCAGTTCTCACATTCATTCTCATATATCACATGCATTCCATTTCTTAATCATTCTCATATTCAACCTAGTTCCAAACCACTTTTCGGGGTAGGGCAATGGATCAAGTCTCCATTGACCGAGGAGCAACGTCAATTCGAATCCAGAAAATACCCAGCTGGGGATCCCTATCCAAACTGCATATGTAGCACCTAAGCTTGCATATGCCAACTCCGTCTACCACGGCTTTTCTATCCCTGAACTGGTCCTGCGCCACCCGAGAGCACAGTACTCCTCTCGTCTCCAGGCACGCCAGCCTCGAGGGTACACGCTACTCTCGCCATCTCTCCACTCCCAGTGCGTGGTCGTCGGTTCAAGCAATAGAGCCACTGGAGATAGGGCTTCCCGTAGTATGTGGCTAGTTGCAAAGTCTCGATCCAGCAAGCCTACAACGAATGGTCTCTATTTCCTTCCCGTCGGCAACCATGCATTGGGACTCTAACCCAAGTACAAAGTTACCCAACGCCGGATGATAAGACATGGGGAACGCCGCCCCATGTGCACAGCACCCGAGCGAAACATTTCTTTTTACCAACCGGTTCCAAACTATTACGAATGCGATAATACATTGGGACTCTAACCCAAATGCATGTCGACCAGCGAATAACAAGTTCTTCACCAATTCTCATATTTAATTCATAACATATCATCATAACACAGAAAGTAGCATTTTATGCAAATCTAGTATTTATTTAGCGAGGCTAAGCATTTTTGCAAACATTTTATTTTAAATCAGGTTCGGAAATGATATCAAGGTAGGTCATGCAGCAATTTAGGTGATAATCAACTCCTATCAACCTAATACAATAATTTAACTCAAGGTGATAATATTTTCAAATCATAAGGAGGGGCTAATGGACCGGGGTTTGCCTTGAATTGCGTAGAGTGTCGGGTCAGGGTCAGCCCCGCAAATGTCAAACCCTTGGACAACCTCGGGAAGGACCTCCTCAGTAGTCACCGCAACTTTTACGTCTTCGTTCATGGGTGCTACACGTATGCAATGATGCATGCTTAATAAGAGGCCACATGAAATGACAATGCAAAAGTTCAACAATAAATAATACCTCACTTGAGCACAACCATACTCTATAACCTATTCATAACAACTCTATAATAAGGTGCTCTAGGTCATTAGGCTGTTTGACCTAGAACCACATTCGATCCAAAAATTCACATCAAACCCTAGTCACCAATGTTTCCTATTTATTTTATTAATCATTTAATAAAGAATTAATTAATAAGTAATTAAACTATTTCCATTTAATACCAAACTTCATCAACAGTTAGCTCTGGACCCTAAACAGTGTCCAATAAATTTTCATGATTTTTGGAGTTACATAGAATTAATTAAAATTGTTTAAAATCACACTTCTTAATTAATGTGTTGAATTTTAGTACCTTCAGAAAGTGCCCAAAATCAGTATTTAATATTTTTAATAAATACTACAAGCTATAGAGAGCTCACACATTTATTTTCATAATTTTTTTCAATCACCAGATTAATTCACATGAAAATAATAAAGTTGAGCACTATTCAAATAAATTCAAAACAGAAAAGCTATTGGAAATTCTTAGGAAAATAGAAACGAATTTTCAGCCCAAGACAGCCCACCCCAGCCAGGCCGGCCCAACTCGTCTCAGGCGATAGCCCGCGCGCCGGCCCGCACACAGGCGTCTCCCCCAGGACGCTGACAGGTGGGGCGCCCCTGTCAGCTCCATCTCCCTCCCCTCATCTCCTTTTCCCCCACGGCAAGTCACCCCCGCACGCGGCGGCTTCGCCGCCGGCGGCCCGCCGACGAGCAAGCAACCCCGGACGGTCATCCCGAATCCCCGACACGCCATCCTAGAGGCTTAATCCTACCCACGCGAGCCGGTAGCGAGCCCAGTACCCTCCCATGGTGGCTCGGCGGCTAAGAACAAAGCGACACGGCGGTGTTCCGGCTAACCCGATGCGGTAGCGTTTAAAGAAGTGAGATGACTAGGCATAGAAGCTCACCAAGATCTCGGGATGATGACTGGAACGGACAGAGATGAAGTGGAGCGGCGGCTCGACGACGACAGCACCCTCGGTGGAGTTCACCGACAATGAACCCCATGTTCCCCAAACTCTATGGCACCAAACGACAAACTATCATGACATGATCACCCACTTAACACTAGGAGCCTGAAACGCTACAATGAGAAAGAGGAACCTTACAGCAACGGTATAGATGCAGCCGAGGTTCCCCGCAGCGGCGCTCCGGCGAATGCCGAAGACGACGACGCACGCACAGGGGCTTATGGGGCTCTACAGCTGGTGAAACAGAGTGCAAACGATGCGCTGGGAAGTGTTGAGCTCACGTACGCGACCAATTGCACCAAGATGGCACGGTGGAGGTGAAATCGGCCGAGAACCGTGGGTGGTCACCGATGGCCGTGGAGGGAAAGAATGGCGAAAGAGGCGGCACCCGTCGTTTTGTAGGGAGGGAAAAAGGGTGGATAAGCTCGAGCAAGACCCGGGGCCACCAAGGACCGCACGCCGGTGCCCTAAGCCTGCCCTGCCCGGCTGGACAGCGCCGGCGGCCGGCGCGGCACGCGCGCTCGCACGGCAGAGAGGAGAGAGGGGGGTCCGGTACTGTAGCCATAACCTAGGGTCAACAGCTAGTTTGTTCAAATTATTGCCTATCCATTTCGAATCTGCAGAAATGACAAATACAAAAGTTGTAGGGAATTTCATATATATCATTTTTGCTTATGACACCAAATTCAAATTCGGCTCATATTTGGATTTATCGAAAAAGGGGAAATTCCCAAATTTAAATTTCAAACTGATTTTTCAAATTACTTTTAAATCTTCTCAACAACTTGAAAAATGGCCAAAATAAAAGTTGTTGTACATAGAGAGTTCTACAACTCTTATGAAGGGAGTTTGATCAGATTCTTAATATTTTTGAAATTGAAGTTTCAAATTTGAATTTTAACATAGTATTTTGAGTTTAATTTGAATTTCTATAATATAACTTCAAAATTTCTAAAAATAAAAGTTGTTCCATTTTAAAAGATCTACAACTTTCATTTAGACACTTTCACCAGAATCCTTATAGTTTTCAAATTAGGTTTTTGGGTCAAGGTTTATGATTTAATTTGGTTTTCTTTTTATTTTTGCCAAATACATTTATTTATACAATCAATCAACCAAATCACTCTATATCTCCCTAAGCACAAGGATAGGCAAGAATAAACTCATCTTATTTAATGCATGGTAGTTAAGTTGATGCGGGATGCTTTGCAGCTAAATATGATGACATGTCAGGTTTTAATTAACCGTAACACCAGAGGTGTTACAGATGGGCTTGCATGGCGACCACCTCGGCCTCGGCGGCTTCGAGCGCGGCTGCTTGGGCCTCGTTAACGACTTGTAGCTGGCCATTCTCCTTCGTAGCCTCTGAATAGAGGTTACGGTACTCCACCAACTGGTGGTGGAAGCGTCGGCCGTCGGCGGTGATGTAGGAGTCGGCCGAGCCCGAGGAAGACCCCGAGCTAGACCCCCCTAGGAGGCAGTGCGGCGCACTCAGGAGGTCTCACCTATCGGCGCACCTGAAGGCAGGTGAAGGGACCGCTGCTGACTAAAAGAATGGCGGAAGCACAGGTGTGTCAGATTTCATAGCCAGGATCTAGCACTATGAGTGAGAATCGGCTTACCTGCTGTAGACTGCCAGCTGCCAATTTGTCGCCCAGTGTGTCGGGACGCGAGATGGGCCCGTGGCTTCGCCTGCTGCAGGGGTGGCTCCAGCAGCCACAGGGGCAGCCTTAGGAGGTATGAGAATGGGAGCTTGGGGGGCAGTTGCCCGAAGCCTAGTTGCCTTGCTGCCACGTTTGGGTGATAAAATTTATAAGAAGGTCAATTGGGCTCATTGCTGCTACTACCTCGAAGGTGCTTGAAATGAACGAGCAGTATACAAGGCTTTATGATGGCGTTGAAGATCTCAATGGCTACATCATCAAAGCATCCTGTGTTGAACTTGAAGCTATAGGGCATTGGAAATTCTTCATCTTCTACATAGGGGAACCAAGTCAAAACATTTGGTCCCAAGCCTCTGTAAAATGCCTCAAGCAAGTGGCCTCGGTTGGCATTAATAGTAATGGTTGAAGCAGCTTCGCCAAAACTTTGACACCCTCTAGTAGTCTGAGGTTCATCCTCTGCATAGCCAATAGAGGGATAGATTGTTGAGGTTTGGCTTCACCATTCTGTGCAGATAGAGATTCATAACTGAATTAGCCACCAAGGGCCTGTTATGCACTGTACTTCTTCAACTTTCAGCAGAAAGCCGGTCACTCGGCTCATCAGTCTGTAGGCGGCTCCCAACAAGAGTTTCCCTAAAGGAATTGAGTTTCCAGAAGCTAGTTGCTTTGCAAGTGCTTTGAGGGGGTAGGCTGGTCCAAGAGAAGTGCCACAGAAGACAAATCTCTCCGGCCACAAGATCAAAAATGATGTGTACTCTTTTTCACTGATACTAGGGGTTGTCAGGTGATGAGTTTTAATATAGCCAGCCTAGTCTTTGTATTCATTCAGCTTGGGGAATTGCTTTTCACCTCTGGAGAGGAGGTTCCAAAACTGATAGGACCTAGTGATCTGAAGACTGGTGAGCATGTGAATGTCACCCAGAGTGATGGTCATTGGCCCATCCCCAAATACGAAGGCGTTCAAGGAATTTGACCAGAGGTAGTTAGCAGCAATCAAGAGGGGTTCATTTTTCTTTATCTGGCAGAGCGAAAGGTCCAGACATTGGCTCAAGTTGCGCAGCTCCTAGTCTGTCCACTTTTTCTCTGATACCCGGCGAAACCAGTTTCTCCACCCAACGGACATGTTGGGCCAGTTCTGGAAAGAATTCTATGACCATGAAGATGTATCCACTAATGACGCCCTGAGGGGGATTTGGTTGGTTTCTTGGCTGATGAACTCTGCAAGGTTTGAATTGCCCATTGGGCCTAGGAAAAAGGCGGTTGGGGCATCCTTCAGCGGAATTAAGATTTCGTTCTTCAGATCCTGAGGATGATGGGCGACATGTGACCAATCGGGCGAAGATTCAGGAGTGGAAAATGGATTGGCAAGATTCGTACCTCAGGGATTTTAGAAGGAGACGCCATCGCTCGCAGATTATGGAGGCGGCGAATCGAGGCTGAAGGCGCAGCAGAGGATTTCTTGATTAGGGTTTCGGTTTGTTGCGGAGCTCTGGAATGCTGAGCAGGCGACTGCGGTTTTGGCTGTGGTTTAAGGATGGAGATTAATCGAGGCTCGGTGCTAATTTTTGAATAAAACCAGTTTATCCCAAAATTAGGGGGCATTTGTTTATACCAAAATCTGGACCAAGAATAGATAGCTGATGCCAGGAGTGGACAGCCGATGCCGGAAGCGGATAGCTGATTTTCAGAGCAAAATCTGTTAGCCAAAGAGCTGAGAACAGCCGATTGGGTCCCAGATCGAGTGTTGGGCCGAAGCGAAAACGGCGTGGTTAGAGACAGAGTCGATTGGTGACGTCAGGATGGGTCGTTGGTTCGGGGAAGCGATCACTTCGGAGTCCATTTTTGAAGGGAAAGATTGGACTCCAAGTTACTTTTAGAGTAGGAAAGTTTGTTAGTTTCCATATCTTGAGTTGTAATTTGATTAGGACTCTATCTTTTCAGCCCAGGGTATAAATATAAACCCCCGGCCATTGTAATACGCACGTACACATCAATACAACACACCTTTCGGCTCCGGCCAAACCCTTAGGAGTAGGAGTAAAGTAGATCTCGGCGAGTTTCTTTAAACGGGCTGGGTGTCATCCGGTGGACGCAGGCTTGCTTGTAAGTACCGTCATGCCTCGTTAAATTCTGTCTCTTTAATGTCATCAGGTGGACATGGGAGTAAGGTAAATCGAGGTTAATTCTTGTTTGACATGAGTTTAGTATTATCCGGTGGACGTGAGCTTAGATCAAATAAGGGTTAGTTATCGATTCATGTTTATTTTCTTGATTAATCTATGTTTAGCGTCATCCGGTGGATAAATGCTTAGATTAAGCTAGTTAATGTGCATGAATTAGTTATCGGCTCTAACTAAATTGGCATCTTCGTTAGATTCATTAAGTTACCGGTGATGTTTGACTTTATTTGTTTAATTATTTACAGCATTCACCAAATTTGCCCAATCTTGATCCAGTTATATCAGCTTTATATTTTGTAGATCTATTTATTCAATGAATGATAATTGCTATGTGTTTCATGCATTGATAAATAAAGTGTGCTTGCATTAGCCAATGAATCTAGATCTTGATTGTATACGAGTTGCACTCAAGTAATAAGATAAATATTGTTTAGTTTGATAACCGATAGATTTAAGTCACAATTTGCAGTGTGGCTGTCTCAATCCGCTCGATCCCCACTGTTGCAAACATTGAGTTAAATACATTGGTTTGACGATCAAAAACACTACTTGTCTTATAGGCTTGTATGTTGCTCATATTTGCCGAATCGGCGAAACAGCCAATCTCTCTCTGTTTCATGTTCAGTTATCTCTATTCCTGACATATATGCACCGATTATACTGTAATCTATAATATATGACTCGTAACCTCTATTGATGCAATGTGAATCGATTGCACAATGTTTTAATGCCTATTCCATGATAGAATTGTTTCATGCAAATTGGATATCGACTCATTAGTCGATAGCCTAAAAACAGGGCTCGTAAAGCCGTATATTTGGAACTATCTGGACACACCAGTAAGTTTCACCTTGTGTTACTAACTATTATCTTTTTTTCCTTGTCAATTGCAGGTCAAATTGACTGGCACGCTTAAGAGTCATCAACGCTCTCGGACTGAGGTTGAAGCTAGCTGGATCTGAGAAGCTCCAACGCTCTTGAGATCATATCCGGCTTCGCTGGTGTGTTGAGTGCGAGGAGCCACTTTTTGTGCCAACAGCTTTGTTTTTTTAATATAACAATATATTTTTGCATTAACAAAAAAATAATTACTTGTTACATTTATGTTTGAGATTAAAAGATCAAGAAAACAATTTCTTTCAGAAATTTTCTAGTGTACAATAAATTGACATGAAATGCAAGTGTGATTTTCCTAAAAATTTATCCTAGATATTTAAATTATTATGCAATTAACAAGAACTAGCACTTTTTAAATTATTATGCAATTAAAAAGATGAAAACACATTAGATATGACATTTAGTCCCAGGCCATAACACAGCCCGGGACCAATGTCCAGATAATTCAGTCCGCCCAAAAACAGCCCGCCAAAAAAACCTTTAGTCCCGGGCCGGACTAAAGGCACTTTTAGTCCCGTTTTGTGAACCAACTCGGGACTAAAACCTATACCTTTAGTCCCGGTCCTTGACACGAACCGGGACTAAAGGTCTTTTATTCCCGGTGCTTGTAAAGGACGAGAACTAAGGATTCCAGATCTATATATTCTACAGTGCCAGATCGAGGTCTTCTCCACCGACTTCTCCGTGCCGCCTCCGTCTTCTCCGCGCCGTCTCCGACTCCTCCATGCCGCCCCTAGCCGCGCCGCCGCAGCCCCCACGCTCGCCCGCACCCGCGCCGCCGCTTCCCGACGAGCCCGCGACCGTCCCCGCCGGAGCTCGTGCCACCGTTTCCCGAGGAGCACACGCGGCCGCCCATGCCGGGGATCAGGAGCTCGCGCCCGCGCCCGCGCCGCTACTTCCGGGGAGGTGCCCGCGCCGGGGAGGAGCCTGCACCCGCGCTGGAGGTCTGCGCACGCTCGCCCCTGCCGGAGCTCGCGCCGCCCGAGGAGCACGCGTCCGCCGCTGCCAGAGCTCGCACCACACGTCACCGAGGAGCATGCAACACGCCGTCGGAGCTCGCACCGCCCATCACAGCAGCCCGGCCGGCCACAGCGCCATCCCCCGGCCCGAGCAGAGCGCACACGTTAAGCCTTCCCGCTCGGCCCGCCGGCGATGACCCCGTGCACACTGCCACGACCACCTGCGCCCGCGTTCTCGAGCCAAGACAACGGTGAGCAACGGTGACCGGCCATCGAGCCGCGTTCTACTCATTTCTGTGCAGGAGCCAGGGACACAAAATACAAGCCGCGTCAACGTGTCGTGTTTGACCGGCCATCGAGCTGAGTTCATCGTATAATAAATTGAAACCCTAATACGATAACGAAACCCTAACTAGATCACAAACTGCTAATACGATCATGAAACCCTAATCCAACCACAAAACCCTAATCTGATCTCGACCAAATCACCGCCACTCGATACGAAACCCTAATCCGGTCTAGAAACCCTAACCCAATCACAAACTGCTAATACGATCATGAAACCCTAATCAAACCACAAAACCCTAATCCGAACTCAACCGATCACCGCTACTCGATATGAAACCCTAATTCGATCACGAAACTGTGACCCGATCATGAACTGCTAATACGATCATGAAACCCTGATCCAACCACAAAACCCTAATCCGATCTCGCCCCAATCACCGCCACTCGATACGAAACCCTAATCGGATCTCGACTTAGGGTTTAGGGCATTTATTATAATGATCGTTTTAATATTCCATGCAACTTCATTTAAATCCTACATGATATTTGCAGAAATGGAGGACCCATATGATCAAGCCATGATGGATATTATCAATAGCGGTGACAATCAATATGCCGAGCTCGAAGGTGATGGCAACAATCAGGAATATGACGGGAGCCAATACATTGCTGATTTTGAAGATGAGCAAGAAAATGCTGGCGAGGTCTATCTACAATCTTATGTATACATGAAATTTAAAATAATTTCATTTATATAAATATATTTATTTAATCTTTTTTTCAACATATATGTAGCCCTCTGGATCGACAACAATAGCGGGGAAGAGTAGAAATGTACGAGGCCCGAAAAAGCCGTTGGAGGGCTGCCTCATCATCTCGCAGTTTGACATAGCTACAGGCAAACCACTTGGACCACATGCACATAAATTTGTTAGTCACTATGGGCACCTTGTAAGGGATAGGATCCCGATTAGTGCTCGTGAATGGAAACAAAAGAAAGAGGCTCCTCATATTAGTTTTGTCTCTGATCATGACAAGGCACTAGTTTGGAATGATATCCTTCAACATTTCACGCTAGATACAGATGATGAAGATTTGAAGGAGAAAATTAGGACCTGGACCATGAAGAAGATGGCCACACAATTCTAGTGTTGGAAGAAGAAATTGTACCACGCATTTATTGAGAAGAACTTGACACCAGATTTCAACAGTAAGACCTACGTCAAGTTGAGGCCATTTTGGGATGATTTCGTGCAGTTCAAGACCTCGGAAGAGGGTGAAGAACGAGTTAGAAGGAACCAATAGAATGCTCGACAGAAGGCATACCACCATCACTTGGGATCAGGTGGTTACAGAAGTGCCAATCCTAAGTGGGAAAATTAGAATCAGATATTCTTGCCAAGGGGATTCAACCAGAATCAATCAATTGGCCTAATCGCGCCAAGTTTTGGTTTTTCGGACATGGGGGAAGGCAGGACCTAGAGACCGGAAAGCCAGTTTTTGGCGAGAACTAGAAAGAGCAGCCCAAAGATTTGCTTATGCTCGAAACGCGGTTGATAGTGGTGTTGACGATGGATAACGTCAACTTTTATTAGAACTTTAGATAGGAAAGGACACATGAATACACACTAGTCTAGGTCTTTAACTGACTATTTTCACGAGTTTTGCATATTCTGTATTTTCCAGGGATTATTCTAGAAAAGCATAAAGGAGGGATTAAAATGCGTAAAAGACACGAAACTTAACCGCGAAGGCAAACATCGTCATCAGAACCCTATAAGCATCTAGAAGACACCCGAGCAACCGGGGCCCCGGATCCTGCCAGGTGGGGCCGGCTGGCCCCAAGGGGGGCCGGGCGGTGCCCCCTCTAGGGTTTGGCCCCCGCCTTCCGGAGTCTTCCTCCACCGCCTATGAGGAGTCATCTCGGCCCTTAGTTAAGTCAGTTTGATCTTACAGCGCACGTTCATCCCACCGGGCTATAAATAAAAGGGCAAACCCCCTTCCTGGAGGCATCAAGTCATTTGGAGATCAAGCCATCCAAAGCCTCTCTAGTTCATCACAGCCTCTCTAGTTCATCACAGCCTCTCTAGTTCATCACAGCCTCTCTAGTTCATAGCTTTAGTCTAGTTAGATTAGAAGTAGAGGAGTTCTAGTTCTTCAGCGGGATCTGGAGCCCTTGACGTCTATCCGAAGCGCGGAGTTCGGTATAGTTCTAGTTCTTTTCTATTATAGTATTCAACATTATGATTTGGGAAACATTGTTCTTAATCTTATATATGTTTTTAATTGCAATAGTCATTATTCACTTTGATTATATGTCTAGCATAGTTAGTTTGATCCTATTGAATTTATGTAATTGCTCGTATAGCGTTCGTCCAAAGATATCATGGATGAATGATCGGCAGTATGTAGACGTGGTGTTTAGATATCTTGCTTATCTACGAGTCCACCCTGATGTGCCGGGTCGTGTGGTAGTTCGCGTAGGTGACAGCTACGTTGATTCCTCTGTAGTCCACCCCCCATATATAGGTCTAGCAGAGCGCGGTCGCGAAGGAGGTGACCCTTGTATCTTAATATCCTCATTAGATGATGCTCCTTTGCATTTAATCATGATGTAGGTAGAGCTAAACATTAATTGCTAGATGTAATTGCACTAATCATAGTATTCATAGACGTAGTTATAGAATTACTTTAGATACTAATTCCTTTATCTATCCATTGGCTCGCTATTGTTATGACTAGATAAGCTCTGATATTTACCTATTTATGATGATGACTGATCATATTTAACCTATATATCTTTATCATGTGACTTATCCCTGCTATGAATAGGATTATAGTTATGGTTTATCTTTTACATCAGCAGTATAAGTTGTAGATATAAGTCCTACTAGACCTTCCCAGTGGTATAAATATAAATCGACAACCTGGTAATACTCTAGGTAAAATGCTACAATGGTATAATTATCGGTCCGCTTGCAGAATTGTTCTTTAATTCATATTCTTATATTTATTTCTGCCTAGTCACACGAAATAATAGATTCATTTAATATTTTATTCCTAGCTAATATAATTAGAGATGACAACCTAGTTCAATGCTTAGGGATGTTGGTGAGAGATAAGTGGCTAGTTGCTAATGACAAGTTAATTTAGTACCATGTGTTTTTAATGTTGTTAAACTGTGATGACGTTAAAAATACCAACAAGCATTTTTGGCGCCGTTGCCTGGGAAGGTAGCTAGACATATTAAGAATAATGATAGACTTGTACTTATTAATGTAATCGAGATAACTGTTAACCCCTGCTCAAGCAGGATTACCCGTGTTTTGTCTACTATAACATCTTATGTAGGGTAATGAATGACCGGTTTATGACCTTCCGGCAAGCTCCCACAAAAAGAAGAAGCATAATAAATCTAAGATTGGAGAAAGAGGTCAACGTCACAAAAATTCAATTCATATCTCAAGTGACGGGAATAAAGATGCTACATCACTCACAAATTCCATCATGTGAGACATGGTAAGTATGATCAAATAAAGGTGAGAAAGTCTTGCTCATGGACTTTAAATTTGATGAGTAGTTATCTCTTGCATTCCATAGCACGTTTACTTTAATCCATATATTCACCCTATTTATTCTAAATTCTTTCTACTCATAACTTATTTAGTTCCATTCATATATCCATCTCACTTGCATTCTTATTAAAAGAAAGAAAAATATATGAGCACATAAAGGTTTACGATTAGTATTGAAAAAAAAACTCACCATGATCATGCTTTTTCATCTCTACTGAATAATTTTCTACTAGTGCTTTCATGTTACCTTTGTCTGCCATAGTAAGTTTTGGTTTGGAGGTACTACATATGGCCATATGAGTATTTTTCAAAGGCTTTTAAATTAAGCATGGTGCTTAGGTTAAAATGCCTTCCTTAACTAAACCTAGACATAGAGTTTTGTTTGGTTATTGAATTAGAAATTGCTGTAGTAGACATTGGAAATTTTGTCAGACTAACCCCTGCAGGAAAATTTCGAATCAAATCTGGGGAAGTCAAGAGATGAGTTCACACCGGAGATGAATCAAGGCAGTAATGACTTTGCACAAGAAGACCCAGCTCATTCTTTATAAGAGGAAGAACTGTGAGTATTAATGTTTATTCATTTATCTTTCATTACAAGTTATCTCTGTTTTGAACCATGCTAGAATGTAGCAACAACAATGTAAAACACAATAGACACAATCTATGCTAAACAATCTTAAAACCATATATCATCTTGTTAGCATAGAGGAAAATCGCAAAATAGTATGGACAACAAAACCTGTATTTCAATTTTGTTATATTCCCTCGGGTATGTGTCCATTAACATTTTGCAGAAAAGAACATTCTTGATCTATTGGAGGTGAAGTTTTACTCGAACATCAAAAAAGTTTGCCGCCCTCACCATCAAGACGGCTGGCATATCACTAAAAGAAGAGTAACTCATTGCCATACCAATAGAAGACAATGACAAGCAGGGAGGAGCTTGAGTTTGCATCTCCAGTGAACCCAAGCTCATCAACCGAAAATCAATCAAAATCAAGAAAATGTTGATGAGTGAAGAGCATGTAATTGTTCGTACCTTCGTTGAATGGTGAAAAGGCGAAGAAGATAAAAGGAAGGCCTTGCTCAGCAAGACCATAAGCTCTCACCAACAGACGAACCGGATAAGCCTCCTCTTCCAAGTAAGTTTGTCACCACTTAGTTAGAAGGATGAAGGTATAAGGTACGTTTGTCCAAGCCTCATGTAATATTTAACTACAATCAACATCTTATATCATGTTGCTAATTTGTCTTGGCCACTCCTACCCTATGCCATGCTCAAACTTAACTTGCTAACAATTAAAACAAAAAAAATCTCTTTTTGGTTCACCATACACATTCTTAGTTCTATTTGAATAAATATCTTTAGTCTTAAACTTCCTTGTTCTATTATAAGTATGTTTCAGAATATTACTTGAACATAACTATGAGATCAAAGCATACTTGTCTAAGAATTTGGTTGTATATGTAGACTCACCTCTCCCATATAAAAATGTTTAAATCCTATTAGGAGACTATTCGTAGAATCAAGTTGAGGTTGAAGGTACTTTTCAAATAATATCTTTACCTTAAACTTGTTGAAATTTTTTTTGAATGAAGTAATGATGAATCATTAAAAACTAAAGCTATAAATTAACCTTGGCAAACACTATCCGTACTTAAATTGAACATTCCTTCCGGTATGTGTTGTCTACTAACCCCTTGCAGAGAAAAAATATATATATAATGAGAGAAGCAGGAGGTCTGAAGAGTGAGAACAGAGTAAAAGAAAAGATGCTAATGAACAACTCAAGATGCAATGAAGGAAAGGATCATTGAATTTCATCTACCCTTTATCATGCTCCAATGATGAAGGTAACACCTTAAGGTAAGTGGTTATTAATTTCCTCTTGATCTTGGTATGCAACAAATGAAAAATACAACCATGTTAGAGTTACTACTTAAATTGATCAACCTGATTAACTCAACATGATTTGTTCTCTAAATTTGTTCATAGCGCTGTTCTCTTAATCTCAGTATTAACCAAGTAAGCTAGAAATACTTCGTCTATTATTCTTGGAAAATAATAGTCATCATGAAAATTTTAAAGTAACTTCACTCTTTATCTCACAAGTTTAAATGCCATATTTACACTTCTGTATTATCAACCATGTTATAAATGAACAATATGAATAACATCAATCTTATTGTGCCCAAGGTTAGAGAATGAATAGATTTCTGGTTCTCTTGGTGTTTTCCCACCAGCAGAGCCCATGCACTTGATCTCTAACTTGTCTTTATGGGCAGAACACACTTCAATCAAAGTGTGGGGAGACAATCCCCAAATTCTATAAGTGAAAGTTCTCAACCAGTAATAATGATGCACATAAAATTGGTTTCGAGATGCCGACAAAAGAAAGGAAGAAGGTGGCACCACCATTGGGAGCCACTAGTGGAGGCACCACCTCAAGGGCAAACCAAAGTACTTGACTAATGAATCACTACAAGGAGGAGTCCAGTTCAGAAGACTCAAAAACATCAAACCCTCACCGTGAGGTAACATCGGTAGTTATCCATTTTTGCTTTTCTGCATTGCATGAATTATTTTCTCTTAAGTAGGTTTACTCTTCTGCATTAGCTTTGCATAGAAAATGACAAGAGTGAATAGGCATGCATTAAGCTGTGTTCATGCATCTTAAAAACTTGAAGCCCCATGTGAAACCCTTGCGGTAGAAAACCTGTAGGAGTACTCATCGTGGTGGCCTAAAAATAAATACAAACATAGCATGCATATTTATCTTTCTACATATTAAAGCAAAATAAAAATCTTTACCGCGTTATTAGTGCATTGAAAAGAAAGAAAAAAATTTTGCTTTTATTGCATCAAAAATATTAAAGCCCCATGTAAGTAGACTTATGTAACCCCGTAGGAAAATTTGTTGTGGTGGCATCAAAATAAAAATACAATAGAATCTATATTTATTTTACTGCATCACAAAATAGAAAATCTAAAAAGAAGAATCCTGCTAGAATCTGCCAATTATTATTAGCTCATTAGAATAATCAATTACTCATCTGGCTGACCGCTAACCCCTTAAATTCGAGCCTTGAGTTTTGGTTTTCTTTTTGGAGCATAATTATGTAGGAACGACATTATGACTAAGGAGTGAGTCCATCAGTGGAGCCCACTAGGACTACTGCTCGCAAGCTCACCCTGAAGATCATCAACACCAAGTATTGTAAACATCTAGTTTGGGGAGGAGCATCCCCTAGTTATCAGATAACTATACCTATGCGATTATCGAGTCTGTTTTATAAAGTCATAAAATACCAAAAATATGTGAGCACATGAAGGTTCACCATAGTACCATAAGAAAATCTAAAAATACCAAAAATATGTGGGCACATGAAGGTCCACAAGTCATAGAGTCTTTTGTAAGTCCAATAGTTTTTTTAAAAAAACAAATTAAAAGATGAATAACAATTAAAACCAAATAAATATTTAGCTATATATTAGAGTATGTTTAGAGTCAGTCTACGCTAGAGTTAATTAAAACTGATGAACATTGAAATTTTGTCTTGAAGATGATGAATAGTTGCTCTGCCATAATACATTTCAAGTGCCTAGTTTTCAAACCATGAATTCTCCCGAGTTTTAGATACTACTGTTTTGACTTAAGAATTTACTCTGAACCTGAAACTTGTGGAGGCATAAGCTTGAGCTAAGTCTAGGTAATTGATTGATATGATTCACGAAGGTTGAGCTGCTATTTATCTTATTCCTAACATTACTAAGTTCTGGAGATTTATTCTGAAAATTTAAAATCTTACATGATGAGCTCTTGTATGACAAAGTTTGAATTCCTACCAAATCCATATGTAATACTGCTGGCACAAAATGTGGTTCTTGCGTCTCAACACACCAGCGAAGCCGAATATGATCTCAAGAGCGTCGGAGCTTCCAAGATCCAGCTAGCTTCAAACCCGGTCAGAGAGTGCCGATAACCCTCAGGCGTGCCAGTCAATTTGACCTGCAATTGACAAGGAAAAGATAATAATCAGTAATCACAGGGCGGAACTAACCGGTGTGTCCAGGTAGTTCCAACTATGTGGCTCTGAGAGCCGATTTAATCGGAAATCGACTAAAGAGTCGATTCCGGCATATATACATGTTTTGTTATAGAAACAGATACTGAACTGATACATAATCGATTAATATACGTGATAAAATAGAACAACCTACATTAAACAAATCTATGCAGATAGTTGTAACAGATTAAAGCATAATCAATTGCTGTAAACAGGTCAAATCATTCAGTTCAGGTTGTCTGAGCGTCAAACAGGTAGAAATCGGCTATTTAGCCGATTTGGCAAAATGCGATCGGTTAATTGGTTTTCTCGAAAAAGCACAACCGTATCGGCTAATTAGCCGATTCGGGGTCCGTGAAGCAGAAAACTTGGCGGTGATTAGTTCCAAGTATAAATCTGGTACTAATACGAAGCCGGTGTAGAAGGCCTGCGGCTTTGCACCAGTTTAGATATATTCTCGAAAATAATCACAAGCAAATCTAGAAGGAATACAGAACTGGTCTAGAAGGCCAGCGGCCCTGTGTTCATTCAGATCGGCTCTTGTCAAGCATCTACAGCACGTACGACTAAGATTACGATAATATTGGCCGAATCAAGAGATATCATAACAAAGCTTGAACGAGACATAAATGACATTTTTCATGTGGATCTAAGGCCAATACTATGCAATCTTGATCAGGCAGAAAGATGTTATATTAATAAATAAACAATAAATGATAAATAACATCTTGATAACTTAATGAATCTAACTAAGATGCCAAATTAGTTAGAGCCGATAACTGATTCATGCACATAATCAAGCTTAACCTAAGGCTTCGTCCACCGGATGATGTTAAACATAGATTAAACAAGAAAACAAACATGAATCGATAACTAACACTTATTTGATCTAAACCCACATCCATCGGATGACGTTAAACTTATATCAAACAAAGAATCAACCCCGATCTACGATGCTCCCATGTCCACCGGATGACATTAAAGAGACAAAGCTTAGCGAGGCATGATGGTACTTACAAGCAAGCTTGCGTCCACCGGATAACACTCAGCCCGATTGAAGAACTCGCCGAGATCTATGTTACTCCTACTCCTAAGTTTTGGCCGGAGCCGAAAGATGTGTTGTATTGATGTGTGTGATGTTGTATTGATGTGTGTGATATTACAATAGCCGGGGCTTATATTTATACCCAGGTCTTTGATAGAGTCCTATTCAAATTACAACTCAAAATAAATACGGAAACTAACAAACTTTCCTAAATTAAAGGTAACTTGGAGCCCAATCTTCCCTTTCTTTATCGGACTCCGAACGTGATCGTTTCCTGGCGCCGGAGATCTGTGCTGACGTCATCAATCGGCTATTTCCTTCAACCGCATCGTCTACGCTTCAGCCCAACAATCGATTCCGGGACCCGACCGACTATCTGTTTGGGCCTCTGCCCCGAAATCGGCTATCTGCTCTCGGCGTCGACTATCTGCACTCAGTCCAGATTTTGGTGTAAACACATGCCCCCCAATTTTGTGATGAACTGGTTTTATTTCAAAATTAGCACCGAGTCTTGATTCAGTCCACCTGCTAGCCAAAATCGCAGCTTCCCGCTCACCACTTCAAAAACTTCGCAAACCGAAACCCTAGCCAAGAAATCCTCTGTTGCCTCTCCGACCTCGATCTGCCGCCTTCAAAGAATCCGCAAGCAATGGTGACTCCTTCTAAGATTCCCGAGGTATGAATCTTGCCAATCCTGTCTTCCATTCATGAATCTTGGTTCTATTGGTCACATATATCACCCGCCTCTAGACTCTGAAGAATGAGATTTTGATTCTGCTGCCGGATGCGCCGACCGCCTTCTTCCTTGGCCCAATGGGTGATTCTGACCCTACGAAACTCATCATCATGGAGACCAACCAAATCCTCTTCCGGGATTCTCCAGTGAATGTATCTTCATGGACAAAGAATTCCTTCCGAAACTGGCCCAACATACCCACAGCGTGGAGGAACTGGTTCCGTTGCGTTTCTGAGAAGAAACGAGCAGACTGGGAGCTGCGCAGCTTGAGCCAATGCCTTGATTTATCTCTCTGCGAAATGAAGAAGAATGAACCACTTCTCATCGCCGCTAGCTATTTCTGGTCAAACTCCCTGAATGCCTTCATATTCGGAGACGGGCTGATGACCATCACCCTTGGTGATATCCACATGCTCACCGCCTCCAAATTACTGGAACTTACCAGTACTGGAATTTATTGTCCACGAGCGAGAAGAGGTTCCCCAAACTGACTGAGTACAAAGGCTGGACAAACTATATTGATACCCACCAGATGACAACCTCCAGCGTCAACGAATGGGAATATATAGCATTCTTGATCCTGTGGTTAGAGAGGTTTATCTTCTGTGGCTCTTCTCTTGGACCAGCCTATCCTTTCAAATTTCTTGCAGAGCAACAAACCCAAGGTCAATCAATCCCTCTGGGAAAACTTCTGCTGGGCTCTGCTTACAGACTAATGAGCCGAGTAACCGGCTATCTGCTCAAGGGCGAAGAGGTTCAGTGTACAATAGGGCCCTGGTGGCTGATCCAATTATGGCTAAATCTCCATTTGCACAAGATGGTCAGACCAAACTTGAAAAACCTTGGCTATCCTTCTATGGAATATGCAGAAGATCAACATAAGGTCACCCGAGGTTGCCAGAGTTTTGGTGAGGCTGCTTCAACCACAAACATTAATGCCAGCCGAGGCCAGCTGCTTCAAAAACTTTACAGAGGCCTGGGACCAGAAATCCTAAACTGGTTTCCCTACACAGAAGATGAGGAATTCTCAATGCCTTACAGCTTCAAATTCAGCACAGGGTGTTCCGATGCCGGAGCAACTGAAATTCTGAATGTAATGATAAAACCCTGTATATTACCAGCCGACTTCAAGCATCTCCGAAGCTCTAGCAAAACTGAACCTAGCTGGCCTTCATATGAATTTTACCAACCCAACGTAGCAGCTAGACAACTGGGCTTTGGACAACTGCCCCCCAAGCTTCCATTCCTGCATCTCCTGAAACCTAGAGATGAGCTCACTTCCAACTTAGAAGCCGACAGGGTTTTAAACCTGGGGGTAGATCTGCCACATTATACCATGGAGCAATGGAACCAGATATCAATGACTCATGAAGCTTTGATCAATGGTGGCAACAATGGCATGCTCATCTATTCTGTCAGAAAATTCATGACAAATGCCAAGCCTTGGACCCAAGTTTTAATTCCACAATAGCAGTAAGCATTGGTAGCCGATTTCATTATAACCGGCTGTTATATATATTCAAACTCCTTGTCAATGCAGAACCCAGAGGTTGAATCGCCATCGCAGATCAACTACTATCCTCCATGCCCAATTGCCAGGCTGGGCTCCCAGGCTCCACCAGTGAAACAAATAATGCAGGCCTCTGTCAGCATGATAGCTGCTCCAGCTCCAAAAAGAAAAGCTTCATCGAGCCTCCAGAAGACAACCACCAAGAAGAGATCCAAAAGGAAGCCTGCCCAGGTACCTGGATGTCTTGAAATATTTCCTGCATCATTTACTCAGCTTACCTGACTGAATCGGCTACATAATAGGTGAGCATTCAGCCGATTCAGGCACTTTCTGAAAGTATCCAGGCCGAAATCCTCCCAAAAACTACAGGCCGCCAAGATATTGCAGGAGGCTTCCTGGGAATGGATGAAAACATTGCTATCTAGCAAGAAGGAGCAGGAACTCAGGTATCAATCAAGCCTGTAAACATACAATCCCACCTCACTGAATATTTCTGATTCTTTCAAAAAAATGCAACCGAACAGCCCTCCTTCATGGAACGAACTTGAAGAAGAGAAAACACCATCTCCTGAACATCCAGGTAAGGCTCTTCGGCTGTTAACACTTATCGTGCTTGCCTCATTTCTTACTCACTTTCTTTTTCAGAGCTTCAACTGACTACAGAAACGCAAGCTGAGGCCATGCCCACTATCAGAGAAGCGATTGCTGTAACAGATCAGCCGGGTACTTCATCGGCTCCACTTCCTTCAAGCTTTATTCAGGTGAAGCATTCACCCCTTGACTGATCAGATTATTCATGCTACCACCTCCTAACATCTGAATGCAGTTGCTACAGCCTTCAACTCCCAGCTACTCCTTCGACCTGGAGGAATATTGTGATGAAGGTGAACTAAGCTCCAAATCCATGACGCTGCCAGAGCCAGATTTTAAAGATCGGCTAAATGAGCTCTTGCCTCAGCTGGAGGTAGACCTTTTTGATCTATCCTGGCAACCTGAAACAATAGATCAGGCAATTGAGCTGATTCAACAGCATACACGCCCGGCAACTCTCAGCCTCCTGAAGCAGTTTGTCAAGCTCAAAAGTGCTACTCCTAGAATCAACACTTCCCATACAAACTTGGCTGAGCTTGAATAGTTGAAGAATAACAAGTTGATCAACAAACAAGAGGCCTACGAGTTGGCAGGTCAAGTTAAACTGCTGAAGAACAATATCACCTCAGCTGAATCAGAGTTGGGTACTTTAAAAACCAGGCATGAGTAGCTGATGAAGGAACTTGAGGAAATAATCTTGGCCATTACTCAGCATGAAATTTCTATATCGACAAATACTGTTGATATGACCGAGAAGAGAAAACAAGTCAGCGCCATGGTTATCGAAGGCAGACAAATCAACCAGCGCTTGAACATCCTCAATTCAATAGCTGATGAAGACCAAGAATCTGTGCAGACCGGCCATGCTCTTCATGTGGAATGTATCTCTTCCATTCGGTCCTTGTTGGGCTTGTAACTGATACTTAATTCTCCTTATGAATCATGTAAAGCATATTGGCCAGACTGAAATCGGCCTTCTTCTTGTTCTGTCTTTGAATCGGCTATTCAGCCTGATCCTTAGTATTTGTTGCAGTTCGCAGAAATCGGCTATTTAGTCGATCCAAGTAACTTAGCTACTTAGTCGATCCCAAGCAAACGACCTGATCAACCGATTCCAGGCAACCAATCAAAAGAGCTGATCAAAACGTTCCACCTCCCACGCGCGGCGTCGGTTCCAGATTCAAGAAACTTGGGTAAACTCTAGTATTAAATCCGCCGCGTCGTATCGTATCCCAAGGAGAAAACGCCTTGGTGCCTCCGTCTAAGCAACACCTCAACACTAACCCATGGCCGGCGATGGAAACCGTGGCAAGCGGCCGGCTTCAAATTCCGCCGAAGGCAACAACTTCAGGCGGAGCCTGCTGGCTATGGGTGAACGGAGGCATCAGCTGCGAGCCTGGTTAGGGTAAGGCTACTGTTCTCTTCTTGATACATCTATCTGACCTGACCTGACCACCGACGACTTGTGTAGCGATCCGGAACCCGCTGGCGCCAGAAGCTCGGGAACCGCCGCCGGGCCATCTCAGGCCGCCCCTGCGGCCGCTGGAACCACCCCCGGCGCGGGTGCTACAGCGGGCCCGTCTCACAGCCGACATCGCTGGGTGACCCCCCGGCAGCTAGCTATCTACAGCAGGTAAACCAATCCGCATTCATGTCGTTGATCTTTTTTGACCCTGATACATCTGCTTCTCTGCTATTTTCAGTCAGGCTCGTCTGATTCCTTTTCCTCCGGGTGCGCCGATTGGCCCTGACTCCCGGGTTCGCCGGACTGCGCCTCCTCAGGACCCGCCTCAAGCTCCGGCCCTGAGCGCTGGATCCGATTCGGGGTCTTCTGCAGGATATGACGGGTCCTACGCCGCCGCCGACGATCGCCGCTTCCACCACCAAATGGTGGAATACCGTAACCTCTATTCAGAGGCTACGAAGGAGAATGGTCGGCTGCAGGGCGTCAACGAAGCCCAAGCCGCTGCCCTTCCCGCCGCTGAGGCTGAGGTGACCAAGCTGTAGACCCAGCTCGCCGAATCGGACGCCGCAGTGGCAGGTAATGCCTTGAAGTCCTTATGTTGACACGCTGATGATCATCTTCATGCTGACCCTTCTTTCTTTTTGCAACCTTGACCACGCAGCTTGAAGAGTTGCGTGTGGCCGCCGAGACCGCCTCCAATGCCGTCAATGCCCGTGGCAACACGCAAGCGGAGCGGCTCCTGGATGTTCACCACCACGTCTTCCAGGTGGCCATGGCCGACGTTCGTCACGGCGCCACCGGAGCTCTCACAGCCGCGCGACTCCGCTCCGGCATCGCCCTGGAGGCCATCGAGCCCGGGTTCCCGGAGGGCCAGGACATGGAGGAGGCTAGCACCCAACTAGCGAACTTCTTCCCCCATGCTGACGGGGTCGTGGCCGTCACCGACGCCCAGGACATCATAGACAGAGCCACCCATAATTAGAATGTAATAGGGATCCTGTAAACATGATCAAAAATAAAAACTTTGTTTATAATCAATAATCTGATTTCTATGTGTCCGAATACATATACATTTGGATTTTTTTCTTTTATTTTTGGTCTAAAGGCGATGTAATCACATCGGCTGTTACACTCCATCGGGGTGTTTCATTTTTTGCACTAAAGGCGACCCGTTAAAACGAAATCGGCTATTACAGATTCTCACTTTTATTCTAAAGGCGATCTTCCACATAGAATCGGCTGTACGAGCCAGATCTTGCACAGATCGGCTATCATCCCCCAACTGGTATACTAGGATAATATTTCTTCAGGTATTTTCCATTGATCACACTGACAAATCTCCTTCCTTCCATATCCTCGAGTATATAGGCATTGCCAGGCGCACATTCAACAATTCGATACGGGCCTTCCCAATTTGGCGACCACTTGCCGAATCGGCTATCTTTGGTTCCGATGGGTAGGATAGTCTTCCATACCATCTCTGATTCGGCAAAACTCTTTCCTCTTACTTTAGTGTTGTAATACTTAGCCACCCGTATCTTATTGGCTTCGATGCACTCCAAGGCCTTGAGCCGATGACAATGTAGATCTTCTAGACTGTCCATCATGATATCCTCGTATTCAACGGCTGTAAGCTCATTCTATAACTTGACACACTGTGTTTCGGACTGAATTTCCCAAGAAAGAACAGCAGCGTGCCCATAGACCAACTCATAGGGTGTGGCCTTAGTTGATCCATGCTGAGCCATCCGGTATGCCCATAGAGCTTCACTAAGCGTCAAGTACCACCTCCTGGGAGTCTACTCGATCTTCTTCTTAATGATCTTGATTAAAATTCGATTTGATGCTTCAGCCTGACCATTGGCTTGAGCATAATAAGGTGACGAATTATAAACTTTAATGCCCATGTCGTCAGCAAAGGTCAAAAACTCATCTGAAGTGAACATCGTCCCTTGATCTGTCGTGATAGTCTGTGGTATACCAAATCTATAAATGATATATTCCTTTATAAATTCGACTACATATCCAGAAGTGGCGTTCTTCAAAGGAACAGCTTCTACCCACTTAGTAAAGTAGTCTGTTGCAACCAAAATCCATTTGTGACCTTTACTGGACGGTGGATAGATTTGGCCGATCAGATCGATTCCCAAACCTCTGAATGGCCATGGCTTGATGACAGGATTCATAGCTGAGGCAGGAGACTTCTGCACATTCCCAAATCTATGGCACTCTTGGCAACCCTTGTAATACCTGAAACAATCTTCGAGCATCGTTGGCCAATAATAACCAGTCCTTCTGATAATCCATTTCATCTTAAGAGCCGATTGCTGAGCACCACAGACTCCTTCATGAACCTCACTCATCAGCTTCATCGATTCTTCGGCCCCGAGGCATCTCAGCAGTACCCCCTCGACAGTCTTATAATACAACTGACTGTCTAGCAGCACGTACTTGATAGCTTTGTACCTCAGCTTTCTACTAACTTTCTATGAAGGATTTGCAAGGTACCTTGCTATCTCAACCCGCCAGTCATCAACTGATTGTTCGGTATTGAGGATTTCCTGCATTGATCTATAACCCGAAGCGTTCTGCGCTAGCCGATTAGCTTCCTGATTCTGAGCTCTGGAAATATGATATAATGATACTGCTAAGAATCCTCTGATCAAAGCCTGGCACTGATCATAATAGCCTCGGAGTACATCATCTTTACACTCAAATAGGCCGAGCAATTGGTTGATGACTAGTTGTGAATCTCCAAAAACCTCAATTACGTCGGCCTTTGCTTCATGCAGAAGCTAAAATCCCTTCCAAATCGCCTCATACTCAGCCTGGTTGTTTGTCACCGTTGGCCTGATCTGGAAAGCGTATTCAAACCGTTGACCTCGAGGTGATATTAGTATTACCCCAGCACCTCCGCCTTGCTTGCAAGATGATCCATCAAAGAACATAGTCCACGGCGCCACATCAACTATACTGATGGCGCCCCCATGATGCTGGGTGATGAAATTGGCTATTGCCTGACTTTTGACTGCCTTAGCCGATTCAAACCTCAAGTTGAACTCGGAGAGAGCCAAGATCCATTTCCCAATCCGCCTGTTCAGGATAGGCATTGACAACATATGCTTGATCACATCAGCCTTGGAAACCACCACACATTCGGCTGTTAGAAAATAGTGCCTCAGTTTGGTGCACGAGTAGAATAAGCATAAGCACAGCTTCTCTGTTGGTGTGTATCTTGTCTCAGGATCCAAAAGCCTTCTGCTCAGATAGAAAACTGCCCTCTCTTTTCCTTCAAATTCTTGAAAATAGGCCGATCCAATTGTATGGTCTTCGGTCGTCACTTACAGCTTGAATGGCTTACCTGCCTGTGGCGGTACCAGAACAGGTGGAGACTTCATATATTCTTTGATTTCATCGAAAGCTTTTTGCTGTACGTCACCCTATTTGAACTCCTGAGTGTCTTTCAGCTTCAACAGTGGCGAGAACGGCAGCACCTTCTCGGACAGATTGGCAACGAATCCTCTAATGAAATTGACCTTGCCAAGTAAAGACTGTAATTCCTTCTTGTTAGTCGGCGGCACAAGCTGATCGATGGCCTTCCTGCTTTTGCTGCCAACCTCGATTCCCTTGTGGTCACCAGCCGATACCCTGAAAGCACATTTATTAGGATTCATCTTCAAGCCATGCTTCCGAGTGCACTCCAGTATAGCCTTCAAATCGGCTAAGTGTTCCTTGTAGCTTCTGGACTTCACAACTACATCATCGATGTAAATTTCTACAATCTTGCCGATCAAATTATGAAAAATATAATTCATAGCCCTCTGATAAGTTGCACCAGCATTTTTTAAACCGAACGCCATTACAACCCATTCGAACAAACCGATAGCACCAGGACATCTGAAAGCAGTCTTAGGAATATCTTCATCAGCCATAAAAATTTGATTGTAGCCAGCATTACCGTCCATGAAGCTGATGACCTGGTGCCCTGCCGCCGAATCGACTAACATATCGGCTATCGGCATTGGGTAGCCGTCCATGAGGGTAGCTCTGTTCAAATCCCTGAAATCGATGCAGACCCGCAACTTGCCATTCTTCTTGTACACAGGGACAATATTCGATACCCACTCGGCGTATCGGCAAGCTCGAATGAACTTGTCTTCCAGCAACCTTTCAATCTCGACCTTGATGTCAGGTAATGAATCCTGCTTGAATCATCATGGCGGCTGCTTGAAAGGCCAAAATCCAGGCTTGATAGGCAATCTGTGCTCGACAATCGATTTGTCCAAGCTGGGCATCTCGTAGTACTCCCAGGCAAAGCAGTCTTTGTATTTTTTCAATAAGTCAATCAACTCTCGCCTGAACTCAGGGTTAAGATCAGCGGCAATATATGTCAGCCTTGGTTTATCACCAGATCCGATATCCACTTCTTCAAGTTTATTGGCCGACGTGAAACCTTGGCCAACCTTGCCCTCGGTGCCATCGATTGGGTTATCCATTAATAAAAAGACTCAGAGCCGATTGCCCTGACCGGCTGTTGACTCTCATCGCTGACCTTGATGGAGCCTTCCTCCCAAGTCTTGCCAGAGAAACAGTCATGATCCCTAGCTTCCCAGTAGGCAGCATCCGCTGTGGCTACACTCACCGAGTCATCGGCTGGGACCACTTCGACCTCCTCACCATGCCACTGCATCACACATTGGTGCATGGTCAATGGTACGTAGCAGTTAGCATGAATCCAATTACGCCCAAGTAGCAGACTGTAAGAACCCTTGCTATCAATCATGAAGAAGGTGGTAAACAGCGTCTTCTTCCCGACTGTTAGCTCGACATTGATTGCCCCCCGGGTATTTGAAGAGTTGCCCCCAAAATCTTTGAGCATCATGTCAGTCTCGACTAAATCAACAGGGCCCTTGCGCAGCTTGCGGAATGTGGTGTAGGGCATGAGATTGATAGTGGCACCACCATCGACTAGCATCTTGGTCATGGGCATCCCATCGACATATCCTTTGAGATACAAGGCCTTCAGGTGCCAGTGCTTGGGCAGCTTGTCAAAGGTAGCCTGCTGTGCGAAAACCAGCTTGGCAGTGGCCTGCTCAGACTCTGACTCATCAGAATCAGAGAGAACCTCAATCTTCTTGGCTCGAGACGCCCTGAATTTAGCCGGAAGCACAAACACCATCTGTGCATCGGCTATTGCCTTCCCTTTGTCCTGAGAAAGCTTCTCCCGCCAGATTTGCTTCATGCGGCCTTCTGCTTTGAGCTCCCTATTCCTAACGCATTGCACGCGGTGCCTCTGGCTCTTGGTCATGTCCCTAGGGCACCATTGATTCTCCTACCAGACCGGCTCTTGGTGATCAACTGCCGCTTCGCTGAGCCGATCGCGCAGGTCTCTTTTCTCACGCCGATCCTGCATATCATGTGGGCATCCAAGCCTCTAATGCATAAACCGGTGGTTGGTCTGAGAGTGTCTGTACTCTCGGTATTGATCGCTGCACTCCGGGCAATTGCGCAGAGTCGGCAATCTCAGACCGTCATTCCAACAATGCCTGAAGAATGGGCAATGCCAGTGACTTTCTTCTTCCTCCCGGTGGCGAGCCAGTTCTTCCTAGTAGCGGGCCTCCTCCTCATCACGAGCCCATCTTCGGTACTCTTCCTCTTCGAGCTGCTTCCGGTGGGTCTTCTCCTTCTCCCGACGCCATTTGTTCAGCAGATCGCGGCAGGTAGGTCTGATCTTCTTGGTGCCGCTGGATTCTCCCTTTTCATATTGCCTCTGGTTCTGCTCTCGCCTTCTCTTGATCAACGCGAGCTCCTCAGCCGATATCTGCATATCAGGGTCGACTGATGCATTCCTTCTAGCTTGGTTGGAGGTCAGAACTTTCATCTTGCCTGTAGGGGGCCGACACCTCGACCATATTCTGGCCCTTCGGGAATGGGAACTTATCAATCTTCATTTTCCCTTTAGCAGAACTGTCAAACTTCAATAAGCCACGGGAGATAGCCCTCTGTATCTGAGTTCTGAATGTGCGGCATCCATTGGTGTCGTGTGAGATGAGACCGTGGTACTGGCAGAAAGTCTTCCCTTTCAAGTCTTCAGGAGAGGGTCTTACATAATCGACAGGGAAGGTAATCTGCCCAGCACTGACCAGCAGATCAAATAATTTGTCCAGCTTATTTGTATCGAAATCATACTGATCCTCTGAGCTCCAATTTCTGGGTACAGCCATGGGCTTCTTGCCCCATCTTAGCTCAACAGCGGCGATTTCATCTTCATCTTCATCCTCCGAGTCCGAATTACTGACGAATGCCGTCTGTTTGTATCTTCCCTCCTTACAGAAGGTCTGGGCTTGCAGCTCCAAGTCCATCACTCGCTGCAACACCTGGCTAATGCTATCAAAATCAATGCCCACCAGCTTTTCCTGAATGTGCGGGAGCATCCCAGCAATGACCAAGTGAGCAAGCTGCTTGTCAGGCAGGTTCAGTGAATAGCACATGTTCTTTATCTCCTTGAAGCGCTTGATGAAGGCTGATCCAGTCTTGCTACTCTTCAGGCGCATGCTCGTCAAATCAATAATAGTTTTCTCCCCAGTGCCAGAGAAGAAATAACCGTGAAACTTGCTTTCTAGGTCTGCCCAGTTTTGGATTGTCCCGGGCTCCAGAGTGGTGAACCAACTGAAAGCCAGCCCTATCAAGGACAATGAGAAGAAACGGACCTTGTGAGCATCCTCATAAGACACCTCACCAAGCTGAGTTAGGTAGTGGCTGATGTGCTCTATGGTGGATATGTCGTCTTGACCGCTGAACTTGGCGAAATCCGGCATGCGGTACCTTTGTGGTAATGCCACACGATCAAACCATTCAGGGTAGGGGCACTTGTATCTGATCGACACCCCCGCTTTCAGCTGCAAGCCGAATTGGTCCCTGAGCATTGCACTCATCTTGTCTACTAACTCGTCTTGAGGCGATTGCGCATAACCAGGATGTGGCGCCGATGTGAGCTCATCATAGGTGTGCCCGATGTGATATTTTGGAGTTGCCAAAGTCACAATTCCAGTCTGCACATTCCCGACCGACACGTTCCCAGTTGTATGCATATAAGTGGCAATCTGCTTAGGAGAGTAATCTCTGTATAGCTTAGGCTGCAGAGCTATTTTTGGAGCCGAATCCGTCGTCATATTGGGATGTTGATCAGATGACTTTGATGGTTTCGGCTGTTGCGGCGGAGGATCGGTTGTTCCGGCCGCTGTATCTGATTTGGTATCTTCTTGGGGAATATTGAAGTACGTTGGGCCCAATGATTCCCAGTCCTGCTTCTTGATGACGGTCTTCATGATGCTGTAGAATGTCAGTAGGAAAACGTTGTGATGGTGCCCGACTGCCTGGTGCAAAGCGTTCCAGATGGCGATCTGGATGAACTCTTTGAACTCTTGCTCCTCCTTGTCGGTGTGACCAGGCATGACCCACCTTGGGTAGGGGTTTTTCTTGAACACGTGGCCATCGCGATTTTTAGCAAACGACAACAGACAGTCATCCGTGAACTCTTCGATGATCTGCTCCAGCACCGCAGCATCCTCGGGGTCGATCTCCTCACGCTTGACTCTGATGACGCCGTCGTCCATGGGAGCCACGATCTCCGAAGCCTTTCCCTTAGTCATGACTGAAACTGTCCCACCGGGCGTGCCAAAAAGTGTGTTGGCACAAAATGTGGTTCTTGCATCTCAACACACCAGCGAAGCCGGATATGATCTCAAGAGCGTCGGAGCTTCCAAGATCCAGCTAGCTTCAAACCCGGTCAGAGAGTGCCGATAACCCTCAGGCGTGCCAGTCAATTTGACCTGCAATTGACAAGGAAAAGATAATAATCAGTAATCACAGGGCGGAACTAACCGGTGTATCCAGGTAGTTCCAACTATGTGGCTCTGAGAGCCGATTTAATCAAAAATCGGCTAAAGAGTCGATTCCGGCATATATGCATATTTTGTTATAGAAACAGATACTGAACTGATACATAATTGATTGATAAGCGTGATCAAATAGAACAATCTACATTAAACAAATCTATGCAGATAGTTGTAACAGATTAAAGCATAATCGATTACTATAAATAGGTCAAATCATTCAGTTCAGGTTGTCTGAAGTCAAACAGGCAAAAATCGGCTATTTAGCCGATTTGGCAGAATGTGATCGGTTAATTGGTTTTCTTGAAAAAGCACAACCGTATCGGCTAATTAGCCGATTCGGGGTCCGTGAAGCAGAAAACTTGGCGGTGATTAGTTCCAAGTATAAATCTAGTACTAATAAGAAGCTGGTCTAGAAGGCCTGCAGCTTTGCACCAGTTTAGATATGTTCCCGAAAATAATCACAAGCAAATCTAGAAGGAATATAGAACTGGTCTAGAAGGCCGGCGGCTCTGTGTTCATTCAGATCAGCTCTTGTCAAGCATCCACAGCACGTACGAGCAAGATTACGATAATACTGGCCGAATCAAGCGATATCATAACAAAGCATGAACGAGACATAAATGACATTTTTTATGTGGATCTAAGGCCAATGCTATGTAATCTTGATCGGGTAGGAAGATGTTATATTAATAAATAAACAATAAATGACAAATAACATCTTGATAACTTAATGAATCTAACTAAGATGCCAAATTAGTTTGAGCCGATAACTAATCCATGCACATAATCAAGCTTAACCTAAGCCTTCGTCCACCGGATGACGTTAAACATAGATTAAATAAGAAAACAAACATGAATCGATAACTAACCCTTATTTGATCTAAACCCACATCCACCGGATGACACTAAACTTATATCAAATAAGAATCAACCCCGACCTACGATGCTCCAATGCCCACCGAATGACATTAAAGAGACAAACCTTAGCAAGGCATGACGGTACTTACAAGCAAGCCTGCGTCCACCGGATGACACTCAGCCCGATTGAAGAACTCACCGAGATCTACGTTACTCCTACTCCTAAGTTTTGGCCGGAGCCGAAAGATGTGTTGTATTGATGTGTGTGATATTACAATAGCCGGGGCTTATATTATACCTAGGGCTTTGATAGAGTCCTATTCGAATTACAACTCATGATAAATATGGAAACTAACAAACTTTCCTAAATTAAAGGAAACTTGGAGCCCAATCTTCCCTTTCTTTATCAGACTCCGAACATGATCGTTTCCTGGCGCCGGAGATCTGTGCTGACGTCATCAATCGGCTATTTCCTTCAACCGCATTGTCTACGCTTTAGCTCAACAATTGATTCCTTGACCCGATCGACTATCTGTCTGGGCCTCTACCCCGGAATCGGCTATTTGCTCTCGGTGTCGACTATCTGCACTCAGTCCAGATTTTGGTGTAAACAAATACATTTAGAGATAGGAAAACCTTTGCACATTTATGCTGCTTGCTTTGCATTGAGTTCAGTCAACCTTTGTTGTATACCTTATGAGAGTCTTGTCATGCTTTTAAAACCAAGATCACTTACACACTCCACCCACATTTGCATTACTCCTACTCTGGGAGTAAGCACAATCATCTTCCACTTTCATTTAGATCCACCTTAAAAATGTTTTCTCCTACACTGGGAGTAAACACCCAAAAATATATATACCCCATAGGACAGCCCCTGTTTAATTGCTCTAAGTTCTTATCATTATCTCTCTAATTATTTATATTCAAAGGATGCATGTGGCTATGCAAAAGTTTTGAAAAAGAAAAGTGGAGTAAAAGATGGACAAGTGTCCTAGCAATTAAAACAATAGGTACTTAGATGCCCGCCTCCCTATAAAAAAAAGAAAAAAGAATAAAGATAGCCCATGTTTTCCCGCGAAAAGTTCTAACTTTTAAAGGAGGGAGTTATTTTCAAGGAGCAAAAGTAGAATTAGGATTAGCCACTAAATACCATATATATAACTATCCACTATATTCCATACACATGCACATCTTGGTTTGATTGTATGCCTTGACTCTCTATGGATCCATTGTTTGACTTTACAATATGTGAACTGCAAGTATGCTCATCCTTGTTATTGCCACTCCTGTACGCTCCACTACACAACTTAGTTGTACGAAGGCATAACATCATTAATGCCTTGGTGAGATCCATAAATACTACAGATACTGAGGGACTTGAGGGTGTCATACAATTAAGCTCTGAGTTTTATTTTGAAAATTTTCAAAACTCTGGAATAATAGTACTATGAAGAATTTGAGACATAGTTCTTGACTTGATTGTTCTGTCTTTCGATTGCTCAAGACTAATGCAAAAGCTGTAAAGCTCCATAGATAAAGGTAAAATGGGTAAGTTCGAGAGTTAGAGCAGTTTTGTCTAATCCGGAGGAGAATTTCTATTTGAAAGCATGTGTACATGGAAGTCATGAAAGCATCGTAGCAACACCTGATCCAAATATATTTGTAATTAAGCTTAGGTTGTTTGCCAAGGGACTGACAAAAGGTAAGCTTGGGGGAGTTGTTGACGGTGGATAACGTCAACTTTTATTAGAACTTTAGATACGAAAGGACACATGAATACACACTAGTCTAGGGCTTTAATTGATAATTTCCACGAGCTTTGCATATTCTGTATTTTCTAGGGATTATTCCAGAAAAGCATAAATGAGGAATTAAAGTGCGTAAAAAACATGAAACTTAACCGTGAAGGCAAACATCGTCATCTGAACCCTAGAAGCATCTATAAGACACCCGAGCAACCGGGGCCCCGGAGCCTGCCAGGTGGGGCCGGCTGGCCCCAAAGGGCCGGGCGGTGCCCCTCTCTAGGGTTTGGCCCCCGCCATCCAAAGTCTTCCTCCACCGCCTCTGAGGAGTAATCTCGGCCCTTGGTTAAGTCGGTTTGATCCTACAGTGCACGTTGATCCCACCGGGCTATAAATAAAAGGGCAGACCCCCTCCCTGGAGGCATAAAGTCATTTGAAGATCAAGCCATCCAAAGCCTCTCTAGTTCATCAGAACCTCTCTAGTTCATGGCTTTAGCCTAGTTAGATTAGAAGTAGAGGAGTTCTAGTTCTTAAGCAGGATCTGGAGCCCCTAGTGTCTGTCCGTAGCGCGGAGTTCGGTATAGTTCTAGTTCTTTTCTCTTATTGTATTCAACATTATGATTTAGGAAACATTGTTCTTAATCTTATATATCTTCTTAATTGCAATAGTCATTATTCACTTTGATTATGTGTCTAGCATAGTTAGTTTGATCCTATTGAATTTATGTAATTGCTTGTATAGCGTTCGTCCAGAGATATCGTGGATGAATGATTGGCAGTATGTAGACGTGGTGTTTAGATATCTTGCTTATCTGCGACTGCACCCTGATATGCCGGGTCGTGTGGTAGTTCGCGTAGGTGACAACTACGTTGATTCCTCTATAGTCCACCCCCCGTATGTAGGTCTAGCAGAGCGCGATCGCGAAGGAGGTGACCCTTTTGTCTTAATATCCTCATTAGATGATGCTCCTTTACATTTAATCATGATGTAGGTAGAGCTAAACAATGATTGCTAGATGTAATTGCACTAATCATAGTATTCATTGACGTAGTTATAGAATTACTTTAGATATTAATTTCTTTATCTATCCATTGGCTAGCTATTGTTATGAGTAGATGAGCTCTGATATTTACCTATTTATGATGATGACTGATCAAATTTATCTTATATATCTTTGTCATGTGACTTATCCCTGCTATGAGTAGGATTATAGTTATGGTTTATCTTTTACATCAGCAGTATAAGTTGTAGATATAAGTCCTACTATACCTTCCTAGTGGTATAAATATAAATCGACAACCTGGTAATACTCTAGGTAAAATGCTACAATGGTATAATTATCTGTCCGCTTGTAGAATTGTTCTTTAATTCATATTCTTATACTTATTTCTACCTAGTAACTACGAAATAATAGATTCATTTAATACTTTATTCCTAGCTAATATAATTAGAGATGACAACCTAGTTCAATGCTTAGGGATGTTGGTGAGAGATAAGTGGCTAGTTGCTAATGACAAGTTAATTTAGTCGTTAAAAGTACCAACAAGTGGTGTGTTCAAGCCGAATAGAGAGAAGGATGAGTTGACATATGCCCTAGAGACTGACGAACACGGTGGACAAACGAGAGGCTATGGAGAGGTTTTGTGGGAGCATGCCTTCCCACAAGACCGAGATACCTATAGAAGCCGCCAAAGAAGGAAGGAGCAGGAGGCAGAGCGGATCCTTAGGTTGGAGGAAGCGGTTTGTCAAGCAGCAGAGCGAGAAAAAGCTCTTGAAGCGAGAATGCAAGAGGAAATCAAAATGCAAGTGCAGATAGCAATAAGTAACTCTGTCCAAAGGCGAACAACATCTGATCCTGGAGTCAACATCAGCCCCTCCGGTCAGTTGAAAAGCAGTTGCGCTTCGACGGAGCTGCCAAGTATTCAAGATGACGCAGGGCTGCACTTCCCCGTTGATGACATCACCGAACCTCTAACAACATGTGAGTTTCACATTCCACGAGACAATGCCACAGTGATGGTGGCTATTGGTGTTGTTTCTCCAATCGACCGTACAAAGACACCAAGAATCCATGGTGCAGTAATACCACCAGGATATGCTAGCATCTCGGTGAACAGAGTTGAGAAAGGGTTTAGCAATCTGCCTCTTGACATTGAAGGAGGTGATGGGGAGAAGACATTAGGAGAAGCAGAGAAGACATTCATATGTTGGCGCAAGCGCTTCATCATTATTCTAGGGAGTAGTCAACCGCCGCATCCTCCACAACAACCTAACCCTAGGTGCGGAACAAAGTTTTCACTAATTGTCTGTTGGTTTTATTAATAATGGTTTACTCATACCTTATTGTTTTCACTCTAGGTCCTCCCCGAACCTAAGTCCAGGTGGTGGTCACAGTGCTACAGGGCGATGACGTTGCATTCGACGGCTCGACTCCATCCCCACAATAGTCTCCAACGCCGAAGCCAGCCCCATCCCCTCCACGATGATCTCCAACGCCGAAGCTAGCCCCGCCTCCACGACGGTCTCCAATGCCAATGCCAGCCCTTCCTCCACGACGGGCTCCAACGCCAACGCCAGCCCCGCCTCCATGACGGTCTCCAACGCCGACGCCGGCCCCACTGCCAAAGAAGAGGCCCGCCGCACAAACGAAGCCGTCGGCCCCACCACCAAAGAAGAAAGCCTCAGGGAAAACATAGAGTATTCCTTAGAAACTTTCCTATGAATAGACTGATGCAGAACTAGATGCTTTGGTAAAATCTACTATGGACAGTTTCTTCGAAAAAGTGAAAAACCAAAGAGAAGCGAAGCAAAACCCGGAGAAGCCGTACTTCTTCGTACGTCCAGATCTTCTCAGGCAAAAGGTAGATGCTCGCCAGAACATGATTCGTCAGGTCGTAAGCCTCCGCCACTAACAGATTATGACCGCACTCTCACTAAGTCAATCGAGGAGTCGCAGTTGGGGCAACAAGAGCAGCAATCAGTGTCCCTACTATTTATTGGGAATGAATATGGTTCATATTTAGACAAAATACCTGGAGATGTGCCTCTGAATGAATTAGATGATTTCTTCAAAACAAGTGGTATGACGCTGTCCCAAATTCTCGGTGAGTCAGAAATCCCAAAGGCCCTGGTAGTTGGTACTTAGAAGATTTATGAATATGGCACTAGTCTATACAACCCTGAGTCCCTAAGTAAACTTGGTAGGCAAATGTACTTGTTAAAGAAGTGGTACCTGGAGGCATGTGGCAGGAAAGAGGCATGGGTTCAAGTCAGAATTAGAAACCATCGTTACTTCCACGGCGATGACATTATTTTAATTCAGTTTAATGAGCTACACTAGCTATGCCACATGGATGCTCTAGACAAATCTCTCATTAGTTGCTTTTGTCTGTAAGTGATTCTTTATTTTTATAATCTCACTCTATCATGTCCATATATAAGTTATATTATCCTTACACTTGCTATCGTGTCTATACATATGTAGATACCAGATGAAAGAGCTTAGAAGTAGGAGAGACACAGAGGTTGGTTTCATTGATCCATATATTGTATTCAAGGACCCATTGACTCTGCAGGCTATCTGGAAAACTGACACGAAGAGGAATCTCATGAAGTTCCTTGTGAACCAAAAGGACAAAAGATATATACTCCTCCCCTTCAATTTCAAATTAGTGTGGTTATTTTAATTACTCAATCTTATTTTAATTACTTCATTGAATATATACTTAATGAGTTATTCTGTGACTATGTATGTCTATATATAAACACATGCAGCTTTCACTGGATACTGATGGTCTTCGATTTGCCCAAAAATAATTTGTATATCTATGACTCGTTGCAAAAACCGCAAGAGATATGATAGACATTATCCAGGGGTAATTTTGATCTCTTGCCCAACCATTACATATAAATATTGATTACTTCATTCTCTTTAATATTCAATAGTTGATTACCAATACAACCTTTTTTGCTTTATTGTCCAGTGTTTGGGAAAGGTTCATACAAGAACACCGCAAGGATTTGAAAGCGCCACTTCATGTAGTCCTACTAGATGTAAGTTGTAGTCTTTACCTTATTAGAATGCTTCAACTCACGCGCGGGATGACGAGAATAATCTTTTTTTTCGTACAGTGGGTTCTTCGGCAATCACCGGGAAACAATTTGTGTGGATACTACGTTTGTGAGTTCATCATGGTGTACGTCAAAAAAACTCCTATAGAGGAGCTCAAAGTACGTAAGATGTACATATAGTACCCTAATAACTTTTTTGTTCATGTATAATAAATGATATATATATTAACACATTTTTCGTTGATACAAATTGAAGGCTAGGTGGTTGAAGGAAAAGGTGATGCAAGAGGTATGCCTCAAAGCAATTCAAGAGACAATCACATGATTCCTTAATGATCATGTCATCAAGCCTGGCACCGAGTTCTACCATGACCCCAATGAAAAAATAAGGCCAAACAAAGATTAGTATTGAAAGTTTGTTTCCGATAACATTTTGTTGTAACACTATCTTGTAATTTTATGTGCATATATATGTTAAACATATATGTAGCTCTATAATATATAGTATATAGTTTTACAGTTTATTTATGTGTAATGCTCGATCGAAACTTGATTATACCGATGCGCGTATAAATATATTAGCAGCGAAGAATATGTATTTGAAAACCTATAGTAATTGTAAAACCCAAATTAATAATGAAATGAAATGAGAAACCAAAAAAAGCCAAAAAAATGCCTTTAGTCCCGATTGGTATTACAAACCAGGACTAATAGGGCAGGACACGTAGCCTTGCCTGGCGAACCTTTTAGTCCCGGTTGGGTCCCAGGCCATGGAACCGGGACTACCTTTAGTCCCGCTTTGCTAGTCCCGGCTCATGACCCGGGACAAAAGGCCCTCTAGGCCCGGGACTAATATCGCTTCCTGCAGTAGTGCATCCAAAGTGAGGCTAGGCAGTCTGACGGCGAGCTTGGCGTCTTCTCCTGTTGCCTTGCTTCCTGATCTGCTCACGGTTAACAAGTGTTCTAAATTGACAGCGTACCTTTCCCGTGGGTAGGTTGAAGTGGATCTGTCCAGACCCGATGTAGATAATAGCATTGGCGGTGTAGAGGAATGGTCTTCCCAAAAGAATAGGTGACTCATCGTCTGCCTGCATGTCAAGAACTAGAAAATCGGCAGGTATATGTTTATATTAAATTCTTACCATAACATCCTTAACCATGCCTTCACGCTACGTCCTCATTCTGTCAACCACTACTCAGTGGTTTGGTGGCTAATTGATAACCAATGTCAAGATCAACAAATGAGTGCCACAAGAACCTACCACGAGCAAGGTAACTCAATGACACGAGCAATTTACTAGTGCTACCTTGCGGCTCTCTGCCGAGGAAGGTGCCGACCCCTCACAAGATCACCAGGAGTGGCCAGAGACAATCACCAACTCCGCCAAGCTCCTCCACTGCTCCAAGACCGTCTAGGTGATGTCAATCACCAAGAGAATAGAAGAAATCCGCAACAACAACGATCAACAAGTGCCAAAGGATTAACTAGGATGAAAAATGTACTTTGATCTATCTCTAGCTCATAATGAATGAGAATGATGTGATCTATGTGAGTTAGAGTGCTTGGAGGGTGCTCACAAGTTGTATCAATGAGTTGGGGAACCAACAGAGTGAGCAAGAGCCGGCTAAAAGCTATTTATAAACTTCCACAAATCACACTAGCTATTACCCTCCATTACGCACCGTCGGACTCTGAGCGTCGGGGGTGTCGGACTAATGGTTCCTGTCCGACGCTCCCTCGTCAATGAATTATGCGCTTCCACGTGTTTCTTACCGTTTGAATTCGACCGTTGGCGCCACAATCTGTTCGTCATCGGATGGAGAATATTCGTCCGATGATCGTCGAACGCAAGATGTCGAATAACGGATTCTACCATCCGACGTTTCCAGAGAGCTCCCAACAGCCTCAAAATACGTTGTACTCTGTCTAAAGGCAGCAGTCGGACTAAGGGTTAGGGTCCGATGCCTTGAAAAGATTTTCCCATGCACTGTAAGCACCATCGGACGCTGAGGTAATAGTCCGATGCTCAGAAAAATATTGTCTGACTCTCTCTCGCTGTGCTGGGCTATAAGTCATCTGTCGAACACTAGGAATTGGTCCGGTGCTCAGTGCACCTAAGCATCTGACACTCCTCCTTTTTACCAAAAACCAAACCCTTTCTACCTCTCAAACTTCACCGCATTTTCAAATGTGCCAACACCACAAAGTGATCTAGCATTGAGTGTAGGGAGTGTTAAGCATTTTTCGAAGCAAATTCATGGGGTTTATGTTAATGCTCTAGATCTAAATGCATATGCTCAAAGTAGTTCAACTAGAGGCACTTGATGACCAAGATTGCAAATGAGTTTCTCTCCTCTTAATAGTATGATCATCTATCCTAAATGTGATCACAGTCTCTATAGTGTCTTGATCACCAAAATGGAAAGAGCCCTATGAGATATACCTTTGCCTTGAACCCTTTTCCATGATCCAAGCCGAGAAGCACTTGATCTAACATGTTGATGGACTTACACAAATCACTTGGATGCCGTCATAGCTCCTCACTTGGCTCCACTAACCATCCTTATAATCACAACACTTAAGAACATGGTTAGCCATAGGTGTAATCAATTAGCCAAAACCAAACTAGGGCTTTCACATGTGCATATGAGAATCATCTATCTACTTTTCCATAGCCAAGTCCCTTCATAGTGGTAAAATATAAATTGACAACCTGTGATACTCTTGGTTAAAATGCTACAATGATATATATTATCTGTACGCTTGTGGATACAAGATTAATATTATTTCAGTCACTTGCTAGAAGAATTCCATGAGATCTTTTAGATTCATGCTAGTGATGATAACCTAGTTATTCTGAGAGATAGAAGTTAAGAGTTTAAGTGATCTATTAGCTCAATCAAGTGATATTATTTCAGTCACTTGCTAGAAGAATTCCATGAGATCTTTTAGATTCATGCTAGTGATGATAACCTAGTTATTCTGAGAGATAGAGGTTAAGAGTTTAAGTGATCTATTAGCTCAATCAAGTGGCAAGTAATTTCTATCAACAAGCATTTTTGGCGCCGTTGCCGGGGAAGGTTGAGGGCTTTACCTGGAAAATAGATATCTCATTGCACCACACCAATATGATCGAGAAACCATATAAATCTTTACTCAAATAGGCTCACCCTGTTATTGTTTATTTGTGTATCTTATGAAGGGTGATGTATGAGCGGATTTGACCTTCCGTAGAATTTTGTTGAAGATCTAGAAGCTTTGATCAGGAAAACCTGAGCCAAGCTCAGGAAGACTCCAGATACTTCGCCGGAAGACATTCGAACAAGAAGAAGTTTGACACCAGAGTTTGAGGCCATGGCTAACAAAAGTGTTTGTGAGTTCTCTGCTCCAGCCACTGCGAACATCTGTACTGGACCTATCACCAATGTTGGGGATGAAGGATTCGAGCTCAAGCCTGTGCTTATCAACATGGTGCAAGCTAGTCAGTTTTGTGGAAAGGCACATGAGGATGTAAGTACACACCTCCAGCATTTTCTGGAGATTTGCAACACTTTCACATCAAGGGAGTAGGAAGAGATGCTATTCTGCTCCGTCTGTTTTCATTCTAACTATTAGGAAGAGCAAAATTGTGGTTCTATGCAAATAAAGATAAGAAAACTACATGAGATATCTGCTCCACTGCTTTCCTAACAAAGTTCTTCCCTGTAGGCAAGATGAATGCTCTGGGGGAAGATCACAAGTTTTCAGCAATAGCATGCTGAATCTATCCCGAAAGTATGGGAACGCTTTCATGTTTACATTTCAGAATGTCCTCACCATGGGATGGAGAATTGGTTGCTTATGCAGAACTTCTACAATGGGTTGACTAGCACCCGTGAGACAATGGATGCTGCTGCTGGAGGTGCTTTTCTATCACTCACCATTGAGCAAGCTACTACTCTTGTTGAGAAGATGGCATCTAACCAGAGTTGGAATGAGGAACGAGCTCGCCTCGCAAGAGAGGAGGAATGGACCAGCTTAAGGAGACTAACTTGATCTCTACCAAGATGGACTTGCTGATGAAGAAGCTTGATGACCGAGCGAGTGATAAGAGAGAGGTCAAGCACATTCATGATCCATACATGACATGTGAAGAATGTGGAGGTAGTGGCCACTCAGGCCACAACTGTCCTAAGATTTAGGAGGATGTGAACTACATCAGCAGAAGCAACAACAACAACTACCGTCCTCAGAATCAGAATTGGAATCAGAACCAAGGTTAGAATCAGCATAGAGGCCCAGCTACCAAGGTAATTACCAATGTAACAACTTCAACACACCTTTGAGATATTTAGTTTCTGGTCAAAACAAATTGCTAGATCAGATATCCAAAAAGCTAGTCTCTAATGACAAGTTGCTAGAGACAATCAACAACAAGATCGATGGTTTTGCGTCTGCTATCAAGAACCAGGTCAGCTTCAATAAAATGCTAGAATCTCAAATTGCTCAGCTGACATCTTCTATCCCTCTGACCAATGAAGAGAAGATCGTAGGCTAACCCAAAAAAAATTAGAAACTGTAAATCTTGTGGACATATTCAATGTAAGATGGTACCACATAGACCATCAGACAAAGAGATGGAACGATGACTCTATGCCAAAGAAGAAGAGAGACCCAGGAAGACCTGTCATACCAATAGTCATTGGTCAAGATGTCTTTGAGGAGGCAATATGTGACTTTGGTACAAGCGTCATCATCATTCCTCAGGTGATCTATGAGAAAATCCATGACGATGCACTGTCTGAAGGAGATCCTAGAGAATGTCTGTATACGAGTTGGACACTCGTATGTATCTGCTAATTTTGTGGTAGTTGAGACAGGAGGAGATGAGAAGTCATATATCATTTTGGGACGACCATTCCTTAGCACCGCCAAGGCTATCATCTATGTCGACAGTGCCAAGATCTATTTCACTATCAAGGGAAGGAAGAAGAGATTCACTTTCAAGAACAAGACACTACAGAGTCTTACCCATCCACAGAAGCCGTACATCTACAAGGACAAGCCAGCACAGAAAAAGACAACAAGAAGGAGGAACAAGGCTAGGAAGACTCACACTGAAGTTGTGAGGATGATCAACTAAGTTTGAGTTGAGTATGATCACCTCCTCGCATAACCACACCTGCCCAAGCCAGAAGATCCAGGAGTACCGACGATCGACTGCACGATTAACCAGAAGATCTTCTACAAGACCTTCTGCGACACAAGATTGAACGTCAACATAAGTCCGTTTGATCCGAGGGCTAAGATTCATCGCTCCGGCCAATATATACAGTCCAGACCCCCAGGGCTTCATATCAATTCATACCTAGTTCATACCATCCAGGAACTAGAGCCAAAAACCCTATATCATTAGAGCTTCATCATCTGGAGCATAGCTACGTAGATTTAGAAGTAGAAGGAGGCAAGTTTTACTTGAATTCCAAATCTTGTCTGGACCGAGGCTTCCCGGAGCCATTTTAAGAAGCTCTCTCTTGTATCTAATACCTCTTTCGAGTGCTTTAGACAAAGTAGATTGACATTGTTCTACTTATTGATTATGTTCTCAATTATGCTATTCATTGCTTATTTAGATTGTATACTTTGCATAGTTATGAAGCATTTATATTTACACATAAGATTGTATAGCTCTTATTTATTGTCGTCATGGATGGGTGACCGATAGCATGTAAGCATGGTGCTTAGATGTGGTTTGTCTGCAATTGCACCCTATATTCTGGGTCATGTTTTAAATCGTGGATGTGATACGCCCATTGAGTCCTTTGTAGTCCACTCCTCGAATAATGGGATAGTAGGAAGTTATTATTACTATAGAAGGCTGGCTATATTCTTGATCTTCCTTAGTAATATTCTCTTATGTGTGAGTATAAGTTATCTTTACCATGATTGCTGATATAATTACACGAATCTAATATGTCTTAGGTAGTATAATTAGAATAACTTAGGAATATTCTTATGCTTCTGCCTAATCAATGCTAGTGCCTAGATAGAGAGTGTTTTGAGTAATTAGATCATACATGGTTATCTCCATATTGCGTGTGCATATGAGAACTATCTATATACCCTTTTTATAACCAAGCCCTTCCCAGTGGTAAAAATATAAATCGATAACCCGTGATACTCTTGGGTAGAATACTGCAAATGATGTATATTTTATCTGTGCGCTAGCGAATATAATATTATTATTTCAGTCACTTGCTCGAGAAATTTCATAAGATCTTTTGGAATAATGCTAGGGATGATAACCTAGTTATTTCTAAGAGATAGAGGTCAAGAGTTCAAGTGATCTGTAGCTTAGTCAAGTGGCAAGTTAATTTATTATATCTAACATTTCTACCGCCATTATTGAGAATAGAGTTTATCCCTGTTTCTAGTGGTAACGTTAAGAAATGCCAACATGGGCCATGATAGCTCAAACGGTTCTACCGCCATTATTGAGAATAGAGTTTATCCCTGTTTCTAGTGGTGACGTTAAGAAATGCCAACATGGGCCATGAAAGTTCAAACGGTTCTTCCACATCATATGTGGAGAGGACTCTCATAAATGAGCTTCTTTCTGTTCTCTCTTTGTGGTACATATCCTGCAACTATAAAGATTTCACTTGTTGCTGGCAGGAGCATCAAGGTGGGACTAAAACCAATATTGGTGGTTTGGAACATGTGTAGAAGCGAAGGCAGCTAGAGACTGTCCGTGGGCTGCAGCCTGCAAATTCAAGGCCCATCCGTAGGCTACTCAGCTGCTGGAGCGTAGGCATCATCCACGTATTGCATCTGCACCTTGTTTATTCTACACATATACTCCCGCCTCCTGTTACTAAAAAACTACTCTCGACTCTTGTCATTTCCTTATTATTTACGTCATGATGATGTGTTATTTGCTGATGGCCAAAGCACACAACAGCTAAGTATGGTTGACTACATGGCCTAGTTAAATTATTTATTATTTATTTTTTGTATGATTTTTGTATGTACTCAAAAGATATCGGCTTAGGTATGCATAAGCTATGACAATGTAACTCAACTTTCAAACAACATAACAATGCAACTTGTATCGAAATTATTGATATTTTTCTTCTACACTTTTAATCTTGTTGTATTTAGGACTCATAGAGTAGGCAAATGACTGCAACACATGTTGTATATATAGATGTTGCTTTTACTCAATTTCTGAAGAAATATTCATAACCAACAACATCCGCGTCTGATTTATCCCATATTCGATCTATGTCTATTAATATTCATATTCGGACAATCTGTATACATACATGTATTCGATAGCTATCTGTGTTCGAATACAAAAAGGGGACAAATATGATATTAATAGTATTCCTTCTTATCCGATCCGTTTTTATTCATACACATCACCAACAAATGAATTTTCCTAATACCATTATAAAAGCATGTATCTTTGATAGTAGACGCAACAATAATTAAAATATTGTTTATCCACAGCGTCATGAGAGAGACGAGGCTATGAAATGTCTCTTTTGCCCACCTCTCTGCCTTTCCATGTTCTTTTCATGAATCACTACAAGCGCATGAGCTTGGCTCAATTTGGCCAGCAAAGGCCTCATTTCTGCTATGGAACAACCCCATGAGGTACACCACACATTAGTACACCAATAAGGGGTATCAGCTTGGCTTGAGTTGGACTAGGGCAGGCTAGGCATGTCTGGCACTAACTATTATAGTGATGGACCAGAAATGGCACAGAGAAAGTGGTTATGCTAGATGTATTGGCTTAGCTATGGTAAAGGAAGGTGACCGACTGTCGGTAGGGCGTAGAAGACGATGGTGGAACTCGGAGCTCATGCCCGAGTTTTCTCACCTTGCATGCGTGATAAAAGAAAGGATAATGGACCTAGTGGGGTTTTACTAGCTAGATTCTATAGGGTTGGCAGTAGTGAGAATAGTGGTGCTTGCCGCCATGTGCCTCTTAGCTCAGCCGTCACGGACTAGAGAACATATGGTACATAGAGAGTGGAGGAAAAAGACACGATGGAGGAAAAAAGAGACATGCCATACCCTCCTCTTTCTCTATCTCGATGTTGAATAAAATTAATTGTTTATGGCTAAAGTGTCCATCAACAAAGATACATTCTTTCAAAATAGTCCTAGGCTAATTAAGTATACAGTGGTCTCTATCAGCAAACACCCATAAGAATTGTCACCAATTAAACTTTGCCACATAAAAATGGTCATATAGATAGAGTGTTGTAAAACAATTATACATATAGCTATTATGTGCAAACTTCTTGTTTTGCACTCAAATGACAATATCATGTATTTTAATATATCTAGTATGTGCAAATTTTCAAAATATGCAAAAAACAGTATAATTTTACTTGAAAATTAATCAACATATATAAAAAATACTCTACAAGCTCTACAATAACTTCCACTTATCCTTATAAATACATATATGCTTAGATTCTTCATGGCATTCCTTTTGTCCCCAATGTATTTAAGAAGGCATCTGCCATCTCCGCTGGTTTTCCACTTGCTAGAAATCTCATGCAGATTGGAGGATCCACATTGAAGAAGCCTAATATTGATGACGGTAGATACCATATTCCATCTCCACATACTAAGCCTGCTGCAACTGCTGATGACAATAATTCTGCACTTTGTCGATTTACCATGGTCCATATTTTTAACAATATTGAACCTAGAGCAAAATCAATGGTGAAGGTTGGTCCAACTAGGAATGGTAATGCTATTGCTGTCATACAGGGGATGTAATGTTGCACTTTCCAACCTTTTCTCTGAGACACCAATCTAATTGTTTCGAGAGCTACTGTTATGAAGATGGTGATGAAACAAATTGTGAAACAATGTTTAGGTAGCTCATTTACTCCTCCGGTACTAAGTAGGGCAATTGCACGATACACTGCTGCGGAGGGGCATGGGTATATTGAACTCTTTGTTCCAAGTGGGGCAGATTTTTTTGCATGTGCTTTAAAGGAAAGATAGATGAGTGGGTTGATAATAGAAGCAATTAGGACACCATAAATATGCCCTGCAACGACAACTCTTGGAGAAGTTAGTGTCATATAACCTGTCTTGAGGTCTTGCATTGCTTGACAAGAAACATTAAGAGATATCAATGCTAGACCGCAAGCTGCAAGGCTAGCAATAACTGCACCAGGTTTTGCGATCCATGAAGCTATTATGAAAAGTATGACTTTGCAATAAGTTGGTGAAACTGTCCAATCTGTGAGTCCTGTTACGTATGTATTGCTGAAGAAGAACACTGGAAAAATTGTGATGAATAATGTTGCGACGTGATAAAACTTAATTTGATGGAAGATCCATGGGGTAATAACTGAACACACTGTCCCAAATGCAATGTATCCAACTACTCCTCCAATAATAGGGATATGATTACCAAGAAAAATCTCAAGCCTTTTACGATCATCATAGTTAAGACTGGGGTGTTTCAAGATATACTTAGACATCCCTGAATCATTTTCTTGCCTTTTGTTGTAGAAGTCAGTTAACAATACAGTTATGAGTGTAATGAAGTTATAAATTCCCTCGGTGACGACCATAGTTAAGCCCATGAAAACCTGGCATAAAAAGAGAGTTTAATCTTGCTTTGCCATGAAATTATGACCAAATGAATCTTGACATAATTAATATGATTAGTGTAATGTGTGCATTTATAAATACCTACACATCCACCATAAAATCATTAACATTTGTCTTGCCTTTACCAAGCTTAAACTAGAAGTCTAGGTTTCATATATATGTAACCAATTGACATGTCTAAAAAAAATGTACTCAATTTCTCGATTTATTTACCTTATTATCATAGCCCTACTTAAAGTTTTCTTTTGATTGTATCAGTTTATTGTTAAAAATAGTGTCAATTAAGTAAATCTAGGAAATATACGACCCTCCAGAACTACATATAATGTGTGTAAATGAAGTGATTTGGAGTAATTTTTCAAATTCATATAGTAAAAATGTTCCAAGAAAAATGTACTTACAGAACACACCGAGCACCATCTACTCTTCCTTGCCAAATTGAACCCTAGTCATTAATCTAAATATACTCACTTTCATTCTTAGTTAACGCCCTAGAGTAACTAAAACACATATGTATTGGCCCAAGCTACTAAAATCGTAACCACATGACTTAAAGGGGTGTTCGGTGAGAATAATAATAAATTAGTGGGAATCCCAATCTTCCATTATTTTAGTTTCTAGGAATCATTTTTCAACGAATATTGAATTGTTTAGCTTAGATGTTTTTATTTGCTCTATGAAAACTAGGAATGCTAGATCCATTTCTGATATTTAGCATGGAAACATGCTTGGGAACAAACATTATATGTCAACATGTTGGGACTGCCACTTGTGGCCCACCATGAGCATCGAACCGGACAATTCTAGCTATGTTAATTAACCTTGATCCCTGGCGAGATAAATATTGATTTCTAGGGTTTGCCAATCCATAAGGATGGTTAGGTTCTCTAGGGATGAACTTGTCCATCCACGTTCAAGTCCATAGCTTGGCACATATGCTCGTGTTTTCATAGATTTGTTGCAATATTTGTCAATTTTATTATTTTGATGGCAGGTAAAGTGCTCATAAACGATGATGCATGTATGGTGATTTTATGAACTTCAAGATTTTCCTGCTCAGTCATTCAAAGGTGATAATAGTGGTAGGGTTGGCATAACTTAGTCTACATTTTCATAGGGATATTTGTGTCCATAATAAAACATGAAAACCAATCAACGTATCGATTGAGTTCATTTCAAAAATTGCATTAAAGGACAAACTGAAGAGCTAGGACTAGAAGAACAAAGGTTGTTGATGAGGACAACTGTGTATCAATCGCAACTATGAGAACATAAGACATATAGACAAATGCTTCATTTTCTACAAATTAGTCTAGTTGTGGGTATAAGGCCTTCAATTTAGTTAACGGTGTGGCCCTTCATATCATATTTACGATTGGATATGATTATTGTTAGAAAAACTACGAAGTGTGATCAGCTGTTCACTATAACTTCTTGGATATTTGAACATAGTGTTCCAAGGAACAATTTTTTAACAAGGCACAAAGCAAGGGGATCAACTACCGCTGCTACAATAGCAATTATAGTAGACTTTTATTTTCAAAAGTGGCCTTTTTGATCTACCACCTCTAGAAATCTTATGCACAATAGCCAATGTACACCTTTGAAAAACTAATTTATGTAGGTAGAAAATTTAAGATTCCTACCTATGAAAATAGGACCATTTTAGAGGTTGCCTTCTTAGAAAGCCCACCACTTGTATGGAGAGGCCATTTACTAATCCCTAAATATCCAACTCTCTCCCTAGGCCTCTTTGTCAATCATTGCTTAGTATCTCTCAATTAGTATACTCTCTCCACTAATATACATTCTCACCTCAATGCCTCTTCTCATCCTATGTGGTCCCACCGAGGAAGCACACAACTTGTCTGTTGATAGCATCAAGAGCCATGACAACTCTATGATGTCAATGTCCAAGTGTTCCCACTCATTCCACTTTCCCAAATAATGGAGCAGAGGACATTTCTCCACCTCCCGTCTGGACAAGCCTATAGAGGTCATTTGGTGACATCCAATCAATCATGTTGTTGCTGCCTCCCTCCTTGATCCCAGATTTGAACAACTTTGCACTAGAAGCTTTTCTAATTTTGATCTACCCAAACCAATTTTTATGTGCCAGGAGTGGTGGTGTACACATGAATGTGTACTGCTTCAATGGTTGGATACAGTTGGCATCGCTGCATACACACATTCAGGCAACCACTAGCCCACTATGACTAATGAAAGATAGGCTTCATGTGCATCCTGTATGAGGTGTTCAAGAACTACCACCACAACCACTTGCCACACTACACACCTATATGCATTGCCTACTAATCCACAACTAGGACAACTCCAGTAATAAGATCGCACAGTTCCACATTAGTGTCCGGATACCGAAGTACATCCCGCAACTTCCACTATTAAGTATGGTGGACATTGTTTCTCCAATCGTGACAGTGACATTGTTGTTTTTTGTTCTTTTCCAATTTTATAAGGTGGTAGGAAATACTTAGGAAATGCTTTTCACTAACTATTATTTAGAGGAGGTGGTACTTTTTGACCATTCTATAAAAGAATTTTATAATAGCGAACCAAGTGTTGTTCATCCTAGCATTGGATGCACTCAACAGAGTTTGTGTCAACTCATATTTGGAACAAGGATAACCACAACCACTTAGTTTTTTATATATTAGTGGTTGATTACTTTAGATATGGTGGCCTATTGGGTCATTGATGGTCTAGGAAAATAGGTGACAGGCAACATGCAATAGAAAATCCATAGTTTCTCCCAGTAGATGTTAGGGATATAGCTGACATCTGAGCACATTGTTATGTGTAATACACAACACTTCCTACACTTATATGGGATTTCCTTTGATAGTCTTGAAGTAAACTAAGGCTTGATTGTTACCTCTATTAGATAACATTGTGAGTAAACCAACTAGAAAGGTGGCTATGGTGCACTATGATGCAATAAGATTGGTCCTTGTTAATCTGGTTATAACTACCATGTGAACTACAACTCATTTATGTGGATATTCCAAAAATAACTATCAAAGGACTTGTTAATATTAAAGAGCTCCTTTGGAAGTTTAAAGTTTGTGCGATTGGAAGCATTGTGCTATATATAGCTTGGACAAATGTTCAAAACATATCAAGTTGGCTAAATTAGGCATCCATAACATTGACTCTATGTAGTATTCTACATATGAGATGACTCTAGATGAAAAAAACACAATCAGGTCATGCATCGATAATATTAAATTGTATCTTTGTCACACAATACAACTTATTTCTTTATAAACTAAATTTGTTGGATAGTGAAGACAAGGATCTTCAACACAAACTTGACAGCTTTAATACAAAAAAGGAAATTTTGTTATGCATGCATCAATCTAACTTTTGTTCTATCCATATTTGTAATTTTGATGTCTTACATATTTTTATACAACCCTTTGCAATGAAGTGGACATTGAAAAAAAGTTGTACTATAGTCCATTTTTATTAATGTCCTCTTTGTAATTATTTTTGCTGATTGGATGACAAATGTCAAGAACAATGGACAAATGATGCTTTCATGGTAAGGGAACAAGCAACCTTTCCAAGATGCTAAGATGCAAACATTCCAACATGAGAGATGGAAGCAAAGGCAAAGTTGGAGGTCAAGGATCAATGCAGCACGGTCTTAGGCCTATTGTACAATAGGGGCAAAATTGACAATTCAATGACTCAAAGGAGCTATTGTTGCAGATGTGGCGTAATGCCATGTATTATGTAGTTTTTGTGGTTGACATGCCAACATAATCAATGGTACTTGCAATGTTTACTAGTATACCAAGACATGGCCGTGTAGATTTAAGGTGATGAACTTGATATTTCAATTAGGGAACTTTTTGGATCAAGCATCTCATTTGAAAAATTCAATGTACATAATGATGAGAGTACGAAAGAAAACTCAATGTACAAATGAAGGATGCCATTAAACCTAGGACATAGATATCGGTTAATTGGACTTGTGTTATGAACACGGAGATGGAAAAAGTTATTATTGAATTACTGATGTTACAAGCTTGTCAAAACTATCAAATACCAAGAAATGAAGGATCTTTTACATAGTCTTGTTCGCCATTTCACAACTTTTCCACACTCATGAAAAAATATTATCTCATAGCATGGTTGGGTGATATAATGAAAAGTTGTGCTAGATCCATCAATAAAAAACAAAAAAACTGAAGAAAAGCACAAGTGTAGAATTTTTATGGGTTGCAGTTTATAATCCAGTATTCACAAAAATGTTATTGTTGGGGCAATGCATAGTTTTACTCATAGGCTAATCTCATGATGATTTTTTATCATGAATCAACTGATTGTTGAAAATACATATTTTATGCTGGCTAATTTGTTTTCTGCTTATAGCCCTCAAACACATACCTAAGCTTAGTGGTAATATTAGAGCCTTTTACTCGTGTTTGGGTTAGTAGTTGGCTAGGCCTTAACCTGTGGTATGGAATACGCTTGCTTCAGTGGTATTATAATCTTGGCATGCCAGTGCCTTGGATTCATGGTAACACTACATCCTTCTGAACATGGTGTGGAGCAACAATAAGACCATGTTTCGGAATGAAGAGACCCCTTTGTGGAGAAGATTCAGATGATACCTTAGTAACCTAGAAAGTCAATGACAAGTGGTGAGCCTCCGTGGCTCCTATTAATTGTCCTGGTTGGCATGATCCTTGGCTAAAAAGGGTGAATGGAGAATGGACTGGTGAAGTGTATCATATTATAGTGGAGCTTGAACGTGAACTTGGCATTTCACTATTACAACCCATACCACAATGTACTTTGATAAGTCTTGGGAGTTTGCACTTCCCCACTTTACATTTTACTTAATGCGCCTATTGTTTGGACAGTTTAGCAGCCTAGCCTGTTAGAAGCCTATAGTAGTAGTGTTGTTGGCCTAGGTGGCACATGAAGAGTTGTAATGGGTGGGTTCACTACTAGTTTGGAAGTTTACAAGGGAGAAGGATAGCTTATAATATTTTTTGGTACGAATTTAGCGCCACCAGGTTAACCAGACTTTCATATGTAGCGAGGACCAAAGAGTAAGAGAAATGCTACACATGTGCAGTCCCATTCCATGCGTGAAGATAGGCTCATATAAGCACATTTTGGAGACGTATTACAAACAGTATCATAGCAGCAACTCTTTCCGCATGTGCTCATGGAGAGATTACCAAGGAATGGTCCTGGACATGTGTTGTGTATTGTGGTGAGTCACTGAGGACATCAGCCCTTATGGCGGGTGAATGTAATACCCTTATAATCCTTGTCTTTTGAAACATCATACCTTAGGTGCTATGTATATCCAGGCCCAGTCCACATGTGGAGCTATGTCATATAAGCAAATTTTTGGATACGGATGTTATAGGTTGTGTGCCTTTACTTGTTTTTAACGTATGCTAGTTCATAGGATTGGCTATAGCTTGCAAAACTCGTTATGTTTGGGTAAGTAGAATCACTATATAAACTTTAGGGGCACATTAGTACTTTTTTTTTAGTTTATCCAGTATTGGTTCACCTCCTCTCTGTCATGGACCAAAGCTTCACACGTTTGCTAGGGACATTATTCCATTCAGCAGCAGTGACCAAGCTGCCACAATCCACCATCCAATCCTAAACCTAAATCTAAAGCCCTTATCTTGTTCTTTTTTTATTTTGATATAGTCATGATGACAGATCAGATATTTAGAGCATGACATCAATTTGGATTTGCAATTTAGAATTTACTTTCAAACTATGAAATTCATGAACAATATCATAGAGATAAATTGGAGTATTCCTAAGGGATAGATTAGGAGCACAAGGGAATTTTCCATTATACGGTGACGTAAATGATGCTATCAAATTTAACATGCCGTACAAAGGACACATGGATTTTGACCTTGTCACTATTTCATATATGTTATTCGGTGTTGTTAATTTAACATGCCTACAACTAAGTACCCATAAACACATTTGGCCTTTTCTTCTGTTGGTGGCGTATGAACCTGTCACATGAAACGAAATCTCTACTTTGCCGACTTTTACATATTTATCAACTCCAATCTTATTTATTTTGTCATTTGCTCCATTGTAGGTTATATTTTAACCGCCGAGCACATTAAATTCCATAATTTTGTATTTAAATGTTCATAACCATTAGCATGCTCATGGCTACTGTTGTTACAACAACAGTACTATTGTTTATTTGGCCACCCTCCTTAATTCGGCCCCTTTATTGATTTTATTACCTAAATACTCATTGAATGAAAATAGTTGGATACAAAATTAAGTTTCCATAACCCTTGTCTTTGAAGTCTGCCATTTTGCTCTTCTATATTGCCGCTTATTAGCATATGAAACATATGGTTCTTTAATATGCTAGACAAACTCACATTAGTTGTATTAAGCAGGCCCTATAACAACAATATTGTCATTGTGCCTGAAAACAAAAGTAGCTAATTTTCAATTATTTCTTTGTGGTGCAGCTTGTATGCAATAGTGCTACAGTTAATGGTGCAGCTTTGTCTCTTTGGTGTTGGAAGCATCTCATTCAAGAGGAGTTGTCCCTTACAGTGCTTAGGTGCAAGTTCTCAATGATTCAATTCTTGTTTTTTTGTTTTTCTTAGCTTCTGCATAGCTTGTTTGGTTTATATACCTTCTATGAAAACGAGTCCAGTAGTATTTTCACTACTGGAAACTTGAAATTCCCTGACCAACGTCAGGCAAAACTGGAATTACCCTGTCGAGCTAGCCCTGACGGTGGAATTACCCTGTCGAGCTAGCCCTGACGGTATTTTTATTTTCCCTGACGATAAGTGCACCGTAAGAAATTTCGTGGCGATATTTTTATTTTTTATGACGAAACGTACATTTTCATAAAAATATTTTTATTTTCCCTGACTATAGTGCACCATAAGGGAATTTCTAGTTTCCACTAGTGTTTTCTGCCCGCTTGGTCTCCTAAGAAAAAAATCTTTGCGATAGAATAGCTCACATGACCAAAGGAGTGAAAAAGATGTCTGATTTGGTAAATATATTGATATTATGTGAATTGACGAAAATATTATGTTTGGACTACAAGGAATGAAGTTATTAATTGCTTGTATTGAAATCAAATTGCATGTATGTTAATGAAAATAATTTGAGCCATTATGAGCATCAAACACATAAGATTTAAGAAAAGGCATTGAAATTTTATAATTGGAATATCAGAAATTGCACCAATGTCCTACAATTATAGCAGAATCTGATTAAAATTTGATATATTAACCCCAGTGTCCTGAAGTTGTTCATGCATAACCCCACATACCATACTTAATGAAGAAAGAATGGACACTTATGTCATTATTGGCTAGCAAAAGCTTGCATTTACCTCTCGTTGTCTAAAATAAATGAACTATTAAGAGTTATGTGATAGTTCAGATGATGAACCAGTTTATGTATAGAATATAGTGTTTCTTAGGAATAGGATTTTTAATCACAGACTATTTAGGTATTGTTACAAAATAATTACATAGAAAATTGGGACTGGTATAGTTTGACAGACATCTGAGCCTTGTGTGTTTGAGAAACAAGTTATTAATTAAAATAAATTAACATATATATATATATATATATATATATATATATATATATATATATATATATATATATATATATATGCATTACTGAAGGGTACCTTGTATCCGTTAATTCCATCTAAAGATGATGGATTTTTGGTGTAATACCATTGCCCTCTTTTACTTTCAAGGTAAGGATATATGACTCCACCAGAGATGAAGCCCCCAAAAAGCAACCCAAAGTTTACAACATGTGGAACAATCATACCAAGACCAACCCATGATGCAGAGAAATCAAAATAGAATCTGTAAATATAAAACACATGTTAGTACTTTTTAGAATGTTCATATAAATATTTATGCTAAATGGATGATGAAAGGAATTTTTTTTGTGCTCCCATATGTTGTTATTTCCATGTTTCTTATGTCACAAACTAGGGGTATATATATCTTATATATCTAGCCCAACATAGGATTTATATGTATATGTTGTAGTTAACCAGTCCACTGGAGGTGGGATGTAAAGTGAGCATGTCAGAGGTGTGGTGTATGTGAACAGACCACGACTCCCTCCAACCTATAAAAATTGAGTTTGTAAGATTTAAAATTTGTCCCAAAATGTTAACATCCTATACAAACATGCAACATTATTGTCTCCAAATGTCGAAGCTAATAATGGGTGTATATATGTAGATGGAAACCACCAAATTCAATAGATATCTTCCATGAAACAGATGAGGATGCATGCGGCCTTCGCCAACGTCCTTAGTCTTTCTGATGTTATTTAGAGACATATTTAATAAGGGACCAAGGGAGTACTATTTATAAGTCTATATGGAAGTAATACAATGGTATCTTAAAGCTTTTAGCAATATATATATTTCTAAATAATTGGATTTGGATCCAATCATAGAATGCATGTATGTGCATACACAAAGTGATAATAAGTAAGCGAACATTGCAAAACAGTCATGTGTTAGAGCCAACTACACATGCGTGCGGAAATAATTAGAAGAAATGATTAGCTTTTGTTATAAAAAACATTTCTATGGCATGTCATTGATAGGGTTGAAAATTACCGCAAACAGTCGGGTATCATATTTATTATAAAAAAATTCATGGTTGATTAGAAACTCACCATATTTTCATCAAGGACATCAATAAATTAATAAACAAAATTAGAAAAACAAAAATTGAAATGCGGCAATGTCCAGAAATGACCATAAAATATATTATAGTTATGAAAACTAGCTCTAGTAAATTTAAGATTTCCTTCTCACTTTGATCGCCTAGTTATATATTGTTTAGGTCAAAAGAGATATTAAGCTATAATTGATTTTATTCCCTACTAGACCCATGGTACCAACTGTATATCTTCTTAATATAATGATATGTTTGAGAAAAAAAAAGTTGAAAGGACCTCTCCCAAAGTTTTATATCCATAATTGATTCTATTCTTGTAAACTTTTATGTGATTAGGATTTGTGAAATAATGTGATTGACTCTTGATGAATGGTTGGTGAATCCAGATCAGGGTAAGTTTATTTATTTGATTTACTCTTTTGTGTTTTATAATCATCACATGTTGAACCTACTATACTCATTATTACATGTGAAGAAGCAGTATACACATGTTTCTTCTAAGTGTTAAATCATATATGTAGATCCATGCTTTGTGGTAAATTCATTACCATGGAGAAGGAGCTTTACCTCAATCTTGAATTATCCCAAGACAATATAATATAAGAAACAAACAACATTCTGCCCAAGATATTTCTTGGATTAAAAACCCAACTTCAATCAGTGGCCCTATTCAAATGGTGTCATTCTATATCATAAAAAGACTTTTCATATTATAAAAATCACATTTACTTGTTGAAATTATGTGTGTACCATTTCTTGTGGGTTCAAATTTTTAATCTAAGTATTTAAAAAATACAGAAATTCAGAAGCACAATTGATGCAAGTGAAAATTTCATTATAGCTATTTTGTTATTGAAGAGTTAGAAAATAATATGCATACATAACTTTCATAGTAAATAATATTGGAAGAAATGCTACAAAATTGAAGTAACCCCATAGTAAATATTGTTGTTTGTTTGAGGAATTAATGTTTTATCCCAATAAATCAATAATGTATGGGAAACAAGGATCATATATTTCAGGAAAGATTAAGAGAGAGCACAAAAGACACATGTTTTTCTCATTCATTTACTAGCTGGACACTATCGTCAACATGATTCATGGCGACTGGTTAACAGCAAGTAAACTTATGATACCTACCAAATTTATGCAATTACTTAATGCAAAAACTATTTTGTCCAATACTTTATGTTTGAGTACATTTTTGAATTCTTGAATGCGCGCTATATTACAACATTAAGTGAGTACTCATCTATATAATTATAAAAGGAAAAGCTCCAAGGCGAAGGAGCATAGTTTTCTAAATTATGTGCTATGATTGTCTTTCTACAAAGCTGCCATTTGTGAATGTGCAAACAATATCTTTTATCTAGAAGGGATGGAGTTTCTGAATAGAGATGACAACTATTTGTGATATTATGCATGCCATCACAAATAAAAAATGTGGAGGAAATAAACTGAATAAATTCCCCACCTACGCTTATAAAGTTCGAGCCCAAACGTTGGGAAGACCTGAAATCCGCAACTATCACCTCCGGTGTAGAACCATTGGAATACAGACCAAGAAATGCTTCCAAGAAATGCTTTCAGTAAAGCACGAACCTGCAACCTGAACTAATGTTAGTGGAAATATCCTAAAAGAACATATAAATTGTGTCACTTACATTTTCAGTCAGAAAGCCAAAACTTTACTTTGCTACATATGCCCCTTGAGGGGTATGAAAACAATTTATAAGGTGAGCCACAACTGAGCCTGTTGGAAATAGCAGCCTGTAATCAAGGATCATGACCTACAGTGAGAAGAAAAATAGTAAGTGGGGTGTCATTATGTCCACAAGTAAAAAACTAATTTTGAAACTTCCATGATTATGAATAAATAAATATTGACATAAAGAATATTTAAATGCTCAAAATGACATTTGGTTGACAAATTATCATGTAGTTCTATGTTTGCTAGGATTCTTATATTGGCTATATTCATAAGCCTTTACAAATATCATGGACTGTTGGGGTGCTATTTTGAAGTCTGAGCGAGGGGTCCGCTCCCAGAGAGACAGGGGTCCGCTCGCCCTCACGGCGGCGAGGGTCAAGGTCCGCTCTTCTGGGACTGCTCGCCCTCACGGCGGCAAGGCTTGTGGTTCGCTCGCCGGCAAGGCCTGCTCGCCCTCACGGCGGCGAGGCTCGTGGTCGGCCTCACGGCGGCGAGGTCGGAGCTTGTCCGAGTGTGCTCGCCGGCGTTTTGACCCAAGATTTCGGCGAGGAACTGGAGGTTACTCCAAGGAGGAGAGGGCTTCGTTGGTGCAGGTACCAGCTGAGGAGCATCTCCGGGCGGGGAGGTGCCGGCAGTCTGTGTGGACAGTCGGACGATTAGTGTTCGACGAAGTGCGTCTACAGGCGAATTCGATACCAAGGTACGCTGTTTTGTTTTATTTAGCTCTGTTTGTTCCGTAGCTGGAGCTCTTGCGTTCTGGGGTGGGGTCTGCCACCTGCGGGTACACTGCTTAGGAGCTAAGCCTGCTAAGCTTTGTACGACAATGGCTGAGCAGCAGGCACCAGAGCACATCTCAGAGAATGCAAGGAAATTTCTTAGGCGTCACTTGCGCAATACCTTTTCATGGCTTCAGATTTCAGAACCAATAGTCGGATCAGAAAAGCCATGGAGGGGGTCTACATTTTGGGCACTTGATAATGACAGTAGCGAAGATGGTAAGGTTATGTGTACCGAGAAGAGAACAGGGGATTCTGATGAAGAATCTGTCTTCTCGGATAGGGAATTCTTATAAGATGCATCGCGAACCGGTTTCTCAGTAGATCAGGTGTTTAGAGCTGAGTCTCTATTAAAGGAAAACAAATTTCTCTCCAAAATTCCAATAGGTTGATAGAGGGGCAGGGAATACTGGTCATCCTCATCTCCTGGCCTCAAGAATTACGGAGGCGGTGGAGGATTTGCATTTGCAAAAGGCAAAGAAGCCATGGATAGGACCGCTGCCAAAGCCGTGGGCAATTTAGAGGCTTAGTACCTAATTTAGTGGATGACGGGCTGTCCACTCTATAGTATGCAGATGACACAATAATGTTTATTGAGGATGACTTAGAGGAGGCTAGAAATCTAAAACTGGTGCTGGTTGCCTTTGAGAAATTGTCGGGTTTAAAAATTAATTTCCAAAAAAGTGAATTGTTTTATTTTGGTGAGGCAAAAAACCGAGGTAGTGAGTATTTGGAGCTTTTTGGGTGTGTAGAAGGGAGTATCCCCTTCAGATATTTAGGAATCCCAATGCATTACAAAAAACTTCCAAATAAACATTGGAGATTGATAGAAGAATGCTTCCAGAAAAAGTTAAGTAGTTGGGAAGGGAATCTTTTTTCCTCAGGGGGTAGACTCGTTGATCAACTTGGTCCTGTCAAGTCTGCCGTTGTTCATGATGTCCTTCTTCATCATCCCTAAAGGGGTGCCGAAGAAATTGGATTATTATTGGTCTAGGTTTTACTGGCAGTGTGACAAACACAAAAAGAAGTACAGGGTGGCAAAATGGAGCATCCTCTGCAAGACTAGATGTATGGGGGGACTGGGGATCCTAGACTTGGAAGTTCGAAACAAATGTCTACTTAGTAAATGGCTGTTTAAGCTTTTCAACGAAGATGGTTTATGGCAAGAGGTGCTAAGAAAGAAGTATGTAAAGAATGAGTGCTTATCTCAATTAGGAAAACGCCCAGGAGATTCACATTTCTAGACTGGGCTGACGGAGGTAAAAGAATTGGTACTACAGTACGGAAGGTTCAAGTTAAAATGATGGTTGCCAAGTGAGATTTTGGGAGGATGTGTGGATGGATCAACAACCGCTAATGCGGATGTTCCCACTCTTGTACAAAATAGTAAGAAAAAGGGAGTCTCGGTAGCTAGCGTACTAAGGACAACCCCACTAAATATTTCGTTCAGGCGAGAAATAGTAGGGGAAAGACTGGAGGAATGGCATAAACTTGTCTCCTTGGTATTATAGATACATCTAAACAATAACAAAGATTGCTTCATTGGCTTTTGAAAAGAAATGGAGTTTTCTCATCACAATCCCTATACAGGGAACAAATGAAAAGGGTGACAGTCTTGGAGAAAGAAGTTTTTTGGAAAGCAAAAATTCCTCTAAAAATCAAAATCTTCCTCTGGTATTTGAAAAGAGGTGTAATTTTAACTAAGGATAATTTAAAGAAGGGAAAGTGGAAAGAAGATTCTAGACAGTCTTAAATGAATATCTTGAGCTATGGGATTTATTGACTGAGGTGGTGCTGCAGCCTGAGGTGGAAGACTCTCATATTTGGCAATTCACCTAACAGGGAAGTATTCAGCTAAATCAGCATATGAGGCAATGTTTATTGGCGCCACTCAGTTTAAACCTTGGGAAAGAATTTGGAAGAGCTGGGCACCTGGTAAATGCCGATTCTTCATGTGGTTGGTTGCTCATAATAAATGTTGGACAGCTGAAGACTTGCAAAGAAAGGTTTGCCGCACCCTGAACAGTGCCTCTTGTGTGATCAAGAGGAGGAGACAATTGATCACTTACTATTATCTTGTGTATTCTCACGCCAAATATGGTTCATGGTTTTGCAACGGCTGGGTTTGCAAATTTTAGCTCCTCAACCTTGGGATCTTTCTTTTGAACATTGGTGGGATGCAATGAGCACAAAAGTGACTGACCAAGCAAGAAAGGGTCTCAACTCAGTTGTGATCTTAGTGGCCTGGTCTCTTTGGAATCATAGGAATCGATGTGTTTTTGAGGGTCTGCAGCCTAATCTCATTGGCCTCCTTTCGTCCATCAAGGAGGACTTAGATGTGTGGGCCTTGGCTGGGGCTAGAGGAATTTCCCATCTCCTCGCCTTACAGCCGGCCAATAGCTGATAGGCTTTCTCCTAGTCTATGGTCGTATTTCTTTTGTTACTAGAGGTAATCCTCTGTGTGTGGAGGGGTTTTGTGGTTTTCTCCCCTTAAAAAAAAACTGCTGTACTAGGGTGCTACACCCCTCTTTCTTCTTAATATATTGATACACAGATCTCCTGCGTGTTCGAGAAAAAAAATGTAGCTTCCGTGGGTCGGAAGAAACTATTCAACATCTTTTCTTTGATTGCCGTACAGCTAGGGCAGTTTGGAACACGTTATCTATAACCTTTAACTTTCAACCTCCAAAAAGCATTTTGCATATGTTTGGTTCTTGGCTAAGGAACATGAGTCAAGGGCTAAGGGGTCAAGTATCAGTGGGAATTGCGGCCATATGTTGGGCATTATAGTTGAATAGAAATGATGCGGTGTTCCAAAATGTGGTTACTAATTCTCACTTGCAGGTACTTTTCAGGGAACATTTTGGATCAGGCAATAGTCCATGCTGTCTAAAGAGGAAGAGTGAGGAAACTTGAAAGAAGGCTGTAGGTGTTTGGAAGGGGTAGCGCTCCTATTTTTTTGAGCTGCGAGATGAAAGAATCTGAAAAGATTAGTGCTGTAGAGGTCTGTTCGTGAGTTTTGCAGCTTTGTTTGGCTTTTCAGTTTGCTAGTAGCGTCGGTGCCTTCTGATGTAGGCTTTAGGTTTTTCCTTGATTGTTTGAGACTTGTCTGCCTAGCAGAAATTCGGGTTAAGTCCCTCGTGTTAACTTTTGCTCAAAGCATTCACTTGTGGATGTGAAGGCTGGAATATTGATTCCATTATCTAAAAAAATGATACTATTGACTGTTATAGTTCCATTTAAATGGAAAACAGTAACTTCAGGTGGCTGATCATCAAATGCTAAATGCTAAGTAGCTAAACAAAGCCTCAGCCTTGGTTTGTTACCTAAGGTAGTTGATAGTGATATAATTAGTTTACAATATGCTGATGACATTTCACTGGTTTTAGAGGACGACATTGAAAGGACAAATAATCTGAAATGGTTACTTTTTTGTTATGAGCCTATGACTGGTATGAAAATCAATTACGACAACTAATTGGCTTTGAAGTGGATAATGCAAATGAAATTTGCTAAAACCTTTTAATGCAAGAGAGGAAGTTTCCCCATAAAATATTTATACTGATAAGAGAAGATTTGCAAAACATGATTGGTAAGGTCATTAGAAGAATTATTGCTGGTTGGAATTATAGCCTTGTGCAGGCATGCTGACCCTCCCTAAAGCTTGTTTAGCTGGCATTCCATTTACTTGTTGTCTATCGTTAAGTTTCCTGGATGTGTAGTTGAGAAGATTAACTCTCAGATGATACTTTGCGGTGGAACCTGCCCACCCGGGTTAGGTTCCTTGTCGTGGAACCTGCTCAGTGTTACGGAGGTGCTCATAGCGATAAGATTTGCGTGTATGCATTCAATGCAGTGAGTGTGTGTGCGTTGTGAGCGTCTATGTTTGTACTGTCTAATTCGCAAAAACAATATGGCTCATTACCTTGAATACAATGAATAAACATAACTATTATTTGGTCAATTGGCAGGTAGTAGCTCAACAAAAATGGTAGGGGGCATTGGGATCCCTGATCTAAGATGTCTAAACCTTTCACTTCTGGTATATTCATTTGTTGCTAACATTTAATCTTTAGTTCCATTTGGACAAAAATTGTCGACCATACATACAGGATGAGTAATCCTAGTATGTTCGGTTACCCAGATTCTTTTACTTCACCTTTTAGGAAAGGGGTTTTGTTGGCTGCAAAGGATGCTTGGGTGGATACTATGAGGAAGGTGGATAATAGGTGGAGGATTCATTTCTAGGAGGATCACTGCTTTCATAACCTAGCTTAGCTATTCAATTTTGGCATTTGATGTTACAAAAGGAGCAAAAGGCTAATCCATTATTAAGGTTTGGGATAGGGAGGTTTTGAACTTCCTTTCAGAAGAAATGTAGTTTCAGAAAGATTTGTGCTTTATGGTATGAACTTTTAATGAACAAGATCAGATTATCTGGAGGTCGTTTAGCTCCAATGGATTTTTTTTGGTCGAGTCTCTATATGCTGTGATTAATCATAAATGTGTTATGACTATTTAAGTGCATCCTGTCTGGAAGCTCCAAATTCCTCATAGAGTGCAGATCTTTTTGTGGCTGTTAGCTAATAACAGGTTTCTATCTGTAGATAATTTGGTAAAGCGTAGAGTGGTCATGGATCAGTCTTGTTTGTTCTCAAAAGAAAAAGAGACAACTATTCATTTGTTCTTTGATTGTGGTGTAGCTAAGAGAGACTTTCAACTAATATTTTTGAGGTGTCACATCCTAATGTTTTTGAGGTGTCACATCTAAATGAGGGCTATGATTTGATCTTGTTGTTTCTCATTGGATTGTGAATGCAAACATTAAAATACTATTAGTTCTTAAGTGCTTTGGTGTCTCTAGAAATTGTGAAACAAGACGAAAATTTTATTGCAATGGATTGTCAGGATGCTAACATGGATGCCAATGTTAATTCAATCTGATGTCAGGCGATTCGATATAATCTTTCGTGTGCAGCGTCTAGGGAAACAAGAATCGGCTGGAAGGCCTCATGGGCCATGCAGGACTCATTGGGGCAGGAGATTTGACTCTAGGCTTGTAGGGAGCTCCAACTTTGTGTCTCATTCCATAGTTGAAGCTGTAAGTTTGAGTTGCAATGATGAATCTCTAATGAGATCAGCTTAAGCTATGGCGGGCATGCCCAAATGTTTGCACTTAAATGTTGTAATGTAACACTTTACATAAATAAAGTGGGGGAAATCTTTTCTCTAAAAAGATCATTATAGTACAAATACAGTAATGATCTGTGAATAATGATGGATAAATTACCTTTACCAAGGGTATCATTGCCATTATTCCGACCATACCAGTGAAAAAAATTAATAACCCGTATCGTCCCATGGGTACCTCCTCAATAATGTCTTCTTTGTTTGGATTCTCACTAAGAGATTTTGCTAAGTCAGAAGTCATTGCAACAATGTACGTTGCAAAACCACCTAGAAAGAAAGGCGCCAAAATTAAAATTTGATCACATAATTTTTTTTTCTCAAAGCACGCAGGAGGACTGCGTGTCATTTCATTTGAATGGCAAAATTAATTGGTATGCAATGCATGCAAACAAGTTGACAAAAAACAAACGTACACACTACAATTCTTAACTTGACACGGTTGATTATTACTGATCTACATATGGAATATTTTTTCTACCATAGACATATATATAAGAATGGCATGGATACCTCTATAATGTTAGCTATATAAATATATGTATACTTACTTGCGACTGCCACGTTAACGCATGTGATGACACTGGTCTGGAGGAAGACATTCTCCTGCCGGGTGAATGGGGCCGCAGCTATACCGCAGCGCCGCAATAGGGACACGAGGCCCTTGAGGGTGACGAAGCACAGCATATTCGTAGGCATGTTGAATGCTCCTACGAGCCCGACGATCATGTAGATGCGTAGTGAGACCATGGAGAATATGAACGCATACACCACCGCGACGACCATAGATCGTAGTGTCACGAGCCCCCAGAACCCAGGATATGGCTGACCCTCGAATACCTTCTCCACAGAGGGTGTAGACTCTCCAATTGTGGCATCCATGTTGAGGCTTGACTGCTTGCTCGAGCCGTCTAGCGCAAGTTCCCTTTGTGATATCGCTAGTGTTTCTGATTACTGATAGGAAGAAGTTAATTTCTTAAGGAGGGGATGGTAGGGGATGCATGGTGTTGGGAGAGGGTCGACAGGTCGGGAGGTAGTATAGCCAGACCAAGAGTAAAAATAGAATTTGTAGCAGATGCTTGTTGGAGGATACCTGGTAGCTGCACATACGTGGGCACAGGAGGAAGAGTTCAAACATAGACCAGAGAGTAACGAGAGGCTGATAAATTAGATATTCCCTTTTTTTATTTAATTAGAATATCTAGAGAGAGCATTGTTAGGACATGTACAGCGCGGCGATTTAACCCGTCTGCGTGATGTACCCTTTGTAAAAAGGCCCCTGGCGAGCTGAGAACGAGGCATGCTCGTCGTTTCACCAGACGACAACGTTGGCTCGTGGTCCAAGGTTAAGTCGACGTTGCGCCTCGCGCTGTACCAGCCGCTGTGAGTTGTCGCCACTGTCACCTGATTCGGTACTCCGCGCGCCACCCTACCGGCCTACTCTCATCGCAAAAGGACGCAGCGACATGGTGGGAGCGGCGGCGGCATCGCAGAAAGGAAGCATACATGATATACCCCAACGAGACCTCGATCCATCGGTCATCCCTAGAAGCAGCAGTCGCTGTCACTGCACCATATTCAAACATTACTGTCGGTTCAAAACCCCCCTTCACTGGCGGATTTTGAACCGGCACAACCAACTCGACTGTGATAGCTCATCACATCACTGTTAGGTCTGTCAAACCGGCAGTGATAGCTTACATATCACTGCCAGTGATTACTGTCGGTTGGCAATACAAACCGGCAGTGATATATGAGCTATTACTGCCGGTTTTCATTGAACCGGTAGTGATGTATTTTTTATAATTTGTATTTTATTAATTGTTTTATTTTCAATTGGAGGAGAGGTAGTGGGGAGGGGGGAGGGGGGAGGTGTTGGCGGTGATGCAATCGAATAATTGGATATCAATGTGGATCTCGATGTTACTACAAACCTATTAACGTTTATATTACAGAAGTTCCAAAATAAAATGTATAAGTAACGAAATAATTAAGAGTCGCATTATAATAGCTTATCAACATGTTCTCTTCCATACGTCTTCTTAAACTTCTTAATGTTAACAATGCAGAATGATCCGTTCTTACTCAATATCTCATCGGTGATAAACTTTGCTAGTTCTTCTTGAATTCCTCTTATCTCGAAATCGGTCAACCGGTTGTGACCGTGTTTTGTGCTGTAATTGAAGCAAGATGATACTCAGATGCAAAAACATAAGTCAAAACAATTTAAATGGAAAGCCTTCATCTCCTTTGTCTGTTTTTGTGCCAAAGTAGACAAGCATAGCCCACATCACGTAGAACCCGCATTCGTTGTTCCCCGCCAGTTGGTCTAGGTTCCTGATATCCTCCATATACTTAGCCGTGAATGGTTCACTTCATTTCTTGTGCTTCTTGCTATCAATATTTTTTCAGTCAGGTAATGCCTTCATTCTGTGTGACATTATAAACAAAGTATCAAGGCCATAGACATTATAATGTCCTATGTGATTAGAAAGTAGTGTTATGATATTGGGTTCACTTACTTATTCAACACATTGACTAGAGGGTCGATCTGAGAAAGTGGCTTCTTCTTGGAGTCCCACACCTTAATATGTGAATCTACAAGACAAATCTCTACGAAGACATAATGGTTGCTGCAATCACGAAGGAAAGTCCATGTTGTTGAATGACATATCAAGAAAATGAACACCAAAGTGAGGGCCGAGAACACATACTCGCAGTTGTAGGGTAGGAGTATGTTTATTTTGTTGTTCCTCATCATCCTTTCAAACTCAATCTTCAAACTATTTGGCACATAGTCATCTTAACACCCGGTGACGCATGTTGTCTCGTTGACAAATACGGGATCTAAGAAGTCTATATACCTCACGTGCTTCTGTAGGCACCTTTTTGCCATACACCTGCATAATAAAGACAGGATATATTCAAATGCAGATCACGTGCTTTATTATAAAGTTGTGAGGGTAGGGTACTTACATAGTCCATAACATCAAAATCTGTACATCAAGCGAGCGCCGTTGGAAGAGCTGAAAGAGGACTTCATAATAAATATTATGCACCTCTTCTTCAGGATGATTAAAAATCAGTCGGGGAGGGATACAAACTTCAAAGCCAATGTACTCCCCTTTAGCAGTATCGAGGGTGTAATAATCATGCAACTATCGCAGATATGTTGGTAACTGTTTATACTCTTGTTCGGTGGCGACCAAAGATTTGCCTCTTGAATACTGGTATGCGATAGCTGCTGATTCAAACTCTCTTCTTTCGTAATATAACTCCACGGCCTCCTCCATGGATATGCTCATGTTGTTAGCCAAGTTCTGTATCTCTAGCAAATGTTAGGTCTGTATTTCTGTTTCTCTAGTCTGATTGCTCTCTTTGTTGTTCTGCATTTCAAATTCAGTCTGTTACATCCATGGAGGGAGACTAGCTATTCGTTTAAAGAAGGAAACATATGCTTCCTTGGATCTTGGATGCTGCTCCACATTTGGGTCCTTCATCAAAGAAGTAATGCTAGCATCCACCTTCTTCTTTTTGCTTGTCTTGGGAGCATTACCAACCGAAGATGATGACCTCTTCTGTTGGGAGGTCGAACATGATCTTAGAGAACGAGATGGAGGAGGAGGAGGAGGAGGAGGAGGAGGTGGAGGAGGAGGAGTCTTCTTCTTTTGCGGTGGAGGAGGAGGAGGAGGAGGAGGAGTCTTCTATTTTGGCGGTGTAGGAGGAGGAGGAGGAGGAGGAGGAGTCTTCTATTTTGGTGGTGGAGGAGGTGGAGGAGGAGGAGTCTTGTCCTTTGGCCGTGGAGGCAAGGGAGAACTCTGGTCTTCTTGTCCAAACACAGGAGAGTAACCTCTGGGAGGTGGTGATGCCGATAATTCATCATCATCCTCATCATCTGAAGATGGCTGGTCATCAAGCTTGATGAAACATTTGTGCCAAGCCACATGAGTGCCCAAATTGTGAACAAGATGCGGCCTATCTTCCTCCACTGGTTAATCAATATGTATCCTATTGAACTTCTTATTCAAGATCTTATCAATGCTGACCCTGGTATACCCGAGTGGCATTGGCTTGCCTTGAATGATGCCATCTCCTCTCGGAAAGGCTTTGTCCGACCGCCACCTTGTCTTTTGTCCACTGCTGACGGATGTACAACCTGACATTAACAGGTCCAGTGATGTCGTCCACCGGATGATGAGTATTGACCTCTTCTTCATCAGGCATAGGGGTAGATTTGTAGCTACTGCGACCCTTGAGCACTGGGCTATTCCCCGTCTGGACAGGCTGCGGTTGTGCTGAACACATGGATTGCATAGCTGTCATAACTCGTGCATGAACTTGAGCAGCTATCCGTGCTTCCATGCTATCTTCGATTTCCTTTTGCTACCTTTGGAGCTCTTCTTCTCTTTGCAATTTAGCCCTGCCCGGCTCTTATAGGAAAAAAATTCGCCTTCGAAGGCATTCTCCCAAGGAACGATCTTGGCTCCTCTTTTGCGACCGGGGTGCTCCTTGTTTCCAAGAGCATGGGTGAGCACGTCATTTTTTCTATCGGACGGGCGGATGCCTCTATTTACTTCCTCGGTTAACGTGGAAATCTTCTGGAGGAGGTCGGTGACGGGTTCACTGGAGGTGGAAAGGCTCCCGTAACTGTTGTACCGTGCCCCCTTGCAAGTAGGTAGTTCACTGATCTGGGCTGGCAATCGCTTGTCTGAGGCCTAACGTCGCATTGCTCGAGTTTCTGGACTTCCGTTTCCCATTCTGGTATCTTCCTGACATAGCCACGTGATCCTAGGTGATGAGGATCCTTTGCCTTCAGTGAGTTTGCTCTATTTCTTTTGCTTGCTGCCTTGGCCTCTTCGGATAGCTTGTCAGCCTTGAACTCCTCCCAGAAGTCCCTCTGCTTGGCACTTTCCCCTCTCTCAAAGTTTGGTTGTCTGTCTTCCTTGACTAACTTATATAAGGTTCCCTTGAAAGTCTTGAACGAACGACCCATGATTTCCTTGGTCTTCTTTTTGACTGTAACCTCATCATAGTTGTTAGGGGAAGTGAAATAACCTTTTAGCTTGTTCGAAACTAGCTCCTTCTCACTTTCTGGAACCCTTCACGGGTCATCCTCATGACTAGTCCATTTCCTATACTTGATCGGGATAAAATCTCTGACAAGTGCCCCGATGACAGTCTTGTATGGGCCCAAAGCTTTGAAAGGCTCCACCGGCTCTCCTACTTGGTCGAACTCAGAGATATGCCAATGTTTACTTGTTTGAGGAAGCTTTGTTGCACCATGCTTAGTCCTGCTGCTCCCTCACCACTTGGCGCTTCCAGCGTAACCTGCTTCAAAATACGTAATTAAGTCCCCATCAAACTTATTTATTGTGGTTGGGTACTTCGGCATTATTACGTATGACCTAAGTTACCTCGTCTCCTTGGTCTAGCTGGAGAAAACGGCTCGGACTCTGGTTTTCGTCGTCTTGATTCTCACTGCCACCACCATTAGTCAGATCCTGCAGCTCTCCTGTACTTTGGCGACGCGTGGTGAACTGGCTATGACGAGTCATATCTGTGGACATGCATGTCATCAGTGTTTGTATGGCACATGTATGCATAGTAGAAATACAAGCAAATTTGGTTTTTGATGGATTAATACAAAGTACACATGACACAACCAGTACACATGACACAAATTTAGTATTCTACATTAACTTCCAAATACATAAAGCAATGACCAATATAAAATGATGGTATCTTTCCAAGACCAAAAACCAAGGCTCCTGATCTTTATCGCTCTGACGGGTGGCTTATCTTCTATCTTCAATTCATCGCCTTTTCCATGGATTTCACCATAGTTATAGTAGGCCGTCAACGCTTTAGCTTTTGTGTTGTATCTCTTGTGCAAAGCACCTGGGTAGCGATTGACTTGAGCATACCAATTGTGACACCTCTGGTGTTACGGTTAATTAAAACCTGTCATGACATCATCATTGAATGTTAATCATCCTGCATAAACTCATTTTTACTATGCATTAACAAAAATGATTTTATTTCAACATGTAATTGTGCATAACTGCTTGTGAGTGATTTATTATGTAAATGTTTGTGTTTGTATGTAATTAACTAAATTAAATTGGGAAATAAAAAGGAAAACAATTATAAACCCTAAAACATACCTAAAATCCTAAATTAAAAATTAAGCATAATTAGGGGTTGAGTATTAAACAAAAGTTATAAATATTTAAAAGTTAGGCAACTTCTATATTGGACAATTTTGAAGTTATTATAAAGAAATTCAAATAAAACACTAATGAATGCTTTAAAATTTAAACTTGAAATACAAATTTAAAAACTAAAGAGAATCTGATGAAAGTACTTTAATATAAGTTGTAGATATTTTAAAATGGAACAACTTTTATTCTTGGAGATTTTTGAAGTTGTGTACTGGAAATTTGAATTAAACCCAAATCAGTGATTGGAAATTCAAATTTGAAACATCAATTCAAAAATTATTAAGAATTTGACAAAACTTCCTTAATAAGAATTGTAGAGCTCACTGATTAGAACAACTTATATTTTGACCAATTTTCAACTTGTTGAGAGAAATTAAAAGTAATTTTGGAAATACAATTTAAATTTAAAATTTCGATTTGCCCCCTTTTCTGTAGTTTCAAATTTAAGCCGAATTTGAACTTGGTACGAAAATCAAAAGTGTTCTACATGAAATTCCCTACAACTTTGGTATTGACCATTTTCACTGAATCGGGCTGGATGGAGATTGATTGGATCAAATAGCAATTGACCTATGAAACTGCTACAGTAGTAGGGGGACCCGGTCCTCTGTTCTGCTCACAGACTTGCCGCGCGTGCGCGCGCCGGCCGCCGGCGATGCCCGCCCGGCCGGCCGCGTGTCGTCAGCAGGGCCAGGCCCGTGAGGTCCCCTCCACGTCTTGCGCCAATCTTTTTGCCCATATAAAGCCCCGGTCGTCTGCACCCTCCTTCTTCATCTCGGCCGCCGGCGGTCCCTCTCGGTCCCCGGTGAAATTAGCCGACTCCAACCTACCATCGTCCAATTCGTCTTAGTCATAGCACGTCCACCTTCTTGCGAAACCGTTGAACCTTCGGGTGTCTTCGCTAATCATCAGAGTCGCCCGGTCGACTTTTTCTTCCCCATGGACGGCTGAGCGCCGCCGTAGACCGGTTGGGCGCGGTCGCCGTTCTTCGGTGAGTTTCATTCCTCTTTGTACCTCGTTTGGAGCTCTTCTTGTTACTGTAAAGTCCTTCAGCCAGTAGTCCTAAATCCTATCGTCCAGGAGGCGTTGGAACGACAGCTTCGCCGCCGGTGCACGCCGCCGAGCCGCCGTCGCCGTCAGGCCGAATGCTCCAGCTCGAGCTAGTCATCTTCCGAGTGCGCATCAGTTCGGTGGTGAGCCCCTGAACCCCTCTGCGTTGTCCTTTTTAACTCTACCGGTCCGAGGGAACTAGAACGCCGCGCGCCGCCGTGCTGTTCGCCGGCCGAGCCGCCATGGTCGTGGTTAGGGTCGTCCGCGGCTTAGTTTTTGCCCTCCGAGGCAGTCATTACAGTTGCCTTGGGTCTAGGAATCTCGCGTCCTGCTACCGGCCCCCCGGCCGCCGCCGTTCGCTTGCGGCCGTGGCCGTAGCAGGTCCAGTCAGCCGACGGCCAGGTCCGAGCTGCTCTGGTCGGCCAGAGCGGGCTGGGTGAAGGAGAGGCCGACCTGGGCCTTGTCGGGCCAGCACAGCGGCGGGGAAGAGAGGAGATTGGAGCTGGGCCATGCAGTAGACCGAGTGGGCCGGCCCAGTGGAGCTGGTCGGTTGAAGGAAATGCTTTTCCATTTTTGAAATGTTAAATAGTGCTGAGAATTTGCTAATTTCATGGTAATTTTTGTAGAGCCCTAAAAATGATGGAATAAATTATGCGGCCCCTCTTTGTAGTTTAATATTTGTTAAAAATATGAAATATGGAGTTTGGGTGTTTTTGGTATGCAATAAAAATCTGTCTTTTAATTTATAAATACCCATTTTAGGATTTTTGTAGGCCAGGATAATTATCCAAAAATTATAAAAATTATTTGGTCACTGTTTTGTACTGCAAGCTTTATCCAGAAAAAAATTTGTAGCTCATTTTAACAAAGTCAATTTTTATCCCTGTTGATACTTATTTAATTAATCGATAAAAGCAATATTAATAATTAGGACTTAGGGTTTTTGTGTGATTTTCGGATTGAGTAGACCATGGCACACTACCACCACTGTTGGTCATGGCAACTTAGTTACTTGGGTAATGTGTTCATGTCACACTTTAATAATAAAAACTAAAAATTCTTTTAGTTAAGTAGTCTCTCATTAGTATATATTTGCCTGGTGAAACAATTAAATGTTAAAGTGGAATCATAACTGTTAATCACAGAGTGATCTTGTTGGCTTGCAACTTTATCGTGAAGGAAAGCTGTACTCAACTTTCAAATTAAGTTACTTTCTATTGATTAGTGATTTTGTGCATTTCCTACATCATGGCATGCATATCATCATGTTAAATGTTGCATTACTATTTGGTGTAGTGACCGCGTGGCGATTATTATCTGAAGCGTATCCCGAGTATGGTCTTCACTCGGTGGACGTGGACCCTTCTCGGTGACTGACTTCAGGGTTCTATCTACTTCAAGCAACAGGCAAGCCCCGGTGCATTTGCCCCTCCTTGTTATTTAAAATGTTTATCACTCGAGTTAATCTATTGCATTAGGTTAATAGGAGTTGAGTGATAACCTATTGATGCATTACCTTTCCTTGACCGCATATTATACCTGGAACCAGATTTATTTAAAGTATTAAAAAATGCTTAGCCCTACTTAATGATTAGTGTTGCAAAAATGCTATTTAAAACTGTGATGATATGGAATAAATGAATCATTTCATGGGATCGGTTTGACCTCATTTGGTGATGGTGTAATTGTCCAGTCCGTTATCATCAACGTGGATGGGTTTTCCCGTTTGGTTGGCCAACTGTTTGGGTTAGAGTCCCAACTTTCGTCGCCATCGGGAAAGGGATGTGAAAACCGGGTAGTTACCAGTGTATTTGGGTTAGAGTAGGCATGGCAACGGGGAATTCCCCGTCGGGGAACGTCTGCCCATCCCCGTCCCCGTGGGGCAATAAAATTCCCCATCCCCGTCCCCGTTAAACCTCACGGGGGAGATTTTCTCCCCATCCCCGTCCCCGCATGGGGATCCATCCCCGACGGGGAATCCGTCACCGAGATGCGAAGAAGCCATGTCTTCCTTTTTCATGAATCCATCGAAGCACAACCACAGAAAATCAAATCGAGGCAAGAAGAGCCAAGAAATCAAAATTGAAGCAGGAAAAGCAGCACTAGGGGCATCAACTCGTTGACAAGATCTCCACCATAGTTTACTCCATGGATCCCGAGCTTGGATCTTGTGTGTTGGCCCAAGCGGTTGTGAGAGCCACGGAGGGCACTCAGATGCGGAGTGGCAGAGGACTCCATATTGAGCAGTTGTGGGCATTTGGATGTGAGATAAGAAGGGGCAGAGCCGTGGGGATGCAGGCCAGACGGACGGAGGAACTAGGGGCGGCGGCGACGCTTGGAGCCTCGCTTGCGAGGGACGATTTTTTTTTTCCGAGCGGACGAGTGGATGGATGCGGGATGCGTGAGACGGGAGGGAGGTAGAATAGATAAAGTTGAGGAACCAACGAACAGATCGAGTTCCCTAACAGATCGATAGACAGATTTATCACATATAAACGGGGCTCCGCGGGGACCGGGTACGGGGAATGCTTCCCCATCCCCGAATCCGCCAAACCCGACGAGGAGTGTTTCGTCCCCGTTTAGATCCCCCTGGGGATGAATTAAGTCCCATCCCCGTCCCCTAATAGGGGAATTCCCCATGGGGAATCGGGGATCGGGTCCCCGTTGCCATCTTTAGGTTAGAGTCCCAATGCATGGTTTCTAACGGAAAAATATTAGAGACCATTCGTTGTCGGCCTGCTATGATCATGACTTTGCAACTAGCCACATACTATGGAAAGCCTCTGACTCCGGTGGCTGTAACACCCTAAATTTTGCTACTTTTGAAATATAGGTAAAATTATTTAATTTGGTATTTTTGAGCTCATGAAAACATAGGGAAATTAAAATTTTTCATTAAGTTAAAATCCAGCTAGGTTTTAGCAACATGGTTGTGCATTCATGCTCTTGCATATGATCTATTTTGGTTGAGTGATCTTTGCCAAAGCACAAAATGATTAAAAATGATTTAATGATATGAGTGAGTAAAGTTTCTAAAACGCGTTTAGTAAACGATCTTTTCTGCGTGTCTCTGTGTCTATCTTCAATCAAATTCCTTGATTTCCAACTCATATCATTCAGTCAGAGTTTATCAGAACCTTTTCTTTAGCTCCAAATCACTCTTTGGTGCTCATCATTCATCAAATTATCTCTAATAACTTCCTGGGAATTTTTTCGGCTTTTTCTGGACCTTTCTCCTATTTTTCTACGAGCAAAATCTAATTTTTAGATGCTCTAAAATATCTTTTCATGATATCCAAATACTTTATTTGGGTTCACCATGTTTCGAAATGTCTCCGGGAATTTTTCCATAATTTTTGGGGCCTTCGGTATATTTTTCGTGGCCCAAATATCAATTCTGGACTTTTCTAGAATTATTTAATTCCGAATATTTAATAATTCCGAAAATAGTAAAAATATCTTATTTTGTACCGATCTCAAACTCTACAACTATATATATCACCGCGTAGCCTTTGACGCGCTGATTTCGAAAGTACGGCCCGTTTTCGGAGCGGCCACTTGTAGCCTCGTAGATCTAAAGTCGAAGTTCGGAAAAGTTAGGTTTCCGGCGAACTCTCCGGCGACCTTTTCCGGCCATCTCAACCGTCTCCGGTGAAAACCACCACCACCACGAGATAGCCCTCTTCGTTCCCTACATCGTGGTATATTTATTTTCTTGAATCAATGTCTGTTTGATCGTTCCCCGTTCGTTTTTGTTTTTCCGGTGAACTTTCTGGCGAGGTCACCATTAGAGCACCCTGTGTTCATCGTTTTCCAGCCATGTCTTCGTGCTGTTCGGAGCTGTTGTTTCCTGCGAGCTAGGCCTGCGCGTGCTGGGCGCCGCTGTCCTGCCCCTGCCGTCCGAGTCCTCCCCTTCCTCCCCTGCGTGCAAGGCAAACAGCAAGCAATGAGGAGGGCAGCCATCAAGCAGCAGGCCGGCATCCTGCTCGGCTCTGTCCAGCAGCCGCCTCCTTCCTGCCTTCCACGTGGGCCAGGGATGGCGCCAAGCCGCTGCCGCCCTACGGCTTGTCAGCAGGTTGGCCGAAGCCACCTCCCCTCCCCACGTATGGCAGCAGCAACAGGGATCACCATGGACTGGCTGTACGGACAGTACCAAGGAAGAAGATGATCCGAGATTAAAGATGACGTATTTACAAATTTGCCACCGGTTCGTATTTCGGCCGTCGTTTCTCCGTTTTAATTCCGATTCGGATGATTCAACTTGCGTTAGATTCGTATTTACGTTGTCTACGCGTATTTGCTACTGTTATATATGTTTTCAACTTTTTAAAATTTCGTAATTATATTTAAACTATTATTTTACAAAAGGAAACATTATTTAATTCATAACTTATTTGTTTTAATTCCGATTTGAGTGATTCAAATTGTGTTGGATTTATTTCATCACACTCTACACAGAAGAGAGGTTGTTTAACATGTCTATATCCTTTAAATTGAATATTAATTTAATTGTTCGTTAATCACTTGTTTTCTAAATAAAAGTAATTCAACTTTGATCTTTTATGAATAAAAGAATAACTATTCTATTTGATTTCGTTAAATCAATTTTATTATGTGTAATCTAATTTAGATGTTTCTCTAAAATATAATATTTATTATTTATTTAAACAAAGTTTATAGTTGTATTTCGTTTTGTTTTATAAAAGCAAATCTTCGGGTAGTTGTATCTTTTCGACCATAAATCCGTTTTTCGTGATCTTTATATCGATGCGATCGTTAGAACGGGTAGAATAGTTCTATAATATTTTCAAACTGATTTTATACTGTTGGTATACTATTTATAATTTATATCTTGTTTGCTTCGTGTATGATTGTCTCGATGTTTGTGTGGTGATGTTATGATCGAGTTCAGACGGTGAGCATTACGTTGGTGATGAAGAGTTCTTCGTTGAGGATCCAAATTCTCAGGATCCTTTTGATCAAGGCAAGTATAGCATGGACCATCCTTGTTGCCTATTCACCTTAATCACTAAATTCATGATGCATGTGTCTACCTTGGCAACCATAGTGTTTATTCCTATCTTTTGATGACTTGATCCTTGTTACCTATGAGATTGCATTTGAGTAGTGATGCTAGTGCTTTGATGGGTCATGATCTTATGAACTTGATTAATTGATTATGAAATAAAGATTAAAAGATGCTTTTTAGCAACATGGACTAAGGACTTATCTGTAAGTATGACACCGGGACTTACAGCGCAACCATGGGGGCTATATGGCTCTGGCTTTAGTCAAGTATGGAGTTACTTTCTATCATGCTATTAATCTTGAAAGGTTCCTTGCCGAGCTGGTTGTTTTGCGGCTCCTGTCCTTGTGTGTACTGCTGCGTGTGTGTGCCACTTGGAAGGAGGGCTCTACCGCCCCTTGCCATTGCGCCCGGATTGATTGGTAACTTGTTAGAGAGCCTTTTGAAAGACTTCATAGTGAGACCCTGTTATGCACCTTGGCAGTGTAGTGTGGGCCTTGCAAACCCCTGACACATGGGAATCACGACTCATGGTGAAAGTGTGCAACCTCTGCAGAGTGTAAAACTGATATATCAGCCGCGCTCACGGTCACGAGCGGCCTTGGACGTCTTACAATTGAATATTGATTTATTTGAAGTTTCTATTGATGTTTATTCCATATTAATTATCATGTTTATATGATCATGCAAATCTTGTTCCTTGGTATATTCTATTGCTGCTACTCAATTGCTAAAATGTGTCAACTAAAAGCAACCACTGTCAAACCAGTGTCTTGCCCTATTTGAGCCTCATAAACCCGTGCTATTCTTGTTGAGTACGACATGTACTTACGCTTGCTTTATTTTTCATATTTGAATAAAAATCCTGGATGGGTAACAGATGACTATGGTTATGAAGACTTCCCTGAGGAGTACTAGGATTGTGTTCACCAATCAACTATTCCCTGTGGATTGGAGATTCCACGAGAGAGTTATCTATATTATTCCGCTGTTATTAATGTAAAGACTCTGTGATATTATTCATTATATATTAAACCTTGTGATGGTACTATGTAATTTGTCACTTATGTGTGTGATTGATCTCTGGGCACACATAAGTTGGTTCATTCAATTTTATCCTTAAAATTGGGTGTGACAGTGGCTCTACTGCTGGAACCGACAACCACGCATTGGGAGTAGAGAGATGGCGAGAGTAGCGTGTACCCTCGTGGCCGTCGTGCCTGGAGACGAGAGGAGTACTGTACTCTCGGGTGGCGCAGGACCGGTTCCGGGGTATAAAAAGCCGTGGTAGGCGGGGTTGGCATATGCAAGCTTAAGTGCTACATATGTAGTGTGGATAGGGATCCCCAGCTGGGTACTTCTGGATTCGAATAGACATTGCTCCACGGTTAATGGAGATATGATCCTCATACTTACAGCGAAGAGTGGTTCAGAACTAGGTGTTTTTGAGAATGAAAAGGAAATTGAAAGTACATGATATATGAGAATTGATATTAGAATTATGGATATAAATAAAATAATATTGAGATCAAATAATGAATTAGGATAGTAATGCTTTTCTGCAAAATACCTTGACTCTTGCTCAAGCCTTACCTTACTCCCCTCAGCCTGTATTCCTGAGTCTAATTTTACACCTTTAGTCGAGTAAGTCTTGCGGAGTACCCCATGTACTCATGGTTTGTTAACCCCCTGTTGCAGGTAAGTTGAGTGAACAGTTCCACGAGGGATCGTGCCAGTCAACGGATCTCCACTGCGAAACTGTGGTTTGGGATAATGTAATTTATATTTGTAATCTATGTTTAAGTAATACTTCCGCACTCTTAACTTTGATTCAAATTATTTGTGTAAACTGTTGTAATACTTGCAAGGTCTTTACAATGAGATCCTCGGGGAAATTAAGGTTTCTTAGGAGACCCGGCAGGCCACCTAAGTCAAGGGGAACTCGTGCAAGCTAGTCAAAGGTCCTTAGGGACGATGACGGGGCACGTGGGCCCTATGATTAAGGCAGTTCTGTCACACCAATCTTCCCAAGTACGGTACACGCCAGGTCTATGGCCAACATGCACTACATACCAAGCCATTGTTGCCTAAAGACGCATGAAATTAATGTCTTTGCACGGTTCAACAAGCAAATATCATATATGAAGAGTATGCTATAAATTGCATAGTACAAATATGGCATAGTAATTAATCCATAGAATCAAATTCCATTTAGAATACTATGAATTAGAGGTATAGGCTACAACGTAAACTTTGCAAAGTGGTGTGGAATATCACATTCCAAGTGAAATGTCCTAAGTTAGTAACTAGATTTCAATTCCTCCAAGTGAAAGGATTCAAATTTGGCCCTAATAGTTATTTACAAGTACATCTAAACAGGTACAAACATTGTCACACCTCATATTACTTTGTTCCTTTCTAATTTCCACTGGAACTAACACTGAATCCCACTAGAATCATTGCTACTGTTCCTTATAGACATTCTATCGAACACCTTGCTAGCATGGAGTTAGTAGCTCATTGTGTATAGGGGTGGCCGGGATCCCGCACTCCTGGAAGTCGTGGCGCAGCTCCTAGTGTCGTGGAGGAACACTTGTCGGCGTCAAAGAAGCAGTAGGGGACGGCGCACAGTGAACGGCGTCGAGGAAGCTCCTGCATTGGCATCGCGCTCCACCCCCCTCCTTGCCGGTGTCGTGGACGGCAGCGCCGCCGCTGTGGACGGTGTTCGGCATCGAGGAGCACACGGGGAGCGTGGGGCGAGACTGTGCGGGCCTGTGGGCGCTTGGACAGGGCTGGAACGGCGGTGCGGGCGCAGCGGAGCTCTGAAAACAGTAGAGCGAGAGGTAGACGATGAGTTTGAAATGTTCGAGGGTGCCGGTTGCCTTATATAACCCACCACATCACCGCCGGTTGGTGAAGCGAATCGGCAATCTCACAAACTACTATGTTTCCAATAAACTACCATGAGTTATATGGGACCATGTCACTTTTTGAGACATGCCTAATAAAACAATCTCAAATGGAGAAATGACTATAATAAAAGTTGTAGACATTCCTAAGTTATACAACTTTGTTGTTTACGAGTTTTTCATTTGAGATCATCTGATGGCCTAAATTTTGTTTGAATTGTGAGATTTGAAAAAATTTTGAGATATGAACAATGCACAGTCTCCAAACATATTCAAATGCACAAAATGCCAAAATAAAAGTTGTTGATCCTGATGATTCCTATAACTTTGTTGTTTATAACCTTTTCATTTGAGATGATTTAGGGGCCTAAAATGTTTTAAAATACTCAATTTACATACTTTTTCAAACAAATAAGATATTTAAATTATTCAAATCAAAACATCTACTAAACAAAAGTTATAGGGATAGTCAATACAAATTTAATGATACCATATTTATAATTTTTAGAGTTTTCTATGAATTACTATAAATTTTGAACTATTAAAAAATAATATCACTATCGGTTCATGAACAGACGCAGCAGTGATAACAGTATCACTACCGGTTCTGTTTTAGAACCAGCAGTGATGGATTAAAAAAAGATAATACCTCCAAAAATATTAGGTGAAGCCCGGCTTTGAACCCAGTCCACCAAGACCAAAGCGCAGAGACTTAACCAAATGGAGTAGGTGTGTGTTCAGTGAGGAAAGGATTTATATTTTTTATAGCTTATTTTCCTATCTTTGATGATTTGTTGAACTTTTTTATTTAAAAAATGAACATTTAAAAAGATTAAATAACATAGTTCCAAAATAATAGTGGAAGAATTTATCAATCTTTACAACTCCATATGATCTCAAATTCGATACAAAATATTTAAACAACATTTCTTTTTGGATTACATAGTTTATGATATTCTAACTATTCATGGTGCAGGAACTATGATGGCCTCATCATGATCACTCCGGAGGTAAGCAGGTTCGTCACCCTCTTCAAGGATAGGTAGGGAAACGTCCGCCCCAAAAGGGGCCATTTCTTGATAACCTCTATACTCTTTTTCGTCCGTCACTCCGTCAACACTGACAATCTTCCGTTTGCCTTGCATGACTACTTGTAGTCTTCTCTTTGTATTGTTATCCCTTGCACAAAAGATTTGCAAAACATCCTTTGCAAGGACGAAGGGGTCATCTCTGTATGCGGTCTTGGATAAATCAACGGTAGTGAACCCATCATTGTCGGTGTTGATTTCGTCTAGCCGTACCCACTGGCAACGGAAAAGAGCGACCTTCAACTGTCGTCCATAGTCTAGCTCCCATATTTCATCTATGAAACCATAGTATGTTGCCTCCACCGTGCCGTGTTCATCGTGGGCGTCGAAACGAACAACACTATTTTGATTGGTGCTCTTTCCGTCCTTCTTTTTTGTGTAAAATGTAAAACCATGTATATCATACCCTTGGTACATCATCACCGTAGTTGAAGGTCCAGGAGCTAAGAGATCTAGCTAACAGCCCGTGACCATTCCTAGTCTGCGGCGTCGAAACCAGTCATCGAACTCCTCCTTATGTTTTTTTCTCAAGCCAAGCCTGTGACCTACCGGTGTGCTTACTTTGTAGTAACTGCTTGTGCTCATCAATGTATGCCATCACACCGTCAGCCTACTGGAGGACGGCGAAGTGTGTCTATCTGAAAGAAATGACTTCATTGATTGTGATAGTTTTCTCACCTATCATTCCTTTGCCCCCTAGTCTTTCCTCGTGACGAGATACTGGAACTCTGACCCGATTGATGTCCAGATAATATGTGCAGAACTCAATGGCCTCCTCTGCTGTCCATCGTTCTACCATGCTCCCTTCTGGTCTGAATCTATTACTAACATATCGCCTAAAAACTTTCGTCAACCTCTCGAAAGGAAACATCTGGTGTATGTACATCGGACCAAGGGTTTTAATTTGGTCAACAATATGAACAAGTAGATGCACTGATATGTCGAAGTAAGTCGGTGGGAAATGCATCTCAAGCCTGCATAGAATCTTGGCTATCTTCTGCTTCAGCTGGTCTAGCTTGGCCCCGTGAATGACCTTTTCAGAAATCATGTTGAAGAACGAACACAATTTTATGATTGGGGCACGTACCTTGTCCGGGAGGATACGTCGCAGGGCAACTGGGAGCAGCTAAGTCATAATGGCATGACACTCATGAGCTTTCATACAACAACAGTTAAACTTAAGTTCTCTCATGTTAACTAGCCTCTTCATGTTCGCACAGTAGCCAGTCGGCACTTTGAGATCATTGAAGAAAGAAATAAGCATGTACTTTTCTTCTTTTTTCAGTGTCCATGATGCCACTGAAAGTTTCAAGTGGCCATCCTCAAGAGTTATTGGGTGCAACTCCTTTCTGAGGCCCATGTGTTGCATGTCCAAGCATGTCACGAGAGAATCCTTCGTTGTTCCCCCGGTGTTCATCAACGTGTTAAGAGTATTACTGCACATATTTTTAGTTATGTGCATTGGATCAAGACAGTGATGTACACTCAAAAGTGGCCAGTAAGGTGTTGACGGTAGTTATTGTATGATTTTACCCGTCAACGAATCATGAAAAAGGATATAAATGAGAGCCAACACCTAGAATAGGAATTAAACCGATAGAATTCCACGAGTTTTAGTGAATCTGTGTTTTCCAGGGACTATAAGGAAAAGAACCAAAGAGGACCCACACCGCAGAGAAAAATACCGAATTACGCCACGGCTGGAGATCAAGAATATTCTAGAGAACACCAGAGACACACCTGCCGAAGCGGTACCCGAATGTCAGAGAGAGTGGGTCAGCCGACCCACTGGCCAGGTCACCCGACCTGTCAGAGGCTCAGCTCCACCTTCGCTTCGATGTGGACCCACATCCCAAAATTTTATGCAATCTACACCGTCCGCTGAAGTCGGTTTGGTCTAAGGGCTACGGTTCATCCCACCGGCCTATATAAGGAACCCCAGACCCCCCAGGGCTTCATATGGTCCAGAGAGAAATCAATCCAGGGTTTCAGAATTCCACTGACATATCAATAGTAGAGTAGAAACCGAAGATAGGATCTAGAGCCAAGCATCAAGTAGAAGATTAGCCTTGTAGTCTATCTAGATTAGGGCTATTCTTCTTCTAGAAGTGGTGTGGTAGTAGAGCTGGAGATAGTTGGAGGAGTTGCCGGTCTATCGGTAACTGCTCTACGACTTGTACCTGCGGATTCAAGTCCTTCTTTGGGACTTGTTTCTGAAGATTCCTTCGGAGTTCAACTTATAATCCAAGTGAGTAACATTGCTATTATTGTTCTTAAGGTTTACGATTCTTTTGAGTGCTTTAGTTTTGGTAGCTCCTTGATTGAAGTAGTTATTTATAATTTAAGCGTGGTGCTTAGATTATATTTATTCGTAAATGCCCTATACTGTTCGGATCGGTGGTAGATCACGAGGGTGACCTAGCCTTGTTGAGTCTTACATAGTCCACCTCCCGTCAATAGGACCATAGGTTTCCATTACTAAGGAATTTACCCTTTGTTGGTGTATTCCTAGAACAATCATATCATATCTTGTGAGGATTAGAACTAGAAGCCTTGGCAATCTCCTATATCACCTATTTTCTCCATCCTTGATAGCAGCTCAGGGGTTAAGTCTAGATTCTAGTCATCCCGTTTTCCCTGTGGTAAAATATAAATAACGATACCTGGAATACTCCCGGGTGAAGTGCTACATCGGTATCTGTCCGCTTGCAGATAATTCTAGTGTTTATTTGTTTTAGTTATCTTATACCAACAAGCATCTCTGGCGCCGTTGCCGGGGAAACAGTTGAAACATCTAGAGTCTATCTTAACCTTGTATTCATACTTTTACCTTTATTATCTCCTTATTTTTGTTTTCATCCTTATGGATGCCACTGAAACCACACCCATGTATAAATACATTGTATCCACGAGCACAAGCCATAGGCTTAGGCAATCCTCAAAGCCTATCCAAACCCCTACCTATGAGCTACGCCTATGTCTGATTGAAATGGTCCAAAGCCAATCCTTTTCAGGAGAGGGAGATAATAATCCTCATCTTCACCTACGAGAGTTCGAACAGACCTGTGACTACCTCCATATAAAGGGCATGTCCGATGAAACCCTAAAGTGGAAGCTTTTTCCTTTCTCTTTGAGAGGGAGAGCTAAAACCTGCTATAACCGAACCGTAGAGAAAGAAGGAGATTGGGGAAAACTTCGCTCTGACTTTTGTCGAGAATTCTACACCCTTTCCAAAATTGTCAACTTCAGAACCGAGATCCTATCTTTCAAACAAAAAGATAATGAATCTTTGTCCACATGCTGGGAACGTTTTAACGATCTCATAAAATCTGGACCAGACCTATCCATACCAGACCCGATTCTCATTCAACACTTTTATTGGGTCTGAGAAGAAAATCCAAGAAGCATCTCAACTACTCTTCAGGAGGATCTTTCGCTCATGTTTTAGATTCTAAAGCACGAAAGATCCTAGACAAAATCTTAGACAACCAACCCAAGGAGAAGTCAGAAGAAGAGCTTAGGGTAGCTAAATCAGAACCTTTACCATCAACATCCCAATCCTCAGCTATCCCGATTTCCAACCCTATGGAAAAGGAGGATACTCCGCTTTCGGACTTTATACTTGAAATAGAAGATGATCTTTTCTCCGATTTTGGAAACACCTCTCACTTCCATATGATTCAGAAGCCTCAGGAGTCCTAGAACCCATATTTAGAACCTATAGAACCTCCTGAAGTAGCCTTCTGTAGAAAGACCACAAGAGAGCTCATAGCCATAATCTGCAATGATTGGCTAGAAGAATTAGAGGTTTCCTCTGATATAATCAGATTGGATTCACCTTCTGTCCTAATCAAATGCCGAATCCATAAAGGCCCTTTTGAAGCTTTCTACAATCCAGTTGTGGGTATTAATATCATGTCGACATCATTTGCTCAAGATATATCAATAGACATGCCACTAACCCCAACAACAAACCTCTTGAAAAGTTCTTCCGAGCACATTATTCCAAGTTTGGGCATTTTATATGTGCTCCTTGTTCGGGTTAATGACACCATGCTCCATCTATGTTTTTATATCTTTGATGTCATGGAGTTAGACCTGTTGATAGGCCAACTAATTGGAAGACTTATTCAAGAAGGACAAACAGGGACAATTAATGTTCAATTAGGACCAAACTTTAGATTCCCTTTGTGCATTACCCGTTCCTTAAATGCTAAGACTAAGCCATGTCCTGAGCCTGCCAATTAGTGAGATCACTGTGGCAGTCCTTGATTTTCTGAGAGAATCCCATCTTAAAGAAGATGAGGAGTTCTTCATTGAGGAAGAAGCCAAAAATCCAGAACCTTTACCCCTTGATGAATTCCTAGTGCCACTAAACCTCCTATTGAGCTCAAGCCATTACTAGCCGGTCTTAGATATGCTTTCCTAGATGGAGATATGCAATCTCCAGTGATCATAAGTGATAAACTCTCCCAAGTAGAGACCATTCTCTTGATCACTGTCTTGGAAAAGCATCGATCAGCTTTTGGCTATTCACTCCAAGATCTAAAAGGAATCAGTCCTGTTCTTTGCACCCATCGCATTCCAACTGATCCCAACATCATACCATCTAGAGAGCCCCAGCGTAGGCTCAACAATGCGATGAGAGAGGTTGTGAAGAAAGAGGTCTTGAAGCTATTGCACGCCGGGATTATCTATCCTGTGCCGCATAGTGAGTGGGCAAGCCCAGTCTAAGTTGTGCCTAAAAAAGGAGGAATGACGATTGTCAAGAATGACAAGAATGAGTTAATCCCCTAGAGAACCATCACTGGATGGCGGATGTGTATAGATTATAGAAAACTTAACAAGGCAACAAGGAAAGATCACTTCCCTTTGCCCTTCATCGATGAGATGTTAGAGCGATTGGCAAACCACTCTTTCTTTTGCTTCCTTGATGGATAATTCTGGATATCATCAAATTCCTATCCACCCTGATGATCAGAGCAAAACCACCTTTACCTGTCCTTATGGAACCTATGCTTACCGTAGGATGTCCTTTGGATTATGCAATGCACCAGCTTCTTTTCAAAGATGCATGATGTCTATCTTTTCTGATATGATTGAAGAAATCATGAAAGTTTTCATGGATAACTTTTCTGTTTATGGAAAAACTTTTGATGATTGTCTTGAAAATTTAGACAAGGTTTTGCAAAGATGTGAAGAAAAGCACTTAGTCCTTAATTGGGAAAAATGTCATTTTATGGTTAGAGAAGAAATAGTGCTAGGACACTTAGTGTCTGAAAGAGGGATAGAGGTAGACAGAGCTAAAATTGAAGTGATGGAACAACTACCTCCACCTATTAATGTTAAAGGGATTAGAAGTTTCCTTGGTCATACTGGCTTTTATAGACGCTTTATTCAAAAAATTTCACATATTGCTAGATCTCTTACAAACTTGCTAGCCAAGGATGCTCCCTTTGATATTGATGAGGCTTGTATGAAATCTTTTAACACTCTTAAGCAAGCACTCATCTCTGCACCAATCATTCAACCCCTTGATTGGTCTTTACCTTTTGAAATTATGTGTGATGCTAGTGATTATGCTGTGGAGGCAGTTTTGGAACAAACTAAAGATAGAAAGCATCATGCCATTGCTTATGCCAGCAAAACTCTGACATGAGCACAACTTAATTATGCAACTACTGAAAAAGAACTCCTGGCTGTTGTTTATGCTATGGACAAGTTTAGACCTTACTTAGTTGGAGCTAAAGTGATTGTTTACACTGATCATGCTGCTTTAAAATACTTGCTCACTAAGAAAGATGCTAAACCTAGATTAATAAGATGGATTTTGCTACTCCAAGAATTTGACTTAGAAATAAAAGATAAAAAGGGAGTAGAAAACTCTGTAGCAGATCACTTGTCTAGAATGCATTTTGAGGGACGACATGCTCTATCGGATCACCCGATCTGACCCCTGGTACGCAAATATTGTAAATTTTATGGTTGCAGGATATGTACCACCAAGGGAAGACAAAAGAAAGCTCATCTATGAGAGTCGACAACATATGTGGGACCAGTCATACCTCTTCAGGATATGTTCTAATGGACTACTCCGGAGATGTGTACCAGCGGAAGAGGGGATCAAGATCATTGAAAGATGCCACTCATCACCATATAGAGGTCACTATGGCACATTTCGCACACATGCAAAGATTTGGCAAAGTGGATTCTTTTGGCCCACCATGTATGATGACACGAAAAGCTTTATCCGGAGATGCAGGGCATGCCAACGACATGGAAACATCAATTCAAGAGATGCCATGCCCCTCGTCAACAACCTCCAAGTAGAGCTCTTAGGGAATTGACTACATGGGACCATTTCCAAAGTCAAAGCAGTGTGAGTACATTTTGATAGCAGTAGACTACGTCTCAAAATGGGTAGAAGCTATGTCATGCAAAGCTAAAGATCCAGAAGCTCAAAGAGGATGTTTAAAAATAATATTTTCAAGATTCGGTACTCCAAGGATGGTAATCAGTGACGGAGGATCCCACTTCATCAACAAAAGGTTCCAACTATATTTAGCAAAAAGAGGGCTCCGCCACAACATTGCCACTCCATATCATCCTCAGACAAGTGGGCAAGCAGAGACATCAAACAAGCAGATCAAGAATATTCTGCAGAAGACGGTCAACGAAATGGGAACAACATGGAAGGACAGACTACCGGATGCATTGTGGGCTTACAGAACAACCTACAAAACACCAATTGGAATGTCACCATACCAGCTTGTTTATGGAAAGACCTGTCACTTGCCAGTCGAGCTTGAATTCAAGGCTCACTGGGCAATCAAGAGATGGAATATGGATCTGGATGCTGCAGGAATAAAAAGAAAGATGCAACTCTCTGAACTAGATGAATGGCATGAGAAAGCATATCACAACTCCAAGATCTACAAAGAGAGAACCAAGAGATGGCATGACAAAAGGTTGAAGAAGGACTTCGCACCTGGATATCAGGTATTACTTTTTAATTCCAGGGTGAAGTTATTCGGTCATGGAAAGCTACGAAGCAAATGGGAAGGACCATTCAAGGTGATCAACACTTCGTCCCATGGAGCGCTCACACTTCAAACCGACGAAGGTACATTATTCAAGGTAAATGGTCACCGCCTCAAACTTTTTCTGGAACCACTCAAAGGCCCAGAGGAAATAGATATCATAGAATTTATTAATTTACCAAGTGTATTAGGGCCTAAGCCTTCCTTTTTCCTTCCCGCACGGGAAAGTCCGAATTTTGGAAACTAAATATCGCGAGAAAGCCGCACGAAGAGACCGGAGCCGAATGGACATAGGGGCAGGTCGCCCGACCCCATCACCAGGTCGGCCGACCCCCCTACGATTCCATTCTCCGCCGCCTTTTCGTGATGTGATCCTTCGGGTCTCTTCTCGCATATTTTCTAACTTTTGTTTTTGTTAGGTCATCCGCCGTCGCCATAAGCTCGTAGGGAAAATTTGGAAACCCTAGCGCCCACCGGACGACTATATAACCAGCCCCTGCTGGCCTCCCATCTCATCTCATCCAACCCATCCGCTTCCTCGTGCCTACGAGCTCTCCTCCAAGACTCCCATGGCCAACAACAAGATCATCCCCTACGGGATGGATCCAAGCAAGGTTCCCGCTGACGACTCCCAAGCCATCGTCCCAGCCAGGCCTCTTGCCATTGCTCCACCAAACCAGCCTCACAAGCATGAGCAATCCTTTCGTGCTTGTGCTAGATCAACCCTTCCATCACCGCCGGAGACCCTCTACCTGAAGGACGTGCCATGGAAGGAACCAATCGTCAAGCTGCTGATGGATGTCAAGCTCCTGCCACCGAAGCCGAACGAGACGCTGAGGGGGGTGAAGCTCGACAGGGATGGACATGTTGCATGTGCCAAGTACACCTCTCGCCCAACCTTCAACAGAGTCCGTGCCGATCCAGCCAAAGTCAATTTCGTGCCACCCAAGGAAGCACCACAGGGCGATCAATCTCCACGGAAGCATTCCAGGGTCACCAACACAGAGCTTCAGCAGCAGATGGCCGAGATAACACGCGAGATAGAGGTCATGAAGAATCAGAATAGGCTCCTTACTAGAACTATAGCTAATACCAATCTTAGGATTGATCTGAAAGAAGGAAAGCATAGGGAATTAGAGATTAAGTTTGAGCTTTTCTCTCAGAACAATTCTAGGAGGCATTAGAGTTATGTATCCAATAGGGCACCCCTTAGTTCGTTTAGTTTGCTTTAGCTCGATTGGTTCGTTTTAGTTTGAAAGTCTTGTGTAATAAAAGTGCCCTATTAATAATAGTCAGTTTGAGTCAATGTTATCTCGATTGGATATATTTGTGCTTGTCTCCACTTTGTTATGCATAAAGGAAAACAGGAAACAAGTGTGGGGGAGGAGCACATGATGGAACGACAAACACCAAAGATGAAAGTACACCAAAACAGAAGCAACTGATGCACAGATCACACACGACGAGACGGGGCATGAACGGCTACTAGGAGGGGTCGGCCGACCCCTGCCCTAGGTCGCCCGACCTGCCCAAATGCAGCCTTGCCGCGAGCTTCGTCCACGGTCAGGTACGTACCCTAAACTATCTATTTTCTCGTACGCCGCTCGCTGTTTTGCACTGAATTGAAAATCTTATGATTAAACAACTTTAAAATATGAAAGGATTAACCTGAGTAGCCTTGACTTAAGGATAAACACACATATCACTTTTCCTGGAAGTCTTGCTGTTGTTGTGAACTTAAAATTAGGGACCCCATGTTGCTTAAGTTGTTGTGGAATACGAGATAGTAAGAATAATGAAAGCTTGATTCTTGATGTCTAGTTGTTGGAGAATTTTATTTGCAAAACTTAAAACCGATAGCTATGCTTCTCCTTTGTAGTAAAATTATTTACCTACCAGAGCCAAATATAGGATAGAATCAACCTTCCACATTTACTACTTGCTATTACTTTGAGTTTTGTCAAACCGAGTGACCCTTGTTGAGAAATTTATCAAACTCCCAAGATCAAGATCACGTACACTCCACGTATATCTGCTATTCCTACATTGGGAATACGCAACAATATGCCTTTCCACCCAAAAATGTTTCACTCCACTATTGGAGGAAGCACAAAAAGAAGTTAGTAATAAATGCTCCAAAGTTCTTGTTGTCATCTCTCAAAAGCATACAGAGAAGAGGCATGTGGCTATGCAAAAGTGTGAGAAGAGAGAAAGCAATGGGTACAAAGATGCCCGCCTGAGAGGTCAAAATGGACAAGTGTCCGAAATGCCAAAACAATGGGTACTCAGATGCCCCCCTGAAAAAAAGAGAAAAAAAGAAATATAGCCCATGTTGTCCTGCGGAAGAAAAAGAGAGAAAATTCTAAAGGAGCATAGTAGAATTAGGATAGCCACCATATATTCCACACACATGCACATCTTGATCTAAGAGTATGACATCTTTCTCCTTAGATCCTTGTTTTAACTTTACAATATATGTAATACAAGTATGTTTTCATTTTACCCCTACCTCAGCTCCACATAAGCTTTAGAAGTAGGCAACAGAGAAGGCAACATCATCTATGCCTTGGTAAGGATCAGCACCACCACATATGAGTGACATAAGGGTACTACAAACAAGGAGAAGGTAAGCTATGCTTTATTTTCAAAAATATTCAAAAAAACCTCCAACTACTTGAGTGATAGAGGAAGGTGATGAGTTTCTAGCTGTTCTATTCTTCAACCGCTCAAAGTTTCATGGTAGATAGAATGAATCCCGCAGTACAGGTATAACTAGGAATGGTGAAATGATGATGTCTAGTCCTAAGGTTAAGATTGCTTAATTCCATCCTTTACTCGGGACGAGCAAAGATCTAGTGTGGGGGAGCTTGTTGATGGTAATTATTGTATGATTTTACCCGTCAACCAATCATGAAAAGGATATAAATGAGAGCCAACACCTAGAATAGGGTTTAAACTAATAGAATTCCACGAGTTTTGGTGAATCTGTGTTTTCCAGGGACTATACAGGAAAAGAACCAAAAAGGACTCACACCGCAGAGAAAAATATCGAATTACGCCACGCCAAGAGATCAAGAATATTCTAGAGAACACCAGAGACATGCCTGCCGAAGCGGGACCCGAATGTTAGAGAGAGTGGGTCAGCCGACCCACTGGCCAGGTCAGCCGACCTGTCAAAGGCTCAGTGCTGCCTCCGCTTCAGCGTGGACCCACATCCCGAAATTTTACGCAATCTACACCGTCCGTCGAAGTCGATTTGATCCAAGGGCTATGGTTCATCCCACCGGCCTATGTAAGGACCCCAGACCCCTCAGGGTTTCATATGATCCAAAGAGAAATCAATCCAGGGTTTTAGAATTCCACTGACATATCTATAGTAGAGAAGAAACCCAAGATAGGATCTAGAGCCAAGCAACAAGTAGAAGATTAGCCTTGCAGTCTCTCCAGATTAGGGCTATTCTATTCTAGAAGTGGTGTGGTAGTAGAGCTGGAGATAGTTGGAGGAGTTGCTGGCCTGTCGGTCACTACTCTACGACTTGTACCTGCGGATTCAAGTCCTTCTTTGGGACTTGTTTCTGAAGATTCCTTCGGAGTTCAACTTCTAATCCAAGTGAGTAACGTTGCTATTATTGTTCTTAAGGTTTACGATTCTTTTGAGTGCTTTAGTCTTGGTAGCTCCTTGATTGAAGTAGTTATTTATAGTTTAACTGTGGTGCTTAGATTATATTTACTCATAAATGCCCTATACTGTCTAGATCGGTGGTAGATCGCAAGGGTGACCTAGCCTTGTTGAGTCTTACACAATCCACCACCCGTCAGTAGGACCGTAGGTTTCCATTACTAAGGAATTTACCCTTTGTTCATGTGTTCCTATAGTAATACCCATTTCAGAACAATCATATCATATCTTGTGAGGATTAGAACTAGAAGCCTTAGCAATCTCCTATATCACCTATTTTCTCCGTCCTTGATAGCAGCTCAGGGGTTAAGTTTAGATTCTAGTCATCCCGTTTTCCCTATAGTAAAATATAAATAACGATGCCTGGAATACTCCCGGGTGAAGTGCTACATCAGTATCTGTATGCTTGCAGATAATTCTAGTGTTTATTTGTTTGAGTTATCTTATACCAACATAAGGTAGTTTCTAGAAGATTAATTTTTTCTTCCAGATACTATCAGTAGGCGCTGGTACTGCCCCTTTCCCCTTTCCAAGGACTACATCTATGAGTTTGCTTACATGTTTAAGTATCTGTTTGCCGTCACGATACTTTGGGGTCCACGTTTCTCAACAGTCCCTTTGAAATCTTTTCTATTCCTGCGGTAAGGATGATCCATTCGTAGGAACCTACGGTGTTACATGTAGACCATCTTCTTGTTTTCTGTTAGATGTATAGCATCCATCTAATCCAAGCACTCGACACAGCAACCTCCCCCTGGCAGGTCGGTGATTGTAGCGATGAGTATAGCCTTTATCATGACATGTTCTTTTTTGTACTCATCCCAAACATCCTTCACACCCGTCTCCCACATCTGTAGTAGTTCATTGATCACTGGTTCCAGAAGCACATCGATATCATTGTCAGGTTGTTTTGGGCCTTGAATTAGTAGTGGCATCTGAATGTATGACCGTTTCATACAAAGCCAAGGTGGAAGGTTGTATATACATAGCGTCACTGGCCAAGTGCAATGATTGCTTTTAACCTGGTCAAACGGATTCATCCCATCTGTGCTCAAACCTAACCAAAAATGCCTTACGTCTCCGCAGATGTTCTTATAGAACATAGTGTTGATAGTCCACCATCGGCGAGGTGCCTCAACATTGTATCTTTCTTCCGCTCTTTGCCGTGCCAGCGCAACAGCTTCGCTGACTTTGCATTTGCAAACAACCTATGCACTCACGGAGCTATAGGAAAATACCATACGACCTTTACGGACCCTCCTCTGGTCTTGCTACCCTCATTTGACGGCCCTTGCTTGTATCGGGGAGCTTTACACTAGGGACACATATCCAAGTCTTTGTACTTTTCTCCATGGTACAATATGCAATGGTTGAAACAAACATGGATTTTCTCAACCTCGAGGCCGATTGGGCAAATTATTTTCTTGGTCAGATAAGTATTTTCTGCTAACTCGTTACCCTTTGGGAGTAGTTTCTGTATTATACCTAACAAGTTATCGAATTCTTTATCACTCAATCCATTCGTTGATTTGAACTCTAAAAGCATAATTTTGGCTTCCAATTTGCTTATTGGACAAGTCGGATGCAATGATGTTTTTGCATCCTTTATCATGATCTCCAGTTTTTTCAACAGTATAGCACTAAGGAATTCACCCTGCACATCATGCAGGAGCTGAGAAATGCCATCATTTTCCTCTGTGTCATCAGTTAACGTATTGCTAAACACACTGTTATTGGTAGGCACAGGTTCTGTGTAATCATCATTAGGCAGAAACTTGTTTAGGGATATGCTAGGCATGGGAATATCGTCATTATTTTCTTGTCCAGCGTTTTGACCAACCTCCCCATGCAAAGTCCAAATCATATAGTCTCTCATGAACTCCTGGTAATCAAGTGCAATCATATATGCTCCACGTCGTCCCATTTTCTCATATTCTTGCAATATTTGCATGGGCAGAATATAGACTGCGTGTCCCCAGCATTAGCTCTGCCGAACTTGATAAAATCATCGATGCCCGTCAAGTACCGTCGGTCTGTACATGACAAATCGTACATCCACCTTCGATTCATGCCTGCAGAGGAAAAATGGGCAGGGCAGAGAAAATATAGGAAAGTTTTAATAAGCCTTTCTCAATAATATTATTTGAAACACAGAACCTTAATGTATTCTTCGATAAAATTTGAAATTGTTTACCCTATAAAAATTCAAATCGGCCGCGCTATAAAACTGAAATAGATAGCCCATACAAAATAATTATTCTACAACATGCCTTGTATAAATGGATTCAAAAAATATAAAAATATTCAGGCTCCATCGTAAACAACATTAATTGACACTAAGTTTGTAAACAATAATGTAGCTTCAAACATGCAACCCCTCTTATTCATCATGAATAATAGAAATGTCACATAAATTACAAGTGCCAAAAAACTATTCTACAACATGTCACATAAAAATGAAAGCACAAATTATAACATGCAACCCCTCTTCTTCATCATGAACAATAATATAGCTCCAGTTCTAAAAGGTGGCAATGGTTTAACTAACCTTTTAAATGGTGGATTTACCACAATTTTGATGACTTCCCCAAGATCCAACCCAAATGTGCTCTCTAAAATGAATAAATTAAACAACTATAATAAGAATCAATCTTCAAACACAAAGCAATGAAAACCTACAAATCCAAAAGAGTGTGCTTATTACTAACTATAAGTTAGAAGATCTTCACCATGCTTGAGCTTCCAAGAGTTTCCTTGAGCAATTCGGTGAAGAGCAGCCGCAACAATAGACGTCGTGGGGAAGAGCAACCGCAACAATGAAGGGGAAGAGCAGCCACGCACTGCTCCCGTCCGTTAGGACAGAGGAGGAATGAGGGAGCTGGAGCTCAACTCTATATACTGTAGAAGTATCACTGCCGGTTCGTGGTTGGAACCTGCAGTGATACTGCTGAGTAATATCAGTATCACTGCCGGTTCCAGCCACGAACCGACAGTGATATCTAACTTCACTGTCGATTAGCCCATGACCTAATCATTTGAACGTCTGATTAGGTTTGAACTGGCCGATCGCTGTCGGCCTAAAACAAACCGGCAGTGATGGGCCGACAGTGATATTTAAATCTGCAGTAGTGTGTTGGCGCTGATGCGCCTCGTGCCGCCACGCAGGCCACCGGAGCCATAGTTCTCATGGCCGCGGGAGATGCAGCTTGCCTCTCCGGCGGACACTCAGAGCTATAGCTAGCGCTCGTGAGTGGGAATTGAAGCGGCAGCAGCTCACCTAGCGTGCGGGTCGCCCGTCGCTGCCGCCGCCGCTCGTCTTGACCGGACCGGCCAAGCTCGACTCGCTCCATTGGAGGCTCCCAGCTACACAGGGGAATGGGTAAGACCACAGGTAGCAGCATTTTTTCTGTTATTTTTTTTAAAAAAGAACGTGACCCTACTTGAACCCAAACTTTGTATGTGTTAATTAGGAACGTTTCTGTGATACATACAATGGTATTTGATAAACTAGCCACACGATGGTGTATAGGAATTTATATTTATAGTGTATGATCTGTCTATTTAGTTGTCTATGTATCGGATTTCAAAAATTTATGGATAGACTCTTGTCTATGAGCTGTACATGCCCTTAAAGCCTGTGTTACAGCCATCTGATGAGCAATTAAATGCTCCAAACACCTATGAATCACTGGTAGTCCAGTAACTGTGGAGTAAATTCCTAAATGAAATCGCAAATAATTAGCCAAATCCCTTAGTGTCACTGTTTGAAAATTTCATTTCCTAGAATACCCTTTTTGACTGACGTTGATCGACTGACAAACAAAATGTCTTTTGTCATTGCGTTCGTTTCTTGTCCCTGGTTGAAAAAAGACAGCAGTTCAAACATGATTCTATTGACGGACACAAGTAAAAAATAAATAGATAGACCCGAATAATGAACTACCAGTATAAATAAATCTTTATATGTGGTTTTCTTAGCAAACCGTCAATAAACATCATGCATTTGTACAGGCACATCCTTAAAACAATCGCTAATATAAATTGATTTCTACTGCTGATTTTCTTAATAAACCACCAATTTAAAATTGATTTTATTGAATTTCTCAAATGACCTGATATGGAATAAAACATCCAATTAAAAGTTGCAGATCACGAAAAGTTATGAAATTTTATAGTTGACAACATTCATTTGTAACCATCTTATCAATAAAAATTACGTTTGAATTTATCAAATTTAAAATTCAAATTTTGTAAATGACCTCTGATGAAGAAACTACAAAAAGAAAAGTTGTCGATCTTAAAAAGTTACGAAACTTTGTAGTTGACAACCACTAGTAGAGAATAGAACTTTCGTCTAACATCCGGATTGGGCTTTAGTCTCGATATTTTTGTGTTCAGGACTAAAGGGGCCTTTAGTCCCGGTAAACGTCCCTGGCCTGCGGCTACTGACACGCTGTTGTGTCTGGGGACCTTAACCAAACGGGACTAAAGGTCACTCTTTAGTCCCAGGCGTAATCCATTCCCAATTGGAGGCACTGCCCGGGACAAAAAACGGGCGTGTAGTCCCGGTGGGTAATCCCAATCGGGATTAAAACCCCTCGATATAATCTTCAAGCTCCCTTCTTCCTCCTCTAACCCAAGATAGCTCTGTTCTTCCACTCCTTTGTGTGTTCTTGCTGCGTTCTTCTGCCATCACACGATTTCTTGAGGCTCAACATCAATTTTTTTTTGTTTTGAAGGTAACTAACTTCATTCTCATACCTCCATTACTACTATATGTCATTGCATTGTCTATTAATAACCAAAGATGTAACATATTGTCTTTTGTGGTGCACTTCTTGATTTGTGGCCATTTAAACTTATATTCTCTTGATAGTTTATATTTTTGGATGAAGAATGTTTATTGTTGTTGGCTTTAACTAGAATGCACCTTTTATTAGTCTGTATATATAGCTTATTTAATGATTATCAGAAATAGAGGGTTTTAGTGGTTTTTTAAAATGTCCTTGTTTAGAAACTGAGAAAAATTAAAAATAACCCTAGCAGTGTTTTTAAAAAGAATTTATGTGTTGACAGTGTTTTGTTTGAGATTATGCATGACAACTGCCGTTGGGGCCTCAATCGACATACCTTGGCAACCCAATGATGGCGGACTTCATCTACATGATAATCTTTGACGCACATGAGGTCAACTTGCATAATACTGATATGCTAGGCCACTTAATACTTATCAAGGTTCCCATGCAAGCTATCCATGATGAGCACCCATATTTCATGAATCGCGCCGCGATACAGGAAGCGGTGGTGCAGGAGTGTCAAGTTTTGGTCCCGCTAAATAATATCACGCATTATCTTCGAGATTACCTGGTGCTAGCCTCATCTATAACTGATGCACTTGCCATCATGGGTGTATCATATCTCAAAGTTGGTGGTCATGAGCTTGTCATCCTTCAATGGACATCAGAGTATGGTGCCACTACAGTTGGCTTGGATCCCACCTTACCCACCTCCATGGTACAAGTAGCAGAACCATCATCACCGCTAGGATATTACAAACCACTCAAGCTTGTCATTTATGGAATGCCACTGCATGTTTTTGTGCAACCATTCATAGTACCTAGAATGTTCATGAACATATGTCATGTTCGCGATGTCCAGCACAATAGAAATGATCTCACAATCCACATGCACACATATGCTCAAAGGTCAACTATACCTAGGGTTGCATATACAGGAGTCTGCAAACAGTCGCCTTCCGGGGATTCCATGATTCACATATGACCAGTTTGGATTACTGTAGACTCGCTACCACTGGGTGGTGAATAGGCGGTCCGTCATCCCATGACTGGTAGGTGCACTTACAACAGAACCATGTTGCGTATATGTTACACTGTTCCTTCTAACAATTGTCACTCTTACTACAGCCCTGCCTCTGTATGAAATCCGATATTCACTGTACATACGCGTGGAGGTGCACAAGGACTAGGTCATCGGCAAGCGGGCACAATTACAAGCAGTCCATACATCTCCATCACCTACATACCTGGGGTTTACATATATACACAAAAACCTGAATTAGGGACGCATAGTTTACTTAATTGGAGGACCCTGCGATTCTTCATCAGAAGAAGGTTCGTCTGCACACGAGCCTAGAACTGGTTCCATGGAAGTTCCAAAGGCACCACCTTCATCAGAAGATGGTTCACTACTTCTAGACTCAGAAGTTGGATCAGAGGAAGTGCTACATACACCACAGGGTACATTTTCATGAGAATGGTACATTTAGTTCAACTAGAATTGTTATTTATACAACTGGTAATTGTACCTGTAAATTATACCAATAACACAACTCATTTGTAGATATGAAGAATACTGAATCCAAGGATGATGAGGCAAAGAAAGCATGAACCACTCAAGAAAGTAGTGTTGATGTGATCCTCCGTAAATTTTGTTGTGAAAACTTATTGTTTTGAATTATGGTTGTCAAATTTGTGAACTTGGTGTGTATCTGAACTTCTTGTTGTGAACTCATTTGTTGCGGTGAACTTGTATTTGTAAACTCATTTGTGAACTTGCGATGTTCTGAATTTTTGTTGTGAGTTATGGTTCTGAACTCATTTGTTAGAAACAAAACTGCTGATAGGCAGAAGTTTTGTAGGCCGCCAAAATTTCCTTTAGTCCCAGTTATAATCACGAACCGGGACTAAAGGCTCCGGTTCGTGATTGGAACCGGGTATATATTGCGTCGTCACCCTCTCAATCTTTTCTGTTCATTTCATTTCAATCGTCGCCCACCGCCGCGCGTGTTTCCGACATCGCGATCACACTCGCGCGCCCTCGCCTCCTGCGATGACCTCGCCGCCGTCTCTGACCTCAGAGCCGTTTCCGCGCCCGCTCGCGCCCGGACACGGGCCTCGCCGCTCCCTTCTCCGATCCGACTCCGCCGCCTTCTCGGACCCCGGCCGCTGCTCCCGTCTCCGACCCCGGCCGCCGCGCCCGTCTTTGACCCCAGCCACGCCTGTCTCTGACCTCGGCCGCATTGTTCCCCGCTTCACACGAGTTAGGATATACATTAATTCTTTACATTTTGTCTAAGGATCTTCATTTTGCCTCAGTGGATTCGCATTGAGTAGGGCAAGAAAATATGTATTTTGACATGAAGTTTTTGGGCTTGTTTGTTTAGGGTTACGATATATTGTTTAGGGTTCCAGATATATTTTTTTAGGGTTCCAGATATATTGTTGTCAACTTATATGAATTTTGAGACGTATTGTATGTATATATATGAATTTTGATTTATGTGGTATACTAGTAGCGGGGCGCGCGCACTCGCGCGCCCGTGTGCTTAGTTAGTGTGAAGATCACAAGAGGAGGCTAAATAATGCAAAGCTGGCAGTAGATTGTTATGTATATATTACAGGAAATAAAGTAGCTATTCCATGGTACTACATTATTTTAAAGGAGGTCTTAAAGGATTGTTTAAGTAACAGTTTTAGGACACTAAGCACAGATAGATTTATAGTGAACTGATGCAGACAAAGTAGAGCTGATTTCATGAAGCATGAGCGGTGATAATGTTGATTAGGTTGATATGCGGCCTTGATCCGATTCCCACTCATGACTTTCGTCGTCTCAGTTGCTGGTTGTGGCTTCAGTAATTGCTGCCGGTGCTGTTCGTTTCGAAGCTTGTGTCATCAGTGTCCGGATCACGTTTTGGTGTGGCTATAAATGAATTTTATTTAAATTAATTAGTTTTTGAATATGAATAAGGATTTCGAAATGAACTAAGGAGCTGGTTATACTTACGGTTATAGTCGTAGTGATTTTCTGGTAACCGAGCAGCGTGGCCTGCAGGAAGAGTTTAATAAGGTTAGTGTAGGAATCTTGAGTTTGTTTTGTAAGAATCATGGTGGTACATGTTGGTGACTGTAAATGTAAATAGATGTGGTTTGAAGATGGTTGTTGAAGCTGTACCTTGCGGATTGGATGTGATCTCATCATCTAAATGTGTTTATAGTTCACGTCGGTGCGCTGTGCTTAGAATAGAGGCTCCTGTTGATAGAAAAGATCAGTAATTTGAAGAGTTTTTTTTTGTCCTAATCTGAAGAATTACCTCGGATATGAGAGATGCATTCTTCTGGCGGTGTGTTTCTGCCTTGCATCTCTTCTGTAAAAATTTCATATTTCAGTGGCCAGATGCTAATTGTGTCATCGGTTTCTGATAGGTTTCTCATGCCTATGTGGGCTGTGAGAGGTAATGCAGAAAGCTGTCCATGGGCTATTATGTGGTATTGGAGTCTTGCAGGTATAAGGCTTATGTTGTTGACGGTACAAATGCCATCAAAGAGTCGGTATATGGCTGAGTTTGAACATAAGTGTGGTGGTATACCATAGATATGAATGGAGAGTCGTTCATATGGTTCTGTAGTGATTGTTTCTGTAGCTCGATGGACATTCAGTGGATTGGATCTGAGAAGTTCTCGTAGTGGAAGAGTGGTAGAACCATGGGTTGGTTTCCATGGGATAAAAATCAAATAGTTGTTGTGAATGTTGATCAAAGAGTTGTTCAGTAAGTGAGTTCTTGCAGCTGCTGTGGCTAGGCGAAGGAAAAAAAACAGAATCATAGTAGGATATATTTTCAATGGGTATGTTGATTGTGTGCTGCTGCTGGATTGCGTCCCTTAGTTCATAAGCATTGATTGAATGTGGAGCTGCTTCTGGAATAGTTGCGAGGACTGCGTTGCTGAATGAATTCATGTCCACATCTCTGAGATCCGTGTGGTCGATGATTGTGAGGTTGGAAAATCGGTATGTTGGCATCTGAATAGAGAAGAAGTTAAAAAAAAAGAAAAGACAGAGGGAAAAGTGGGATCAGTGTAAAAAAGGAGTGATAATGATACTGAAGTTTACATGGTAATGATACTGAAGTTTGATATGACAATATTAATCAACAATGGAGATGGTTCGAATTCATACCTTTAGTTGTTAGATTGCTGGAAATCCGGCATGAATAGCAGTCTTTTGGAGCGAGGTAGTTGTGACTGTATGTAGCAATAATGAAAAGGGATAAGATATTAACTATAGGATATGTACTGGAGATTTAACAGCAATATAAATTGTTGTGAGAGGTAATTGTAGTGTACAGTATTATTGATAAGTGGTATATATAAAACTGGAGCGGATTATTTTTTGCATCACAAAGTATCTATTACCATCTGTGGAAGCTGCTACCGGATAACAGCTGTAAAACAAAGATGCTATGAACATTAGTCTAGTTAACTTTCTCTATCTTATCTGATACCGGATAACAGCTGTTGTGCAGACATCACTAAAACAGAGAAAGGAATATTATTGTCATCCGCTGCTGCAAGCACTAACCTAGTTAACTGTGCGCCTCTATTTGCAATTGGAAACAAATGTTGGGCCAAAGACCTGTATAACTGCAGGTCATGTATGCTATAATCAACAACTATGAATCCAAAGATTCTCCGTAAAGCTATAAGAGCCTGCAGTGCTGTAGCTTCATATGCCATCGCCTCATGTGCACCTGAATCAGCCCAAAAAAATAATGTTGGCGAAGCTCCCTGAACTACTCTAGTCATTAATTCAATCTCTGTACCATACATATGACTACCATCCTCTATGACCTGATGTATACAAGATACATAGGGTAGAGAACAATAATGGGCTACATGTTTTAAAATAGATAGGTACGATAAATTGACTGAAAACATATGTATTTTATAGTTCAAATCTACCAGACGGCTGTCCTCTGCAGGAACCACAGCTGCCTTTTTTTTAAAAAAATATTCTTTGTCCCTGCTTGACTAAAAAAATTTGAATAAATTTTTGCAACTGTAGAATATTTTTTGTATGCAAAATTTTTCGCAAAAATAGATCCAGTCTCCAGATAGTCGTAAGAAGCACGGTCGTCCTTTCAAGAAATTCCCCAAGACCAGAGAAGATGAGGTACATCAGTCAAACAATCGAGAACAGACAGGGAAGCAGATAAAATAGATAGCCTAGATAAATTGCATTATTACCTGAAACAGGAGGAGGCCTGGGCTGCCCGAAAGAGTTAAACTTAATATTGGCGAAACGGACACAACCGGATATAGAACCTCCACGAAGAACACAGAGAACACCAACAACAGTGAAAAGACTGAATACCTCAATCGAACAAAATACAGCAGACAATAGTGGCTGTACAAGAGGAAATAAAAACATGAATCTGTCAGCACACGATAGACAGGCATCTTATTACATTGGTTATAATTGAGCATCATATAGGAAGACAACTACTCAAGGTCTATGCAACTAAAAAGGCAGGTATCATATTATTCCCAATAAATGTCTGGGAAAAAAGCACATAAACCTTTTTTCTGACTCATCGAAAGACTGTAAAGGAAAACAAAACCCTTAATTTATGGAAGCAAGGACAGATATTAGTCTGGAAATTTTTAGATTATATATCTTGCTATGTATAATGACCCAGCACACTCAGTTTACTGGAATTTGAGCCCATGATAACGTTTTACAAAACGGAATGATGGCACTCTGTAAACATCATAAAGGAAGACACAATAGCGATAGCAGGTTATTGTTTTGTGCCTTCACTGAAACGCTAAAGAGAAGAATAAAACCGGAGCCTGATGCAATGACCACCTTTTGTATTTATCATACACCTAAACTCGGTATTATATATGTGGAAAAGACCCACATTTAATGTACACAAATGTAATGCATGATAAACAAACACAAGGCTTCAGTACAAATTATGAAAGTATCATCTTTGCAAACGAACCTCCATAGACTTTAATTAAGATGTAGAAAATGGACTACAGCAGCGAAAACACGATTTATTTTTTATCTATGAGCAGAATTGTGCATATCAGAATGGGAACCAAATGAACATGTTTTCTTTTTTTGTTTGATCCAAAGTGTACAGATGAGAATGTAAGTCAAATTTTATGCAGCCACCATCCTTTTTTTTCTCTTACATCGTTGAAGTACAGACCCAAAACTGATGAAAGGGCGATTCTTTTTTTTTTTTACTCACACCATTTGACTACATCCTCACATGTCGGGAGAGCAAACACATTTAGTTTGGCCAAATGTGAATAAAGAATGTGTAAGTATAGGGCAAGAGAGGTTGTATGTATAAAGACAAAAATCTAGAGTCTTAAAAAGATAAGAGAAGCAGAAAGGATAATATTAAAAAGAACTGACCACTGAAAAACAACAGGAGACTAAGTCATGCCGTCCGCCATATGCACCCAGCGGATCTTGACCCCTAGAAATTCTTCGGACACCTGCACCACTCGCGCTGTCGCTGAGCCCACTGCGCCACCCAATGCTGATTAAACGAACGGCGAAAAACAGGGTTAAATGAGCAGCAGAAAATTAAATTCAAAGCTAGCAGCATGAGATCAACAGATGGAAAAAGCTGACCACCAAGAACACAGCGCAGCTAATTTATATCAATCACTCGAACAGCTGCAGCATCTGTGTCCAACCAATCCGACGCCGCCGTCGCTGCACGGGACGAATCCACTGAAAAAACAGTGGTAAGCGAAGGGAACGGAACCGAATCAAGCAAACACTAACGACACAAACCCTGGAAGTAGTGGAACGGCGGCGGAGGTCCTCAATGGCGAAAGACAGCAACGCGGACTCTCAATCGGTCGACAAGGCGGAGGAACCCCCGGGAGGCCGAAGACAGAGAAGACGAGGAATGAGGAAAAAGCAGAGGCGTGAAACAAGGAAGACTTCGATCGGGTAGAAGCCGAGGCGAAACAAAGCGGTCGGTGGGGACAGATTCGAAGAAATCCCGGTCCGGAGCCGCGACCAATACACGGAAGCCGATTGCAGATCAAGGTCTGTGAAGCAGAACGAAGCAGCTCCAAGGAATCAGGCTCGTAGATGACAGGATCGAACGGCCGAGGAACGTGGCTACCGCCTAGGTTCTGCAGAAGCTGCTAGAGGCTGATTTATTGGGTAAGATGATAGAAGGGTTTGCATGGGAATTGTTGTGGGCTCTATGTTCTGGTTTCCATGAGCTTAATATAACTGTTTTGTTATTTATTCTAATGAATTCCTCATGTAGTATGCGAGTTTTTTTTAGGTTGAGGATAAAGTCTGGGCCAAATTGGAAGATATGTCTTGATGAATATCACTTTGCACCTATATTTTTCTAATTAAGTTGCACACATAAAAGTTCAGCGACTGTTTAGAAGCTGTTAACCTGCACAAACTGTTGATAACTAATAGCAGTGCTTAAACCATCAAAAGAGATACAGTTGCTTTGACAGTTCTTAGAATCTATAATGATCTGAGGTGTACACCAATATTTTTTTAGAGCTGTATATTTTGCAGTGTATGGGGAATCGCAAAAAAAAGGAAAAGAATTTACCTTGTCTAACGTGAACAAAATATATTGTTGCTGTAACATAGCGGGATCTAATATAATAGGGTTGGCCTTAATTCGTTATACATACCATGGTTTAAGTTATGTTCATAAAAGGTGGAGCACAGGTTCAGCTAAGAGTATGTAGGTACAGATGACAGAGGTCTGGGACTACACGGCAAGCACACATCAGTTTACAGTTGATATTTACACAAAAGAGGCGGCATTATAGCAGAAGAATATTTGCTAGCTAGCGCAAAAGCTGGTTTCTTGTCCATCTTCATAGCTTGTTGTGAGCTGCAACATAGAAATTTGGTTTAAGATAGAATGGTACAGACATATTCCTGATGTGTGCTATATGGTTTTAATATAGATTTGTGTGTGGCTGCTGTGGTTATGATCAAATATAGGTTGCGAATGGTATGGCAGAGGCTATTTTATGCAAGTGTGATTGTAAGAATTTAGCACTTACTTTTGGGACAGTGCGGAGCTTTCTTCTGCTAGGTATTTTTCCTGGCTTGTTTGCCGGTGCTGGTTTTTGCTCTGTAATAAATTAATGATCACCGAGAAAGTTGGATGTGCCTAAAACATTTGTGTAAGTAAGTTTTCTGATTAGAGAAGTGATATATACTTCTTGTTTTTGGGTTCCAGAGAGGTAGTTGGTGGGAGGATCGCAGTCTGGTTAGTGCCTCCTTCTCCTTGATCATCCTCTCCAGACATGTTCTGATAAATACGGTATGCATAGTTTTTAGAAGCAGATAGGTTTTCTGTTTGTAGGGTCCTCAATGATTGATAGCGTATGCGATTATCTTTTCTGTTGGGTTTCCATGGCCAAACAGGTTTTTACGAACATTGGCTTCGTTTCGTGGAGATCTGGTATGAAGCAGTTATGAAAGATTTGAGTATATCAGTGTTGCATTCTAAGTGGACTACCATGTGGTTGTAATTAAGATGTTGTCTGTAGAAATGAGTACTCACATGGCATCATCATCTTTCGAAGCATCGTTTGGTGGTTCCACAGTAGGAGCTGGAGTCTGAAACAAGGATTATTGCGTGAATACAGTGCTATTTTCAGTAGTTTTAACATGAAAAAGGATAACTGATCCCTAGGTGGCTTACAAATCGTGCGGCTGTCTCAAGCAGTAGGACTTCACTCTGTTGTTGTGTATTCTTCAGAGGTGTACGGTTATGTTCTGAGTGTGTTGAATCAATGTCTTCAACATCAATATCTTGCTTTGGGGTTTCAGATGTGGAACTTTCTAGTGTCAGAACACGCTTCATCGGTCTTTCCAGAATTGCTTTGATCTAGTACTGCTTTCTCTTACTGCTTTTGCATAAATCATTGCTGAGATCAACCGAGAAGAGATATTTCTTGTTAATTAATTTTGTAATGGCTGAGGGAGAGCATCTCTTGGGTTTAATGGATTTATGAGTGCCTCGCAGTCTCGCTGAACTATATTTTGCGCTTCATCATCATAGGCAAAGAATCGTGCCTTGCCTGTATCATCCTTTCCTATAAAAGATAATAAGTACCTGTGTAATTGAAGGTGAGGTGGAGGTGTAAGGACTCATAAAAATATCAGGATGTATATATAACAGGCTTTTTTTTATCGGGACCTTGGAATTGTGTCTGAGCCTAGGCATATCGGGCACTTGTAGCTACTATCCAGTTGTTGACCAGCTTTTTTTTCTTGCAGAGTCTACAGGACATATACCACCAATTGGTATTGTCTACAATGGAATCGATTGTGACAGCACACTTGAATGGCCCCTGTTCCTGTGATATGGTATAGTGTTGGGGAAATTTGGCAGAAATTATAGTACTAATGTTGAAATTTTTGGGTGCTTACTGTATCATCAAATGGATCAATCTTGGAGAGATCAGCAATTTTTTTTCTGGAAGCTGAATGTCTTGAATTGGATTGGCAGGAGCTTCTTCATCTGGTGATGGGCGCTCAATGTAGATTGGAGTGTTTTTGAATCTGGTAGACCAAAATATATGTCTATCAAATAAAATACATAATTATTATATGTATTATCTGTAGCGCATCCGGTACCTATAGTGAAAACGGGTTGCTTCTGGAATGTTAGGATTGAAATAATAGGAGCAGGCTGGACTTCCAGTTAAACAGACCTTGCCTAAAATGTCATCAGTAATGGATTAATTTGGTAATCTGGACAAGGCAAGAATGAGATGGCAACATATTATAGAGAGTGTACTGCTTCATGGATGTAATTCATCATTTCATAGGGTGTATTAGATGTTAAATAGTGGATGCAAAGCTGTCTTTGATTATTGATTGACATATTAATGAAGCAAGAACCTGGTAAACCAGAATTTTCATAGGTGGAAAATATAGGCTTGTTTTTGAGAAGAAAGCAAAGAGAAGAAGTCAAGTATGTAGCATCAGGGTATTTTTATTACACACAAACCAAATAATTGTACTGTAATGTAATCATGATAGCATGAGGTTACTCATTAAGGAACTAAAGCGGGGAAAAAAATTTGTATAGAAGAATAGCACAATTTTGGTTGCAGAGAATACAGGGCAAAGTCCTCTTTTTTTGAGGTTGACAGGTTAAGGTGTAAATTAACCGATGAAGGAAAGAAAATGGTGATAAAAAAAGTTTGATCTGTTTACAGACTTGGTAGGATATTAATCTAAATATGGATATGTATGAGTACTTTAAGAGAGCATGCACTATATTTTATAGTGTGGAAGTAAAAGACTATAAATGCATCATAGGATGAACCTGTTTTTATATAAATACATAAACAGGACAAGATTCTGTTTGTTTGTAAGTGATTATTCTTGTAGGGACCAAATATCTATGCTGTATTCATGAGACTAATGATCTATTTTTTTCTTACCATTTTCCTTGAAGTCTTCTCGTGGTATGCAGCCAACAATGAGACAAACAATAAGGTTGCCAGCTTGATCGTCGTATATGTTGTTGATATTGAAGCTTGCAGCCTGATCACCCCACAAAGTGCTTTTCATAACACCATACCTGTAAAGAAAAGCTTTTGAGTAGTAAAATGAAGAAAGAGCTATTTTTTTATTTATTGCAAGTTGGTTCTAATATACCTTAGGTCTTTGATGTAAATTTCTCTGAGCATCTTAGCCTTTTCCGTGTTCTTTGGCACGAATGTGTGAAGAGTTTTGTACTTGATCAGATATCCAATAACATCTTGCAAAACATTAAAAATGTTTATATATAGTTGTGAGTAAATATAGAAAGAAGAGATCAGTTCAAAAGGAATCCATTAAAATTTGCAAGGTGTAATGTATGCCTGTTTTGTACCTGTATAGGTGAAGACAACACGTGCTGGTTTGATTGCCGAGAATGGACTAAGGTTGTAAACATATTCTGGTATAGACTGTGGAGGATCTGAGACGACCTGACCAGTTGTGTATTCTGTGATTTCAATCATTAGCTTCCTGTCAACTGGTTTATAGGTTGTTCTGGCATTAACAACCACAAATTTCTTGACATTGTAAACTTTTCCAATCTCAAAAAGGTCTGTTTTTTCCTCGATGAGGTCATCTCCAATCTGAGCGTACATTGCATCTCCCTGTTATAATAAGTATGTGCCTAAGTTACTAAACAGTAGCTGTCTAAATATGTGGGAATAGGATTTTTGATGCATGTTGTAGTTTATTTGAGGTCTTTATGGAGATGTAGCTGGAGCATTACCTTGGCATCTGCTAGGACCATACCAACATGCAGAGGGGCACCGTTTCCGGTAGCTTCATGGATGGTCCATTTGCGAACAACTCTGACAGTGATGCCACGTCGTTCACGATCTTTTTCTAGCTTGCTAAGAAACTTGGGGTCCTCCATACTTTGTCTACATGAGAAGCAAAGAAACTGCACTATGAAATATATGCATATATGTTTAATGAGGCATCAAAAGTGATCTAACGGTATAAAGTACGATAATTTGTAAAGATACAGGTAGCAGTGTAGTCTGTCGCACCCAATTTTAAGGATAAAATTGAATGAACCAACTTATGTGCGTTCAGAGATCAATCACACACATAAGCGACAAATTACATAGCACCATCACAAGGTTTAATATATAATGAATAATATCACAGAGTCTTTACATTAATAACAGTGGAATATATATAACTCTCTCGCGGAATCTCCATTCCACAAGGAATAGTTGACTGGTGAACACAATCCTAATAATCCTCAGAAGAATCATCGTAGTCATCTGTTACCCATCCGGGATTTTTATCCAAATATGAAAAATAAAGCAAGCGTAAGTACATGTCGTACTCAACAAGAATAACATGGGTTTATGAGGTTCAAATAAGGCATGACACTGGTTTGACAGCGGTTGCTTTTAGTTGATCATGTTTTCGCAATTTGAGTAGCAGCAATAGAATATATCAAGGAACAAGATTTGCATGATCATATAAACATGATAATTAATATGGAATAAACATCAATATAAACTCCAAATAAATCAATATTAAATTAGTTAAATTCCTGTAAGACGTCCAAGGCCGCTCGTGACCGTGAGCGCGGCTGATATATCAATTTTACACTCTGCAGAGGTTGCACACTTTCACCATGAGTCGTGATTTACCCTTTTTCTCGAGGTGATCAGCCTCTCGATCCACTACCAAGGTAGATCGGCGGGGTTCACTATGAAGTCTTTCAAAAGCCTCGCTAACATGCTACTAATCAATCCGGGCGCAATGGCAAGGGGCGGTAGAGCCCTTCTTCCAGTGGCACACACGCGCAGCAGTACACACAAAGACAGGAGCCGTAAAACAGCCAGTTCGGTAAGGAACCTTTCAAGATTAATAGCATGGTAGAAAGTAACTCCATACTTGACTAAAGCCAGAGCCATATAGCTCCCATGGTTGCGCTGTAAGTCCCGGTGTCATACTTACAGATAAGTCCTTAGTCCATGTTGCTAAAAAGCATCTTTTAATCTTTATTTCATAATCAATTATTCAAGTTCATAAGATCATGACCCATCAAAGCACTAGCATCACTACTCAAATGCAATCTCATAGGTAACAAGGTTCAAGTCATCAAAAGCTAGGAATAAATACTACGGTTGCCAAGGTAGACACATGCATCATGAATTTGGTGATTAAGGTGAATAGGTAACAAGGATGGTCCATGCTATACTTGCCTTGATCAAAGTGCTCTGGAGAACTTGGATCCTCAGTGTACTCTTGATCACCAACGTATTGCTCACCGTCTGAACTCGACCATAAAATCACCACACAATCATCGAGGCAATCATACATGAAGCGAACAAGATCTATTTTAGAAACAGTACACCCACAAGGGGAAAACAGATTGAAAAGTTTATAAAACCAATCTACGCGTCGCTACGATTCCAACGATATAAAGATCACGAAAATCGGAGTTCAAACAGAGAAGTTATGAAATAAACAAGTTTTACTTTAATAAAATAATAGATTAAATCTAATCTCGAATTTTAAAAGTTGAAAACATGAGTAACAGTAGCATCATTAGATAGATAACGAAATTACAAATCTAACGAGACTTGAACGGATCAAATCGGAGCTAAAACGAATAAAATATGACCGAAATAAACTGAGTGGCACATCTGCAAATATTGAAAACGTATTTTTAATCTAAACCGAAGAAAATACGTTCTCTAAAAAGGAAAGCGTAATCTGAGAAATACGCCAAAGGACCGCGGGTTAGAACATTAAAAAGCTTAGGGGGTTTTCTGCAAAACGGCAGGGCGGAGGGGTATGGAGTGCTGTGGGCCGTCCGATCCCAAATCAACGGCCCAGATTAGATTTGGGAGGTATGAGGTGACTCTGTTCGCCGGAGTTGGGCGGCGCCCGGCCGATTCCTCGCCGGAAGATGGCCGGAGACGGCGTTTTCGGGGCTTGGAAGCTCGATTCACCTCGGGATCTGGTCGAGGAGCAAGAGAAGCTCAAGCTAAACCTATCTATGCTTTCGGTTGCCACAGAGGTAGCTCGGAGAGGATGCGGCGAGCTCGGTGGCGGAACTATGGCGGCGGCGAAGCTCGGCATCATGGCTACAGTGCACAAAACCGAGGAAGAAGGGGTCGGGAAGATCCCTGACCTTGCTGCGAAGCTTGGAGGGCAACCAATTTCGACGGAGAGACTTCTCGTTGGCGAAATCGACGGCGACGGCGGAGCTCGGGGCGGCGGCGGTTCTGTGGCTGCGGCAAGGGCACGATTGGAGATCGTGGCTTGCTCGGGAACTTGTGGGGAGGGACGGCAAAGCTCGGCCGACCTATATAGGGGCGCGAGGGAGGCGTAGGAGATCCGGACTCGGGAGATTCGGTGGTTAGTATACGGTCGGAGGCGGCAACCGTGCTCGGTTCGGGCTCTGTCCGGAGGAAGGGGACGGCGCTGTGCCGTGGGCCCGACGCGTCAGTGCCAGTAGGGGGGAAGAGGGTCGCGGCTTCCTTTTATGGGCCGGTGGAGGCGGCAAGGTGCCTGGTGGCCGGGTCGGCCACGACTCCGACGGGAGTCCCGCTCGCATAAGAGCCGGGGAAGGAGAAGGCTCTGCCATGCGGGCCCCGGGCGGCAGTCACAGAAAAAGGGGCGCCTGCGCGAGGAAGATGGGCCGGCCTGCCGATGCTCGGGTGGCCTTCGGCCCACGCAAGGAGAAGGGAAGAGGGGAGGGGGCGGCAGAGGAGCTGGGCCTCGACTGGGCCGAAAGAGAGGAGGGGTGAGGTTTTTGTTTCCCTTTTTTTTCAACCTATTTTCAAATAGGTTTCCAAATATATTTGAATATTTTCAAATCTCAATAAAGTGCAAATCAAACAAAATATCTTTGAGCAGCATGGATGCAACAAATCATGTTTCTAAACCCAAGGGTTTATTTTACTTCACAAAAAAAATATTATTCTATATATTAAATGCTCAATCAATTGTATAATTAAATCAAATTAAATTCCTATATTTAAAAACTGAAAATTTCCGGGTGTTACACCCAATTTTAATCTGTCGCACCCAATTTTAAGGATAAAATTGAATGAACCAACTTATGTGTGCCCAGGGATCAATCACACACATAAACGACAAATTACATAGTACTTTCACAACATTTAATATATAATGAATAATATCACAGAGTCTTTACATTAATAACAGCAGAATAATATAGATAACTCTCTCGCGGAATCTTCAATCCACAGGGAATAGTTGACTGGTGAACACAATCCTAGTACTCCTCAGGGAAGTCTTCATAACCATAGTCATCTGTTATCCCATCCGGGATTTTTATCCAAATATGAAAAATAAAGCAAGCGTAAGTACATGTCGTACTCAACAAGAATAGCATGGGTTTATGAGGCTCAAATAAGGCATAACACTAGTTGACAGCGATTGCTTTTAGTTGATCATATTTTAGCAATTGAGTAGCAGCAATAGAATATACCAAGGAACAAGATTTGCATGATCATATAAACATGATAATTAATATGCAATAAACATCAATAGAAACTTCAAATAAATCAATTTTAAATTAGTTAAATTCCTGTAAGACGTCCAAGGCCGCTCGTGACCGTGAGCACGACTGATATATCAGTTTTACACTCTGCAGAGGTTGCACACTTTCATCATGAGTCGTGATTCCCATGTGTCGGGGTTTGCAAGGCCCACACTACACTGCCAAGGTGCATAACAGGGTCTCACTATGAAGTCTTTCAAAAGGCTCTCTATCAAGTTACCAATCAATCCGGGCGCAATGGCAAGGGGCGGTAGAGCCCTCCTTCCAAGTGGCACACACACGCAGCAGTACATACAAGGACAGGAGCCGCAAAACAACCAGCTCGACAAGGAACCTTTCAAGATTAATAGCATGATAGAAAGTAACTTCATACTTGACTAAAGCCAGAGCCATATAGCCCCCATGGTTGCGCTGTAAGTCCCGGTGTCATACTTACAGATAAGTCCTTAGTCCATATTGCTAAAAAGCATCTTTTAATCTTTATTTCATAATCAATTATTCAGGTTCATAAGATCATGACCCATCAAAGCACTAGCATCACTACTCAAATGCAATCTTATAGGTAACAAGGATCAAGTGATCAAAAGTTAGAAATAAATACTAGGGTTGCCAAGGTAGACACATGCATCATGAATTTGGTGATTAAGGTGAATAGGCAACAAGGATGGTCCATACTATACTTGCCTTGATCAAAGTACTCTAGAGAACTTGGATCCTCAACGTACTCTTGATCACCAATGTATTGCTCACCGTCTGAACTCGATCATAAAATCACCACACAATCATCCGTATTGCTCACCGTCTGAACTCGATCATAAAATCACCACACAATCATCGAGGCAATCATACACGAAGCAAATAAGATTTAGATTAGAAACAGTACACCAACAGTAGAAAAACAGATTGAAAATTGTACAAAAATAATCTACGCGTCGGTACGATTCCAAAGATATAAAGATCACGAAAATCGGAGTTCAAACGGAGAAGTTATGAAATAAACAAGTTTTACTTTAATAAAATAATAGATTAAATCTAATCTCGAATTTTAACAGTTGAAAACATGACTAACAGTAGCATCATTAGATAGATTACAAAATTATGAATCTAATGAGACTTGAACGGATCAAATCGGAGTTAAAACGAAGATTTTATGGACAAAATAAACTGAGGGCAAATATGCAAATATTGAAAACGTATTTTTAATCTAAACCGAAGAAATACGTTTTCTAAAAAGGAAAGCGTAATCTGAAAAATACGCCAAAGGACCGCGGGTTAGAACTTCAAAAACAACAGGGGCTCTTTTGAAAGAAAGGCGGCCGAAGGGGTATGGAGCGCTGCAAGCCCTCCGATTTAAAACGAACGGCCGGGATTAGATCGGGGAGGAAGAGGGGCGGCTTTGGTCGCCGGAGTCGGGCGGCGCCTGGCCGGTTCCTCGCCGGAAGATGGCCGGAGACGGCGTTTTCGGGGCTTGGAAGCTCGGTTCACCTCGGGATCTGGTCGGGAAGCAAGAGAAACTCAAGCCAAACCTATCTATGGTTTCGGTTGCCACAGAGGTAGCTCGGAGAGGATGCGGCGAGCTCGGTGGCGGAACTATGGCGGCGGCGAAGCTCGGCATCATGGCTACAGTGCACAAAACCGAGGGAGAAGGGGTCGGGAAGATCCCTGACCTTGCTGCGAAGCTTGGAGGGCAACCAATTTCGACGGAGAGACTTCTCGTTGGCGAAATCGACGGCGACGACGGAGCTCGGGGCGGCGGCGGCTCTGTGGCTGCGGCAAGGGCACGATAGGAGGCGGCAGCTTGCTCGGGAACTTGTGGGGAGGGACGGCACAGCTCGGCTGACCTATATAGGGGCGCGAGGGAGGCATAGGAGATCCGGACTCGGGTGATTCGGTGGTTAGGATACGGTCGGAGGCGGCAACCGTGCTCGGCTCGGGCTCTGTCCGGAGGAAGGTGACGGCGCTGTGCCGTGGGCCCGACGCGTCAGAGCCAGTAGGAGGGGGAAGAGGGTCACGGCTTCCTTTTATGGGCCGGTGGAGGCGGCAAGGTGCCTGGTGGCCGGGTCGGCCACGACTCCGACGGGAGTCCCGCTCGGATACGAGCTGGGGAAGGAGAAGGCTCTGCCATACGGGCCCCGGGCGACAGTCACAGAAGGGAGACGGCAGGGCACACCTGAGAGGGGAGCTGGGCCGGCACTGCTGCTGGGCTCGGCCCACGCGGGGAAGGAAGAAAGGGGCAGCGCCCTGGCTGCGGCCTGGGCCAAGGAAAGGAATGGGCTGGCCTCGGACCGAAAGAGAGAAGGGGTGAGGATTTCTATTCTTTTCCCTTTCTTTTTAAAACTCATTTTCAAATTTATTTTCCAAATAGCTTTTCAAACTAAGATTTGAACCCTTGCAAATCCAAACAAATCTCAGGAAGTAAATATGTGCAGCAGCATGTATGCAACACTCAAGTTTCTAACTACCAAGATTTATTTTAATTGCCCAAAAAGATTTTATTCACTAGATTATATGCCACATAAACATAAATAGATTGGATTTAATCCTATTTAATAAATTGAAAATTTTCGGGTGTTACAATTCTAACCCCCTTAAAAATAATCTCGTCCTCGAGATTAGTTAGTGCTTACTCAAAAAGTTGGGGATATAACTTCCTTAATTCTTCCTCTTTTTCCCATGTTCCCTCGTTTTCTGAAGACCGATTCCACTGTACCTTGCATAACTTTATAATTTCACTCCATCTGAATTGCTCTGTGGTTTCTAATATTTTAATTGGGTATTCTCCTCGAATCTGGTTAACTGTCGATGCTGGTGGTGGTTGCATTACTACGTCAACTCTGATTTTATCTCCTTTGGACGTAGTTAACACAACGACCTTTTTCTCACACTGAATAACTGCCTTGTGCTGCTTCATCCAATCCAGACCCAATATAACATCTATTCCGGTTGTTCTTATTACCGTAGGGTTCACTTTAAAGTCTACCCCCATTAGAGCAATGCTAACCGAAGGACAATGATATTGAGCTTGCATAGCCCCACCCGGTGAATTTACCAATAATGGGTTTTGTAGGGCTAATAGTGGTATACCGTGTATCCTAACGAAAATTTGTGATATGAATGAATGCGACGTACCGGAATCAAAAAGAACGGTAGCGGGGATGGAGTTGACGTTGAACGTACCCATCATAACCTCTGGTGCTTCCTGAGCTGTCTCCGCGGACACATGGTTCACACTTCCTTGATTAGGCGATTGTTGATGTCTACTCTTCTGGTTGCTACTCTGCGGAGTCTGCTGGTTCTGCTTCTTGGGACAGTGGTAAGAGAGATGTCCCGATTCTCCACAGGCAAAGCACTTGATGGGAGTGCCAAATGTATTGGTCCTGTTGGGGGTCTTGCTAGGGGTAGCTTGCTGAGGAGTCTGGGTAGGAGTTTTCTGCTGTTGCGGTGGAGACTGAGAACGAGGCTGGTTCTGATTGCGGTTCCATTGATTTGATGGCCCTTGGTGTCTCTGCTGGAAATTCCGTTGCTGGGCATTGGGACGCGAATGGTTATTTCTTGTAAAGGTTTGTCCTTGCTTCTTTCTCTTGTTATCCGCCATCTCCTTGCGCTTGTTGTCGATCACTATAGCGCGATTCACCAGCTCTTGAAAATTGGGGTAGGTGGTTGTCATGAGTTGGAGTTGCAATCTATCGTGAAGTCCCTTGAGGAAGAGACGCTGCTTGTCCTTATCATTAGCAACATCATCGGGAGCATACCGCGACAATTGAACAAACTGATCACGGTACTCTGGCACCGACATTTGTTCTTGCTTCAAAGCTCTAAACTCTGCCTGCTTCAGCTCTATCAGACCTTCAGGAATATGGTATGACCTGAAGTTCTCACAAAACTCTTGCCATGTGATAGCAGGCGCATTATTGGGGTGACCATACTGGAATGCATCCCACCAGTCTTGAGCAGCTCCTTGCAACTGTCCAGATGCATACAACACCTTCTCCTCATTATTGCATTGTACAATGGTGAGTTGTCTCTCCACGGCGCGAAGCCAATCATCAGCATCCAATGGGTCGGCGGCGTGGTTGAACACAGGTGGACGTACTATGCTGCTGTTACTACGTCAACTCTGATTTTATCTCCTTTGGACGTAGAGAACGTCTCTGTTTGATTTCTGAAACTCCAGATATGATCAGTTTACTATGCTGCTGTTATCGGATCTCGCCCAGAAATTCAGATTCATGCCTTACAAATGTTTGCATAAAAGAAAAATTCTAAAACTCAACTATATGTTGGAAAAAACAGATGACCGGTAACAGGAGGAATCCTAATCCACCACCATCACCACAACCTAGCATTCAAGATCTCATCGCTTCGCAGACGCAGTTGATGGAGACAATGATGTAGTTCATTCAAAATCAACCAGCTGGAGGACCACAACCTGCTCAACCTCAAGCTAGAGATAAGCGAGGAGAATTTTTGAAAGGTCATCCACCTGTGTTCAACCACGCCGCCGACCCATTGGATGCTGATGATTGGCTTCGCGCCGTGGAGAGACAACTCACCATTGTGCAATGCAATGATGAGGAGAAGGTGTTGTATGCATCTGGACAGTTGCAAGGAGCTGCTCAAGACTGGTGGGATGCATTCCAGTATGGTCGCCCCAATAATGCGCCTGCTATCACATGGCAAGAGTTTTGTGAGAACTTCAGGTCATACCATATTCCTGAAGGTCTGATAGAGCTGAAGCAGGCAGAGTTTAGAGCTTTGAAGCAAGAACAAATGTCGGTGCCAGAGTACCGTGATCAGTTTGTTCAATTGTCGCGGTATGCTCCCGATGATGTTGCTAATGACAAGGACAAGCAGCGTCTCTTCCTCAAGGGACTTCACGATAGATTGCAACTCCAACTCATGACAACCACCTATCCCAATTTTCAAGAACTGGTGAATCGCGCTATAGTGATCGACAACAAGCGCAAGGAGATGGCGGATAACAAGAGAAAGAAGCAAGGACAAACCTTTACAAGAAATAACCGTTCGCGTCCCAACGCCCAGCAACAGAATTTCCAGCAGAGACACCAAGGGCCATCAAATCAATGGAACCGCAATCAAAACCAGCCTCGTTCTCAGTCTCCACCGCAACAGCAGAAAACTCATACCCAGACTCCTCAGCAAGCTACCCCTAGCAAGACCCCCAATAGGACCAATACATTTGGCACTTCCATCAAGTGCTTTGCCTGTGGAGAATCGGGACATCTCTCTTACCACTGTCCCAAGAAGCAGAACCAGCAGACTCCGCAGAGTAGCAACCAGAAGGGAAGACATCAACAATCGCCTAATCAAGGAAGTGTGAACCATGTGTCCGCGGAGACAGCTCAGGAAGCACCAGAGGTTATGATGGGTACGTTCAACGTCAACTCCATCCCCGCTACCGTTCTTTTTGATTCCGGTGCTTCGCATTCATTCATATCACAAAGCTTCGTTAGGATACATGGTATACCACTATTAGCCCTACAAAACCCATTATTGGTAAATTCACCGGGTGGGGCTATGCAAGCTCAATATCATTGTCCTTCGGTTAGCATTGCTCTAATGGGGTAGACTTTAAAGTGAACCCTACGGTAATAAGAACAACCGGAATAGATGTTATATTGGGTCTGGATTGGATGAAGCAGCACAAGACAGTTATTCAGTGTGAGGAAAAGGTCGTTGTGTTAACTACGTCCAAAGGAGATAAAATCAGAGTTGACGTAGTAATGCAACCACCACCAGCAGCGACAGTTAACCAGATTCGAGGGGAATACCCAATTAAAATATTAGAAACCACAGAGCAATTCAGAAGGAGTGAAATTATAAAGTTATGCAAGGTACAGTGGAATCGGTCTTCAGAAAATGAGGGAACATGGGAAAAAGAGGAAGAATTAAGGAAGTTATATCCCCAACTTTTTGAGTAAGCACTAACTAATCTCGAGGACGAGATTATTTTTAAGGGGGGTAGAATTGTAACACCCGAAAATTTTCAATTTATTAAATAGGATTAAATCCAATCTATTTATGTTTATGTGGCATATAATCTAGTGAATAAAATCTTTTTGGGCAATTAAAATAAATCTTGGTAGTTAGAAACTTGAGTGTTGCATACATGCTGCTGCACATATTTACTTCCTGAGATTTGTTTGGATTTGCAAGGGTTCAAATCTTAGTTTGAAAAGCTATTTGGAAAATAAATTTGAAAATGTGTTTTAAAAAGAAAGGGAGAAGAATAGAAATCCTCACCCCTTCTCTCTTTCGGCCCGAGGCCAGCCCATTCCTTTCCTTGGCCCAGGCCGCAGCCAGGGCGCTACCCCTTTCTTCCTTCCCCGCGTGGGCCGAGCCCAGCAGTAGTGCCGGCCCACCTCCCCTCTCAGGTGTGCCCTGCCCTCTCCCTTCTGTGACTGCCGCCCGGGGCCTGCATGGCAGAGCCTTCTCCTTCCCCGGCTCGTATGCGAGCGGGACTCCCGTCGGAGTCGTGGCCGACCCGGCCACCAGGCACCTTGCCGCCTCCACCGGCCCATAAAAGGAAGCCGCGACCCTCTTCCCCTCCTATTGGCACTGACGCGTCGGGCCCACGGCACAGCGCCATCCCCTTCCTTCGGACAGAGCCCGAACCGAGCACGGTTGCCGCCTCCGACCGTATCCTAACCACCGAATCTCCCGAGTCCGGATCTCCTACGCCTCCCTCGCACCCCTATATAGGTCGGCCGAGCTCTGCCGTCCCTCCCCACAAGTTCCCGAGCAAGCCGCCGCCTCCAATCGTGCCCTTGCCGCAGCCACAGAGCCGCCGCCGCCCCGAGCTCCGCCGTCGCCGTCAATTTCGCCAACGAGAAGTATCTCCGTCGAAATTGGTTGCCCTCCAAGCTTCGCAGCAAGGTCAGGGATCTTCCCGACCCCTTCTCCCTCGGTTTTGTGCACTGTAGCCATGATGCCGAGCTTCGCCGCCGCCATAGTTCCGCCACCGAGCTCGCCGCATCCTCTCCGAGCTACCTCTGTGGCAACCGAAACCATAGATAGGTTTGGCTTGAGTTTCTCATGCTTCCCGACCAGATCCCGAGGTGAACCGAGCTTCCAAGCCCCGAAAACGCCATCTCCGGCCATCTTCCGGTGAGGAACCGGCCGGGCGCCGCCCGACTCCGGCGACCAGAGCCGCCCCTCTTCCTCCCCGATCTAATCCCGGCCGTTCGTTTTAAATCGGAGGGCTTGCAGCGCTCCATACCCCTTCGGCCGCCTTTCTTTCAAAAGAGCCCCTGTTGTTTTTGAAGTTCTAACCTGCGGTCCTTCGGCGTATTTTTCAGATTACGCTTTCCTTTTTAGAAAACGTATTTCTTCGGTTTAGATTAAAAATACGTTTTCAATATTTGCAGATTTTCCACTCAGTTTATTTTGGCCATAAAATCTTCGTTTTAACTCCGATTTGATCCGTTCAAGTCTCGTTAGATTCGTAATTTTGTAATCTATCTAATGATGCTACTGTTAGTCATGTTTTCAACTTTTAAAATTCGAGATTAGATTTAATCTATTATTTTATTAAAGTAAAACTTGTTTATTTCATAACTTCTCCATTTGAACTCCGATTTTCGTGATCTTTATATCGTTGGAATCCTAGCGACGCGTAGATTATTTTTATACACTTTTCAATCTGTTTTTCTACTGTTGGTGTACTGTTTCTAATCTAAATCTTGTTTGCTTCGTGTATGATTGCCTCGATGATTGTGTGGTGATTTTATGATCGAGTTCAGACGGTGAGCAATACGTTGGTGATCAGGAGTACGTTGAGGATCCAAGTTCTCCAGAGTACTTTGATCAAGGCAAGTATAGTATGGACCATCCTTGTTGCCTATTCACCTTAATCACCAAATTCATGATGCATGTGTCTACCTTGGCAACCCTAGTATTTATTCCTAGCTTTTGATCACTTGATCCGTGTTACCTATGAGATTGCATTTGAGTAGTGATGCTAGTGCTTTGATAGGTCATGATCTTATGAACCTGAATAATTGATTATGAAATAAAGATTAAAAGATGCTTTTTAGCAACATGGACTAAGGACTTATCTGTAAGTATGACACCGGGACTTACAGCGCAACCATGGGGGCTATATGGCTCTGGCTTTAGTCAAGTATGAAGTTACTTTCTCTCATGCTATTAATCTTGAAAGGTTCCTTGCCGAGCTGGTTGTTTTGCGGCTCCTGTCCTTGTGTGTACTGCTGCGTGTGTGTGCCACTTGGAAGGAGGGCTCTACCGCCCCTTGCTCTACGTGGACGCAGACTTGCTTGTAAGTATCGTCAACCCCCTGTTAAACTATGTCTTTTTAGCGTCATCCGGTGGACGTGGAAGCATGGCGGACCAGGGTCCTTGCTAAGCTCTGTTTCTTTGGCGTCATCCGGTGGACGCGGGAAGCACAGTGAGTCAAGGATGATTCACGCTGGTTTACCCGATCAATCTGTGTTAACCGTCATCCGGTGGACGAGATGCAGATTAGGACGGTTTTCACGTGCGGATTAGTTATCGATTCGTGTTTGTTTGCTTGATTGATCTATTAGTTAACGTCATCCGGTGGACAGGCTATAGATTAAGACAGTTTGCATGCATGGATTAGTTATCGGCTCTAGTTAATTTTGGCAGTTTAGCTGGATTCATTAAGTTACCGATGTTGCTTATGTTTATTGTTTATTATTTAAAGCAATCATCAATTTGCCCGTCTTGATCCATATGCGTCGGCTTATATCTAATAGATCTATATGTTCAACGAATTATGTTTGCCATTGTTTTATATTGATAATATAGAATGTTTTGCATCAGCCGGTTGTATTTTGGATCTAGATTAGATACGGGTCACACTCAAGTAATAGAATAAACATTGTCTAGATTCAAAGGTTAACGGATTTAAGTTGCAACTTCATCATGACTGCCTCGATCCGCTCGATCTCCACTGTTGCAAGATTGTGATTTAGATCTATTAGCCGGAGAGTTGAAACATTGTCTACTTTATAGGCTTGTATATTGCCCGTATACACTGAATCGGCTGAAATAGCCGATTTCTTCTTGTTTTACATTGAGACATCTTATGATCATGTCAGCTTGCTGTGACTACATCTTTTATAGCATATTTCCGTCTAATGCAAGTATATGTCATTGAATTCATGTCTGAATTGGTTAACTTGAGTTATAATGCATGTTTCGCTACAATCGGTTCAATAACATAACGGAATCGGCTTTCTAGTCGATCTCCCATTACATCGGCTTTTCGAGCCATACAACTGGAACTATCTGGACATACCGGTTAGTTCCTGACCTGTGATTACTGATTACTATCTTTTTCTTTGTTAATTGCAGGTCAAATTGACTGGCACGCTTGGGTGTTACTGACACTCTCAGACCGGGTCCGAAGCTAGCTGGATATGCGAGAGCTTTACTGCCTCAAGGGTCGTTTCCGGCTTCGCTGGTGTGTTGGGCTTAGGGAACCACTTTTTGCGCTAACACACTTTTTGGCACGCCCAGTGGGACCATTCACTAAAGACCATGGCAAAAGGAAAGGCTGCGGCGGACGGCCCCTCCAGGGATGACGGTGTCCTCAGGGTCAGGGTCGAAGATCTCAGTGAGGAGGACGCGGCAGTGCTGAACAAGATTGTTGAAGAATTCGCTGATGCCTGCCTGCTTTCATTCAGCAAGCAGCGTGATGGCTCTGTAGTGAAGAAGAATGCATTCCCGAGATGGATCATGGACGGCCATTCTGATAAATCTGAAGGGGAGTGCAAGGCCGACCTCAAGCAGATGCTGGAAGAAGCGACCTGCTGGGAGGCCGCCTATTCAGCAGTCGGCCATCACTATAAATCCTTCCTGCAGACATTCTATAACATCATGAAGACTGTTCTCAAACGGCAGGATTGGGAATCTCTGGGTCCGGTTTACTTCAACATACCCGTAGAGGATGCAGATCCAAAAGCAGCGGCAGGGACCTCCAATTCCTCACCGCAACAGCCGAGCCAGGGCAGGGTGCCACTGTGGCCGGTTTGGCTCAAAAAATAGTAGCTTCTCCCAGATTATACAAAGATCATACTCCGGAGGAGCTCGCCGCTTTCATGCAGGCCACTGGACAGTCGGTGAACTCGATGAATTCATCAGCAGTGAACCTGACAGCTGGAAATACGCCGGCGGCAGACATGGCCAACCTAACTCCTGGATACCATGAGGGGATCACATATCAAGACCTTCAGGCAGTGCCGCATTCGGGGTACGCCCAGACACCCAACAATCAGCTGCTGGAGCAGATGAGTGCCATGCTCCGTGATACGTTCGGTTTACAGCCGAAGACCGGGACTGGAATCAAGTACAGGCGCCCTTACCCCGAGTGGTACGATCGAGTGACATTGTCGCCCAGGTATCGCTTACCCGACTTCTCCAAGTTCAGTGGGCAGGACGACATCACCACCATGGAACACATCAGCCGTTACCTGACCCAGCTCGGCGAAGCCTCGTATGAGGTAGCTCACAGGGTCCGGCTCTTTTCGCTATCACTGACAGGGCCGGCGTTTAGCTGGTTTGCATCTATGGAGCCTGGCTCGATTCAAGGCTGGGAAGATCTGGAGACTAAATTCCATAATTACTTCTTCTTCTGGCACTGGGGAGAAAGACATCACAGATCTCACCAACATGCGCCAAAAGCCTAATGAACTTGGATCGGCTTTCATCAAGTGGTTCAGGGAGACCAGGAACATGTGTTACTCTTTACACCTGAACGACAAGCAGCTCGCCAAGATAGTGGTTAGTGGGTTGCTCCCACACGTCCAAGAGAAGCTTGTGGGCACCAACTTCAACAGCATCAGCGAGGTGATGCAGAGAGTGGCCGCATTAGAACAGCAGGCCCAGAGTTTCAAGAAGGAATCAAAATACAAGCAGGCCTACGTCTGTGATTCCGACTCAGAGGATGGAGAGAATGAAGAAGTGGCTGCTGTTGATCTCAAATGGGGAACAAAGCCCATGGCCGTATCGAAGGGTTGGAGCGCGGAAGATCAATACGACTTTGACACGCGCAAGCTGGACAAGCTCTTCGACCTATTAGTCAGTGCAGGCCACATCACCTTCCCAGCTGATTACGTCAAGCCATCTCCTGAAGATTTGCAAGGAAAACCGTTCTGCCAGTACCACGGCCTCACCTCACACTCTACAAACAATTGCCGCAATTTCAAAGCAGCAATCCAGAATGCTATTAGGCGCGGTTTGTTGAAATTTGAGGCTCCTCCCAAGGGGAAGATGAAGATCGACAAATTCCCATTCCCGAAAGGGCAGAACATGGTCCAGATCGCGAATCCTCTGACTAAAGTAAAGGTATTAACCTCCGAACGGGCCAAGAAGAACTCCTCAGTTGATATCGATGCACAAATCACAGCTGAGGAGCTGGCGCTGATCAAAGGAAGGAGGGAGCAGAGTCAGAGGCAGCCGGAGCAGGGAGAATCCAGTGGCACCAAGAGCAGGAGGCCCACGCACCAGCACCTTCTGAACAAGTGGCGGCGACAGAAAGAGAAAGATCATCAGAGGCGGCTGCAGCGCGAAGAAGAGGAGTACCGCAGGTGGCTCCATGAAGAAGAAGAGGCGCGCTATCACGAAGAAATGGCCCGCCACCGGGGAGGTGAGGAGGATCATTGGATTGCCCATTCTTCCGACACTGCTGGAATGAAGGCCTGAGACTGCCAACGCTGCGCAACTGCCCAGAATGTAGCGATCAGTACCGAGAGTACAGACAGTCCTAGGTCAACCGCCGGTCTGTGCATCAGAGGCTGGGGAACCCCCATAGCCCGTGGGATCGGCGTGAAAAAAGGGACTCGCGCGCTCGGCTTGATGAAGCGGTAGTTGAACGCCGACAGCCGGTTTGGCAAGAGAATCAGTGGTGCCCAGGGGATCTGACTAGGAGCCAAAGGCGCCGGGTGCAGCGGCTCAGAAACAGAGAGCTCCAAGCTGAGGGACGTGCCAAACAGGTATGGCGCGAGAAGCCTCCACAAAATAATGGAAAGGCTGTAGCCGATGCACAGATGGTGTTCGTGCTGCCTGCAGAGTTCAGAGCCAAGAAGTATGATACCGAGTCTGACTCAGACGATTCGGGATCAGAAGACGGAGTGGCCAAGTTAGTGCTTGCACAGCAAGCTACTTTTGATAAGCCAGCCAAGAATCAACATTTGAAGGCCCTCTAGCTCAAAGGTTATGTCGACGGAATGCCCATGATGAAGATGTTGGTGGATGGTGGTGCCACTGTCAATCTCATGCCCTACACTACATTCTGCAAGCTAGGCAAGGGTCCCGATGATCTAATAGAAACTGATCTGATGCTCAAGGATTTCGGGGGCAATTCTTCCAACACTCGGGAGGCAATCAATGTCGAGCTAACAGTGGGGAAGAAGACACTGCTTACCACCTTTTTCGTGATCGACAGTAAAGGTGCCTACAGCTTGCTACTCGGACGCGACTGGATTCATGCCAACTGCTACGTACCATCGACCATGCATCAGTGCCTCATTCAGTGGCATGGCGATGAGGTCGAAGTGGTCCCGGCCGACGACTCGGTCAGCGTGGCGACGGCAGATGCCACATACTGGGAAGCTAGGGATCATGACTGTTTCTCTGGCAAGGCTTGGGAAGGAGGCTCCATCAAGGTCAGTGATGAGAGTCAACAGCCGATCAGGGCAATCGGCTCTGAGTCTTTTTATTAAATGGAGAATCCGATCAACGGCACAGAGGGTAAGTTGGGGCAAGGATTCACGTCGGCCGACAAGCTCGAAGAAGTGGATGTTGGACCCGGCGACAGACCAAGGCCGACGTTTATTGCCACCAATTTAGACCCAGAGTTCAGGCAGGAGCTGATTCAACTGTTGAAGGAGTACAAAGATTGTTTCGTCTGGGAATATTATGAAATGCCTGGATTGGACAAATCTATTGTTGAGCACAGGCTACCTATCAAGCCAGGGTTTTGGCCACACAAGCAGCCTCCACGTCGTTTTAGAGAGGATGCTCTACCTGACATTAAGGCCGAAATCACGAGGCTGTTAGAAGCCAAGTTCATTCGAGCTTGCCGATATGCCGAGTGGATATCGAACATCGTCCCTGTGTATAAGAAAAATGGTAAATTGCGAGTCTGTATTGATTTCAGGGATTTAAATAGAGCTACACCAATAGATGTTGGTAGACTCGGCTGCTGGGCACCAAATTATTAGCTTCATGGATGGCAATGCTGGTTATAACCAAATTTTTATGGCTGATGAAGACATCCCGAAGACCGCCTTCAGGTGCCCTGGTGCGCTTGGTTTGTTTGAATGGGTGGTCATGATGTTTGGATTGAAGAATGCCGGTGCAACCTATCAGAGAGCTATGAATTATATATTTCACAAGTTGATCGGCAAAGTCGTTGAAATTTATATAGATGATGTGGTGGTGAAATCCAAAAGCAATAAAGATCACCTGGCCGATTTGAGGACCACTTTGGAGTGCACAAGGCGATATGGTCTGAAGATGAATCTTAACAAGTGTGCATTTGGCGTGTCAGCTGGCGAATTTCTGGGATTCATGGTCCTTCGCAAAGGGATAGAGATCGGCAGCAAGAGTAGGAAGGCGATCGATGAACTCGTACCTCCAACCAACAAGAAGGAATTGCAGTCTTTACTTGGTAAGGTTAACTTTATCAGAAGGTTCATTGCCAACTTATCAGAGAAGGTGCTGCCGTTCTCACCATTGTTGAAGCTCAAGAATGATCAAGAGTTCAAATGGGGTGACGTGCAACAGAAGGCTTTTGACGAGATCAGAGAATACATGAAGACTCCTCCTGTCTTAGTACCGCCATGGACAGGGAAGCCTTTTAAGTTGTACGTGACGGCCGAAAGCCATACCATTGGGTCGGCCCTTTTTCAAGAGTTTGAAGGGAAAGAGAGAGCAGTCTTCTACCTGAGCAGCCGGCTCCTTGACCCTGAGACAAGATACACACCGATCGAGAAGTTGTGCTTGTGCCTGTTCTACTCATGCACCAAGTTGAGGCACTACTTGCTTGCCTCAGAGTCTGTGGTGGTGTCCAAGGAGGATGTCATCAAGCACATGCTTTCGATGCCTATTTTAAATGGTCGGATAGGTAAATGGATCCTGGCGCTTTCAGAGTTTGACTTGAGGTTCGAATCGGCTAAGGCGGTCAAAGCTCAGGCGATAGCCGATTTCATTACACAGCATCACGGAGGATCGGTTAATGTAGCGGATATAGCGCCATGGACTATGTTTTTCGACGGTTCTTCGTGCAAGCAAGGTTGTGGCGCCGGAGTAGTGCTCATTTCACCGCGGGGTCTGCGATTTGAGTATGCTTTCCAGATAGGGCCGATTGTCACAAACAATCAGGCTGAATATGAAGCCGCGTGGAAAGGTTTTCAGCTTCTGCATGAAGCAAAAGCCGATGCAGTTGAAGTATTTGGCGATTCACAACTAGTAATCAACCAATTGCTCGATTTGTATGAATGTAAAGACGAGATACTCAGAGGCTACTATGATCAGTGCCAGGCTCTCATCAAGAAGTTCATGACGGTATCTCTCTGTCACATCCCCAGGGCCCAGAACCAGGAAGTTAATCGGCTAACGCAGAACGCGTCGGGTTATCGGCCGATGCAGGAGATTTGTAACATCGAGCAATCAGCTGATGACTAGAGGGGCGAGATAGCAGGTTACCTGGCAAATCCTTCACAACAGGTCAGCAGAAAGCTAAGATACAAAGCCACCAAGTACGTGTTGTTGGATGGTCAGTTGTATTACAAGACTGTTGAAGGAGTGCTGCTCAAATGCCTGGGGGCAGAGGAATCAGTAAAGCTGATGAGCGAAGTACATGATGGAGTCTGTGGTGCACATCAATCAGCTCACAAGATGAAGTGGATCATCAGGAGGACTGGTTACTATTGGCCTATGATGCTGGAAGATTGTTTCAAATATTATAAAGGATGTCAAGAATGCCAAAAGTTTGAAAATATACAAAAGTCTCCAGCTTCTGCTATGAATCCTATAATTAAACCATGGCCGTTTAGGGGATGGGGTATTGATCTAAACGGCCAAATCTACCCACCATCGAGCAAGGGTCACAAATGGATCTTAGTGGCGACTGATTACTTCACCAAGTGGGTAGAAGCCATTCCTTTGAGGAACGCCACTTCAGCTGACGTGATCGAATTTGTGAAGGAGCATATTATTTACAGGTTCGGCATACCTCAGATGATCACAACCGATCAGGGGACAATGTTCACTTCAGAGGAGTTATGACCTTTTCTGACGACATGGGCATCAAGATTTATAATTCATCGCCGTACTACGCCCAAGCCAACGGACAAGCAGAAGCCTCCAATAAAATTTTGATCAAGGTCATCAAGAAAAAGATTGAGCAGAACCCCAGAAAATGGTATTTGCATTTGAGCGAGGCACTGTGGGCGTATCACATGGCACAGCATGGATCGATCAAGGCTTCACCTTATGAGCTAGTCTATGGACACGCTGCTGTTTTGCCATGGGAGATTCAGTCTGAGACACGGCGTGTCATGTTGCAAAATAAGCTTACAGCCGGTGAATACAAAGACATTATGATGGACAGTTTAGAAGATTTGCACTGTCATCGGCTTAGGGCTTTGGAATACATTGAAAAGAATAAGGTACGGGTGGCCAAGTATTACAACACAAAGGTAAGGAGCAAGAGCTTCACCGAATCAGAGCTAGTATGGAAAGTCATTCTACCTATTGGTACCAAAGATAGCCGATTCGGTAAATGGTCGCCAAACTGGGAAGGCCCGTATCGCGTGGTGGAATGCGCTCCGGGTAATGCTTATATCCTTGAAGACTTGGAAGGGCAGAGACTCGCCAGAGCCATCAACGGGAAGCATCTGAAGAAATACTACCCTAGCATCCCAGTTGGGGGATAGTAGCCGATTCATGTGAATCTGGCTCTAACAGCCGATGCTGTGCAGGCGGGTCGCCTTCAGGACAAAAATGGCCGACATCGTAGTAACGAGTCGCCCTTAGCAAAAAAAAATATGTATATACAGTTTTGCAGATTGGATTGTTTCGGGCATAGCAAGTTCAGAAGTATCATATACATCAGAATGCCTAATACAATCTAGTTTGGGTTATTAACGCCGTCCCGGATCACATCCTCGGCGTCGATGGACACGGAGAGACCGTCGGCATGAGGGGCGAAAGCGGCCATCAGCGTGCCGAACTCCTCCATGTCTTGGCCTGCCCGGATTCCCGGTTCGTCGTTCTCTAGCACGATGCCGGAGTTGATCTGGGCGGCGGTCAGAGCTCCCGCGGCACCGTGACGAACGCCGCTCATCGCCACCTGGCGAACGCGGTGGTGCACGTCCGCAAGCTGCTCCACCTGCGTTTGCCCCCGTGGGCGGAGGACGTCGGTGACGTTCGCTACAGCCACGCGCAGTTCGTGCAGCTGCGTCGTCAGAGCTGCATAAATAAGGAAAGTCAGTGATTGGAAACGCGCCGTGCACACAGTTGGACAAAAGCGGGAGATTACCCGCCACGGTGGCCTGCGACTCCGGGAGGTTGGCCCGCGCCTCCGTCAAATCAATACTGGCGACAACAAGCACGATGGCTTGGTCCTCGTTCTCCTTATCCAGCCGGCCGGCCTCTTTGGTAGCCTCAGAGTAGAGGCTGCGATACCGTACCATCTCATGGTGGAAGTGGCGGCCGTCGGCGGCGGTGTAGGAGTCGCGGGAACTCGAAGATGATTCCGAGTTTGATTTCGCTCCGGAGGTGGTGCTGCGAGCCGGAGCGTGAGGGAGGTTCGGTTGTGGTGCTGTGCGACGCACCGAGGAACTAGCGCCGATTGGTGCACCGAAAGGAAGATGGAGCGGGAGACGTTGGCTGAAAGGGATCGTCAGATCAGGCACCCAGACTTAGCCAGATTCAAAGATCGACGAAAATGGAGAATAAGATACCTGCTATGGACTCCCCGTCCGCTGATTTGCATCATACGCCTGATTGGAGCCCTTACAGGAGCAGAGGGCCCGGCGGCGTCACCAGCGGCGGGGGTTTCCGGGGTCGCCGTCCCGGTTGCAGGAACGGCGTCACCATCCGCCGGGGCTGCTCAAGGAAGATCAGCGCCGGGGGCAGGGTTGTTTAGGCCGGCTAAAGAGCTAGCAATGCCGCTGACGAGAGATGGTTGGTGACTGCAGAAACGGATCAAATCAGATGGAAACAGCGAGGAGATGGTAGGCTGACGGTTGAACTTACCCCAAAGTCTGCTCGATTCGGGCGACGCTGGCCCAGATGCGGCGGATACTCCATTCCATCTCATCGCCGTCGATGGGAGATGTCGGGCGCTTCCTATGGTTTCCATCATCGGCCGTGGTCGTAAACAAGGATTGAGAGCGGAAGCGAAGTGGATACAAGGAGGCGGCCGGGAGAGTTGGTCGGCGAGACGGATACGATGGCGTGTGATATTGCCTCAAGCCTGCCAAATATTTATAAGACAACACGGGCACCGAGGCGGTTTCTTTGGGAAGTGAGACGGCACGGCGGATTTTAGGTTAATCCGCGTTTCTTGAATCCGGAACAGTTACCGAATCAAGGAGACGAAGCGCCGCCACCAATGGTCGCACATCGATCGGATTTTTTGGGTCAGGCTGTTTAGCCGATCCTATTGTGAGTACCCACAAGCCGATTCGTGATGGATCTGGCTGAGGGGTTAGTTCCAAAGGAAAGCCGAACGGAGCCGATGCTAAGAAGCAGGCCCGAAAGCCGATTCGTATGTAGAACGGATCAGGCTGGGTAATCGATTCTAAGGTACAATGCAAGCCTGAGAGCCGATTCGTATGCAGCAAAAAGTCGTCAACATCTTTATCGGCCTGGAATGAAGGGACGTACAGATGCGAAGAAATAATGGCGAATAAGACCTTTGAATAAGACACAAACGGTGTTAAACTATGTCTTCTACTAATCGGATACTATTCAACGATGGACTTGCATACAGAAGTGTGGAAATATGGTGAGAACATGCTTATATTTCAAGGATTAAAGGAAGAAGACCTAGACACACTATGGCTGCTAGTGAGTCTCTCGGCACAAGGAAGACCATCGGATCATAGTTCGAAGCATGAAGAAATCATACTCCGAACTAGGGGGCTTGTGTTAACACCGAATTTTGGGTTGGGAGCCGATAGCCGATACCGAAGGAAGATAGCCGATCTCGGAAGCAGATTCCGTCCAGCAGAAGGAAGAAGAATAGCCGATTGCACGGTGAATCGGTTATCGGGCGAAGGTGACAGAAGGCGTGCAGCGTCGGTATTGGTGACGTCATCCAGAGTCTGCACCGCCAAGATGCGATCACGATCGGAGTCCGTTATGAAAGGGAAGTTGTGACTCCAAGTTACCTTAGATATAGGATAGTTTGTTAGTTTTCTTATCTATTAATGAGTTGTAATTCGATTAGGACTCTACCTACGCTCAGGGTATAAATATAAGCCCTCAGCCATTGTAAAATACAACAACATCAATACAACACAACTTTCGGCTCCGGCCAACAAACCCTAGAGTCAGTCGAGTCCGGCGAGTTACTTCATCTAGGTTGGGTGTCATCCGGTGGACGCAGACTTGCTTGTAAGTATCGTCAACCCCCTGTTAAACTATGTCTTTTTAGCGTCATCCGGTGGACGTGGAAGCATGGCGGACCAGGGTCCTTGCTAAGCTCTGTTTCTTTGGCGTCATCCGGTGGACGCGGGAAGCACAGTGAGTCAAGGATGATTCACGCTGGTTTACCCGATCAATCTGTGTTAACCGTCATCCGGTGGACGAGATGCAGATTAGGACGGTTTTCACGTGCGGATTAGTTATCGATTCGTGTTTGTTTGCTTGATTGATCTATTAGTTAACGTCATCCGGTGGACAGGCTATAGATTAAGACAGTTTGCATGCATGGATTAGTTATCGGCTCTAGTTAATTTTGGCAGTTTAGCTGGATTCATTAAGTTACCGATGTTGCTTATGTTTATTGTTTATTATTTAAAGCAATCATCAATTTGCCCGTCTTGATCCATATGCGTCGGCTTATATCTAATAGATCTATATGTTCAACGAATTATGTTTGCCATTGTTTTATATTGATAATATAGAATGTTTTGCATCAGCCGGTTGTATTTTGGATCTAGATTAGATACGGGTCGCACTCAAGTAATAGAATAAACATTGTCTAGATTCAAAGGTTAACGGATTTAAGTTGCAACTTCATCATGACTGCCTCGATCCGCTCGATCTCCACTGTTGCAAGATTGTGATTTAGATCTATTAGCTGGAGAGTTGAAACATTGTCTACTTTATAGGCTTGTATGTTGCCCGTATACACTGAATCGGCTGAAATAGCCGATTTCTTCTTGTTTTACATTGAGACATCTTATGATCATGTCAGCTTGCTGTGACTACATCTTTTATAGCATATTTCCGTCTAATGCAAGTATATGTCATTGAATTCATGTCTGAATCGGTTAACTTGAGTTATAATGCATGTTTCGCTACAATCGGATCAATAACATAACGGAATCGGCTTTCTAGTCGATCTCCCATTACATCGGCTCTTCGAGCCATACAGCTGGAACTATCTAGACATACCGGTTAGTTCCGCCCTGTGATTACTGATTACTATCTTTTTCCTTGTCAATTGCAGGTCAAATTAACTGGCACGCTTGGGTGTTACTGACACTCTCAGACCGGGTCCGAAGCTAGCTGGATCTGCGAGAGCTTTACTGCCTCAAGGGTCATTTTCGGCTTCGCTGGTGTGTTGGGCTTAGGGAACCACTTTTTGCGCCAACAGCATCTTTTAACTTTTATTCCATAATCAATTATTCAAGTTCATAAGATCATGACCCATCAAAGCACTAGCATCACTACTCAAATGCAATCTCAGAGGTAACAAAGATCAAGTGATCAAAAGCTAGGAATAAATACTAGGGTTGCCAAGGTAGACACATGCATCATGAATTTGGTGATTAAGGTGAATAGGCAACAAGGATGGTCCATGCTACACTTGCCTTGATCAAAGTGCTCTGGAGAACTTGGATCCTCAGTGTACTCTTAATCACCAACGTATTGCTCACCGTCTGAACTCGATCATAAAATCACCACACAATCATCGAGGCAATCATACACGAAGCAAACAAGATCTATATTAGAAACAGTACACCCACAAGGGGAAAACAGATTGAAAAGTTTATAAAACCAATCTACGCGTCGCTACGATTCCAACGATATAAAGATCACGAAAATCGGAGTTCGAACGGAGAAGTTATGAAATAAACAAGTTTTACTTTAATAAAATAATAGATTAAATCTAATCTCGAATTTTAAAAGTTGAAAACATGAGTAACAGTAGCATCATTAGATAGATAACGAAATTACGAATCTAACGAGACTTGAACGGATCAAATCGGAGCTAAAACGAATAAAATATGGCCGAAATAAACTGAGTGGCAAATCTGCAAATATTGAAAACGTATTTTTAATCTAAACTGAAGAAAATACGTTCTCTAAAAAGGAAAGCATAATCTGAGAAATACGCCAAAGGACCGCGGGTTAGAACATTAAAAAGCTCAGGGGATTTTCTGCAAAAAGGCAGGGCGGAGGGGTATGGAGTGCTGTGGGCCATCCGATCCCAAATCAACGGCCCAGATTAGATTTGGGAGGTATGAGGAGACTCTGTTCGCCAGAGTTGGGCGGCGCCCGGCCGATTCCTCGCCGAAAGATGGCCGGAGACGGCGTTTTCGGGGCTTGGAAGCTCGGTTCACCTCGGGATCTGGTCGGGGAGCAAGAGAAGCTCAAACTAAACCTATCTATGGTTTCGGTTGCCACAGAGGTAGCTCGGAGAGGATGCAGCGAGCTCGGTGGCGGAACTATGGCGGCGGCGAAGCTCGGCATCATGGCTACAGTGCACAAAACCGAGGGAGAAGGGGTCGGGAAGATCCCTGACCTTGCTGCGAAGCTTGGAGGGCAACCAATTTCGACGGAGAGACTTCTCGTTGGCGAAATCGATGGGGACGGCGGAGCTCGGGGCGGCGGCGGTTCTGTGGCTGCGGCAAGAGTACGATTGGAGGTCGTGGCTTGCTCGGGAACTTGTGGGGAGGGACGACAGTGCTCGGCCGACCTATATAGGGGCGCGACGGAGGCGTATGAGATCCGGACTCGGGAGATTCGGTGGTTAGGATACGGTTGGAGGCGGCAACCGTGCTTGGTTCGGGCTCTGTCTGGAGGAAGGGGACGGCGCTGTGCCGTGGGCCCGACGCGTCAGTGCCAGTAGGAGGGGGAAGAGGGTCGCGGCTTCCTTTTATGGGCCGGTGATGGCGGCAAGGTGCCTGGTGGCCGGGTCGGCCACGACTCCGACGGGAGTCCCGCTCGCATACGAGCCGGGGAAGGAGAAGGCTCTGCCATGCGGGCCTCGGGCGGCAGTCACAGAAAAAGGGGCGCCTGCGCGAGGAAGATAGGCCGGCCTGCCGACGCTCGGGTGGCCTTTGGCCCACGCGAGGAGAAGGGAAGAGGGGAGGGGCGGCAGAGTAGCTGGGCCTCGACTGGGCCAAAAGAGAGGAGGGGTGAGGTTTCTTGTCACACCCAATTTTAAGGATAAAATTGAATGAACCAACTTATGTGTGCCCAGGGATCAATCACACACATAAGCGACAAATTACATAGAAGCTTCACAAGGTTTAATATATAATGAATAATATCACAGAGTCTTTACATTAATAACATCGGAATAATATAGATAACTCTCTCGCGGAATCTTCAATCCACAGGGAATAGTTGACTGGTGAACACAATCCTAGTACTCCTCAGGGAAGTCTTCATAACCATAGTCATCTGTTACCCATCCAAGATTTTTATCCAAATATGAAAAATAAAGCAAGCGTAAGTACATGTCGTACTCAACAAGAATAGCACGGGTTTATGAGGCTCAAATAAGGCATAACACTGGTTGACAGCGGTTGCTTTTAGTTGATCACATTTTAGCAATTGAGTAGCAGCAATAGAACATACCAAGGAACAAGATTTGCATGATCATATAAACATGATAATTAATATGGAATAAACATCAATAGAAACTTCAGATAAATCAATATTCAATTAGTTAAGTTCCTGTAAGACGTCCAAGGCCGCTCGTGACCGTGAGCACGGCTGATATATCAGTTTTACACTCTGCAGAGGTTGCACACTTTCACCATGAGTCGTGATTCCCATGTGTCGGGGTTTGCAAGGCCCACACTACACTGCCAAGGTGCATAACAGGGTCTCACTATGAAGTCTTTCAAAAGGCTCTCTAACAAGTTACCAATCAATCCGGGCGCAATGGCAAGGGGCGGTAGAGCCTCTCCTTCCAAGTGGCACACACACGCAGCAGTGCACACAAGGACAGGAGCCGCAAAACAACCAGCTCGGTAAGGAACCTTTCAAGATTAATAGCATGAAAGAAAGTAACTTATTACTTGACTAAAGCCAGAGCCATATAGCCCCATGGTTGCGCTGTAAGTCCCGGTGTCATACTTACAGATAAGTCCTTAGTCCATGTTGCTAAAAAGCATCTTTTAATCTTTATTTCATAATCAATTATTCAAGTTCATAAGATCATGACCCATCAAAGCACTAGCATCACTACTCAAATGCAATCTCATAGGTAACAAGGATCAAGTCATCAAAACTAGGAATTAACACTATGGTTGCCAAGGTAGACACATGCATCATGAATTTATTGATTAAGATGAATAGGCAACAAGGATGGTCCATGCTATACTTGCCTTGATCAAAGTACTCTGGAGAACTTGGATCCTCAACGTACTCTTGATCACCAACGTATTGCTCACCGTCTGAACTGGATCATAAAATCACCACACAATCATCGAGGCAATCATACACGAAGCAAACAAGATCTATATTAGAAACAGTACACCAACAGTGGAAAAACAGATTGAAAAGTGTATAAAAATAATCTACGCGTCGCTATGATTCCAACGATATAAAGATCACGAAAATTGGAGTTCAAACGGAGAAGTTATGAAATAAACAAGTTTTACTTTAATAAAATAATAGATTAAATCTAATCTCGAATTTTAAAAGTTGAAAATATGACTAACAGTAGCATCATTAGATAGATTATGGAATTACGAAACTAACGAGACTTGAACAGATCAAATCGGAGAGAAAACGGAGATTTTGTAGCTAAAACAAAATCAGTGGCAAAATTGTGAATATCTGGAAAACGTATTTTTGAATCTATTTAATGGAATACGTTTTCTAAAAAGGAAAGCGTACTCGGCTGAATACGCTAAGGACTGCGGGTTTATACTTCAAAAACAACAGGGGCTCTTTTGAAAGAAAGGCGGCCGAAGGGGTATGGAGCGCTGCAAGCCCTCCGATTTATAACGAACGGCCGGGATTAGATCGGGGAGGAAGAGGGACGGCTCTGGTCGCCGGAGTCGGGCGGCGCCCGGCCGGTTCCTCGCCGGAAGATGGCCGGAGACGGCGTTTTCGGGGCTTGGAAGCTCGGTTCACCTAGGGATCTGGTCGAGGAGTAAGAGAAGCTCAAGCTAAACCTATCTATGGTTTCGGTTGCCACAGAGGTAGCTCGGAGAGGATGCGGCGAGCTCGGTGGTGGAACTATGGCGGCGGCGAAGCTCGGCATCATGGCTTTAGTGCACAAAACCGAGGGAGAAAGGGTCGGGAAGATCCCTGACCTTGCTGCGAAGCTTGGAGGGCAACCAATTTCGACGGAGAGACTTCTTGTTGGTGAAATCGACGGCGACGGCGG